>CM068544.1:3964999-4703943 GCA_035048495.1 Euptelea pleiosperma
GCTGAACAGTGAGGGGCATCAGGTGGCCTTGTAATTTCCTTTTGTTTCTTTATATGTATCTGTGATTTAATTTTCTGTATGTAAGGTTAGGCAAAATATACATTCGGTCGGTGTTCTCTAAGGAGTAAACTTTGATGACATCTACAGTCAACATCGCGCTGTCTGCAGCCAATACGAGTGCATTCCATCTGTATGTCTATTGAACCAAAATTGTAATCTATGATTGAAAATCAACCCATGAAAACAACTCCCAATCAAATCCTTAAAAACCACTAATCAAGCTGATTTTTTCCATATAAGTCCACTTACTGTTTGGCTAAGCATCCATACCGTCAGTTGTCCTCTTACGAACGTGCCACGTGGTTCATATTGGCTGTAGTCAGCGGGTCTATGAGTGCAGGTGTGATCAAAGGTTTACAATTGTCTAAGGCCCTACTTGGTTCAATACAAATCAGATGCAATACACTCACTTGGAACAAGTTTGGGATTACAATTGATTGGTAGGAGGCGTGCAAATGAGCTGGGGTGCAAGTGGTTGCCAAGCTCTTGCAAACCCTTTAAGAAAATGGATGCAAGCATCTGGAAAAAACATTCGCTGGTCCCGGGGTCCTTCAAACTTTGAAGGTCCCCTGCCAAAATGTCTGACACGTACTTCAAGGCCTAAACACAACCCACGTTAACCCCTTGGTTAGTTGGTTAAGGGTGGCTAACAAAGGGTACATATCAAACATTTTGGGATGGGACCTTCAAAGTTTGAAGGACCTCGGGACCTGCGAATTTTTTTTCCAAGCATCTGCATCCCAAAACTGTGGTAAGTGACTGCAATGAAACTCACCGCATTCCCATTGCATACCCATTGCGCAAAATGCACCCAGTGCAGTGAACCAATAAAGGTGATGTGACTCGTACTCAGGATCCATCTTGATGATGTCTGTTACTAAAGTTCTACTCCCCGCTCACAGATTGCTCCAACTGAGTAAAACTTGCATGACCACCGATGGTCTAGATTTTGTACGGACTGACAAATACAACTTTACCAAACACGTACCTAGATGAGTTTTTAAGATTTATTTATTAATTTTTTTAATACGAAAGCAAAATGACCTCGACGTACATGCCGAGTACTCCACGTTGTTATGCTGGTACAAAATCCGCTTGCCGAGCACTGCTACACATGGTTCGAAGTCTCGGGCGATCCCGAGTTGGATCGGGCAATCCAGACTGGGATCGGAGGCATCCGAGACAAAAATTCAATGTTTGTCTCGAATCGCAGCGGATCGTCCAATCCATCTCTCTGGATCGGTTGGATCGCCCGATCCAAACGAGTTAACCAATCTAACTAGGCGAGTTGAACTAGGGGCAATAATGTTATAAAAATTTAATTTTTTTTATTTTATTTTTTATCTTTTCACTCGTTTTCCTCTTCCCTTTCCTCCCCCAGCCCTTCTTAAAACCTAAAAATAGCTTGAAAATGATAGATTTACCTTCGAAACATATAGATCCATGAAGATCAAAGGTTTTGGTTCAAATTTCTTTGAGTTGGATTGAAAATTCGATGAGTTTTGGGGGAAATCCAGCGAGTTTTAGGGGAAACATAGAGATCTACATTCTTATGATTTTTTCTGATTTTTCTACAATTTTTTGAATTTTTATGCAATTTTTTGCATTTTTTAAGATTTTTCCGATCCATGCGATCCAACTCGGGATCGGAGGGGTCTGATCCAACGGCCCATCCCGAGACTTTGATCCTTGCTGCTACCCCACAATCGGTGGTCAGGCAAGTTTTGCTCGCTTCACCTTCAACACGTTTTTACAAAGAAAACAGAGAGACGTCTCAAAGCATGAAGAAAGATTCGATCAACCTTCTCCCTGACTTTAGATCCGCTAGCCGTCATGTTGAGTGTACACAAGGAAAAGTCAAAGACAAGAAAATATTTGTTGTAGCGGGAACTTCCCAAAAATGTCATGTGGAGCTGACTTTAGGGCTCAACTGATCTTATGAATGTTGATCCACTTCTTGGTGGACCCACGTACCAAAAGTCAGCTTGATCAATGATTTCCAACGGTATATTTTTTTTAACATCTAATTTTTTTTTGTTACAAATCCAACGGTCCAACATTAGGATATTTAAAATACTAAATCGAATAGATATAAATAATCAATTTAACTTCTTTTAACACGTATAAATCCGTGAACAGGTCAACTCAACATCCAGAAGGTCAGTGGGCCCAGAGAGTACTCCATGTGGCTAAACTTTGGGTGGTGGGCCAAGGGACATAAAACAGGGACTCAATAAAGAGGAAGTTTTAATAAAGCTCGTCTTTTAATGCAAAAGGACAAGCAAATAAATGCCTATGGTCCTAATTCATTGGCTAGCAAGCATACACATCAACCCTTTTCTACCCTTTTAAAGAGGAAGAAGGCGTTTCAAGTTTCAACTTTCAAGTTTCAACTTTCAACCCAATCTTAGGCAAGCGGCTAGCCCATCTTCCCCCCTTCGCTGGTTCTCTGGGAGTCTACCGATTCGTACCTCCCGTTGCTATATTACGCCTGCGTGTAACTGTGTACGTTATCTTCTTTTCACACTATTTAATTCGTTATTAGTAATTTTGTACTCTTTTTCTCTTTCTTCTTTAATGGTTTTGTTATCTCCTTCCCTGCAAATAACCGATTCCGCAGACAATGATCCTCCGGTGCACAATAGATATATAGGGCATGTAAGTATTGTCGCCGGAAAATGAGTCCGGTTTTGGTCAATTGACTCACTTGCTCTAGTGACTCATCTCGGTCACTAAAACTTTTACGGTTGACAAGTACCGATGACAACTCATGTGTTGTCGTGGTTTTTGAGCTCCGATGGTTGGGATGTTCAGGAAAATGGGTCTTTGAGAGCATATTTTGCTTTGCTTCATCTATTAGTGTTCTCGAAGAAGCAAAATGTGTTCTCGAAATAGAAATCCGTTACGCGCACCCTGTTTTCTGTGTGGGCGGACTCCCGGTCGGGGCACACCCCAAATACAGAGATCTCTGTCTGAAACTTGGTTGACCGGCGACGGACATTAACCGCCCATAAAATGAGCCACAACACATTTTTAGAGAACACTGTTTGGCCAATCTAGCTGGATCTACAAACCAAAAATCAAATTGATTAGTGATTTCTAAGCATTGGTTGATAATGCTCATATTCCCACGGTTAAAATCAACCCATGAAAATGGCTCCAATCCAATGCTTAGAAATCACTAATCAGGATGATTTTTGGGGGCGGTTAGTGACCCTCGCCGGTCAGCCAAGATTTAGAGAGAGATCTCTCTTTTTGGGTGTGCCAGTGCCAAGACCAGGAGTCCGCCTCGATAGGAAATGGGATGTGTGAATATGCGCTCCCTTTATGAATCTGAAATTTGATCCACAAGTGGATCTACTCAGGCTTTAGCTCATAATCGGACTAGGCATTCTTGCGGACTAGGCAATCTCAATCCGATTATGAGCTAAAGCTTGAGTAGTCATGATAACTATCAACCACTCGAGGGGAACTTTGCCTAACAGCCACAATATGAGCCACGTGGCAAGTTATTAGAGGATGCTGATCGTATGGATGTTTGGCGTTGAGATACAAATATACACAATTTTAAACGTCGGAGTAAAACTTTGATGACAAGGCGTCATGAGCCACGTGGCACAATCTTAGAGGACTTGGACCGTAAAGATGTTTGGCAAACCCCTAGGTGGACCTACAAACCAAAAATCAACCCGATAAGTGATTTCTAGGCGTTGGATTGGAATTATTTTCATGAGTTGATTTTATCCGAGGGAGTTTGAGCATCATTGACCATTATTTGAGGTACAAAGATCTAAAGGTTTGAAATCACTAATCAAGCTGAAATTTGGTTTGTAGGTCCACCTAGGGATTTGAAAACATCCATACGGTCATAATCCTCTAAGATTGTGCCATGTGGCTCATATAGCGCCCTCTCATTGGCCTCAATGACAGACTCCGTCATCAAAGTTTTACTCGAAATCACTAATTAGGCTAATTTTTTTTTGTCTCTGTGTTCATCTAGGGTTGGGCCAAACATCCATAAGGTCAGAAAAAAATATGCCACGTGGCTCACATTATGGGCGGTCAGCAAAGTTCTACTCGCCATGGTAGGTGGAAAATTGCTGGAAGGGCTGAATCACGTCTAAAGAATTTGAGCCAAAAAAAAAAAGGAATTCTTCTTTAGGAAAATGCTACACCACGTATAACTGGACAAAAATACATGGGATTGAAGTCATTGACTTTTGGATTCAAGAGATCGAGAAGGTAACAACTGTAAAGAGTAGAATAGTTGTTGCCTTTTGGACCGTTGATCTCTTGAATACAAAGGAGAAAAGCCTCAACCGCTAATACTTGTCGATTATCCGTGAAGTAACATGACTCATTATTTTATTCGAGGGGAATGCCGTCCATCTTACACGTGGCAGCACCTTACACATGGAACACTCTTAGAGATCACTGATCGTATGGATGGTTGGCCCATCGCTAAGTAGACCTACATGCAAAAAAGCAGCCTGATTAGTGGTTTCTATGCATTCGATTGGAGTTGTTTTTAGGAGTTGATTTTTATCCGTGGATTTTAAGTATTATTTGGGGTACCCAAATCCAAAGGTTAGAAATCATTAATCAGGCTGATTTTTGCATATAGGTTCACCTAAGAAAAGGACCAAACATCCATTGGATTTGTCATTTGTGTAGTACTTTTTATTTTTTAAATGAGTCTGTCTAGAGCTAGGCTCATTTCTTACGTCCACTTCTTACAACCGGGGTTGGGGCCCACACGGAGATCATGTTGGACAATCCAACCATACATTGAGCTGTCCTTGCCATGATGATCATCGTTGCTAAAAATCAGTTCACTTCAACATTGCTAACCATATAAAAAATTGATCGAAAATAATAGTTTAACTGAATGGTCTGGATTTTTTAAATTAAAATCATATTTTCATGAGGTTAAGAATATCGAAATGTCCCGACTTTTTGTGAGAAGGGTAACCATAGTATGAAAAACGCATTTTGCGGTTGGATTGTCCAACATGATCTCCATGTGGGCCTCACCACTGGGTGTAAGAAGTGGATGTAAGAAACGGGTGTAGCTCTAGACGGACTCTTTTTAAATAGTGTTGTTGACTCGAGGGAAGTGACGAATGTCTTTGAAAACTAAAAACCCCTCTTGAAAGACAAAAAAAACTTTTCAAAATAAATAATTTAAAGAAAATTAAAGAGAATGCATAGGGGTATTTTTAGAATTATTAGGAAGTTATTCAGCTTGGACCAAAGGAGTTAGGCGCCGCCGCCGTATGGGGACCATAGAAAAAGTTTTCTGTTAAATAATTTTTGATAATGGGCTTGAATTATTTATTGAAAACCTTGGAAAATGCTAACCCATGGATAATAAAAAAATATTTTTATTATTAAAGAAAGGAAGATCTCTTTTCAAAATTTCAAGCTTTTTTTTTTAAACATCCATGTGGTCAGTGGGCCCAGATGAGTAGAACTTTGCTCAATGGACAGGATGAACCACAATATGAGCCACGTTGCAGACTTTTAGAGACCACTGCCCGTGCAGATTGGCCCATCCCTATGTGTTGAGAAAATATTTGCTGGCCTCGGCCCCCTCCCAAAATGCCATTAGGAGCTTAGTTTAGGGTCCATAAAGATTACTCCACACCGTGTTTTGGAGGAAGTCCATCAAACTTTGAAATCCCTGCTGGGCAAGAAAATTTTTAAGCAGTGGATTTTTGAAGTAGCGAAGCAGTGGCCAATCACATGACGCCACAATCTGCTGTTCAAAAAGCATTTCTGGGTTTGTACGAAAGCAACATAAGATTGTGGCGCCATGTTATATTGGCCACTGCTTCAAAAAATTTATCGCCCCTGGGCCTTCAAACATGGGCTCTCTAGGTCTTACCCACAAAAAAAAAAAAAGTTTCAACAACACGGAATAATGCTCGAATTCCATGAATTCATGTTTAAAAATCAACCTATGAAAACGACTCCAATCCAATGCCTATAGGTGTAATTAGGGTTGGGCCAAACATCCAAAAGGTCAGCACTCTCTAAGAGTGTACCACGTGGCTCATACTGTGGTCCGTTATCAACGTAGACGATCGACGACGACTACGGATTATTATTATTTTTTTACTTTATTCGTTTTAAATGAGTTTACTTGTAATATTTATTCAGGAGCTCCGCGCGTGGTTGGTTGTGAAGACGATATTTTGCGAGCTGAGCAGGGAGAGAAAATGAAGAATAATGACATAAACGCGAAGCTATTAGAAGGGGAAGAAGAAGAAAGTGATGTGAGATTAGATAAGAAGATATGGGAGGAGACGAAAAAGCTTTGGATCGTAGCGGGTCCCGCTATTTTCACCAGAGCTTCATCCTTTGGGATATCGGTAATCAGCCAGGCTTTTATCGGCCACATGGGCCCGACCGAGCTTGCTGCCTACTCTCTCGTCTTCACCGTCCTTATAAGGTTCGCTAACGGCATCTTGGTATGTAAACTCTTACCTTTGTTTTCTTTGAAAAACGAAATTCTTGACGCCAAGAGTGCCACCGGGCCGGAAAAATTTTAGATGCAGAGGACTTTGGATGCAGTCGATGCAGAGGGGTCTTGTGGACCTACATGGCTCATTTTTTGGGGCCCACTAACCGCATGGATGTGTACCCCACCCCTTGGTGGATATGTATACGAAAACATTAGTCACATTGATTTTTACTAGCCATAGATTTTAGCACTTTTGTAGGATTGATTCTAACCATCGGATTCCAGCATGTTTTTGCGTATCTTTTGGACACTTAATCCAATGGCTACAAAATATAACCAGGCAGATTTTTAGTATGTATATCCACCAAGGTGTGGGGTACACATCCCTGCGGTTAGTAGGCCCCCAAAAATGAGCCATGTAGGGTAACAAGACCCCTTTGCATCGACTGCATCCAAAGTCCTCTGCATCTAAATTTTTTCCCACCGGGCCACTTCGCGGGCTGGGTTGGGTGGCCTAGTCTGTGAAGCTCTCTCATGGGCCGCGGCCGCAAACCAATTTGGCAAGTGGGCCCGAACGAGTCTACTATGTTGCAATTTGAGGGACATCGGCATCAAAATTTTGATATAGAAGTATGCATCAAAGAACAGCCCCTACCTCACCATGTATTGGTCCCATCTAGGGGTGGTAATTTGGCCCATCGGGCTGGGACTTTGGTGGGCTGAGGTTGGGTCAGGCACGTGGCCCCGGGCCTGGATAGTGGGCTGGGCCGTGGGCTGGACTGGCGGGTGGGGCCTAATTTCAAAAAAGATTAGAAAAAAAAATAGTTTATTTGTATGGGGAAAGGAGGGATTTTAAAATTTAAATTTTGGAGGAGGATGAACTTTTAAAATTCAAATTTTGAGAAGTGGCTGGGCTAGTTTCATGGGCATCTTCACGGGATTGGTTGGGTGGCCTAGTCTGTGAAGCTCTCTTATGGGCCGCGGCCGCGCACCAATTTGCCAATTTGGCAAGTTGGCCCGAACGAGTCTACTACGTTGCAATTTGAGGGACTTCTGCATCAAAGAACAGCCCCTACCTCACCATGTATTGGTCCCGTCCCACCACTCACAAATCGTGAATAGCACGAGCTAGTAGAAGTTTTTTTTTTTTGTGTGCAATTTGCTGGACGTGAAAATGTGTGCCCCTCTAGCACAGTCTTTCCGGCCAACTGATGACAATGATGTTTGGCCTAGCCCTTGGTGGTTCCACATACCAAAAATCTGCTTCATTGATGATTTTTGGCCATTGGATTCAGTACCCAAAAAATTGCTTGAATCTAACAACTAGAATTACTTTTTAAAAATTGTTAAAAATCCAATGGCTAGAAATAACTAATCGGACTAATTTTTGATATGTATATCCATTGGGCCAAACATCCATTTGACCAATGGGCCCAACATCCTTAAAAGGTGTTCACAATCTTACTTGATCATCATTTGCATTAAATCTGCCCTCTCTTTCAAACAAATACAATATCTTCTCATTGGGAATTCTAAGTAAATTCCATGGTGAAGTGGAAATTGGCTGACCGCCCACGATATGAGCCACGTGGTATATTTTTGGAGCACACTGACCGTATGGATGTTTGGCCAATCCCTAGGTGGACCTAGTAACCAAAAATCAACCTAATTAGTGATTTCTAAGAGCTGGATTGGAGTCATTTTAACTGTGTGAATTTGAGCAGTATTGACCATTATTTGGGGTTCGAGGATCCAAAGGTTTGAAATCACTCATAAGGGTGATCTTTGATATAACATTCATAAGGTCAGTGTCCTCTAAGAATGTGTCACGTGGCTCATATTGTGGGTGGTCAATAAAGTTTTACTCTCCATAGTGCAATCAAACACAAGAAATTTTAATTTCAAGAAATCGAGAGTTTTGGAATTCAATTTTCAATTCCAACTTCATATATAGGTTTCAAACAGACCCTTAAATTATTTACATTATGTGATTAAGGTGGTTGTGCATTTTTAAGGTAAGCTGATGATGTGTTTCTGTAATGAAATGTGCAGTTAGGCATGGCAAGTGCACTAGAAACTCTCTGTGGACAAGCATACGGCGCAAAGCAACACCACATGTTAGGCATCTACCTTCAGAGATCTTGGCTTGTGTTGTTGATCTGCTCATTCTGTCTTCTTCCATTCTTTCTCTTTGCCGCCCCGATTTTGAAGCTCTTAGGCCAAGAAGAAGATATTGCGTATGTAGCTGGGATCATTGCATGGTGGTTTATCCCCGTGATATTCGCCTTCATTGTATCATTCACTTGTCAGATGTATCTTCAGTCACAAAGCAAGAACATGATCATCGCTTACTTGGCCGCCATTGCGCTTGTCATCCACTTGTTTCTCTCTTGGCTTCTTACTGTCAATTATAAGTGGGGAATTACTGGAGCAATGGCGTCCACCATCCTCGCGTACTGGATTCCGAATGTGGGTCAGCTTATATTTGTTATCTTTGGAGGGTGCCCTGATACATGGAAGGGTTTCTCAACCCTTGCTTTCAAGGATCTCTGGCCAATCATCAAGCTTTCTTTGTCTTCTGGCACCATGATCTGGTAGGCATCCTCCCTTCATTTACTCTTTTTGTCTTTCTTATGTCAACGAAGTCTATGATTTTTTCTCTAGGAGTGTTAATGGGCCGGGCTGTCTCTCTGTGGCACTAGGCTTTAGTGGCACTAATGTGCCTAGTAGGTTAGGCTTGTGTTCAATTCAGGGCTCGCTTAATAAATGGGTCACTGGGTTTGGTTTGAATGAAAAAACAAAAAAGATTAGCCACAGACCAAGTCTAATGGGCTGGTCATATTTCTAATTTGGTCCGGGTTTGGACCTAAGATGTTTTGGCTCTTGATGGGCGACATTGTACTTGGGCCTAGCTAGTTAGGTTGAGGGGCCACCCTATGTAGACTTTAAGCTGGCCCATTAACACCCCTATGTATTTCAAGTTGCTCACACAACGTGATGGGTGCATGGTGTTGGAACCTATGGAATCATTATGGTTTAAACCAAGGTTTAAAAGGGGCTGTTATAACGGTATAACAGACTGGAGGTGTTACCATTTTTTCCATTAGAATGGATTGTAACGCACAGGCAAAAACAGTAAAAAAGGAAAAAAGTGGTGCTAAAATTCAAAATTCATAATTTCAATTTCAATTTTTCAATAAAATTTATAATGGAAAATAACGGAAATAATGGGATTTTTTTGTACATTTGTTTCAAAAAATAACGGTCGTTATATTTCTTGTAACGGCTGTTATTTTTAAAAAAAAATGCCCGTTATAACGAAAATAGTGATCGTTATTTTCTGGGCATTAAAGTGTAGGTCTGAATCCTTTATAATGGCCGTTAATTTCTTTATAATGGCCGTTTTTAAACCATGGTTTAAACGAGTTAGGGATATGCCTGGATTTGTTAAATTTTGAATAGGGTGGAGCCTGAGGCTTTGCTTGATACAGTTCAAATTCTGGGCCAGAACCACCTATGGGCGGCAATGTGGGCACTAACTCTCTCGGCTATCTTGTGGGGTATTTGGAAAGAACACAACAGTAGAGTCTTTAAGAGTCGAAGTACTTCCCTTGAGGCTCTCTTCGTGGAAATTAGAGGTCTTGTTTATATTTGGGTCAAATTGTACGAAGAACGAAGGGGTGTTAGATTTGAGGAGGTGGTTTTCAATTTGTCGTCTTCAGTTGGGAGGGATTAAGGTGTTAGTGGGGATGATGGGTAGCTTTGTCGGGATCCTTTTGTGCTGTGTATTTGCTTCTTGTTGTTTTCTGTCTATTTGCCTTGGTAGGCCTTCCCAGCTTCGAAGGTCTTTAATAATTGATTAAAACAAATCCATCATCTGATCTCGACGAACAGTTTGAACTGGTACTTTGATAAGTTCATAACTAATATGTGACCTGTGTTGTCTTCAACAGTCTTGAGTTCTGGTACAACTCCGTGTTGGTTCTCTTAACAGGAAACATGAAAAATGCCGAAGTTGCCATAGACGCTCTCTCTATCTGGTACTTCTAAGCCTCAGAATTTTTCCTTCTTTTATTTTCTTTTTCTCTTTTAGTTGTTGGTTTCTTCATCAATCAAATGATTCAAGCAACTTATGAAATGTCACACAGCCTCAACATCAATGGGTGGGAGATGATGGTATCTTTTGGTTTTATGGCTGCAGCAGGGTATTGTTTTTACCTTTTTCTTTTCCCTTTCAAAGTTTCTTATTAACATTTACTTGAAAGCATTTCATTTTCTTAAGAACTTCTTAGTTTTTGGTTGAAAAACTTGCAGTGTTCGGGTGTCGAATGAACTTGGAAGAGGGAGCTCAAAGGCTGCAAAGTTTTCGATCCTTGTTGTGGTGTTTACTTCATTGGCTATTGGATTTGTGCTATTTGTGTTTTTTCTGTTTTTTCGAGGGAGACTGGCGTACATATTTACAGAAAGTAAAGAGGTCGCCGAAGCAGTTGACGATCTTTCACCTCTATTAGCCCTCTCCATACTTTTGAATAGTGTTCAACCAGTTCTCTCAGGTGACTTTCTTCCTCTCTTGACCTTCTCTTTAAGTCCCTGTAACTAAGGCAAAATATAAGAATGTCGATCGGCGTCGACCATGAAAAAGCTGGATTCTTGGTCACTGATATGATAATCTTGGATAATTAGATTCACCCCAGATTGTGATTTGTGCTGCACAGTGTTGCATGACAAAAAGCAGTACAAATCTAGCATGGCCTTATCATAATGGAAATAATGCATTTTTCATTTTCTTTTTATTCACAGGGGTTGCTATTGGTGCTGGTTGGCAGAGCATTGTAGCTTATGTGAACATAACCTGTTATTACTTGATAGGAATTCCTCTCGGAGTTGTGCTTGGTTACATTATACATTTCGAAGTCAAAGTGAGCTATCTAATCTCCTTTTTTCAAATTAAATTTCCCCTTAAATTTTTTTTATTACAAAAATGTCACTGCTTTCTTGTTCTTGCTCAATTGGATTCTGTTGGCTCTCTTGAGTAGCTCTGTATGATAAAATATGTTGATTTAGTTGCATTTGACTTGCAAGAAAGAGAAATAAATGGAACAAACAAGGATTAATGATGGGATCGATCAGAACGTTTAAGAACCAATACTATATTCTTTGTCGAATCTTTCAATTTCTTAGATTAGGGATGGAAACTATGTACTGATGAAGCTAAGTTTTTATCCGAGTTATTGTTTTTCAGGGTATTTGGATGGGAATGTTGATTGGCACAGCTGTTCAAACTGTTGTGCTTGTTATCATTACTTGTAGAACTGACTGGGATAAACAGGTAACTGGGTTGTTGGATGATTTCTCTTTTTTTGAATTGGTTTTGTATAGGGGTTTCCTAAACATGGTCCATGGATTTAGTAAAAATGTGTTCCTCATACTGCAATCACTCAATCAGGCTCTGCACCATACCCATGGTGAACATGCTTGCATATCCATATTGTGCATTACATGATCCTAAGAAAGACATGTTTGGATGTATCCAAAATGATGGCCGGAATGCCAGTTTTGCAAACTGAAACTACAAATTGGCAATTGGCGCATATGGATGGCACATTAGAGCGATTGTTATCATGGAAAATAAGTTAAAATCTAAAAAAAAAAACAGCTAAAACCTCTTACTTTAACTTACATGAACCAATTCTGCTATATCCAACGAATGTCTGCAGGTAACTCTGGCTCAACAACGAGTGAAGAAGAGGACTGTGCCTGAATCTGAAGAGTCCAACCACAGTACACAAGATGTGTGACATCGAATTGGTCAGAATGTGAAGAATTTCTCGATCGCTTGTGTATGGGAAGTACATAGAATTTTGAACTGGGGAGGACAACCCATGTTGGAGACCATATTTTTAAATGGAATCGAATTACTCGCTCGGTTGGGTGGTGCTATATGTTGCATCTTGAAGCTGCACGTTCGACTCCATTTACGTACAAAACAGAAGTGGGTACTACTTTTTTTTTACAAAATAATTGGCATCTAGATCAAGTTTTGAAATTTGAATTTTTTTAGTTTTGAATGAAGTAACTTCTTTTTCTTACTGAAGTCAATATAGAAACCCTTGCTCTGGATCTAAGCTAGACATTACTGTTGTAAGTAATTCTCAGTCAATTTAAGTTTGAATGTTTTATAGAGGCCTGAAAGAGTGCGCCACATGGCTATTTGAGGGACTTTGAATCAAAATTTTGATACAAAATCCTGTATCATAGAAATCTCTGTCCAACGCCAGCTCAAGGTAGGAAATGTCCAGGCCAAGCTCAGCCTGGCATTTTGGCCCGCGGTCTGCAGCCAGGCCCTGTCGAGGTGCCTGGGGGGCGAGTGTTGGACACCGAGAAAACTAATAAAGTTCCCATAAAAACCAAACCATTAATTGAGAGGAAGTTCGGAAGAAAGCAGACACGATTACCTAAGCTAACCACATCTAAGATATGGCTTAAACTTACTCCCAATCTCGAAAAACTAGACGTCCGATGCTATCCTAAGGAGGCACCAGAATTACTATGGGGTGGTTCTAAGGAGGCACCAGAATTGCAAGGGGTGGCTATGGAATCCGGCTTCAAGAGGCTCTACATCTGAGGACGGAGACCATGCGTTCTATGTGACGGTTCTAAGAAGGCACCATCAGAATTACCAACGGGAAGTTCTCAGGAAGAACCACCGACGCCAGAATTGGAAAGGGGCAACAAACCGAGCTTGAAGAAGTTCTACTTTCAGGTGAGGGAGTCTATGAAGTGTAAAAGGGATTAAAGAAGGTGGTCAGGTCTCCGGAGTGCAGACTGTTCGTCTAAGATTTCTAGATAAATTGACGATAAAAAGATCTGAATTGGAGAAAATGTATCCAAGTCTGAATTAAAACGAGTTCCATAAATGTCAAGAGATTATTAAGACTTCGTTTCTTTGAATTAGAAACGATGGCACTCGTTAAGAACATCACCAATAATCCTCAATATACGTTGTACCCCAATCATCCTCAATAAGAACATCACCAAAATCTTACTATTCCTCTTTTTTGGTCTTCCTCTGATTCAACATTAGTGATCAAGCCCATGGTTTAAAAAACGGCCATTATAACGAAAATAGCGGCTGCTACAATGGATTCGGATACATCAGATTTATGCGGTTCGGTAGTATTCCTACGTGTGAGAAGTTTTTTCACCATCTCTAAAGAATTAGGGTTACAATAGTTTCCTCTCTCTCTTTCTCTCACCTTCTTCCGATGAACAAGTGAAACCCTAACACCCTTTTAGAGAGTATGTAACATTTTAACAATTTCATTGATATGGCTTTGTTGTATGAGGATCATCCTATAATCAATAGCAAATTGTTGGAGAATCTTGTATCTTTCATCATGCTGATTATAAGGATCTTTAAAACATTAACTAGTTTGATTACCTGCGCTAAAGCACGGCGCAAAAAAAATTAAAGAAAAAATAAAAAATTATTCATTTGCCCTTTTAAATATTTTCATTTGAATTGACATTATTTGGGTTAATGTGTAATAAAACTTGTAAACCGCTCATCAACTTTTAAAACATTTTCAAAAATAGAATCTCGTGGATATTATAATGAGTTTTAAACTGCATTCGGATATGAGTAAAACCAATATCGAGTAAAAATAATCGTTATCAATATGTTTTAAGGAAGGAACGTGTGTAATTTTCTTGATGGCCAAATCTGATTGTTGGGGTCCCAATTGATGAGTAAAACTTCACAAACCGCCCATGATGACCACCGACAATGAGACACGTGGCACAATTTCAAAGGACAATGACCGGAAGGATGTTTGGCCATTCCCTAGATGATCTTACAAACAAAAAACCATCAGCTTGATTAGTGATTTCAAACCTCAGGGTCCTTGTACCCAAATAATGGTCAATATTAATGCTCAAATCCACACGGTTAAAACAAACCCATGAAAATGATTTAAATCAAACAATTACAAATCCTTAATCAAGATAATTTTTGGTTTGTATACACATTTATGGATTGGCCAAACATCAATACGCTCAGCGTCCTATAAAAGCGTTCAACGTGGCTCATATTGTTGGCTCATGTACAGAAACATGACCCAACAAATTATTTATTAAAAAAACCACTAGTACAGTAACAATGAAAATTATATAAAAAATAATTAACACAAAAATTTACATAAGATTAATCTTTAAAATAAGAGAAAATTTGATGAAAATATAGATTAAACAAAAAATAAAAAAGATCTTGGAAGAACAACAAATAAAAGAAACAAATCATAGGTAAATTAAAATCCAAATCATAACTAAATCATATATATTTAATCAGAAACAATAATTTGAAATCCATAAAACTTAACACATCAATCCATATAATATTTAAACCCAAAGTAGCCATTAAAAAAGAAGAAATGAAAATTATAGTAACAGATAAAAATGGGATATGTTAATTTGAACTAGCATGCGTAACTTCTGCAGATTTTACCCGTATAATGAAAAACGGTGACAATGAGAAGCAATCCAGCTCGATATATCCAACCCATTAAAAAAAAAAAACAACAAAAATACATGGTTCAAAAACACTAATTTCAGAATCAGAAACATGAGATGATTATAATTTTGCACCATAACGGAAAAGAGACAATGAAATAACGTATCTGGATCGACGACAAAGATGTAACCGCGCACCCAACACCTCATTTCTGGGCATCAAATCAACCGGTGTTAGTGTCTTATAAAACGTTTTCGATTGACCTTCATTGCGATGCTGCTGATGCTTTTTTGGTGGTAATGTCTTACACAGTGAATGAGGCGAAAGATGAAGAAAATTAAAACAGATCTTTGACATCGAAATCAGAAAACCAAATCTTTCTGTAATCATCTTCTGCATGTCTTCCATTGCTTCTCTCTAAAAATTCAAAAAACAGAAAAAGGAGGAGGAATGTGCAGAGAAGATAAATGAAGCATAAATTACAATTAAAGTGGTGGTAAGAGTGTAAGGAGAAGGTGTAACGTTTGGTGGTAAGACCGACCAGAAGGAGAAGACGTAACGTTTGAGAGTTTTTTTGAAAAATTGAAAAAAGTGAATGTTCAGAAAAGAGACCATTTTTGGGAGAATGATGTCGTTTGGAGAGTTTAACTTGCTAGTACTGATTAAAGGAGGGTGCCTGTTTGAACAAAACAAAGACGTGCCGATTTGGAAGATAGTCGTATCGTTTAAAAATAATCATCTAGGGGATATGAACCATACTGACGTGGCGCAATAAAGGAATCAAGAGTTGTAAAAAACGACGTATCGAATAGGGGTGGAGGAGAAAGGATTTGATGATGTGGCGTAGGTTCCGGAGATGCACAATAAGGGAGAGATGTATATTTAGACAATAGAAAGGTGCCAATGAAGATATTTTTCTGGAATAAAAAATGTGATGAGTGGTATTTTGGAAAAAAACAAAAAAATCAAGGAGAGCGTCACGTGGTGGAGAGAGAAAAGTCTTCTCATGCGTTAGCTTTAGTAAAGAAGTATAGATTGTGCTTGTGAGGTCTCCAAAATCAATTACAAAATGTGTTTATGTTGTAAATAGGGAGGGAGAGGGTTTAATTGGAAGTGATTCATATATGTGAGTTCAAAAAATTAGAACTTCTCTGCTTATACAAGAATCAGGGATTTCCTTACAAATGACACATTGTCATCAATCCAAACCATCAATGCATTATTTACCATTAAAACAAGTTCCCAAATGAAGGCTGTCATATGGATGGTTAAGATTGTCCAAATGATGTGGACTGAAGTATGCTTTGTGCAATCCATGGATGTTCCAGATTAAACCATCAATGAACCCTTTTTTCACAGTGGCATCACTGATTATGGACTGTTGCCCGTGCACTCCTTTTGCAAGTGCTATCAATCAGATGGTCAAGGAAAAGAATGTGAACATGGTTATCTGTTCGCCTCTTGCAATCTAAACATGCCCAATACCTATCATTATCTACCAAAATAAAAACTTTGATCCCAAATATGTTGGGTCGATAACAAGAATTCTATTTTATCATTCAATTTCCCCAAGTACAGCTTGCTCTTCAATCAGTTTTTCTTTTCTTTTATAGGAAAGATAGGGGGTTGTTTGGGGTAGTGAAACAACTGATATCCAAAAGGGGCTTTTATCCAATTTCTGAATGTTAATGGGAGTAAATGTACTGTATGAAAACCTGATTTCTCTTTGTGCTGGCTAAAATTCGACCATTTAGAACTATCACTGTAACCAAACACACGCTAATTCGATTAGTGGGTGATGAATAAATAAGGATCACGACTATCCATATCTTTTGATCACAGAACGTGAGGCTCCATCGAATAATCAATGTTGCCTATAGCTCTGTGATTAATTACTTGCATAATAAGGCAGTTTTTCATAGATATATTAAAGATTCTGACAAATCAATTGAAAATCATACTTTAAATTCATGTAAGCAATGATCCAAAAATGAGAAAAAGAAATTACCCAAACAGGTCATAATATAAAAAACTGAGTATTGTATATAAACTTTGCGAGGAAGAGATGCAATGCATAGATTTTAAGATTTGGAGTTTGGACAGAGACCCTTCACCCAATATCAAAATTCCATTTGTTTAATCACCATTATACCCCTAAAAATCCAGAGAGAGAGAGAGAGAATAATTGAAGTTACCTGAATTTGGCTGGGTCTTTGGAAATAGCTTTAGATTTAAGATAAATGGATTGAGGATTGGTATGAAGGAGGAGATACTCAACTTCACCAACATCACCATTGAAACCAATGATCTTGATTCCATAACCAACAGGATTCTTGTTGTTGGACTGTTACCCGTGCACTCCTTTTGCAAGTGCTGCCAATCAGATGGTTGAGGAAAAGAATGTGAAATTGGTAATCTGTTCGCTTCTTGCAATCGAACACACCCAACACATATCATTATTTACTGCAGCAGACTGTTTAACAGATGAAACAGTCTCTGATGAAAACCTTCATTCTCAACATCCAAGACAAGTAGCAAAACCAGTAGGTGTGTCAATGGGTACCCAGTTAACTGATTGCTCAAGTGCCCCTGCCCGGAATAGTAGGTCGATTGCAACAGAAATTCCATTACCAAAGGCCTCCTTCTTGTAATATAATGTTCAGTAGGATATCTGCAACCTAGTTGAGAGAGATAGAGAGACTTTCCAGCTGATTAAACTCGAGCCTGTAACTCAGTTGGTTGAACTTTCACTTTAATCATCTCCATTGACCTCATGTAGACTGAGCGTGTAGCTGTAAAAAGAGTGAAACGGATCAAAACAAGAACTTCTCTATTAGTGAACAAGATATGACTTTCATCAATTTTATTAAATTAAAAATCAGAAAATCATTCCAGCAGAGTCAAACAAAGACTGAAGGTGCTCAGCTGGTAAAGTTTGTGGGTGATAATACCATAGACCTGGGTTCAAATCCCACCTTCACCGAGTTACTGATCTCTTTAAAAACAGGCCCAACTACCCAAAAAAAAAACAACCCACAACAACAACGAAGAGTCGTCCAACAGCATCTTCCTCTTGTGCCGTATATAAATATTTTCTCTAATTTCATTATCTTGGTTTCAGTGTCTTATGGCCAGCGGCACATTCCTGGACTGCCACTTATACATGGAATGGGACGGTTATATGCTTGGAAAAGGGGAAACAAAAAAAAAGTGCTCCTTTTGTACAGTAGAACACGCAAGGAGCATGGTTGAATTTCAATTGCATTGTGCCTAGCAATCTGGCATTAGGCCAAGGCCTGGCCCATTTGCAACCCTATCTATGAACTCCCTTGTACCAGTGGCAATCCCTAATACACTACTAGAAGAATTTTGTTCTTCGGATTCATCAGGAGGTACACTCATTTGAAATAATAAGAAAATGGAAAACCAATGCAATGCATGCAACGTGGTGGAAACAAATATTGTAGAGAAATGCTAGCTCTCATTGTGCCGAGTAATTAAATTAACAGGTATCTCTTTGCAACTGTGCTTTGGTAATTTACATAGGAGCATTACTGGTCTTGTGAACTACTGAAACAAGCTCAAAGGCACATGTTTGAACATTGAGGGCGAGGAGTTGCCTGTTGAGAGGAAGGATCAGAATTTCTCACAAGTCTACTATGTGATATGGAAAACAAAAAAAAAATTTAATGTAAATAGACAATGGACACTTACCTTGAAGAAGCCTGTGACTGGCTAAGAGAAACCACCATATTCTTCTTGTCAATCTCAATATTTGGTATATGAGCTATCTTGAGCAACTCCTCACTTCTGTCCTTCTGCAGTTGCTCTGTCAAAAGCGGACACCCAACGATATGTAGCTCATGAAGTGTGGTGATGTGTTGCAACTCCTTGGGCAATGATCCTAACTTGGGGCAAAATTGGATGGTGAGTGTCCTGAGTGTATTAATTTGGCCTAAGCCATATGGGAATGATTTTAGTTCTGAGGACAACGTAATCTTCAATGACATGAGTTTGGGAGCGTTGGGTAACGAACATAGCATTCCATCCTTGCCTCTCAAAACAAGGTGCTCCACTGATTGGAGTGACTGATTATAATGAAGTGCATCACAATTTAAGATTTCTAGTTTCCTTAGTGCACTAGGTAAGGGCGGTACTGTTCTCAAATTTGGGCAGTTACTTAGTACAATTTCACTCACACAGGGCATTTCTCCTTCCTCCACACTCGAGTTCCACTCCTTCAAACTAGTCATTCCATCCAAAACAAGACGCTCCAACTTCGGAAAGCCTTTTACCTCACCATCACCATCCCCGTAAAATGTACCGTCTATGAGTTCCACTCCAACCATTCCACGCACAAGGAGGCGTTTAAGGGATGGTAGTTTACCAAGGGGTGGCAAATATTTCACCTTCAAACACTTAACCAATTTCAAGGAGACAAGGTTGATGAGTAATGGTTCTTCCATCCACTTAGGGAACTTAGGCCCAATATAGTTCCATATTTCTAACCTTCTCAAGTTCACATGAGGCTTGATGCCTTCAAATACTCCTTCCACCCTTTTCATGTCACTTTCATTACACGATTTCAAATCGATAGCCTCCTTGTGCATACGCTCCAATGTTAGAAAATTGAAATGCCGCTTGGAATCTAAACTTTGTAAGCTGAAATGTTTCTTCCCATCCAATACCAGATGATTTAGGTGGCACTTCTTGCTAAGATTTGCTTCTGCAGCCTCATCTCCACCCCCATCCATAAGTCTATCGAGGTTGCTAATGATTAGGCTTCCACATAGGAGTTCCAGGTTTCTAAGCTCACCAATGCGACATCCACTCTCACCCCCGATAATGAACTCACTCAACTTACGCATTCGAGTTAATCTCTTCATCCCATATGGTAGATAGCTCAAATGAGTGCCGTGAATTTCTAGATGCCTCAAGTTTATCAACTTCCTCATTCCTTTAGGCAATTCACAAAGCTGTGAACCTGAAAGTTTTAAGGTTTGAAGAAAGCAAAGACCACATAGCGATTCTGGTAGCTTCTTGATACGTGTGTGAGACAAGTTGAGGTATCTTAAATGTTTCAAATTTTCAATGGATCTTGACAACTCCGAAAGTTTGGTCGAACTCAAATCTAATGCCCTAATGAATTTGAAACGTGTGAATAAATCACGAGGCACCTCGAGTTGTCTTGGATTTCCAAGCAATAAGACTGTGCGCATATTGGGGATATCACCACAGGGGCTAGGAATGATAGATGTTGTATTCTTGCTATAGAGCAATGAATAATGGCGGACAGATGAAAGAAATGATACTACTTTAGTAGCATTGGATTCTCCTTCTTCAAGACAACTTTTGGCAAGAAAGCATTCTGGTTCTCCAAAGTAATGCAAAAAGTTGAAGAACTCTTCTCTCATCCTATATCTCACCGTGCAGCCATCCTCGTCTTCTTCTATATCTGGGAAGAAAGAACCCTGATCCAACAAGACATTAAAGTACGTCTCACCAATTTCCTCCATGTCTGGTCCTTGGTACGTAGAGGGAATGAAACCCTGGGCCATCCATAACTGGATAAGCACTTCCTTTTCAAACCAGCATTCTACTGGGAACAATGAGCAGTACTTGAGACACCGCTTAATATGTGATGAATATACTTGAGACAGCGCTAAATGAGCATGTAAGTCGTAATCTTTGTGCG
The DNA here is from genome assembly GCA_035048495.1 of Euptelea pleiosperma. Lineage (NCBI taxonomy): Eukaryota > Viridiplantae > Streptophyta > Magnoliopsida > Ranunculales > Eupteleaceae > Euptelea > Euptelea pleiosperma. The sequence continues at coordinate 3,985,730 of CM068544.1, forward strand.
TAACCCATTTAGGACATTTGAAGACAGATTTCCGCATTTTGCACCAATACATAGCATGTCCCAAAGCCTTAGCAAGTAAGGGTATCCCGCCACTTCCATCTATAACGTCCCGCTTCAAGTCTTCATTCTCCAAAATTTGTGTCCTGCTTTCCGGGAAAGCCACACTGTAAAACAAAGACCAATAAGCGTCGGCATCCAAAGGCTCCAAGTGATGGCAGTGGCAGGTGACCTCGACCTTCATGTTTTGAGTGGTGATCAAGATCCTGCCTCCCTCGGCCTCAACTTGGGAGATGACACGTCTCAACTGACTCAGCGAGTCAATATCCCCAATCTTCAAATCATCCAAAACTAGTAAAACCCGCTTTCCTCTTACAGCTTGATTGTGAAGAATAGTTTCAAATTGATCCATGTCTGACATTTGACGAAGACGAGTTTCAAATTGATCCATGTCTGATGGTTGACACAAAGTATCTGCTGTTACAGATTTTATAATTGATGCTGCAATCCTTACCAAATCAAAACCAGTATAAGACAGAGACACCCATATTCTCCCATCGAAATGGCTCTTCACCCTCTCATCATTGAAGACAAGTTGAGCAAGGGTCGTCTTCCCAATCCCCCTTTTACCAACTAAAGAAATAACAGCCCCCTCACTCCCTTCGTTGTTCAACAAATAATTTATGATCCTATCTTTATCTTCATTCCGACCAAAAATCTCAACTTGTTCATCAATTTTAAAAGATGTTTGATGAATACCCACCTCAAGACTCCGATCAAAACGATCTTTGTCTTTGGTGATGGTATCTAGTCTTTCTCTAAACAGCCGTCTCTTGTGGACACGTCGGAGTTTTTCAAAGCGAATACAGGGAAGGAAGAAATTGCGTACCTTGTCGCCAATTTCAGCAGCAACCCCATCTCCATCTTCATCATCAATCGCTTCAATTTGTGAGGTGATTGCTTCGGCGATCTGCTGGTCTAGTAAGTTTTCAATTTGGTAAGCCAACTCTTTGAGATTCCGAAACCAGTCCGTCCACTCCAACATTCCAAACTTGGTCTCTGCCTCTTGAAGAGATGCATGGATGGTTGTGAAAACACCATCCCATTCTTGCAAGTTGCTGCCTTTAATTAATGATCCATTCTTTCCGGTAATGGAGCTTAGCTTCTCCAACACAGAAGATATCAATCTTTCGGCCATGCTTCCTTTACCTCTCCTCTTCTCTCGTCTCTGCTTCGATGTATGTGACTGAACTGAACTCCGAAGTGCGAAAACTGAACACAGAGAGCGATTGGGGGGGAGGGGGGGAACCGATAAGTCTAACACTCCCACGAGACAAAAAAGCACTTCGAGAAAACTCTTCTCCTTTTTTTAATACACGTGGCCCTCCATTTTACCGATCAAATGGAAGATGTTAAAAAAGTAGTTGGCCATACGAAACAGAGAGAGGACAGTGGTGGCCTACCAATTAACTCCCATGCAACTTGATCAGAGGTGTCATACGTCCAGTCCAACGATGTTTCTGGTAGCATCATAAAATGAGGAGTAGAACTTGTGTCACAAGATGTTCGTATGGATGTTTGGCCAATCCATCAGTGGACCTACCAACCAAAAATAAACCTGATCAATGATTTCTAAGCGTTGGATTGACGTTACTTTTATGGGTAGATTTTAACCGCATTTGATCATTATTGAGCGATATTTGGGAGCAAAAATCCAAAGGTTGTAAATCACTAATCAGGCTGATTTTTGGTTTGCAGGTCCACCGAGGGACTGGACAAACATCCATACGTGGCTCGTAGTGTGGGCTGTGATCGGTTTGCTCACAGCATGCTGTGAGTGAAGGTTCTAACATTATCTCGCAATCATGAACCAGACGGGCTGTCACATTAAAATAGCTATTGCTGCAAATGTGAAGATATTTGCTGTTTAGGGGACTTCAATGCGTGGAGTATTCTTGCAAGCCCAATGTCCTCATGGATGTTTGGACCACCTCTTGACGGGACCAATACACTAAAGATAGCTCAACTCAACTACTCGCCCTTCAACCCAATCCCATAGCACAACCCCCTCACTCACCTGAACCAACGCCCTTTACTCCTACGTCTCCCCATCTACTTCACACCTCACCACCCCCAACATTCCTACCTCGGCCTCCACATCCATGGACTCCCCAACCCTACCTATGATTCCTATCTATAAACGGCTGGCAGAGACCACTTCACCTCCCAGTAATCTGAATGGAGAACCGGGTGCAGGCACTTCTGGCGAAGCGGGTCCAAGCGAAAACAACCCTCCAGGAGAGGTATGGCTTTTCTTCTTGTCTTTTGTCACAAGTCTTAACTCACAATCTCAACTGAGTTCTACACAATTTCTCTTTTCACGGGCGTGGGTGACAGGCCCTAATCCGTCCCCAAGGGCCAGATGTTGATTATGGCCTGGAACTGTAGAGAGAGTGGGAAACCCTCTGCAGTTCGGGCTCTCAAAACCCACATCCGTGAGGAGAAACCAAATATTATCTTTTTGTCTGAAACCAAAGCTAATGCGGAAAATAGTACACAATTGGTTACCTGTTTAGGCGTTTCTAAGTTTGATGTTCAGCCTGTCCTTGGCTGGAGCGGGGGGCTTCTCTTATTTTGGAAGGCAGATCTTATAGTGGATATTTTGTATCAAAATGCTCGTGGTATCCATGTCAAAATTTCCTCCACGGCTGGTCAACCGTCCTAGCGCCTATCACTAATCTACGGCGATCCTGGTCAGGCCTATCGTAATATATTATGGAGAGACTTACTGTCCATGCACGAGGAACATTTTGGCCCCTGGCTCATTATGAGAGATTTCAATTCGATAACTCATTCGTGGGAAAAAAGAGGTGGCACATCTCGGGGGTCAATCAACTCTAACGCATTTGGAATTTATGCATCAAGCTGCCTTTATCGATCTGGGATTCATTGGTCCATGTTAGACATGGACTAACAAAAGAACGGGCCTGGCCAACATTCGTGAACGGCTTGATAAAGCCATTGCAAATTGCGAATGGAGATCTATGTTCCCTAATGCCTCTGTCAAACATCTTACCACCCATGCCTCTGATCATAGCCCCCTCCTTCTTGACACTGAACCATACCCAGAGAAACTACAACGCCCCTTTCACTTCATGTCCATGTGGACGGATGATCCCCAATGCAAGGAAATTGTAGAAGAAAGTTGGCAAAAGCAATTTCAGGGCCCTCCACGGTCCAAATCCACCGAAAACTCAAACATACTAAACACAACCTTCGGGATTCGAACTGGAAAAAATTTGGTGCAGCATGTGATCAAATTCGTTACTTCCAACATCATCTGGCATGCCTCCAACAACAACCGCCTCACTCTAATACCATAAAGCAAGAGCACCAGGTTAGCAAAGCTCTTGACCAAGCCCTTTTAAGTGAAGAAAAATTATGGCGTGATAAATCTCGGGAACTATGGTTGCAAGAAGGCGACAAAAACTCTAAATTCTTTCATCTTTTTACCATTATCCGCCGACGGAAAAACAAAATAGAATGGATAAGAGATGCGGCTGGGCACCAACACGCTACAAGAGCAAAAATTGGATCATCTTTCGTCGAATATTTCCAATCTTTATTCTCCTCGACATGCCCCTCGGATTTTTCATTGCTTGATCAGCTCCCACTTCCTATTCTTTCAATAGCTGACAATGATGTCCTAACCAGGCCAATCTCCAAAGAGGAGGTGAAGGAGGCGGTGTTTAACATTGGAAATTTCAAGGCTCCTAGACTAGACAGCTTTACAGCCCATTTCTAACAAAAATTTTGGGATATTATCCACGAAGACATCTTCAATCTGGTCAACAATTTTCTCACATCGGAGTGCTCTCTCGATCTTCTTAACCAAACCAACATAGCGCTTATTCCAAAGATCCCAGCCCCCGAATCCTACCACCATTTCTGCCCCATTAGCCTCTGCAACGTCTGTTACAAAATCATTTCCAAGTTGCTTACGGCTCGATTGCGGGTGGTGATGCCCACCTTGATTGCGGATTTCCAAGGTGCCTTTCTACTAGGTAGACAGATCACAGCCAATACTATTCTGGCCCAAGAAATCATGTCTGTCATCAAGGAAAAGAGGAAAAGCCACCATGGCCTTATGGCCATTAAGTTGGACATGTCCAAGGCTTATGATAGAGTTGAATGGAACTTCCTCTATTAGGTTCTCCAGCGGATGGGCTTTTGTGAACAATGGATCTCCTGGATCTCTTAATGTGTGTCCTCTACCTCCTTTTCAATCCTTCTCAATGGTACTCCTTTTGGACACTAGCTTTAAACCTTCTAGGGGCCTCCGGCAAGGAGATCCCTTATCCTCCTACCTCTTTATACTCTGCATGAACATTCTTTCATTCTTGCTCTTGGAAGAGGAACACCAACACAGAATCCATGGATCAAAATTGCCCGTCAATGCTCACCCATCTCCCATTTAATGTTTGCAGATGATTGCCTTATTTTTTGTAGGGCAAATCTAGTGGAAGATCGCATCCTCAAAGATCTTTTAGATGGGTTCTGCACCATGTCAGGCCAGGAGATTAACTTCAACAAATCAAGGATCATGTTTAGTCCAAATCTCCATAGATGCCAGTCCAAAGCTCTCTCACACATCCTTCACATCAAAAACCTTCACATTGCCGAAAAATACTTAGGAATGCCCTTGTTTGTTGAGCAATCTAAGACTAAGGCTTTTCACACATGTATGGAGCGGGTTCAAGCTTTGACTGATGGTTGGCGTGCCCAATCTCTCTCTCAAGCAGGAAAATCTACTCTTATAAAGGCGGTAGCATCCTCAATTCCTCTATATCTGATGCAGTCCTTCCTTCTTCCGAAGGGAATCTGTAACAAGCTGGACGCTCTTGTCAATAGGTTTTGGTGGGGGGCCACTTTGGATAAAAATGTTATGCGCCTTACCAATTGGGCATCCATCTGCACAACTATTGATCATGGAGGACTGGGATTCCGTCAAGCCTTCCACACGAACCTGAGTCTATTATTTAAACAAATTTGGCGAATGCTGACTCAGCAAACTTCCCTACTGGCAACTCAAGTTTTAAAGAAATACTGCCCCTCTGGCCATCTTATGTTGGCCCACCCACAGCCACAACACTCCTGGTGTTGGAAAAATCTTCTCAAAGCCAATGAATGCTTTAAGAATCACTGCATGTGGCTCATAGGCATGGGTGAGTAGGTGAATATATGGAAAGATATATAGGTGGCTTGATGAGGACCTGGATCTCCAACCCTTTCAATCTTCCGCCAATCAACTCCATACAGTTAACGAACTTATCCTGCCTACCAGAGACTGGAATGAGGAAATCATTGCCTCAATATTCCCACCTACCATCACCACCAAAATTATGGAAATCCTGCTCAGCCACCATCCTAGCCTTGATAGACTCTTCTGGATTCCACACCCCAAAGGACTATTCACTTCCAAATCAGCTTACCATACTCTTCACTAGGAGTCTACCTCTCCTCCAGCTATCACCATTCCTCCTCGCATCTGGAGATATATTTGGACTCTCAGAATCCCAAGGCAAGGACAATTTTTTATGTGGCGGCTCCTCCGGGACCTCCTGCCAACTAGAGCCAAACTCCACTCTCAAATTGTGACCATTGATCCATCTTGCCCACGTTGTGGAGCGGCCGAGGAATCCAGCATTCACGCATTAATGCAATGTCTTGATAGCGCGCGCATCTGGTTTGCGTCACCTTTATCCTTGCGATGCAATGACTCTTCGCCTCTTGAACTAGTGGAGTGGATCCTCACAAAGTTAGACCCTATGGGCATGACAACAGAGGAAGATTTTTACACCATCTCCTACATCAGTATCTTGCTTTGGAAAATCTGGACCTTGCGCAATGCTCTAGTGCATCAAAAATGCAGTCAAAACCCATTTAAACTTTTGAAGAACATTGGTGCCTATATCAATGCCGCCCCCCCCAGGAACCCAAACGTGATGCCTAGATCAGCAAATGGCAAGCCCCACCACCAAACATGCTTAAAATGAATACTAATGTAGCTTGGAATAACCAATCAAAGGAGGCCAGTTTGGGATTTATCATACGTACTCACAATTCTCTATTATTTATAGCAGGAGGCCGGGCAGCAAGAACCCTCTCTGCAGAAGAAGCCAAGGCACATGCCATTAGATGGGGCCTCAAACTAACTTCCTGAAAGTAGGTTTTTTCTGCGTCGTCGGATCGGAAACCCTAATCTCAACAATATTTTTAATGATCCGGTTCACTCACATCTCAAAATCTGCAAAATGCAAACTTAAGCACAGTGGATAGTGTCAGATGTTGATCCGCACTCGATGTTAGACGGGTTAGCACAGTTAGAAACATAAAATAATGGAAAATGATACAGAACTTGTGGAAAGGTGAGAATGATGGGTCAGCATTAAAACACCATATTATTTTTAGAGATTTTGAGTAACTATCACAACATTCAACAAAAAAAAAAGAACGAAAACACAAAATGGAAAAGCAAAGTTTATTTATTAATAAAATGCAAATTAAAAGAGATGAAATTAGCCTAAAAAGCATGTAAAGTAGAAAGAGAAAAATAGAGAGAGAAAATAGGTCTAGAGAGAGAAAATGAGAAAAGGCCTAGAGAGAGAAAGATAGAGAGTACCAAAGGAGGAAGAATCTCGTGGTTTTCCAAGGGTGGACATGGACGGTGCTTGATGGTGGTTGAGATGGTAATTTGATTCTTCTCACAGCTTGACTAGCAAGGTGGCATGTGGCACACACCCTTGGAGATGGGGAAGTGCAGCACGGATGTAGTTTATGAGCATGCTGCCACGAAGAGGATCTGCTGGTTGCAAGTCCGGCCAAGCCTTGGGGTGGTGAGACAATGGTGAACCTTTAGGTTGCTATCTTGAAGGTTGTGAAGATGCACCGAAGTTGGAAAAGGGCAGATCTGCATCACATGCAGATTTGTTTCATTGTTGATCAATAGGAGGAGGGTGTGCATGTTGGCTGTAGATGGTGAAGGCGGCACAGAGGATGTGGAGATGGAGATCGGTCCAATGGCTGGAGAGGTGAAGAAGGGGGGCCAGATCATGATTGAGAAAGGGTGGTGCGCTCTGTGATGCACCCAGCGAAACTGTGGATTGCTGGGCGATTTGTGAAGGGTCGTCCAGTGGTGGTGGTTCATGTGACAACATACCACATTAGTAAAGGCCAGAGACGGTGGCTGCTACTGGTGACGTTGCAGACGTGGTCTTACAACAGCGTTTCTAGATGGAGAGCGGGTGGCTAAGAGATGTTAGACGGTGGTGGAGAGCCATTAAATGAAAGAACGGTTCTTGAATTTTTGGTGTGGATGGCTGAATGATGGAGCTATTTGCTGGTTTGGCCAATAGATAAGGACCCAAGGAGAGGGCATTGCAGGCTGGCTGGAGATAGATGGGAGAAGCCTTTTTAACGGCCAGTAGTTTCTTACGGATGGGGGAGGCGAACCAGACCTGCAAGAGGCAGCAACGAGGAGGGGCGCACTAGGTTTGCACCCCGTCCTCCTTCTTCTTCTTCTCTTTTATCCTCCTCTTCCCCCTTTTTTTTTCTTTTCTGTCCGTTTTCTTTTGGTACCGAAAATGGCTGGAATTGTGGGAGGGATTAGAAGAGAATTTATGGGAAAGAGAGGGAGAGAGGGATGTGCAGGTGGTAACGGCAGTAGGGTGTTGCTGCTACAACAAGGCAGCAGGCATCAATGAAGGCTAAAGAGGGGCGGCTTCAAGAGAGAACGGCTAGGGTTTTTCTTTTGGTGAGAGAAAAAGGAAGCATGAAGAGCAACACATGGGTTGCTATTTTGAGAGGTCCCCCTTTTAGTCAGTCAGCAAAAGGCCTCCCTTTTATTTCCTCTCCTTCTCTTGTACATGGTCCCACATCTCTTAGAGCTGGCCGTCCAGCAATTGATTTTAGGTGGACCCCACTATCTTCTCTTGTTTTTCTTCCAAAATACCTCTTTCTTGAGTAGTTCCCTATACCATTCTTTTCTTCAATCAACAACCACCATCTATGTAAAGGGTCTACAAGATTCTCTTCTTTTGCAAAACATGTTCAGCAACTATTTCTTTGTGTGGCAATGTCCATTGACTTCTCCAATAAGCAGCCTTCTAATTTGAAAATTCATTCTTTTCTTATCTTGTGGGACCCACACGTTAAAAATGCTCTTCATCATATGTCATTCTTTCTAATTTTTCTTTCAAAGCAAGTTGACCATTTTAGCAGGTAATGACAATCCATACCTTTTCCAAATTCGTAGAATGCTTCCGAGTCCATACCACCTTTAAATTTCCTAACACACTTGTCCCCTGTATGTGAAGCCACACGTTCTTTGGTCCAACACCCAGTGCACACCTTGGCCCATAATGGTAGTCCATGACTGGGGTCTAGCAACTAGGTCTAAGTTATGGTCAGCCCGTGGTCCACTTTGCTGACAAGTTCACTCTTGGTCTTCGCGGTTGATTAGGGGGTTATCGACATGTCTCGGGCCCCGAGAATTTTTCGACAATGTTCCTTGGTTTACTGACTCGGCTTATTGGTCCTCGATCTCCTCCAAATTGATTGTAAACTTGATATAAACTTTTGTAGTTGATCATAGGGTCCTGTATTTCGATAATCATCCGATCAGGTTTCCTACAACAACGAAAAGCGCATAATGAGATTTAATTAGAATAGATTTATATCTAGACTTCCAAGAATGTGTTTAATGCATGTAAATATATCATTTCGTCCAGAAAAGTGTGTTCTACGTAACAGAAGAGACTCTTATGTAGAAAAGTGGATAAATAGAGTAATTTTACGTAGGAGAATGCAATAACACTAAAAGGATAATTGCTTAAAATAAGCATTTTTGAGTGAATATCACTACCTCAGCTGGCATCTCCTCTCTTGTGATCGAATCAGATACTCTATACCTTGTGTCCAACCTTTCCAAAGGATCAACCCAGTTGGGTAGCAGAACTTCTGGGATAGCTGTGGATATTTTACATTTTGCCTCCTTCGTCCCTTCCATCTCTTTTGTTTATGTACCTAGACTTGCTAACTCTGTTGCTCATGATATCGCTACAAAAGCTAAGCACTTTCCTCATCTTTTTGTGTGAGAGTCTGACCCTCCAAATTGGCTGGCTTCAACCAGTAGGATGGATGGGTCCCCTTTGTAATTTTTTTGTTGGTTAATAGATTACCTTGCTTACAAAAAAAAAATACACTAAAGATAGCTTGACCTTATGGATGCTTGTGTTGTATTTTTTTTTGTGAGAATGCTCACCTTGAAGTTTCTATCCAATGGATTGGATTGACAAACTGAGAAATTTAGGAGATTTCTATTTTAGGTTTTCTTATTTTGGGAAACCCTAGTTCATCTTTGGGAGTTATTTAAGTGCCCCATTACTTATTGTTATGAGTGTGAGAGACTTCTGGAAATGGTCAAGAACCAATAGAACGTGCCGGTGAGAGATTGAGAGAAAAATCTTTGTACTTTATTGATTCATAGTGAAGATCGATCATCATCGCCCGTGGACATAGGTTTCGATCGAACCACGTAAATGCTTGTGTTCTTTGTTTGCTCTATTTGATTTCTATGTATGTGGCGTATGTTTATTGACGGCCATTGTCGTTAATCGAAAGATCGCTTGGGGTTTTCCGCAACAAACTGATATCATAACTTAAGGATTCGATAGGGATGATGCCAAATCATACGAAAGTGTCGAATGTCAGGTTCGAGGTGGAGAAATTTGATGGGAGCAACAGTTTTGGATTATGGCAAGTCCAAGTTAAGGACGTTTTAATCCAGCAGGGTTTGCAACAATTTTGGATTATGGCAAGTCCAAGTTAAGGATGTTTTAATCCGGCAGGGTTTGCACATGAGCATTGAAGGGTTAGAAGGGTAAGCCTAATGACATGTCGGATGATGATTGGTCAAAAAATTTTGAATTTTTTCCAAAATGACACTATCGAAGATCTGTGAATCACTTTCAAGAACATTCGATGGATCCCAAAAATTCAATCTGCGCTATCCACAGCGGTTAAACTGTGACGGTAGGTTAGAAAATCATGTTTTGAGTTTCTATCTTGTGTAGCAGATTCGGAATGGAAGATAATCTTTTTAAAGATTATAGTAGAATGACTTTTCGAAGATCTCTACGAAATATTTCCGAATATGTATATCATATTCATAGATCCTTTGAAACGAATGAGATATGGTCAAAATAGTACATTACTGGACTATTTGGACTTAGAATTATTTTGAGACTTAATCGAGTCAACTGGGTTGACTCAGACCTAGACCTAGGCTGACTTTATAGAATACCCTTGACTTGACCTAGAGGACTTGTCTAAATAAAATTAACTCATAATGAATTTTATTTAAACTGTTCACCATCTTAGTAAATCAACATACTTAATTTAACTCTGATAATTGGATGATCGTTTATGATTATTTTAGGTAGTTTCCTCACCTAGATTTTTTCGAACTTAGTGAGTTTTCAAATGAACCTTAGTAGTCTAATTGACCAAATTGGACTACTAGGGGGACATTCATGGATCACCTCTAGATTCGGGTACGGTTCGATCCACAGATTTTTGAGTCGTATCTAGGTGTTCAAAATCGGGGCATGACAAAATCGATGCCTAGGTTATCCTTAGTATCTGACCTAGTAAGCCAGAGAGTATCATGTGTGACTCAAATCGCAATTGAGCAACATTGAGAAGTCAGGGTGTACTGAATCTTTCGTTTTTGGGGCTAGATCGGGGTGTACCGATCTAACAGTAGGTTTGGGGTATACAAAATTGAACAAGGGCAAAAGGATCTTGATCGTAAGGACACTCGTGGACTCGACGCATGGAGCCAGAGGGCGTGGATGCATCGGCAGTTAGACAAGTGTTGTATGTTGTATGTAAATGGTGTTGCGCGTATAGGTAACTTTTGTAACTCAAAAATTTTCTATTAATGATACTTTTCGTCTGAACGCAGTCCAATGGTTTTTCCTTGGTTAAGGTTTCTACTATAAAATTATATGCGTGATGGTTTGTTTATTTATATTACCTTATTTAGATTGTAACAAACAACTAAGAAACAATATATCACAGAGATATATTCGATCTAAATCGATTGTGATCATTATTTGTTAAATCACCAGCGAATGCATACGATTCATACCTACCCACTCTAGTAAGTGGATTTCGAGCATTATTTGGTGTAGTCAGATCCAAAGGTTAGAAATCACTAGCCATGCTGATATTTGGTATGTACATAGAGGTCCACCTAGGGATGGGCCAAATATTCATACGATCGTCGGTCAGTGGTCTCTCAGAGCGTGTGACGTAGTCCGTCGTACGTCAAAGTTCTACTCGTATCATAAGCATAGAAACAAATAGAAACTATTTATGTCCAAACTTTGTTTTGAAACTTGCTTGACTCAACTCTATCAGATTTCGAGTCGACTTGGCCTGCAAACTCGAATTTGCAAGTGTCTTCGAGTTGACTCGGAAAGTTGGCCGAGTCAACTTGAAACTCAACCAAGTCAACCATTTAAAGGTTGAGTCGACACGAACTCAATTTGTTTTTTAATTTCTAAATGTTTTTGTATTTTTTCTATATTTTATTATTTTTAAAGTTTTTCAATAAATATTTTTTATATATTTAAATATTGGGTCGGGTTCTGGTGACCAACACTTTTGACCAACACCTTGGTGTACCCTCACAAAGGATGAATCAATGACTGATTTTTGGTGAGGATGATCTCCTCACCAATAAGATAACCCCAACAAAAAATCAGCCCATTCTGAAATTTCTAACCCCGTTAAATGTGGTTTTCAAGTTACAAGGTAAAAATCAACTGTCCATGATTGTTCAACTTTTAAACCAGTCTATGAATATTAGAATGATTTGATTTTTTGTGAGGATGATCTCCTCACCATATAGATCATCTTCACCAAAAATCAGCCATTGATTCATCTTCTATGAAGGTACACCAAGGTGTTGATAAAAAATGTTGGTCATCGGAACCCGACCCTTAAATATTTAATAATTAATTTCCCCCCACAATTTGAAAAAGCTGACCTACCCCCCTATGACTCGGTCCACTGTCATTTGACCAATGTTGATCCGAGTTGACTACCTAATTTTTATTAAAGGACGAAAGTGCCCTTGTCTTCAACATTAGATCAAGGGTTTGGGTTTAGGCCAAAACCCATACCCCAAATCAAGTATGAAAAGAGGAGATTAGAAATAAAAATTAAAATCCATGTTGGTAAACTTGAGATTTTTTTTTGGATTTTGATGAATTAAACAAATATTGAGAAGAAAAAAACTAAAAAAAATAAAATAAAATTCATGAATGAATGGAATTTTTTTATGGATTTTATTGTAGAATAAAATTTTAAAATTGGGAGAACCCATCTTTCCAAAATCCACATCTCAAAAGCTTGAAATATAAATTGCTTTGTCTTATTTTTCATTTTTGTTAATGAAAATTTTAAAACTAAAATTGTATGCTTTGTGTTTTTTTTTTTTAACCTTGGGTTTTAAATTATTGCTGAAGTGGTGGCCAGCCGGCTATGAGACTCCGGTGGGTTGGTCGCCGGTGATGGGCGGCCAACCCATTGAAATATCTTGGCCGGCTGTCCACCACAGCCGTTTGATTTGGGGTTTGGGTTTTGGCCCAAACCCTTGTTCTAAGGTTGAAGACAAGGGCATTTTTGCCATTTAATACAAAATTTGGTAGTCAACTTGGGTCAACACTGGTCAAATGACAGTGTATCGAGTCATAGGGGGGTATGTTAGCTTTTTCAAATTGTGGGGGGTATGTCAAATTTTAAAGATAACATGGGGGGTATGTCAAAAATTCCCTTTAAAATATTGGTCCAAATATGGTGGCCGTGAAGTTTTTAATTAAGGGTAGCTCTACGGGGCACCCACATCTTTCGGCTGGGCACCCCACTTGGACCCAAATGCCCCTCCTTCAGCCGGGCACCCACCCATCCCTTGTCTCTCCCTTCCTCTCTCTCTACTGTAACTCCCTCCCCTTCTCTCTCTACTGTAACTTCCTCCCCCCTCTCTCTCTCTACCCTCTCTCTCTCACTCTACCCTCTCACTCTCCCCCTCTCTCTCTCACTCTACCCTCTCTATCTCTCTCTCGCCCACAATAAAATCCAAAAGATTTTTTTGACTTGGGCTCCTAGCCGTGGGTGCCATGGTGACCACGGTAGTTCCAGGTCGTGGCTGCCATGGTGGCCAATGTAGTTCCAGGCCGTAGAGGCCAAAAAAAAAAAAATATTTTTGTGGGAGTATGGGGTGCTCCAAATCACCACTCTACCATCACCACCACTCCAACACCACCACCTCCGACGAGAGAGAGAGAGAGAGAAAGACGTACCTACGGCGATGGCGTCCTCCTCCTCTTCTTCTTTTTCTTCTCCTTCTCTTTTTTTTTTTTTTCAGTGTGGATAGAGAGAGAGAGAGAGAGAGAGAGAGAGGGGAGAGTGAGAGGGTAGAGTGAGAGAGAGAGAGGGTAGAGAGAGGGGGAGGGAGTTACAGTAGAGAGAGAGGAAGGGAGAGAGAAGGGATGGGTGGGTGTCGGCTGAAGGAGGTGCATTTGGGTCCAAGTGGGGTGCCCAGCCGAAAGACGTGGGTGCCCGAAGAGCTACCCTTTAATTAATTCACCATTGTGTACGTGGGGTGGGACCAATCACACAAAATGGGAGGGACTTTCCAAGGGTTGGCCCACAACTTGATGATCGTGCTCAAGGGCTGTGCAAATTAACTTTACAATGTGTAGGCCCCACAAACATTGATATTTTTCTTTCATTGACTGCTTTTTATCGTGTTTGTCATTTATAATTAATTTAATAATTTCTTCCAGTCGCACTCCTAGTTGTTAAGTTTGGGTACAGCAAAAGTTCGAGACGGGAATAGTTCGAGTATAATGTGGTTATGGTCTAAAAATTCGTTATTAAAAATTCGGTCAAAAATTTGAGAAACGGCAAAAGTTCGCAACTGCATTTAGTCGTGTTTAATTCGGTTATGATCTAAAAATTCGATGTTAAAAATTCGCCCCACATGTTTCCTCCTTCACTTGCCCTTTTTGTGTTTCCCTACAAATATTATTCAAATAATCAAATCTACTAAATTTCAAGGGCCATTTAACCATCTCTTCAATAGTTTTTCGTTCCTCACTTCCTCTTCCTCCAAATAAAAGAAGGGTCGTGATGTAACAAGGTATACCTGAGATCTTTTCATTTGCAGAAGCAGCATTTTTGGTAGTCGCCGGTCGCACTACATCCTTATGCTCGTGGCAGAAAATCTAAGGTGCACCGAACTTGGAGTACAATAAGAGTATTCACGTTGGAAAATCAGTTTGATCATTCCATCCAAAAAAAATACAAAGTGGATACTCTTCTGGGCCCACTGACCCATTAATGTTTAGCTCACCTCTTGGTGAACCTTGACAAAATAATCCTGATCGGTGAATTCTAGCCATTGGATTCAATCATTTTTCATAGGATGGTTTTTTCATAGCTGTTAGGTTCACTACTCAAATATCAAAGGACTAGAAATAACAAATCAGACTAATTTTTGGTGTGTAGGTCCACCAAGAGGTGAGCAAAACATTCATCATGGGATCAATGGGCCCATAAGAGTGTGCAACATGGTCTTTTTAGAAAGGAAGGATCAAAGGATGCTCGTACCCAGTAGTAGCAAAACATTTCCGCAGGAGCTCGGACAATAGATCTTTTCTCTGCGGTCAAGCGAGTCATCTCTCTCTCCCTATCACCCTCTCTCTCTCTGCAATAACTCAGCTTATCTTCCCACAACTTACAATCTACCCGGCAAGTGAGTCTCCTGGTTGGATTCTGCTTTGGACATCTTGGAAGTTGATTACAAGTAAGTACACTGCTCTACTTCTCTAGACATGGATAGACGGAAAGTTTTGGGAAACACTTACATTTGTGAAGGTTTTCTCATCACATTTTTTTTATTTATTTTAATTTATTTCCTTTGATTTCTGTATTTTCTTTGAGGAACAAAATTCTCGAGTTTTTCTACACGGTGATGCATTGATGAACATACTCGGTGTTTGGGTGTTTGATTTCAGTGATCAGAACACAACAAGTGGATTTGGGTGTTTGATTTCAGCTTGATTTTTGGTGATTTCTATATCACGGGTTTAGAATCCGCTCATGATGGACCTGTTTATGAAGTCCATCCATGAAAGACCCCAAACAAACTGCTAGAAATCATCAATCGGCGCGGGCTGATTTTTTGTGTAAAACCCACATTTTTATGTGCTTCACAGGGGAAAATGCTCCACAGATAAATTTTTTTAAGTATTGTATGATATAGGCCTGGCTTGAGTTTCCTTGGGTTACCTGAGCTGAATCCGACTTTGGGTGGAGTTTCGAAATCCTTGCCCAAAGCCAGCTCAAGGTAGGAGATGACCAGGTCAAGCCCGACCCAAGGTTGGGTTGGACTTGGACCCTTTGAGCTGGGATTTTTTTTGGTAGGCTTTTGGCTTTGGATAAAACCCACGTTTGGGTCAAAAAAGAAAAACCCAATAATACTCTTTTAGTGGCTTTTAAGCATTTTTCGAAAAAATTCTGACTTACAACTTAAAAATCACTTTTTAAAAGCCGAATATACTCTCAGCTCGTCATGGATGTTTAGCCTACCCTTGGTGGATACATATACAAAAGGGTCGGGCTCGGGGGACCCCCATTTTTGACACCCATTTTGGGTACCCACACCGAAGATGAATCAATAATGGCTGATTTTTGGTGAGGATGATCTCTATGGTGAGGAGATCATCCCCACCAAAAATCAGCTATTGATTTATCTTCTATGTGGGTACGCCAAAATGGGTGTCAAAAATGTGTGCCCTCCCCCCATCCGATACAAAAATCAGTCTTATTGATTTTCTCTAGCCATAGATTATAGCACTTGTTTAGGATTGATTGTAGCCACTGGATTCAAGCATGTAATTTGCACAATTTTTGGGCACTTAATCCAACGTCTAGAAATTATTAACCAAGCTGATTTTTGGTATGTGTATGTATCCACCAAGAGTGGGCCAAACATCCATGCGGTTAGTGGGCCCAAAAAAATGAGCCATGTAGGGTCACAAGTCCATGTAGGGACTTTGACGTCACCCATTCATTGGAGGGGGTAATAAATGTCTACGGTGCTAGTAAAATTCAATGCGTCACTCTGTTAGGCTCACTGTACCATTAATGCTTGGCCGGCCCTTGGTGGTCTTGAAAACTGAAATCAGCAATATTGGTGATTTCTATACGTTGGATTCGAATTTCTAGCGTCTGTTTCCAAGATGCAAATTTATCAAGTCCAACGGTTAGAAAAGACAATGCATACTGAAATTGTTGTATAGTTTATGGGTCAACGGGTAGTGTTGGTCTTTCTTTGATTCGTGGTTAGTGATCTGGTCCATTCTCTAATCTAGGAGTGGAGGAGAGGAGAACGTCGAAGATGATCAACCAGTTGCAGGACGTCGAAGAACAAGTGGAGAACGTCGAAAATGATCTCAAAGAGTTAGAAAAACCACTCAGCTCAGTCAGAAAACGTAACGAATGTTCCAAGGCCTTCCAAAGCCCGCATCAAACGGCCAGCGAAATCTGCCAACATCTCCAAAACACTCCCTCCAACGCCGACAATCCCTCCATTGCCAACAACAACCCAGCGCAATCTTATCTCTTGTTCTTCAATCTATGGTCATCGAAGGCTAAAACCATTACTGAGAGCAGCAACCAGTGCAAGGAAGTCAAAGAGCATATCGAGAAGGTTAATGCTGATCTCAAAGAGTTAGACAAGTCCCTCAGCTTAGTTAGCAAATGGAGCGAAGGTTCGAAGGACTTTTTCCAGGACCTGTATGAAGCAGCCACCAAAATCTTCGAGCATCTCCAAAAGGCTGACAACAACGACAAATTGATAATTGATAAGATCGATGAGATCGCACGGAAGATCCGAGAAATCAAGATGCAACGGCTGCCTTTTCTCAAGCTCTTCAATATGTGGTCGTCGAAGGCTGAAACTATTACCGAGAGCACTAACCAGTGGACGGTAATCAAAGAGAAGGTAGAGAAGGTCCAGAAGGTTAAAAATGATCTCAGAGAGTTAGATGAATCCCTCAGCTTAGTCAGCAAATGGGACAAAGTTTCGGTGGATCAGTTCTTGAGCCTGCATGAAATGTCAAGCGATTTCTTCAAACATTTCCCAAACGCCCCCTCCAATGGCGACAATTCAAGTCCAAGCAAGGAGTCCGACCAGGACAAATTAATCGATGAGATCTTTCGGAAGATACGAGGCATCAAGAGGCAAGCGCGGCCTTTTCTCGAGCTTCTGCGTGAAAGAGTACTTGCCCCTAACGGGTCTGATGAGACTATACTGCCAACCAAGTGGAACAGGCTTGAGTCGGAAGAAGAGACACTGGCCAGTCCCTCCATGGCCGATGTTCGGTCCACGTACGATGATCTAGACGCTCAGTTAAAGCTTTGCTTCCTTTCTCTCTCAATATTCCCTGAGGATTCGATCATCAGAAAGAGGTCGTTGATCTATTTGTGGATTGGAGAAGGCTTCGTGGAAGGTGATGACGTTGAAGAGATTGGAGAAGATTGCTTTAAGAAGTTATGCGAGAGCGGTCTCATTGAACCCATTTACCGCAAGCAGAGCAGATCCCCTCACAGCTGCAAATTGCACCCATGGATTCGATGGATGGCGATCACCATTGCAAAAGAAACCATGTTCTTTGATTTCAATTTAGATGGACAGCCATGCTCAGGTCCATCCGAATGCCCACGTCGTGCCTGCGTGTCAACAACCGATAAAAGACAAGCAGAGGAGGTTGATCTAAAAGTAAAACTACAAGAATCAGATTCAAGCAATTTACGGTCGCTGTTCAACGTAGACGTGCGCTTTCTAGAATGCGACGAGGAAGACTTCAAAAAGCACAAGAATATGACGACTCTGCAACTAGGGCGGTGGAATAACTCCACAAACTGTCACATCGAAGTGATTACCTCCACCTTCTTAGAACACCTGGGGCATCTTAAAGGACTCAGATATCTTGGCCTACAGGGAGTCTCTAGAATAACGGAGCTTCCTGAATCGATCTCCGGTTTGAGCGAGATGAGGGTCTTAGATCTCCGAGGGTGTCACAATTTGGAGAAGTTGCCGTCCGGGATCACGTCGCTTAAGAAGTTGACACACTTGGATGTCTCCGAGTGCTACTTGCTGGAGTGCATGCCAAAGGGTCTCGGATCACTCTCGAATCTACAATTTCTAGATGGGTTTATGGTGAGTAATTTGAGAAAGCGGGAAGCCTGTAAACTTATTGAGCTAGCTAAACTAGAGAAACTTCTGAAACTAAGTATAAGCTTCGGCGTCCAGGAGGAAGGGGTGATGACGGCAGATCGGGAATTGGAGGCACTTCAATATATGAAACGTCTCCATACTCTTACAATAACATGGGGACGAGTATTATCTTCGAGAGATGAGAAAAACAAAGATGATGAGAAAACTAAGAAGGAAAGTGTAGAAATGTCGTCTTCCAGCCATGGCAAAAACAAAGATGGTACGAAAACTAAGAGATCGTTTAAGCTTCCTTCCAATCTCGAAAAACTAGACCTCCGATGCTATTCTATTCCTAAGAAGAAAGAGGCAAGAAAGCAGACAACATCCACGTCTAAGATATCGCTTAAGCTTCCTCCAAGTCTCGAAAAACTAGACCTCCGATGCTATCCTAAGAAGGAGGCACCAGAATTGCTATGGGGTAGTTCCAAGGAGGCACCAGATTCGCTATGGGGTAGTTTTAATAAGGAAGCACCAGCAGCAGAGTTACCAAGGGGCGAGAAACCTAGAAAGACTAGGGGACGAAGTCTATTGTGCGGTTCTAAGGAGGCACCAGCAGCTGAATCGTCTAGTGGCGGTTCTACGGAGGCACCAATACCAGAATCGCCAAGAGGCGAGACACCGAGAAAGACTAGGGGACGAAGTCTATTGAGCGGTTCTAAGGAGGCATCAGCAGCTGACTCGTCAAGGGGCGGTTCTAAGGAGGCATCAATACCAGAGTCGCCGAAACCGAGAAAGGCTAGGGAACCCGACTTGAAGAAGCTCTACTTCAGAGGACAAAGTCTAATCGGCGGTTGTAAGGAGGCACCAGCAGCTAGATCGTCAAGGGGCGGTTCTAAGAAGGAAGCACCAATACTAGAATCGCCAAGGGGCGATGAATCAAAAATGGGTAGGAAACCCAGATTGAAGAAGCTCTACTTCAGGGGAGGGAGTCTATGCAGTCTAAATGGGATTGAAGAAGGTGGTCAGGTCTCCCATCTGCGGACAGTTCGTCTAAGATTTCTAAACAATTTGAAGATAACAAAACATGAATTGGAGAAGATGTTTCCAGATCTGAAGTACGCTGAGTTTTATAAATGCAAAGAGATTAAGACTTCGTTCCCAAGCAACAAAACTGGAGATGAGGATGGACGAGATGATGAAGCCAGCCCGAGAAATGGGGTTGCGACTAGTCGTTCTCCTGTTGTATATAATATCACTGAGGATGATCGCTTGTAGTAACTAGGCAAGTTGAGTTTCAGTTGGCTTTTGTGGGGGTGTTTGTGGCTCATCTCTTTTGCTTCGCATCCTTTGGTAAGAATTTTGAAAACCAACCATCTAAGCTTCATGTCCACCTCCATCTCATGATTCTCATCTCCATCATATTCATTGTGTATCTACTTTATGATGCGATGGGAGTTGAAGATCCCAAATGTTGATCGATCGCATCTCTACTCTCTACTATCTAAGCTATTTACTCTAACTTTAATTAACTAGAATAAGGATTATTCTTCATTGATTGCTTCAATTCTAAACCATGGTTACATTATATAGGCACCAAGGCCTAGAAACCTTTCCTAAACTACTTCTTGCTAAAATAGGAACTTTACTAAAATAGAAAATCATTCATAATGGTGTTGTAAACGTAACGGTTGTAACCAATGGCTGATCGCCGCTTATGTGGTGTCAGTTACACTATCGACATTTACTTTGTAACAGTTCGACATTTACTTTGTAACGTCCGGATCAAAGGCTATATATATGTGTGTTGATCAATAGAAAGATCATTAGATTCACAACACGTTATCAGCGCGAAGGCTCTCTATTGTTTTCCATCAACGGGTAGGCGTGAATTGGCGGTGAAAAGGCTGCAGCACTTGCGCCACGCTAATCACATCGGCCTTCGCAATTGCATCTCATCCGGTGCAAATGAGAGAAAAACAAGAAAATTAAAGCAGAGCCAACGCTGTTATGTAAGTTTTAAGAAATTTGTTTTCATAATTAAAGTAATGGGCAGAGTTGGGAAACGGACTCTAAAAGAAAATCTTTCCTAGACTGTTTTGGGGCCAGTTTCAGTGTGTAGGCCGCATCATTCTTGGCACACACCACCTATCATCTAACCTCTGTTCGTCAAATGGACTGTAAGGATGGTATACTATCCAATGCCCATCATCATTTGATGAGTCCCATCTTAAGATCAGGATTATGGTCTCCCCTTTTGAATGTACCCTACGTGTACCCTCCGTCCTCGTTTTTTCCAAATAGGAAGCATGACGTGGGAAAAGATGGGTATTGGGGTCCGGTTTAATGTGTGGCAACTACACCATCGTTGTACACATCTCACGTTCCCTCATTCATTGATTTGATATTGTTTGTGGGTCCAACTTTTACAAATCACCACAAAAATCAGTGGGCCCGAATAGTAAGTCACCATATTTCTTCTCACTTAATTTTTTTTACAGCACATAGACGAACATTATGATGAATAAGACATTGAAATGATGCATGTGCAGCCTAATAAGTTATAGATTTAGGCAATTTAAACAGGTCCCTTGATCGTTCACAACGAACAAATCCAATGGCTGAGAATATCTAATCATGTTGAAGTTTAATCTAGAAGATCCCTATGTAGTAGGGCTGGTTTTGGTACTAGCCTTGACTAACAGGAAAGTGGTTCTCAACTAAGGTGACTAGGAGACAAAAATATTATTCATTAAATAGTTTTAAAATGTGCTTTATGTTTACTTCATTGTTATAGATGATGCTAACGTACCATCTCTCTGAAACAACTTTTGTTGCCCATGACAATAAAGTTGTAACCATCCGACCTCTTGAATTATCATGGATACTCCAATTGTTAGGCCAACCTCTGAATGGGTGATGACCCAAAATTTATTTTATCCATTGCGATCCAGAAGTCTAATTAGAGCCTTCATTTGGAGACATTCAACAGTCTAATCTTGTCAATGTTTCATCGCTTAATGGTTAGGATTTTTTTTTGGACAATTGTGAATTTTGCGATGTTGCGATATAACGATTGCTGCCACATTGCAAAGTTGATTTAATAAGGATTTGGAACTTAGCTAAGTTGCCTTGGTAGTGGTACTAGTAGTGCAAGGAACCTATGTTGTTACCTTGGCACACAATTTAGGTGGAAGTTTTAAATCCGTGGCATATGCTTGCTCTATCAGGATAACACAATACTCTAGACAATTATTTTTGTCAAACTCAGCAATGGAACGCTTGAATATCAAATTGTGTTTATTTAACTTTTAGGTATTTACACAAACATAATTCCATTTTGTGGGTACAACTAAATGATTGTTGAATTTTTATGATGTCCATAACTTCTATTGATTGAGACTTAGCACTTGACAATGTTGAATAACCTTCTCTTATGGATTGAATTATGGGAGTTTTATTTGAATTATTGTAATACTGGTATAGTGAAAATTTATAGCACATATAGATACACATGTATAAGCACAGAGCCTATACCTAAACCAGACCTAGATTCAAATGTTGATTATTTTAGGTTTTAGATACAGATCTGCATAGTTCTATAGAACTAAATAAGAATATGTGTGTCATTATGAGAACTTAGTAATTAATTGCATACAGTTTTGGCCATTATTTGGACCTAAATAAGCAATGGGATCTTGATCTGGATCTGTATCAGGTACGTTTATTAGGATGCAAATCCAAATATGATGGTTGTTGTATCCATATTGGATGGAATTTTCCCCATACTCCACAAATGCAATCATATGGAATTATAACTAAAGAATTTTGTTGCAATATGTGTGCCCCTACTTCGTGGAGTTTTTCCAACCATGTACATCAACTTTTTTTTTTTTTTTTTTCTGAAAAAAAAAAAAAAAGGAATCCTGGAGTGGATTGTAGCAAATTTTGCAAAGTTATGGCATTTTCCCTTCAACTTCTTGAATCAAAGATTTGTTGGGCCACATGTTTGACTATTGAATTTCCCCTGTCTCATGGAATATTTAGGAGAGCCTTATCATAACATTGTATCTAGAAAGTGGTTGTTATTATAGAAGGTTTTAAATCTCAATATCTCAAGCTAAATAGACCAATCCAAAATCCAGTGCAACTCTAGTGTGACTCGTCCGAGTCCAGCCTATCCTTTGTTGTAAGTCTTCATTTAGTGGTTGAACATATGGTATGAACAGGTACAGAAGTTGGAAGACGGACCTTTGTAAAATAAAAAATAAAATAAAAAGTTGTTATTTTCTTATGTAGAAGAGGGTAAAGTAGGTTGATCCACCTGAAGTGAGCTACTTAACTCATGGTTCTCCAATGGTCCAAGTGGGTAATATCGACTTAGCTAACGAATAACATAGCTATGTAATGAAATAATTTTTAAAATGGATGAAAGTTGACATTAATTACAATGACCACTCTACCCTGAAGGTGGAAGACTAGCTAACATGGATCTTCAACTAGTATTTCAGCTATCTTTTATTTCTTGTACTAGTCGTTGTCGATACTTTAATTATTTTTTTATCACTTTATTTGAATCGGTCTTCCCACCGTTAGGGGGAGGAAAGCTCTTGGAAGAACGGCATGATCGTAATGACGTCCATGTAGGACAATCAGCAAGAAGTGACATCCCTATAAGACAATCCATAAATATAAATATAACAATATGCTTGAAGCATAGTTGACCCGTTGGTACAAAAGATAAAACTCCCAATAAGAGGATAATGAAAAAGATGTAATTCCCCAAAGGTGGAGAGTGCAAAAGATGTGATTCTCGGGACGCTGATGACACATGAACAAATCTATGACTCCAACAGAAGTCGGCACTCCTGAAGATACTACACCTACAGAATAAGAGAAATATGACTCTAGAAGAAGTCGACGCTCCTAAAGAGATCACATTTACATAATAGGATAAAACCTACAGAATGAGAGAAATACAACTCTTACAAAAGTCTGCGCTCATGAAGAGGCCACACCTATAAATTGGAGAAAAGAAAAAGGTAACAATTCGATCCACCGTCTCCGAACATACAGCCCCCGAAGAGGCACAGGTACCTGTAAATGAAAGATATCTTAATAATTATGTTTGTACGGGAGAAAAGTGAGATCATGATAAAATTATTATCAACAATGTATCTGCTAGTAGCTTTTAACATCATAAAGAATGATGATCCTAAACCACGCATAGTCGCAGAAAGTCGACATAGAAATAATTGGCCAAAAGAGAAAGAAGTAATCTAAAAAGGGCTAGATTCGTTAGCAACACTTGAAGTTGTAAAAGGACCTGCAGTCCTAGCACCCGAGCTGTAAAGAGACCTGTAGTCCTAGCACCCAAAGCTTAAAGAGGCATGTAGTCCTAACACCTGAAACTGTAAAACTTATAGAACATAAGTAGGATGTTCATTTAAAAAGATGAGATCATCAAAAATAAGGCAACTCGTAACACAATGTTTCTTGCAGAGACCTAGTATTGATTATGAAGAAACTCATTCTCCTGTGATGAATGCGATTATATTTCAATTTGTTAATAGTTTGGTAGTCTTAGAAGGACTCGACATGCATTTTATGGACATAGTTACAAACATATTTATATAGAATGTTAGACACATATACTGCCTGAAGTAAATAGCTTGTATGCAATCAAACTACTACGATCCCTTTATGGATTAAACAATCTGATATATTTATATATTTTGATTAAGAAATCATAAACTAAATTTTTCATCAACGTTGTATTGTAGAGACTCTTGAAGAGCTCACAAAATCTCCGTATACCTGAATAAAGATCTTGGGAAATATAATTTTATTTTGGCTTGCAAATCGAACATCTCCCAAGTGGGATCCTTGTTCATCAATCCACATACACTGAAAAGTCCTGAAGCACTTCAATATGAATAATACTGCTTGTATCATGCAGATGAAAGTATGTATATCAAGGGTGAAATAACCAAATATATTTCACCAAAGTTCTTTTACACTCACATGTTCTAGTAGAGCTGCAATATTGACATCCAACAGATACGTTCTAGTAATAATCTTGCAGATCTATTCATCAAGACACTACCAATGTCAACATTCAAGAAATTTGGTTTTCGGCATCAGAATGCATCAACTCCAAGACTTTTCCAGTTGACATGCTCAAATCAGGGGGAGCATCAATGAAAGAAGATGATCATATCCTAGAAGGACCTTTGCGCACTGTACTCTTTTTCCTTCCCCTAACTTTTTTCCCACTGGATTTTTCTAGCCAAGGTTTTAATGAGGCAGTATTAAGATCATCCATTACCACCACCTTGATTCGCCGATACACTGTACTCTTTTTACTTTGATCAGGTTTTATCCCATAAGATTTTTCCAATAAGGTTTTAACGAGGTAGTTTCCATGAAACGGCAGACATCCAAGGGGGAGTGTTGTAAACGTAACGGTTGTAACCGATGGCTGACCGTCGCTTATGTGGCGTCAGTTACACTATCGACATTTACTTTGTAACGGTTTGGCATTTACTTTGTAACGTCCCGATCAAGGGCTATATATATGTGTGTTGATCAATAGAAAGATCATCAGATTCACAACAAATGGGAATTTTGTAAATAAAGGAAATCATACTTAATAGGAAACCATCCCATCCTAGTGATGTTACGATGGGGGATCGTATCACATCATCATAAGCTTCCTTTCTATCATCTATTTTTTTGTTTCCGATTCACTAATGTAGATGGGTGTGAAACCCCTAGGTATTACCCGTGCCAACGTCACTCCCCGATAAAGCCTCCGCAAAAAAATTCGGGTTGTGCCTTGGACACTCGTCCATTTTCAACCCTGGATAGATAGTTCAAATTAAATAGAAAAAAAAAGTAAAATGTAGCAATTTTGTGATAATTTCTACATTACAGGACGCCTAGCATCAAAATGACTGAAGCAATAAGGTTATACCAATAGTGAATCGTTCCATGATCCAAGTGACTGAAACAACAAGGTTTGGACTGGGGTCAGACAAATACAAATAGCGGCCTAGACAAACCTATATAAATGAATTGCTATATGATCCAAAACTCTCACTCAAAATCTTGGATTTGAGTACTTTTCAACATGGCCAGACTAAAATCCAACGTTTATTAATCACTAATCAAGCTAATACGGTCTGTAGATCCACCTAGGGATGGGCCAAAGATCCATACGATCAGTGATACGATCATCAATCTAGACCATCGGGCCAACTGACTAATGAACGATTGACCCACAACTTAATGGACCTACACCGACATTCAGACTAATTGGCGATCTCTAGACGTTGGTGTGCAAGTCATCAAGTGCTGGGCTTATTCATGGGTCAGTTACTCTAAATGCTACTCCACAGCGCTCAGTTGACCAAAATTTTAATCTGGGGCTCCGGGAATTGAAAATAGAATAAAATAAAAATGGAAAATAAATAAAAATATTACACATCTCAGTCTCATCACCATCAGCAGCTATGTGTGAGGTCGACCATCAATCTACACAACCATGTGTTCATGTCAACTTTGACGCTGAATCTAAATATATGATTGACTGATTATAAATATAAAATAAAATAACATTTTTTAAAACATAGAGATCATAGATCTTTAACGATAGAATCTTGGATTGATACCTGGATATTACCCATGCCAACATGTTAGCTTGATCGGAATCATCCTTAACTATAAAAAAAAAAAAACCTGATTGGTTGATCATCCCGATCAATCTCACAGAATGTGTGGTAATTTGTTCAAAAGTTTGCCCAACTCTTGGACCATCCCAATGTTACAGTAGAGAGAGAGAGAGACCTGGAGTGTCATGCCCCAAAATGTGGGTACTTGACCCGACCCAATTGCTTGTGGGTCGGCCCGTTTACCCGAAATTCAGGGTGTGATAAAAATCTAATGATTACTATCCTGCCTAGTGAACTCAGTTATAACCCAGTGGACTCGGTCCTCCAATCTTATTATGAATTTATTTTGGTTTAAAATTATGTTGATTATTCAATTATGCGAAAGCGTTTCAACCCCTAAGATAAATTATGATTTATCAAATAGCAAAATTTATCAAATAAACCAACCATGCTATAATCATCCATTAAACTGAATAAAAAAGTGTTACAATTTGAAATGACCCAATGTCACTCATAAAATAAAAATAAGAAATAAGGTTCATCCATGATGAGGATGTCTCGATCTCCTCTGAACTATCATCCCCATAATTGAGGCCGTCACCCGTTGCCTCGGTTCCATACTCATCCTCCCATGCTTTCCCGTCCTCGGGTTCATCATTCTCTACAACATCTAGGTACCGGCAAAAAGCCGTGAGCTAAAAGCCCAGTAGAAAAATCCACAGTACAAGGGTATACAAGAATATCGAAATAATATGTCATTCTTTATCATGCTTGCATTCCAATCATACATGCTCATAATTTTCAATAATAATAATTTTGGCACAAACAGTAAAAATAAATCATATGATCTAAGGTATTTATTTTTATTCTACAACCCATCGCGAGGTCTCCTTCTCCTTCCCACGCCAGGAGCAGCTCGTAAGCTCTTTTGCAGGGGATTTTCAGGGCTTTTCACCCAAAGGCTCCTGGCCTTTCTTACTTGAAAATAAATTGTTCTTTGAACAATAAATTAACCGAATGATATACGTCTCTACGATTTGATAATCGGAGAAAATTATTAATAATCAACCATTCCCATGCCTCAGCATTTATCATACTATAATTCCCGATCACAGCCATAGATCTCATGTCATTTTTCTCATATTATCATCATCATATAATTATCAATACGCAGAATCATGAATAAAATTTGGCAGCCTTTCGGCATGCGGATATTTATTGAAATTCCCTTTTAATTATCAAGTTAAGTCCTAGAGGGGGGTGAATAGGACAATTTTTAATTCATCTGCGAATTCTATATGGATTAAAAAATTATTGATCACACAAGGCGAAAAAGGATCAAGCAAGTAAAATATGAATCATCCACAGAACATGGATATGAGAAAATCTGAGATACAATAAGCAAGCATTCACAATCACACGAGACTCAGATTTATAGTGGTTCGGCGACTCCGCCCCTATGTCCATTGTCCAATACTCAACACGAATAATATTATATTATCTCAATCATACATTACAACATATCCAATTGAAGTAAATAATTCACTAACTAAGATATCACTTAATTTTAATCTAACGAGAATCACTTCTCGCTCACCTAGAGAGTCAGCCTAGGCCAGTAGTCGATTTAGAGAAATTTTTTTCTGATGAATCTATAATCCTCAACTCAGTTAGACGAGTCCTCACTTATCCACCAATCACAAAATGTTCAGTGTTCATAAAATTTGAATTCTATAAAAAATGTATTTAATCATAGAAACACTTACCTTTCGATGAATACGATCAAATGAAAAATCTTTTGAAAAAAAATTCGCCCAAGAGACACTCTTTCAAGAGTAATCATCTTTTTGGAAGAAGATGCTTGCAGAATAATACTATCAAATAGTCTCTTCCAAACACTTAGAGCCTTCACAATGAATAGACAGCTTTGCTCTGGTGAAGCTCTCACAAATTTTAGATCTCTGGACTCAAAGAATAATAATCAATCATGGAAACCACAATTCGGGCCTTAAAATAAGAAAAATAAAGTTTGTGATATTATTAGATGTGTAGAGTTTATTAATGTGTACGATCATATCGAAAATGTCGGTTCGTCGTTCTGATGTCAAATGGATGTGTTTTAAATAAGTTTAGTCTAACTAGGGATGTCGTGGGTCCTGCCACCAGAAATTTTATTATTCTCTTATTGTGTTACACACATTATTAGATGTTGAAAAAGTGCCCCTATTTATAAGATTTGAAAATGAAGAGGTGTTCTAAGTTCACGTAAATGTCAAGTGAATTCTAGGGTTGATTTTCTCTATAGGGTTAAGTTCTGAAATTTACTAAGTGTCGATTCTTACAATCTAGTAATTAATCAGAGTCAGCAAATTTAAATTGACATTTATATCATAATAGAGAATATTACCCTAATACCCTAGAACGAAAGTTCAGGGTATTACATGGAGAACGTGTTAGATGATGAGGTAAAGTTTCAAATCCAGATAGTGTGTGAGAGTCGTGCAAAGAAAGTGATGAGAGATGACCAGCCGAAGGAAAGAAGAACATGTTGCCAAGAGGAGCAATAGTAACTTTATTTATGAAAATTCTCTTCCTTTCCATGGGTGTACTCCTCACATCCAAAACATTCATTTTCTTTTCAAGGGCCACCAAAGCTTTGTAGTCTTTCCATATTTAGTGCCAACGCTTTGTAGCGGAAACTATTCAAAGCGTTGTAGTTTATACATAAAGCGCGATGCCAAGAAACTTCGTAGTTTTGGAAAGTTTTGGCATTTAGGTGCGACTGAGGCTTTGCTTGGTTCGCCGCACTTGGGTCCTTTTTGCACTTTAGTGCAAATACAATGAATTGTGCTGCAATCACTTGCGATGTAAGTCACTTACAACTGTTTGGTTCACACCATGTAAATAGATGCAAATGAAGTTTAGCTGATTGGTTATTAGTGCATTGCAAATGAATGCAGTGGATTATTTTATTTTTTGATTTTACAAAAAAATACACAATAAAATTACTATTGTAATATTATTGTTATCATTGTTGATTTCGTTATTATTATTATTAATATAATTGTAATTATTGTTATTATAATTATGGTTTAAAAAATGGTCATTATAACAGATTCGGACCTCCCCCCCCCCTGCGTTACGCTATGTACTTTTAAAACGCTTAAAAATAATGGCTGTTATTTTCGTTATAACGGACTTTATTTTTCATTGAAAAAATGATGGCCGTTATTTTTTGGAAAATTTGTGAAAAAACACCATTATTTTAGTTATTTTCTTTATTTTCATTTTTGAAATTTTGAAAATTTGAATTTCAAAGCCATTTTTTTCTGTTTTTCCCGTTCTTTTCCATTTTTTTCCCTGAATGTTAAAATTCGTTATAACGGCCCTTATAACAGAAAAAATGATAACGCCCCAAATCCGGTATACCGTTATAGCGGCCCCTTTTAAACCTTAATTATAATTATTATTGTTATTACTTTATTGTTAATATTATTATTATTGTTTTGAAGGGGAAAGCTTGCGGTTAAGGGACCCCTACCAGCTATATCAAAAATGGTCAGGATCGGGGACAACCACTATTGACAACCATTTTGGTGTACCCACATAGAAGATGAATCAATGGCTGATTTTTGGTGAGGATGATCTCCTCACCGTATAGATCATTATAATGACCATTTTGATTGTTTGTCTTCCCCATATATCTTAGTTTATTCCAAATGACAAAGAAAAAATATATCACGGAGATATATTCGATCTATATCGACTGTGATAATCATCTCTTGATCAGTCAACTGTTTTATTGTGGCATTCGATTTTGTTTACCCTACCGGACCAGTAAATTGTGTTAGGTTAAAAGATAATTTTAATACCTAATCATCCCCCTTTCTAGCTATTTGGAATAAAGAGAATGGACTGAATTTCAATTGGTATCAGAGCGGGTCACTCATTAACGGTTTAATCACCCGAATGAGTTCCTACATACAGTCTGTTTTCTTATTGAAACAAGGTTTTTCCGTATCGTCGAATCGAAAAACACTAATTTCAACAAAATTTCTCTTTCCAGTTCACTTTAACTCAAATCCTACAAAAATACAAAATCCTTCGCATAGTGGAAGTGTCGGATATCGATCCACACTCGAAATTAGAACATCGCAAATTAAGAACAATAAAAAGTGGAGAATACAAAAATGGATGAATAGGTGAATATTCTTTTTGAAGATTGATAATTAACACTAAGAAATCAAATAAAAAATAACTGAATCAACCTAAAAACAAATGCATAAATCAAAGTTCACTTTATTCATAGCATCAATGGAGTAGTCCTTACAATAATCAAAACTAAACTAAATAATTACTCAAAAAAAAACATTAAAAGAGAAGAAATTATAAAAGAGGAAAAGAGATAGAGATTAAAAGATGAGGGATAGAGTGAGAAACTGATGTCACACCTTATCAAACATTGCTGCCATTGATTACTGTGCACCAATGCTCTTGCTGCTATTGTGAAGAGGGGTACGGTGGTTGTTGGGTGGACTTGCAACAGCTATGGTTGGTGGTGATGTGTTGCCGGCAATGGAAGACAGGCCTGCAAGTAGCTTCTTGCAGGCCGTAGAGTTGCAGATTGTGCTTTAGAAGGGAGGATGGTTGGATGGGTGACAGGAGTTCCGCAAATGGAGGAGGAACACCAATCGTTGCTGTTTAGGCTAGCAGGTGGATGGTGGTTGGCTGCATTGAAGGTATGCAGATCTGTTGGTGGAGTGCGGCACTTGAAGGACGGTTGGTGATGATCTCTAGCAGCAAGGAGGGGCGACAAACTATTGCAGACCTGAACATGGAGGTTAACGGCCTGCAACAAGATAGATGACATGAAGAGGAGGAGGACGACCAGTAAGCTGCCCAGCTAACTAACGGCTTCACCAAGGGAGGTGAGGCATGAAGGGAGGCTGCTGGACAACAGTGTGGTGAAGCTCTAGCCCAAAAGTTTCAAGTCATCCAAAGGATGGAGGATACACGTGCTGACCGTGAGAGAAGATGGAGATAAGTTGAAGGAAAGGAAGCATCCTCTTCTTCGCCTTCTTCTCTTTCTCCTCTTTTCTATTTTTTTCACTTTTTTTTCTATTTTTTAGAATAAGAAAGAAGGGAAGAGAGATGAGGATGACATTTTGAGAGGGGATTGACGGCTTGCATGCTTAGAGTTTTGTGAGAGAGAGGATCCTCCCTTAGAAAACGTGGGTCTCCTTTTATAATAGGAACCGTGGGTTTCTATATGAGAAACCCACGGTTTCAAGATTTTTAGAAACTCTGTCGATTTTCTATTCCCTAAAAACAAAACTTGACCTTTTGAATAATCCTATGAATTCCCCTTTAATGCCACCTCATCCCAAAAAAATCTTTTAAAGAGATAGCCAAGGTTTTGAAATATTTTCTAAAAAAGACACTTGTGATTTTCAAAACTTTTCAAATTTTGATTTTGCCTTTGTTTTTTTAAAGAACATTTCCATTTTTGTAAAAACAAGTCTCTATTTAATATGGGCCGTCCATCTCTGTAGGGATCATGATCAGATTGGTCAATATTGTAATCATAACCATAGGATCTAGAAGAAGAAAAAGATGACCATCAGATCTTGAGATGGTAGGTGAGGATAGGATGAATGATCTACTAGTGATCGATGGTAGACTAAGATGGTAATGATCAGACAGTGGAGATCGGCCAAGGTAGGCCATAGGATCGAGTGATTGCGAATGTAGAGAGGATCGGATGATTCAGATTTGATAGTAGAGAGAGAATGATGGTTTAGAAAGAGGAGATAAAATATTATAAAATAAAGAGAAAATGCTAGTAGAGGGAGCTTTACCAACTAGACAAGTCTTCATCTTGTGTTAGTTGATTAAGCTTTAATCTCATTAATCTCTTCTTCGAGCGCTTGGCTCTCATTCTCTCTTGATATTCTCTCAGGCTTTTTCGACTCTCTGACTCTCCCAACATTTGGCATGTATCTTCTTATCCTCAGCTTATCATAGATTCTGACAGTCAATTGTGGGCCCGCGCAATTCACCAAAATTGTCCAATTGGGTTTCCTACAATAGAAAAAGCATGTAATAAGACTTTCCGAAATGTGTTTAATTCATGCGAATAGTAAAGAATGTTTCTACGTAATAAAAGAAACTCTTCGTAGAAAAGTCAACAAAAAGTGAAGTTTTACGTAGGAGAGTGTGACAACGCTAAAAGGATAATGACTTAAAATAAGCACTTTTAAGCGAATATCACTTATATAGCTTTAAAGATGCAAAAAAATTGGTTCACTGTGAATAGTCGTAGTAACTCAAACAGTAAAGATCAATATGATCTTTATACTGCTTATAAAGAATTGTATAAAGAAAGTCTCAGGCTGATAAAAACAAATAAGAAATTGACTAACAGAGTTGAATTCATTAACATCGAAAATGTCGCTTTTAAATTAGGCAATAATGAATTATCTCTATTAGTTGGTCAGCTTAGGGAAGAGAAGAAGTCTCTTCAAAAGATAAACAAGTTCTTAGAATGCAAGTTTCAGACTTGTACGTAGGCTAAAAAGTCTCTTCAAAGTCAGCTTTAAATTTTAAAGAGAGACTTACCTCAATTCTCCAAGAGCACAGAAAAGCTCAATGAGATTCTTAGTGTGGGACAAAGAGATGGAGACAAGTGGGGACTTGGATATGTTGATAATGTTAATATCCTAGTTATGCATGCGTATGTTTGTAATTACTGTAGGGATAGAGGTCACCTGAGTTAGAATTGTCTCCAAAAGAGAAGAAATACCATGGTTCCTCCTAAGAGAAAATCATATAGGAACCAATGAGATCTACTCTATAAAATGACAGCCTTACATCAAAAGTCGGATGCATTGATTAGAGAAATTACAAATCTTATTAAACTCAAGGGCACCCAGACTCAAGGGGCTTAGAATAAGAGGAAAAAAATATCACTCCTCCCTCACCGCCTAAACAAATGGTGAAGAGGGAAAACCCATCTAAAAAATATAAAACCATGTGGGTAAGAAAGGAAGATCCGACAAATCTCGTTTCCATTTGGAATGAACTCCTTAGGGAGTCTAGTAACACTTATCTCATTGCTTAAATAAGTGTGGTTCTTCACACTCTACTCTATTCTATTCTTTCCATATCTTTTGAGAGTTTTGTGTATAGTTTTGTTTTAGGATTTTGTTTTCTTTATTTGTTTTCTATTTGTTTTAAATCATTGTTTATTTGCATTATTTTGAGTTCATATATCCAAAAATAAAAATAAAAAATTTGAAAATCAAAAAGTGTTTTGTGTCTTATTAGATTTTATTTTAGAGTTGTGCATTGCATAATTGATTTTAATATGATGGGCATTAACTCTAAAAAATTCTAGAACCAGGACTTGACACAAGGTAAATTGAGACTAGATCATTGTAGAAAACTCTAAAATATTGAAAAGATATATTAGTCTATTTTACAAATTCTCAATTAGTGGATGTTCATAAGTTTTAACTTGTTAATACACATGCACACTGATTAACATTGACTAGGACTGGATTTGATAGAGGTAACAAATCAAGTACTCTATGGGAATCAAGAATAAACTTTTATTTTTACTTCAAATTAGTTGTGTTCTAACCCTTAGTTGATTTTGAAACTGCAATATAATCAATTATTAGCATCCATGTGCGATAGTTCTCCATGGAAAGAGCTACCTTAAGTGGATGTGGTAAAATCTGTATGGCTCTAATATATATAAAAATCTGATTACTTAATGCTGCAGAAGATATCATACCGATCGAGTGTTAAAGTTACCATATATACCGACCAAGTGTCAAAAGATGATAACTTAAAAAATAAAATTCTAATAACACAATTGAGTAAAAAATAGTCATGTTTGCTATAAAAGTAATGTAAAATCACATTGGAAAATATACTTGTAAATAGAGAGTTTAGTAAGAACCTATTAGTTCTAATGAGAATTTCATAATTGGCTACAAGATACCTCCAGATTTTAAGTAAGTATTTAGAATTTTATTAATATCTGTCTTGTATTCTAAGAAGTGGAAAGTCAGATCATAGTACACTTTCAATATTGAAATTAAAAATTCAACTAAAGTGAACTAGTTTGACTGACTGGTTCTCATGAATGGCTTAAATTGACTACATTTGAACTATTTTAGATTACAATGTGCAGTTAAGTCTAAAATTATAGGTTTGATATTTGTTAGTGCCTATTATATTAAAAATCATTATGCGTTGCATTTAAATTAACTTTTTGTGTATTTTGACATACTTCGAATTTGAATTATTTATCCGATGTGATCCGATTTGAGTTTTGTGAGTTATAAATCTTTTCAAAAATGATATAAATTATTTAAAATTTATTTGAAAAAGATTTTTAATTGGTTAGATTCTATCTAGATATGGATGTATAATTTTATAACAGAGATCTAAACTATTGATGTATTTAGACTAATATGATTACATATCTTCATTGTCTTATACATATGTTTTCTGTTGCACTTATACTTCAGTTCTATAATTAATGAATGCTAGTTATCTACTTAATAACCTAAATTTATTACATTTGAACTATTCTAGATTACACTACGCAATTAAGTCTAAAATTATAAGTTTGATATTTGTTAGTGCCTATCATATTGAAAATCATTACGCATTGCATTTAAATTAACTTTTTGTGTATTTTGACATACTTCGAATTTGAATTGCACTTATAATTCAATTCCATAATTAATGCATGCTAGTCATCTGCTTATATTTCTGTACCTTTGTCATTCTGTGACAAAAAGGGGAAGAGAAAAATAAAAAAAGGTAAACAAGTAGATGCATAAGATAGGGGGGAGATAAATTTAGGGAAAAAATATTTGAGTAAACAAGTAGATGCATAAGATAAGGGAGAGAAATTTATGGGAGAAATATTTCATTTATTTTTTTTTCAATATCTCTAATTTGTCTTCTAGTACATGTTAATCCGATATGCAATTCATACTCACTACATATTTTATAATTCTTTATCTTTTTACTACCGATAATATTACATGATATATATTGTTGGTGAATGTGCATGAAACAGATCAAAAGTGAACTTATATTATATGTTTGTTATCTCATAGTGAGTGTGAATGTAAAGGGTTAGAATTTTATTCTTTATTTGTTTACTCTTTATGTGATTAATATTTTTTTGTCACAGAATTACCGAAAGGGGAGATTGTAAAGAATGTTTTCATATTCTAGTTTGGTAAGTATTTTGTCTGACATAAAAACATCATTGTAATCATTCCTACGAGCACAAATCTAGCTTTGAAGATGTCGTGGTATGCATACTTCACTGACTACGTGAAGACTAAAAGACGAATATCGCAAGAATCAGACGGTTGATGGCTTGAGTTATCTAAGTAACTATTATTTGTCCGTTAAAGAACATGTCCGCTCGCTTAGGAAGATAAGTGACTTAGTGGCCATAGAAATAGGATCTTAAAAGATTAAATATAATGGTTAAACCTTGTTATAGGACAGACCGAGGTCAATACAGTGCAAAAAAGTCAAAAATTGACTAAAAGGAAGTTCGATTGATTGGACATCTTGTACAATCGATTGGAAATTACAAGGTAGAAAAATCCATGAGTACAATCGATTGGTGTTTACTCTATAATCGATTGGACCTTACAGGATAGAGCACTCTCAGAGTACAATCAATTGGAGTTTACTCTATATTCGATTGAACCAATTCGATCGATTGGACCCCTATGTACAATTGATTGGACCATTCGGGACAGAACTTCCATTGCAATGACGAATAGAAAATCCTTCCATACAGAACAATCAATTGGACCAAAAGTACATTCGATTGGACTGGAGTCCGATCGATTGAACTTAGCGTACAATTTGCAGAATGAATCTAATTTTAGATCTAGTTTTCATGATCCCACTTTTCCACTACTTGGTGCTTCCAAACTCTTATAAATAAAATCTCTCTTGAGCTTTATTATACACACGACAAGAGAAAAAAAAATTCTAAAGAAGAGTTATCATTGTTGAAGAGAAAAAGTATTAGCTTTCATTGTCATACTTGTAAGCTTTTTTCTTTCTTTTCGATCAAAGCTTAACGCTTGATCTTCTCTCTGCTTAGGTTTTTTATCTAGTATCTTTACCTAGTAAGTCAGAGAGTACCAGTGTGTCTCAACACTATTTGAGCAACGTTGGGGTTCAGGGTACACTGAATATGTCGCCTTCAATAGAGATCATTGAGTAAGAATTAAGATCGTGGGGTGTACTGATCAACGGTAGGTTAGAGGTGTACCAAACTGAACAAGCAGCAAAGGCTTCGTGATTGGGAGGGCACGTGTATGACTCATAGCGTGAAGCCAGAGGACGTGGACGCGCCGGCAGTAGGCCTTGGCTAAGGTTGAAAGCTGTATTGAAACGGTGCTGCATAGGTAACTTGTAACTTCTCAATTAGTGATACTTTCCGTCTGGACGTGGTCCTATCGTTTTCCTTCACTAAGGTTTCCACGTAAAAACTCGCATATATTAAAATGTAATGATTGTTTGTCTTCTACATATTTATTAGATTATTCCAAATGACAAAGATAAAATATATCACGGAGATATATTCGATCCACGTTGATTGTGATAATCATCTCTTGATCAAATAATTGTTTTATTGTGGCATGCAATTTTGTTTACCCTACCGGACTAGTAAATTGTATTAAGTTAACCCTTCTAGGTATCGGAATAAAAAGAACGGACTAAATTTCAACCTCAAGAGTTGAATAACAGGAACTAATATCCTAATTATAAGGCATTAATGTCTTTTGAAAAGTATGGCATAAGCCTTTTGTACTTATACCCCTGCGTGGGGGTGTTTACCCTTGCATCGGAGTTAAAGATGTCTTTTGACCTGAGAAAGTGATAATAAGGACTAACGTCCTCATTGATTGGCTTGATTGCCTTTTAATGAGAAGGCAAGAGCCTTTACCCTCTTTTCCCTGTGTAGGGGTATTATTGGTACTTCGCCCACTTTAATCAAGGGTGTTGGGGTCTTTCGACCCCCTTATTTAATGACAAGCAGGCACATGCATGGATATTATAAGTGATTTTACCACTATGACCACTACAGGAAAATTAACCTTCAATGGCGACCTTTTTTTAGCGGCGGCAAGCAAAAAACTGCCGCTATAGGTAAGATTTACTGGCGGCTAAAAAAATCCCGCCGCTAAAAAGATGGAGGGAAATTTTGGCTTTACATTTACTGGCGGCCAACTTCATGACTGCCGCTAATAGTACCTATGAGGCAGTTTTGCATCTGGCCACCACTATTGATATGCTATTAGCGGCGTTCATGTATCAAACCGCGGCTGACTATATCTATAGCGGCGTGAAATCTGGCCACCAGTAAAATTCAATGTATAAAAAAAATCAAAAAAATTTCTTTTGTTGTGAGAAGTCTGGTTGGGTTTTTAGAGCTCGAGCCCAAATCCCCCTCTCCTCCGTCGCCCCTCGGTTTGCCCGCCTCGTCCCACCTGCCATTGCAGTACGTCGCTGTATTGTTCTCCGTCGTGTCGTCCCTAGCTGCGCCGTCCTGCCGTCACCATTCTCAGGTAAGGTTTATTTTCATTTGAAACCCTTTTCGTTTGATTCCTTTGATTTTGTTTGAAATCATGGTTTGAAAGGAAAATGGTTTCAAATCGAAAAGGGTTTTCATTTGAAACCCTTTTCATTTGATTCCTTTGATCTTGTTTGAATCATGGTTTGAAAGGAAAATGGTTTATTTCCTTTGATTTTTTTTTTTCTGAACTCATGGGTTGAAGCTATTTTCATGGGTTGATTTTAACCGAAATGAAAAGGGTTTATTTTCGTTGATTTTTTTCATTTTTTTCTAAAATCTGAGCATGGGGTGAGCTATTTTCATGGGTTGATTTTAGATCTGAGCTGTGATATCAATGGTGGGATCAACAAGATCTGGGCTGTGATATCAATGGCTATTTTCATTGATATCACTGCCCAGATCAGCAAGATGGTTGAACAGTTGACAGCTTGTGGGTTATTGTGGTCTTGACCTGCTTGCACAGTGGAGAACCATCGGCTTATTCTCATTTACAGAAGGGCAGTGTTAGTATTGTCCTTAGGACGACACTGACCTTTCTTCAATGTATAGATGCCCATGTTTTAAAACATGTCTATGACGAGTTCTATGGCTTTTTCTATGATGTTGACTTCTGTATCAATTTTTTTGAAGCAGAAGTCCCTCAAATTGCAAACCGAGCATACTCGTTTGGGCAAATGTTTGGCCCACACTTTGACGGACCTACACCATTGAAACTGAAAGGTCCAAGGAGTTCATTATGTTAAAAAACAAGAGTGGTATGAACCTATTGAATTTGGAAACCTATATGTCTCCATAAATTATTTAACGCACGCCGATATTTTGTATCCTCACAGCTGCAATTCAATGTCTGAAGAGAAAATATTTCTATGAATCACAAGTAGAGCAAGTTCATGATAAGGTGTCTACAAACTATTTTGTTGATTAAGGTTTAAATTCTGGCATGTTTTGGTGCTTCCTTCGAACATAATGTTTGTTGGAGACAGTATTGATTTTGCACTAATACCCATAATGCATTTGTGTAGATGAGAGTACTCAAGGGCGCGACGACAATAACAGAAGTTACAGAACTATGATATTCTGATGGGAGCTTCGGCAATGTAGAGGATCCAGCAAGCTATGTAGGTTGTTATTGCCTAAAATGCATTGACATGTTAGTCATTGTTGTCTAAATTCCAGATTTGTTATGTGTGTTGATGACCAACCGAGACTTAAAGAGGACCTGGGTTCTTAAATAAACCTGATTACCCCATTGACTCAACCCTACTGTACAACAATCCATCGAATTTCATTTAGCTATCAATGAGCTCTGCTTTTGTGCCATGTAACACCTAGTTGGGGTGAGCACCTATAGATGTCCCCATAGGGCCTTAGCTAAATTTACTAATCTTGTGCCAATGGACCAAACGTTGCTCATTTGATGTGGTAAACTTTTATATTTTTATCTTTGTTGCACTATAACACTAGCATCGACCACCAACTTGTGCCAAGCTTAACTGATTTGATACTTACAAAATCCTTGATAGTGTTTACACAATCTGGAATGGTGGACTCAGTCAGAAAAGTGTAGCCAAAGTTTGTTTTTCACAGTTTTTTGTTCATTCACATTTTGTTCATTCTGATCTCTAAACATAATAATAGTATTCCAGTTTCCAAACCATTTAGATGACTACTTAGTAAGCACGGACGATGTAAGAAACAGAGGAATATTGTATCATTACCGAAGAGGTTTAGAAGTTGTTTCCTTGCCTATGCAAGACGTGGTGCTCATGCAAAGGAATCTGGATCGCACTAAGGATTTCTTCTAGGTAAAAAGATAATGAATATTTGATCTGTGGAATTTCATTAGTTGTTACGTGACACCTTCTGGCTAGTTTTTGCCCCAATTGGGGGATACACGTTTGTGTCGTAATGTAGCAAGGTATACCTGACGCTTTTTGGCCTCAAGTAGCCCATTTTTGTTACTCACCGCTGCCATCTGGGCCCACCGACAGCATGAATGTTTAGCCCAATCCTTGTTAGACATTCATACCAAAATTCAACTTGTTCGATGATTTTTAGTTTATGGTTTTAGTATTCAAAAAATGGTTGGATTCTTAAGAAGTACTAAAATTTAATGGCTATAGATTACCAATCAGTGTGATTTTTGGTGTGTATATCCACCACGGGGTGGGCTAAACAGCCATGTGGTTTGTGGGCCCATAGGGCAGCAGTGATTAACAAAAATGGTTGTATTAGGTATACCTTGTTACATCTTTTTCCTAAATGTTTTAGTGGGGGCGAGACTTTATTTCTAGCACAGACTTTATTTTGAAACGTACATATTGTGATGATGTGCAGATATGATAGAAAATTATATTCACATGGATTGGATTGACATCCACAGTCAGCTAAGGAACTATAGATCATCAAGTCAGAGGTGGATGGCAACTCAGAAATCTATAATTGATTTTTCGCAAAAAAATAAATAATGGAGTCAGTTTCATGGAGGTCAAAACAATACTTGAAGACACTATGGCAGAACTACAAGTCATTCTGTTTTCTTGCATTCTCGATCATATAACAGATTACCTTGTAAGAGGATGTAAGGTATTTTTTTTATCTTGTACGCTACATAGGTTTTCCTTAGTGTTGTCCTTTGAAAGGTGCTATGCAAGTGAGTTTCTTGAAGTTATTTGGATAGTCTATTCTTGACTGAGGTGCATATTTCTTCTTGATCTGCTATGCATGGAACTTGGTTACAACAGGAATGCATACATAGAGAAAGCAAACACTGTCTTAGGTGTAGGCATTCCAAACTTAGAACTAATATCCATTTCGGGACCTCGACACCCAAATCAGGCAAATGAGGTCTGAATCTCCTAAAACATCTTCAAACACTTCAAATGTGTTAAAACAAATGTGTTGGAAGAGGTGGGGTCAAAATCCGATCTCCGGTTGAGAAATTGTAGTCAATTATAGGTTTAGGCATTTTAGACTTTAAACTAAAATCTATTTCGGGACCTCAATGCCGAAATTAGGCAAACGCAGTCCAAATCTCCTGAAACCTCTTCCAACACTTCAAATGTGTTAAAACAAATTTGTTGAAAGAGACGGGGTCAAAATCTGATCTCCAGTTGCAAAATTATAGTCTGTAAAAGGTTTAGGCATTTAAGACTTACAACTAAAATCTATTTCGAAACCTCGTCGTCCAAATCGGGCAAACTAATTCCGAATCTCCTAAAACCTCTTCCAACACTTCAAACTTATTGAAACAAATGTGATGGAAGAGACGGGGTTAAATTTCAAGGTCTAGTTTGAAAACTATAGTCAATTGTAGGTTTAAACATTTAAGATTTAGAACTAAAGTCAATTATAGGTTTTAACATTTTTTTTATTCTAATTAGTTTACTAATTTTTTTCACTAGACCCAACTGATGATTGATCTGCTACAGACCCAACTGCACTTGCTGTCGAGTTTTTTATTGTATTTATAGATATTTTTGAACTGAGGATATTGTATTAATCTTTAAGTTTAATGAACAATTTATTTTAGTTTTCTTTATTTGATTTGCTTAGTATTTTTAGTAATAAAAATGATACAAGTTACAAGTGCATACAGGCTACAGGTACAGGTGGAAAAAATATATTATTTAAAAAAAATTAGATTTTAGAGGGGATCATAGGCCGTCGCTAAAGCCTACGAACATGAATATTAGCGGCGATCAGTGGCCGCCGGTAATAGTTACTTTTAGCGATAGGTTTTTACTGACCGTCGCTAATACCCTCTTTTACCGGCGGTTGCTGACCGCCTCTAATTACTAAATTTTTTTACAAAATTGTATTAGCGGTGGTCACTAGCCGCCGCTAAAAGTAAGTATTAGCGACCGTAAAATACAATCGCCGCTAAAAGTAGATATTTGCGGCAGCCATTGACTGCCGCTAATACAAACTTTAAGTGGCGGTTTTCTTATGACCGTCGCTAATACCTCTTTTCCCGGCAGTCAGCGACCACCACTAATACTCATTTCGATCGCCGATAATTTTGGTTTTCCCCACGACTTAAGTGTCGGTAATGAGGTACCTTTTAGCGGTGGTCATTTTGCAACTGACCACCGCTAAAACCTTTAGCGACCAAGGCATCTAGCGACCGCCGCTAAAGCCACCGTTGAAAGCTTTAGCGGTAATTTTTTGACTTTTAGCGGCCGCTGGTACCCAATTTTCCTGTATTGACCCTACGTGAAGGTTATTATGGGGATTTCCCTATGTGCGTGAAGGGTATCCCTTGTAATTAGGCCGAATGGCCTCAAAAGGGTTTCGGGAAGTAGAAGAGAGAGCAAAGGGTTTGCGGGTGTCTTAAGGTCAGAAAATGAGAGAAGAAGAGGATGTCATCAGCTTCTCAAGGCCTCTCTCTATTTTGTTCTCCCTTTCTTAGGCAAAGGCCTCGATGTCACCATGGCTTTCACTGAGATGGAGTTTTATGTTCTTCGACGGCGGCAAAAGAGGAGATGATGGAGACGAGACTGAAAGAATGATGACGATGAGGGCTAACGATGGTGGGAGTTTTCTTCTGAGATGGAGAAGAAGGAAGGAGATGAAGAGAAGGGGCATGAACAAGAGCACGCGCGGGAATGGGAAAAGCCAAGAAGAAAACTGGAGGGTTTATTTTAGACAAAAGCTTATTAGCATTCCGCCAATGAATGCCATCAAACATAATTTTTTTCCCTCCAAACCCATGATAAAGAGCTTAAAGTAGGTATTAACTGCGTTCACAGAATGGATGCCGTAATAAAATCGAGTTTAACGGCGTTTTCCTTTAAATGTCATTTTCTTAATGCCATTATAAGCATAATTTGTGGCTGACTTTGGATTGGGCTCGAGCTCAGGTTAGAGAGAGTCTCGTTGGGCTCAAGTTGACCCCTAACTCAACCCAACCAGTCCGAGTTACAGCCCTAAGCTTGGTTACCAGATCCTATGGTCTGAAGATTGCCCATTAGGATGAGGCATGTGGACTATCCCTGCAAGGCCTACCATTTGAGGAATGCTCCATTCGCCATCTCTCATGATAGAGGAAAGCTTGGATGTGCACTGCTTCATAACATCTTGATCGATCTCTAAGATGTCTCGAATGCATGCTTCTCTCACTCGGCAAGGGTAATGCAAAACGGTTTTGTTGGCTATTTAGCAAACTTATTCAAACAAAATCTAATACACCTTACATCTATCTAATACAGTCTTACAGCTCTACGACTAACTTAGCTCGGGCATGGCCTGCTTCTACTCGGTATTGTTCTACAATACCAAGATGGGCCATTAGGAACCAGACAATAGTAAGAAGCTCCCCACCAGCACTGAGTCGCTGAGCATGGTAGTACCCTCTACAGTGATTAGCGGCAAAGTACAGCATCTCTACCCACACAAGACTGATGAGCTCCCATCTCTTGTCTCTTGGCAATTTTCGTAG
Source organism: Euptelea pleiosperma (assembly GCA_035048495.1). Classification (NCBI taxonomy): domain Eukaryota; kingdom Viridiplantae; phylum Streptophyta; class Magnoliopsida; order Ranunculales; family Eupteleaceae; genus Euptelea; species Euptelea pleiosperma. The sequence continues at coordinate 4,028,827 of CM068544.1, forward strand.
TGATTTTGCAAGTTTACAGGCGTCGAATAGCACCGATTTGCTTCTATCCCCCTTCACATTTTTTGGGTCAACTGTGGTATCCACCTGAAGCAGCTTCTCGCAAGCCTCTTTCTCGGTTTGTATATCTTTTTGGTCGAAGAACTTCTTCGCCTCAGCACATGTGTCTCCAAATCTGATTTGGCCAATTCCTGCAGTTAACATAAAAGGACGTGAAACCAAAAGATATAACATATAATTTGATACAGCTCTACTCTTTTCCTGGTTGCGATCAACATCATCTGGTTCTTTTTCTTCTTCTACTTTTTTTGGTTGGCACCAACATCTTCCGGTTCTTTTTTGTTCTTCTGATTTTGTTTTTCTCTGTTTGCCATCAACATCTTCTGGTTCTTTTTTTACTTCTGAACTTGCTTTTACCTGATTGGGATCAACATCTTCTGACTGTTCTTTTTTCCCTTCTGATCTTGCTTTTTCTTGGTTGGAACCAACTGGTTTTTCATCCATGTTGTAGCAGAGATCTGTGGCAATGTGCCAGAGAAGAATGCTTTCATCAAATTCCACCTTGATACTCTCTTCTAGTACGCTATTGGAGTCGGTCTCTAGAAGTGCCAATTCGCCCCTACAAGTGCTGAAATTCTTGTAAGCTGCAGAATCATCGACGTCCTTCAACTTTTTTTTTAGGTCTTCAAAGATGAATTCTTTCAGCTCGTCTGTGACTTCGATGTAATCTCTATACGTATACTTGTCATATATTTCCTTGAAATGTACAAACTTCATGACTTTTTTGAGGCACGACGGCTGATCCTTGAGGCAAAAATGGATTAGATTGTACTGCGCCATGGAGTTCGACCACCTCTTGTCATGTCGAAAATAAATCTTGAGTTCAAGTGCATACTTCAATCGCCGTTCAAGGTTCTGCTTCTTTATCCAAACGAGGGTCCAATCTGAGAAGACTAGTCGAGTGAGTGACCAGATCTCCAAAGCAATAGCACCACTCAATAATACATAACTGATGGTTACGTCGGTCGGAAGATATTGATTCTTCTCGACAATGATGAAGAATATTAACGCACAAACAATGGAGGAGACACTAAAGAAGCGGAGAATGCAACCTGTGAGAGTATGAACGACAGCCGTCTTAGTGTAGAGCACCTCATACACAAAGCTGAGCTCAGTCTCGATCACTTTGTATGCATCTTCGCATTTACGCTTCAAGAAGAAGGACTGGCTTTCATTCCGATGATGGAAAGTGAGGATGAGATCAACAATGAGACGCTTGAATATCTGGAAGAAGTGATAGGCTTCAGATATAATCACCTCAGGTTCAAGTTTATTTTTTTCTTCGGTATTCAATGTAGAAGGCATTTGGGACTCAGGTTCCTTCTCCCAATGTATCTGTGCATTGAGCCCTGCAGTCTTTTTGGAAGAGTATTCCTCCATGAACTTGGCATAGTTGGGGCCCGGATCAGGATCTGTGACCATGGACTCCCTAAAATTGTCCCTACTTGCAGACATTAGAGCCCACGTCCTCTCCCCGTACTTTATAATTCCCGCGGCAAACATTGGAACAGTGGCATGCCAGAGTTTATTTTTGGGCAGAGACCTCATAAAAATGTAACATGCGACTGTAACCTGAAAGATGAGATTGAGCAAATGCCTTAACCAAAGCTCATTATCTTCTAATGAGAAAGCAGTGATGGTGTCGGGGCCGCCGAGGTGTAACAGAAGAAAGGGTGACCAAAATGCTAGAAGATTATCATTCAGCTCCCCACGACGAACTTTAGAACCAAGGCTGTTGTTCTGCTTCGAAAGATGATTTTTAGGATCATTTTTGTCACAATCAGATTCGCCTATGTTGTTAGAGAGGACGCCGAGGGCTAAGATTGCAGTCGCATCGGCCAACAAGTAGCTCAACCAAAGAACGATGCTTATCTTTTTGTTGTCGGTACGCTTTCTGCAACTTCCGAAGAGAATAAGTAAGATTTGTATGAAGAGGCTAACCAGAACCAAGACCCTAAGCTCCCAGATGTCCCAGATTTTTCTCCACCAACGTGGGAAAGGATCCATTATCGCTCCTCTTCCTTGCACTGATTTTTCGCTTTAACTCGAACTGCCAACATCCCCACAAAAAAAAAATCAACTAATTAGCCCAATGAAAATGAATCATATGTCCTGTTCATGATGAAAATTCTCAAATCAACGGCTAGGAATGACTAATTTTGGTGGATTTTTAGAGTGTTGGAGTGGAGCAAACAGCCTGATTGGTGATTTTTAGCCATTGGATTTGAGCATATTCATCATGGGCTCCATGAACATACATTTGGATGGGTTCCACGCGTATGATGGATAAGTGCTCCAATCAGATGGCTAGAAATCACTAACTAGGCTGATTTTTGGTGTGCAGTTCAACCAAGAGGTGGACCAAACCTTCATGACGGTCAGTGCTACGTGTCAGACATTTTGCTTCAAAGTTTGAAGCCACCTGGGCCAGCGAATCTTTTCTCATTTTTGGAGGATCCATTGAGAAAAAAATTCACTGTCCCCCAGGACCTTCAAACTGAAGGTTCTCTCCCAAAATGTTCTGAGAGGCACCCTTTGTTAACCACCCTTAGCCAGCTAACCAAGGGTTTAACGTGGGTTGGGTTTAGACATTGGCGTACATGTTAGACATTTTTGGAGGGGGACCTTCAAAGTTTGAATAAAACTTTGATGGCAGGCCATAGTATGAGCCACTTAGCACACCCGTAGAGGACTCTGACCGTATCGACGTTTGACCAATCCCTAGGTGGACCTACAAACCAAAAATCAGCCTGATTAGTGACTTCTAGGCATTGGATTGGAGTTGTTTTCATGGGTTGATTTTAACCGTGTAGATTTGAGCATTATCGACCATTATTTGAGGTACAAAGATCCAATCGTTTGAAGTCACTAATCAGGCTGATTTTTAGTTTGTAGGTCCACTTAGGGATTGGCCAAACATCCATAGTCCTCTAGGAGTGTGCCATGTAGATCATACTATGCCTGCCATCGGCTTCATCAATGTTGATGATGGACCCATGTATGAGCCAAGTGGCACTTTCTTAGATACCACTAACTGTTCACATGTTTGTCTCATGCCTAGGTGGACCTACCTACCAACTGTAAACATGGTTAGTTATTTATAACTTTTGGATCTGAGTACCCCCAAATGAGGCTTTAATCCCATGGTTAAACTTAACACATGAAAATAACTCCAATCCAACGCCTAGAAATCACTAATCAGACTGATTTTTGGTTTGTAGGTTCACCTAGGGATTGGTCAAACATCCTGATCAGTGATTTACAACCTTTGGATCTTTGCACCCAAATAACGCTCATATTCTTATGTTTAAAATCAAGGGTCGGGTTCCAGTTACCACCCTAAAATGACAGGCTCCGGTTACAGGGCGCAATATGAGCCACGTGGCACACTATTAGAGGACTCTGACCGTATGGATGTTTGGCCAATCCTTAGATGGACCTATAAACCAAAAATTATCTTGATTAGTAATTTCTAGGCGTTGGATCTTTGTACCTCAAATACTGCTCAAATTCCCACAGTTGAGATTAACCCATGAAAATAAGTCCAATCCAACACCTATAAATCACTAATCAGACTGATTTTTGGTTTGTAGGTCCACTTAGGGGTCTGCCAAACATCCATACGGTCCGAGTCCTCTAAGAGTGTACCACGTGGCTCATATTGTGTCCTGTAACTGGAGCCTGTCATTTTAGGGCGTTAACAGGAGCCTGTCATTTTAGGGCGTTAACAGGAGCCTAAGCCTAAAATCAACCCATGAAAATAACTTCAATTCAACGCTTAGAAATCACTAATCGGGCTGATTTTGGGTTTGCAGGTCTACCGAGGGACTGGCAAAACATCCATACGGTCGGCGCCCTCTAATAACCTGCCACGTGGCTCGTACTGTAGGTTGTGACCGGCTTCGGTCACATGTGACAGAAGTTTTACTTGTCCTAGAGTTTTACTCAGATGGCAGCGGTGGCTAAAAAAAAATCAGGCTGTTCTTTGACGCGGACTTTTGTATCAAAGTTTTAAAGCTCAAGTCCCTCAAATTGCAATGTAGTAGACTCGTTCGGGCCCACTTCCCCTTGCATGTCTGGCCCACACTACGATAGACTTACACACCAAAAATCAGCATGATTGGTGATTTCTAACCGTAATATTTGAGCAATTTTCATCATGAGCTTTATGAACAGGCTTATGTGTTGGTTCCAAGCCCATAATGAAGTGCTCAAATCCAATGGCTAGAAATCACTAATCACACTGAATTTTGGTGTGTGAGTCCACCAAGATGTGGGCCAAACATTCAGGGGACAGTGGGCCCGAAAGAGTCTACTACGTGGCTAATTGAGAAACTTCTGCATCAAAATGAACTCGGTATCATAGACTTTTCCACAAAAATCACGCTACCTGACACCCGCGCCGGCGTCAGTCTACCTTGTTACAGCACGACTGATATGGAGAACAGCTAAGACAATGTGGCAGGTGGGTTTGCATGACGTAGATCTGCTGGCGTAACGTGGTGTCGAATGTGGCAGGTGGGTTTCCTACTTGGGTGACAAATTCGGGTCGGTCTAGTATGCAACCATTTGCATACTTAAAAGTTAAAACTTAAAAGTATGCAAACATTGTATCCGTCATTGAATGCTCATTGAAAATCGTGTTTTTAATTTATAAAATATATTTTTTGAAAATATTTAAATAACACATTTTTCAAGGGACATCCAACAGTACTGACAATGTTTACATACTTTTAAGTATGCAAATTTGTCCGACAAATTCGTCCCTAAAATGACAGGCTCCGATTGCAGGACACGATATGAGCCACATGGCACACTCTCAGAGGACTCTGACCGTATGCATGTTTGGCCAATACCTAAGTGGACCTACGAACCAAAAATCTGCCTGATTAGTGATTTATAGGCGTTGGATTGGACTTATTTTCATGGGTTAATCTCAACTGTGGGAATTTGAGCAGTATTTGAGGTACAAATATCCAACGTTTAAAAATCATTACTCAGGTTGATTTTTAGTTTGTGGGTCCACCTAGGGATTGGCCAAATATCCATACGGTCAGAGTCCTCTTAAGAGTTTGCGACGTGGCTCATATTGTGTCTTGTAACAGGAGTTACAGGAGCCTGTCATTTTAGGGCGGTAACCGGAGCCCGACCCAACAGGTGTAGAGTCCTCTAGAAACCACAAATCATACTAATTTTTGGTGTAGGTCCACCAACAGGTAAGCTAATCACTTGTCGGTCAGTAGACCTAAGCTATATACCGGAAGAGAAGTAAAATGTTATCCCAGGGATAACCGGAAAAAAAAAAAAAAAAGGAATGACCATTGGATTCGAGAGATCCAGAGTCTAGGAGGCAAAACAAGTGCTTGGATCTCTGGAATCCAACGGTTAATGGCTTCATCCGCACAGTTTATTTTTGTCCGGTTATCCGTGGGGATGCAACCTTGCAAAAATAGCTTTAAGAAAGAAGGAAGTAAAATTTTTGACGAACTACTTGTAAAAACATAATTTGTTTCCCAAAAAAAATCGGAAAAAGAGGGAGAGAGAACAGGAGAGAAGAAGAAAAGGAAGAAAACTTGAATTTAAGGAGTCAATGCAGTTTTACTTACTTGTAGTGATACTGTGGAAGAATCGGACCAGTGGACTCACTTCCTTCCCCTCCAAGAGTTTGCAAAGTGGAATCCGACCTGTATACTCACTTCCCGGGTAATCGGGTAGATAGAGAAATTGTGGAAGGAATCACACTTAGCAGAGAGAGAGAGCGAGAGAGAAAGGGAGACATGCCTTTAATATATTTTTCAGAGTAAAACTTTGATGACAAGCTCTTTCATCGAGGCCAATGACAGGATACAATATCAGCCAGTTGCTACACTTTTAGAGGACTCTGACCGTATGGATGTTTTTCCAATCCCTAGGTTGATCTACAAATAAAAAATCAGGTTGATTAGTGATTTCAAACCTTTGGATCTTTTTACCTCAAATAATGGTCACTAATGCTCAAATTCTCACGGTTTAACCAATACAACGCCTACAAATCTTTAATCAGGCTGATTTTCGGTTTGTGAGTCTTCCTAGGGATTGGCCAAACATCCATTTGGTCAAGTCCTCTAAGAGTTTGTCACGTGGCTCATATTGCTCCTGTCATTGGCCTCAATGATATACTTTCATCAAAGTTTTACTCCACTTTTCTTATAGGAATCTGTTCTATGCCCAAACTTTATTTTGAGTAAATCTTACCTGACCATCGCTGGTCAAATAGTTACCTGACCACCCACAGTATAAGACACGTGGAAATTGTTTACAGGACATTGACCGTATAGATGTTTGGCCAATCTCCAGGTGGGCCTATAAACCTAAAATCAACCTAATCGGTGATTTCTAACCGTTAGTTGAAGTCACTTTCATGGGTTGATTTTAACCGTAGGAATTTGAGCATTATTTATTATTATTATTTGGGTACAAAGATCCAAAGGCTAGGAATCACTAATCAGGTTGACTTTTGGTTTGTTAGTCCAATTACAAATTTGCCAAACATCCATACGGTCAGCGTCCTCTAAAAGTGTACCATGTGGCTCATATTATGGCTTCCATGATCACCACAAGTTTTACTCCTTTACTTTTTATTTTGTTTATAAACTTTCAGCAGTGGGTGCACGTGATACACGAAAAGTTGTTTGAATAAAGCTTTGATGATAAGGTCTTGTCATCGCGGCCGATGACAGGGTGCAATATGAGCCATGTGGCACACTTTTAGAGGATTCTAATCGTATCGATGTTTGGCCAATCCCTATTTGGATCTGTAACCAAAAATCAGCTTGATTAGTGATTTAAAATCCGTAGATCTTTGTACCTCAAATAATGGTCAATAATGCTCAAATACCCACTGTTAAAATCAACCCATGAAAATAATTTGCCTAGAAATCACTAATAGGGCTGATTTTTGGTTTGTGGGTCCAGTTAGGGATTGGCCAAACATCCATACCGTTAGAGTCCTCTAAAAGTGTGCCACATAGCTTATATTGCACCCTGTCATCAGTATCGATGACAGAGCATATCATCAAAGTTTTACTCAAGTTGTTTTCAAAGTGTATCGAGTGTCATGAGCCCAAATTTGGTGCACATTCCTGAACGTATTAGCATCCAATCAGCTTACTATTCTACAATATCACACTCAAAGTAGGAATTTTCTTTTTTTAACTTTCCATGTCGAGGGTGGGCCCCCTGGCTCCACCACTGTTTCTAGCTCTTGGGACCAATGTTTTAAAGCTCGGAACTCGGAACTCGGACTTGACTCATAAGTCCATCGGGTCGAGTCATCTCGATGATTTAGTCGACTCTGCGAGTCATTAGTGATTTCTAGCCACTAAATTTGAACCTGCACAAAATAAAAATCAGCGTGACTAATTATTTCTAGCCATTAAATTGGAGCACTTTTTCATTATAGTAGGTTGGTTCCATACTTATGCTGAAAATGTACTCAAATCCAATGGATAGAAATCACCAATCATGCTGATTTTTGCTATATAGGTCAACCAACATGTTGGCCAAACCCGTTCATTATGTCAGTTGGCCCGAAAGAGGAGGAACTTCTGATCTGTATTAAATTTTGATACAAAGTTCTATATCATAGATTTTTCCGATGCAGGTTTCCTCCGTCCATTGTCGTTGTGCTGTGAAGTCGAAATCACTTCATTAACCAGGCATAACCCGGTAGTTTTGTGTTGTGGGGACATTTTGTCATGCAGTCCAGCTCAACTATGTGGTCCATCAATGAAATGAAAAAATATCTATTCTACTTATTAAAGAGCAGAGGTCCTTCTTGTACTACGCCCAAAAAGCCTTTAATATTGAAAAATGATTTGTTAGTTTTTATACAACTTTTCTTCTTTCTCTTAGTTAATATGATCCAAGGGCCATGGAACATATCATGGTACATGGTGTATGATGTATGATGTGGTCGATTTGTCATTGTCAGCCCCAACGTGGGTGGTTGATCACAACCTTATAATTGGTTCACTTTTGTTGGTCCCTGAGTCCGACCCATAAACAAAAGATCCCTTAATTTTAAATGAACATTTGGTGGGACCTATCATGACAATTAAGTGGCTTGAATTAGAGGTCCGATCTTCGGTGCTCCATTCCAGGACGCAATTTTTTTTCCTTCGATTACCATGAGTAAATCTTCTGTTACAACGCATAATACGAGACATGTGGCACACTCTTAGTGGACACTGACTTTATGGATGTTTGGCCAGTCCCTCGGTGGACCTCTAAACCAAAAATCAGCCTGATTAGTGATTTCGATTGAAGTTATTTTCATGGGTTGATTTTAACGGTAGGAATTTGAGCATTACTGAGCGTTATTTGGGTTTAGAGATCCAAAGGTTGTAAATCACTAATCATGCTGATTTTTTGTTTATAGGTACACCGAGGGACTGGCCAAACATCCATACAGTCAGCGTCCACTAAGAGTGTGCCACGTTGCTCGTATTTCTCTGATCTTGTCATCAAGTTGTGGGCCAACCTTCACTCGAATTTTTCAGACAAAACACTAGGAATGTACGTCACCTTACATTATACTGGTCCCACCAATAAAGCAACATAAAGACGAATATTAGGATGTGGGGCCGTCGGATTCCCTTCTGACTTGACAGCCTTTCTGAAAAGAAAATATCACGTATAAGAATAACGGATACCATGTAAGGACATAAACAACCTTACACGTGGCCAATAGACAAATCAGTTCAGAACTTGTGTCACAAGATGTTGTGACGGAAGCCGGTCACAGCATTCAAAACGAGCCACGTGGCATATTATTAGAGGACGATGACCATATGGATGTTTGGCCAGTCCCTCGATGGACCGGTACACAAAACATCAGCTTGATTAATGATTTCTAACCGATTCTATTGAAGTTATTGTCATGGGTTGATTTTAACGGTAGGAATTTGAACATTATTGAGCGTTATTTGGGTGCAAAAGTCCAACTGTTGTAAATCACTAATCAAACTGATTTTTGGTTTGTAGGTCCACCGAGGGACTGGCCAAACATCCATACGGTCATTGCCATTGATCGTGTGCAACGTGGCTCGTATTGAGTGCTGTGACCGGCTTCCGGCACAACATCTTGTGACATAAGTTTTACTCTCCAATTGGTGGGCCACGAGAATGATCAAATTATCTTTAACCATCAAATCATGGACATCGTATGTATTTTGAATTTTGGACAAATGACTTGATAATTTTACTTGTAATTTAATTCGTCATCGACTTAATAGTGCTTGTCAAGAGGAACAAGACAGAGTCCTCGTCAACCACTCGGGAGACATTTTTTGAAGCAGGTCCCACTCGAAAACGCCACATGTTACACTCTTAGAGGTCAATGACCGTATAGATGGTTGGCCCATGGCCCCTCTAGTGGAGCTACAGACCAAAAATCAACATGACTAGTGATTTCTAGGCGTTGGATTGGAGATATTTTCATGGATTGATTTTAACCTAAATTTGAGCATTATTGACCATTATTTGTGGTGTAAAGATCCAAACATTTGAAATCACAAATAAGGCTGATTTTTAGTTTGTAGGTCCAGCTAGGGATTAGCCAAACATCCATACGGTCAGAGCCCTATAAGAGAGCCCTATAAGAGTATGCCGTGTGACGCCTGTTATAAAAAAATTCCTAGACCACTGATGGTCATCATGATTCCTACACAGGAGCTCAGAAGGTCATTACACAAATCCCAATGATCACTAGTTTCCTATGTTAGAAATGTTTCGTCATTGACAATTTTTTGGTAAAAGATGTTGTTCCGACCAACTTGTGGTTTTAATGTGGGAAACACAGACCTTTTTGGTCAAATTCTTTGTGGGTTGTATTCTCCTTTACGATGAGATTATGTATATATATTTTGTTTAATATGAAGTATTTTTAGTTAAATTATCTGTCAAAACATACCCCACTTGTAATGATAGTGTTATTTTCAATTTATTTTTTATGTTTTTTTCTTTAGTCCCACATTGGATAAAGTGAAAAGTTTGGTTGAGGTTATATAAGCATTCACTCTTTAGTCTATTGTAATTAACACAAAGAAAATAGAGAAGTAATCCGGTATATCGGGGTGATACGAAGCACTACCGCGCACATCCGCATATGTGAAAGGGCGATTGGGCCTTTTGGACGCTTTAACTAACTCAGAACTGCTTAGAATTGTTCTAGCTCGTAGGAAAAAACATAACGGCTTATAACTAACTCAAATCTGTCCAAAATTGATCCAAACTATAAGATCAATGTGTGTCTCTTTAGAATAGACACTATTTGATCTATAAAAGAGATGGCTTTATCCTTAACCAAACACATTCAAGTCAATTGACTTTCGGAATTCGTTCACAGAAACATGAATATAGAACACAGTCTTTTTTTCTTTCTTCTATTATTGTTCTTCATACTTTTAAGTAACTTTCAAAAGTTTTACTGCATCCGAGAGAGCATTTATACTATTAAAAGTTCGTCAGAAACATAAAGATTTGGAGTGTTTCCTTCTCTATGTAGAAAGATTGTTGAATCATGTTAGACGGACGCCAGTAAAACTGTTAACACTGATCAGAGGCTAAATCTGTCTTTAGGACTTTGTGATTCCACAAGCCTCAGTCTCTAATAAGTTTTTATGTGTTCTTTATAATTCGTTACTCTAACCTTACATTTGATTTAATTCCTTAATTGTACTATTTATTCTCTTCTCATATTATTCTCTAATTTCTATTTTCTTCAAAATTGATTGTTTCCAACAATCTAAAGATAGAATTCGTTCTCACTTTTAAGTGGAACATTCGATTTTTTTTTTTTTTAAATGTAGTTGTGGGCTACCCCTCAATCTAATTTCTCAAAGGAAAATACAAGGTCCCTCCAGTTGTGTTAGAATAGTGGTCCCACATACAAAATAACGTGTCAATTAAAGCAAAATCAAGACTTAAAATGTAAGGATGTGGCACCGTCGGTTTGGCTTCACTTGTGACTTGATAAGATTTTTGAGTTTTTACCAAAAGAAAATCTATAAGGAATATCTCCATATTCTAGTTTGGCAAAGATTCCGTATGACATGAAAAAATATTTATGTAACCGTTCTTACGAGCACCAGTGTAGTGTGAAGATGTCGTGGTATGCATACTTCGTCGACTACGTGAAGACTAGAAGACAGACGGCAAGAATCAGACAGTTGACGATAGGAGTCATCTGAGTAACTGTCTATTTGTCGGTTATAGATTGTGTATTCTCGCTTATGAAGGTAAGTGACTTAGTGGCAATAGGAATAGGTTTAAATTAATAAAATATAATGGTCAAACCTAGTCATTGGACAGACCCAAGTCTAAGTCAATGTTATCGACTTCTGGGAGAGTCCAATCGATTGGACAAAGCCCAATCGATTGGAAACCTCTATAAAATCAATTGGAGTCTACGAGATAGAACATGATCAAAGCCCAATCGATTGGAGACCTCTGTAAAATCAATTGGAGTCTACGAGACAGAACATGATCAGAGCCCAATCGATTGGAGACCTCTGTAAAATCGATTTGACCTTACGGGATAAATTTATTTAAGTCCGATCGATTGGACTATGAACAATCGATCGGATTTACGAAAGAAAAACCCATCTGTACAAGGCCAATCGATTGGACCCAGAGTACAATCGATTGGACTTCACACGGATTGAATCTTTCTCAGATCCGAAATTCTAGTTTCTACTGTCCCAAGTTCTAAAGGACTCAGGGTTACGAATTCTATAAATATAACCCTTCTATGCCTTCTCTAAATACACTTCTACACTTTTATACACATTGAATAGAGAGAAGAAAGATTTATTTATCAAAGTGTCCATTCGAAGAGCAAGAAGCTATTTATCTCATAAATATCTTGTGAGCTTGTTTCTCTTCTAGATCAAAACCAAGAGCTTGATCCATTATTCAGCTTAGGTCTTCCACATAGATATTTGACCTAGTAGCCTAAGTGTACCAGTGTAACTCAACACTTCTTGAGTAACTTAGGGTTCAGGGTGTACTGAATCCTTCACCTTCGGCAAAGGCTGGAGTGTTGAGAATTAAGATCGGAGTAGCTGATCGACAGTAGGTTTGGGGTGTACCAAATTGAACAAGCGAACAAGGCTTCTTGGCTGGGAGGGTGCGTGTGGACTCGTAGCGTTGATTCAGAGGACGTGGACGCATCGACAGTAAGCCGCTAAGGTTGGAAGCTGTATTTGCAACAGTGTTGCGTAAGTAACCTTTTTTCGTTTAACTTTTCAGTTAATGATACTTTCCGTCTGGACGTGGTCCCGTGATTTTTCCTTGGCTAAGGTTTCTATGTAAAAATCTCATGTCTTGTGTGATTGTTTGATTGTATTCCGTTATCTATATTGATTAGATCAAACAACGAAAAAAAGATATACCACGGAGGTATATTTGATTTGAATCGGTTGTGATAATCCTTTATCAAACAACTAAGGCATGCGATTTTATTCCCCACCATAGACCAGTAAAACTGTTTATGTTTAATTAATTTTAAATACCTAATCAACCCCCCTCCCCCACCCCCTCTAGGTATTTCTGATTAAAAAGAACATACCGGTTGTTATTTCAAAATCTACCGGGTATTACGTAAGGACATATATAACCTTATTTTTGTTTCTATGCTTATTGAGATACTATCGCTTTTCAATGGTATTTTCGGTTGGTGAAACGACATGTTTTAAAGGAACATCCTATATGTTGCCAATGGACTCATCATGACAGATAGTCCAATTGGTGGGCCACCTCTTACATGGAAGCGCATGATATAAAAACTAGAATGATATATAAAAGTATCCTTAGAACTTTAGACGAATGATTTAATTTTTTACTTTTAATTAATTCGTCAACGGCCTAATACTGCTCATCGCAGCGTCGTCAGTCCACCATGTGTTGGTAGTCTTTTGCTCTTTATTTATCTTGAACCATGTTTTAAAAAATGGTCGTTATAACAAAAATAACAGGTATTATAACACTAACACCCCCCCAGTTAACTTATTTATAAAATAATACTAGAATCCAAAAATTAGCTAAGCATTGTAATGGCCATTAAAACAAAAATAACAGCTATTATTTTACAAAAAACAATTAGTACTTTCAAGGTTATTTGAAATAAAATAAAATAAAAAATTGACCATTTTTTAGTTAAGATGTGAACATGGCCGTTATAATAGTCATAATGGTAATGTTATGCGATAATCATAATGTTACAAGATATAACAGACCATTTAAAACCTTGTTTTTAACAACCTATTAGAGACTATTCACTCGGGTCAATGTTAGCATTCTCTCTAGACATCGTCCTTAAGTTTAGAGTTCAGATCACTGATGGTTAAATCTCGACTAGGCCTAGCCTAGGGCCTACGATACCATCAGTTTGGAACCAACAGTCTGACTTTTTGCCTAACAATTGGAGAAGGTCGCTCGACAAAAAGCTAATTTTGGAGATGCTCTTAAAGACGTCGTTGGCAAACCTATCCATAGGGAGGGTAGTCTCTTGAAATGTTTTTAAAAAAAACCAGTAGGTGGCACATGTAGTAATTGTAGGGACTTTTTTGGAAGATAGTTTTGAGGGACGAATCTTTAAATTGTGGCAACTCAAGGCACAAATAGAAAATCAAAATTACGAAGTTGTCCATGTAAAATAAACATATAGTAATAAAGGGGTTGTTTTAGAAATATGAAAGAAATGGTATAGAAAGTACTTGAGTTGTTATTAAGAAACTATTTTAGAAATATGAAAATAATAACATGACAATTAATTAAGTGATTAGCAAGGGGTTGTATTGAAAATACAAATGATGGCATAGAAAAGTAATTAAGTGGTTAGCAAAAACTTTATTAAAAATACGAAAAATTTCTTAAACAAAAATAGAGTTTAAACTATTTACAAAAACAAAAAAAACTTTTGAAAATTTACAAAAAAAAGTAGGGTAATTTAGTGATACCCCCCTGTCTCTCAAAAATAATTCGGACTACCCCCCTCTACTTTCCAAATGTCGTATTACCCCCTTTGACTAGGTCAGACCGTTTTTGAGTTACAGTCAAAATTACATGACCGTCAGAACAGGTCACAAGACCATTTTGCCCTGATCTCTCAATCTAAAAAACTAACGAGCTATGTTCATGACCGAGTAAAACTTCTGTTTCAAGATGTTGTGACCAAAGCCGGACACAACCCACAATACGAACCACTTGGCACACTGTTAGAGGGCGCTGACCGTATGGATGTTTGGCCAGTCCCTCGGTGGACGTGCAAACCAAATATCAGCCTGATTAGTGATTTACAACCTTTGGATCTTTGCACCCAAATAATGCTCGATGATGCTCAAATTCCTACGGTTAAATCCAACTCATGAAAATAACTTCAATCCAATGCTTAGAAATTACTGATCAGGCTGATTTTTGGTTTGCAGGTCCACCGAGGGACTGGCTAAACATCCACACGGTCAACCTTCTAATTGTGTGTCACGTGGCTCATATTGTGGGTTGTGACCGGCTTCGGTCACAACATCTTGTGATAGAAGTTTTACTTGTTCATGAACAGAGCTCGTCCGTTTTTGGGAATGTCACATGGATTTTCAACAGCTTAATGAGTCAAAAAAATAGAAAATCCAACTACTTGTTTCTTCAATTAATCAAAATCTCTCACACAACGAGTTGAGATCAATTCAAGGTTTCTTCACAATTGATGATGGAACAATGGAGTCGCATCTAGGGCACTTGGGGTTTCTCTTCGATATCAAAAGATTCAAAACATAAAGCAAGCAACCAGAAGAAAACTGAACAACAAACCCGACAACGACCTTTTTCGTCATCTTCTTTGATCGAAATTGACAATAATAATGATCCAACAACAAAATACGATTTTTCTTTACCGGTTGTTTCTCTGCTCTTTCGAGTGCTGATTTCACCTTATCGAGAGTGCAAACACTGGTAATCGTAAGAAGAAATGACCTTCAGATCTAAGTTTTCTTCTAAGAGATTATTGGATGTTGTGGTTGAAGATGGAGGGAGCTTTAAGTCTTGAAGCTATGGAAAGTTTGATTATGTTGTTTGTGTTAACGCTTATGATGATAAGACTGTGGTGATGATGATGAGAGGTCAGGGCAAAATGGTCTTGTAGACTTATTTTGACAGTCATGTAACTTTGACTATGAGTCAAAGATGGTCTGACCTAGTCAGAGGGGGTAATACTGCATCTGGAAATTAGACGGGGGTAGTGCCAATTACTTTTGAGAAACAGGGGGGTATTGCTAAATTACCCAAAAAAGTAACTAGACGCCCTTTGAAAGGGTGTTTCTCCTTGACAAAATTAAAGCTAACAAACGTCATTTTAAAGGGCGTCCGAACCTGACAGACGCCCTTTAAAAGGGCATTCTCCATTTGGGAGTAAAACTTCTATTGCAATACAATACGAGCCACATGGCACACTCTTAGTAGGCGCTGACCGTATAGATGTTTGGCCTATCACAAGGTGGACCTACACAACAAAAATAAACATGATCAGTGGTTTCTAAGCGTTGGATTGAAGTTATTTTCATGGCTTGATTTTAACAGTAGGAATTTGAGCATTATTGAGCGTTATTTGAGTGCAAAGATCCAAAGGTTGTAAATCACTAATCATGCTGATTTTTGGTTTGCAGGTCCACTAAGGGACTAGCCAAACATCCATATGGTCAGCATCCAATAAAAGTGTGCCACGTGGCTTATATTGTATTGTGAAAGAAGCTTTACTCGTCAATGGGCAAACGCCCTTTTGAAGGGCGTCTGAACCTTTCAGACGCCCTTCAAAAGGGCGTTTGTCAGCTTTAATTTTTGTTAGGGAGAGACGCCCTTTACTTGTGAGTGCCATTGTAAAGATTAATTTCATATTTTAAGTTTGGCAAAGATTTTATTTGACATAAAATATTCTTGTAACTGTTCCAAGAGCATCAGTGTAGCTTTGAAGATGTTGTAGTACGCATTATTCGTCGACTATGTGAAGATTAAAAAATGAAGATCGCAGGAATCAGACGGTTGACGACTTAAGTCATCTAAGTAACTATTATTTGTCCGTTGAAGATCGTATCTGCTCGCATATGAAAGTAAGTGACTTAGTGACCATAAGAATATGATATTAAAAGATTTTAATATAATGGTTGAACCTAGTCAAATGACAGACCCAAGTCAAGTCAGTACAAAAAAGAAGTAAAATATTGACTAAGGGGAAGTTTAATCGATTGGAGTTTACTCTACAATCGATCAGACCAATCCGATTGATTGAACCTCTGAGTACAATTGATTGGACCATACGGAACAAAATAATCTATGAGTATAATCGATTAGAATTTTCTCTACAATCGATTGGACCAGTCCGATCGATTGAACATCTAAATACAATCGATTGGAGCATTCGGGATAGAACTTTCAAAATGTACAATCGATTGGACCCAGTGTACAATCGATTGGACTAGAGTATAATCAATTAGACCCAAAGTACAATCGATTGGACTGGAGTGCAATCAGTTAGACCTAGAGTACAATCGATTGGATTTCACAAAAAAAGTCTATTTTCAGACCGGTTTTCATGCTCCTACTTTCCCATTACTTACACGACATTGGGTTTCTAATCTCTTATAAATAGAACCTCTTTGTGACTCAGAAAAATGCACATTGACTGACAATAGAGAGAGTTTTCTAAATTAGAGTTGTCCATTACGAAGAACAAAAGCCGTAGCTTTCACTATTATCCTTGAAAATTTTCTCTTCCATTTCAATCAAAGCTTAGAGCTTGATTTTTCTCTACCCAGGTTTTCAATCAAGTAATTTAACCTAGTAAGCCAAAGAATACTAGGATGTCTCAACACTACTTGAGCAACTTTGGGATTCAGGGTGTACTGAATCATTCACCTTCTATAGAAACCGTTGAGTGAGAATTAATATCGGGGTGTACTGATCGACAGTATGTATGGGTGTACCAAACTGAACAAGCGACAAAGGCTTCGTGATTGGGAGGATGCATGTGTGACTCATAGCGTGGAGCTAGAGGACATGGACGCGCCAACAGTAAGCCTTGGCTAAGGTTGGTAGCTATATTGAAATAATGTTGCAAAGGTAACTTCTATAACTCGTAACTTCTCAGTTAGTGATACTTTCCGTCTAGACGTGGTCATGTAGTTTTCCTTAGCTAAGGTGTCCACGTAAAAATTATTTGTGTTATGTGATTGAATTAAAATCTGTATTATGTTTAGATTAGACCAAGCGACATAGAAACTGCATATCCTTGTGATATATTCGATCTAGTCGATTGTGACAATCCTTCATTGTTAATCAATCTTCGTATACATGCAAATCCAGTCTATTGAATTAAGTTTCTAGATTAAAGCGTTAAATTTTTAAATACCTATTCACCCCCTCTAGGTTCTGTGGATTCATAGATCAGGTCATTTCAATTGGTATCAGAGCTGAGGCCACTCTGTTATGTTTAATCGTTTGAGTGTGATCCTGCTCAAATATCTGAGTCTAATGGATTCATAAAAAGAGAGTGGTTCTATCGTTCGTCCACCTTTGTTTGACGGAAATAGATATGCTTGCTAAAAAGCTAGGATAAGAAATTTTCTTAAATCTCTCGACGATAAAGTATGGATGATAAATGTCCAAGGTTGGAAACATCCAATGGTAGAATATGTTAATAATGAATATATTTATAAACCTAGTAACAAATGGATCAAGAATGAGATCGAACAATCTAACATGAATAGTAAAAACCTCAATTCAATATTTAATGTAGTCACTCTTGATGAATTTCGTCGAATCTTGACGTGTGATACTGCTAAACAAGCATGGAACATTCTTGAGGTTACCCATGAGAAAATTTCTACTATGAAGATCTCAAAGCTTCAAATGTTAACTTCTAGATTTAAGAATATTAGAATTGATGATAATGAATTATTTTTTTAACTTTTATGCTCAATTGTCTGATATTGTTAATTCTTGTTTTAATTTAGGAGAGAAAATTTGAGTCCAATGTTGTAAGAAAGTTTCTTAGATCTTTACCTAAGAGATTCTAATCTAAGGTCACGGCTATTGAAGAGAGTAAAGATATTGATGCTCTCAATATAGATGAACTGGCTGGTTCAGTTCAAACATTTGAACTTAACCTTCATCAACCTAAGAGAAACCAAGGGATTGCCCTATGAGTCTGATGATGAATCTTGTAAAGATGATGAAGAAATAGATCTCCTTATAAAAAAGTTCATAAAAATCTTTCGTGGCAAGAAAGAAAATTCTCCTAGAATTGTATAGAACTCCAAGAAAAATTTTAAATATCGTGATAGGTTCAAAAGGAACGAACCTAAGTCTAATAAGGTTCAGTGTTATGAGTGTCAAAGATTTGGATAACTCTATACTAAATGTCCCAATATGAAACTAAAGGGAAAGACTCAGGCAATGAACGTCATGTCGAATAAAAATGAAGATGAGTCTGATGATTCTTTTGATGGTGGCTGATATTCGCTTAAAAGTGCGTATTTTTCACTGTTATCTTCTAAGCGTTATCACACTCTCCTACGTTAAAATGCTCTATTTATCTACTTTTCTACGTAAGAGTCTCTTTTGTTGTGTAGAACACACTTTTCTGGATGAAATGGTATATTTGCATGCATTAAACGTATTTCTGGAAGTCTAGATATGAAGACGTTATGATCAAGTCTCATTACGTGCTCTTCTCTTGTAGGAAACTCGATCGGACTATTCTCGAGACTTACAGGCCCACAATCAACCACAGAAGCCTAATATCAAAGCTTAAAGAGCCAACATGCTATGACTAGAAGATACAGACCAAGTACGGGTCAAGTCAGAGGATCACGGAGCCGGTCCAAAAAACCAAGAGAGATGGAGAGCCGATGACCAAGAGACGGACCAAAACAGTCGAAGCCACATGAAATGAGAAAAAAATGATAATATGCTCTGCTGGCGAAGCCCAAGAAGAGAATATATTGAAAACTAGGGTTCCAGACCCTTCGCCTAGCAATTATCTCTATAGTCTGTAGAGTTTTCTCTCTCATCTCTCCTATTTCTCTCTCGTCTCTCTTCATCTCCCTATACATCACCACCTGATCCTCAGATATACTAACCTAACCTCAGAACTCTTGCATGTTGGCTCTGTCTCATCTCCCTTAGCTTTCTTACCGTTGGATCTTCTACCGGACCGTTGGATCTCTCTAGATCTGTCGATCTACCAATCTGGGTCCCAATCAAGTCAGCATCCATCCGATCGTCATCAAATTGTCTATCACATCATCTTGTGAGACGATGGACATCATCAATCCATGTGGGCCAGTAGCCGGGCCCATCATCATCGACCCGTGGCCCGACCATTTAGTGGACCTCGCGATTTTCAAATACTTTAAATTAATTATTTTTAAATAAAAAAGGGGGGGTCCACTAAATGGGGAAATTCCCCAAAGAAAAGTAAGGTTTTCCTTTAAAAAATATATATATATATATATATTATTTTTAAAAAAACCCATTTTCCATTAAAAGAAAGTGGGAGGTTTAAAGGAGAATGAGAAGGGTTCGTTTGAACCCTAATCCCCCTCCTTATTCTTCCTCTCCTTCCCCAAAACCTTCCCCGACGTTTTCCTCTCCTTCTTCTCCTTCTTTTTCTTCTTTCTCTTCCTCCTCTTCTTCATCTTCTTCATCTTTTCCCTCGCCGGAGTTGCAGGCAACAACTCTGGCCACCTGCACGTCCTCCTTCTCCTTTCTCCTCCTCTCTTCCTCTCCTTCTTCTTCTCCTTCGCTTCTTCCTCTTCTCCTTCTCCTCTTCTTCTTTTCTTTCTTCTCTCTTCTTATTGTTCTTCATCATCTTCTCCTCCTCCGGTGGACTGAACCAGTCCATCAAGCACGCCACAGCCACCACTTGCATCACCACTGCCTCCTCTTCCTCCTCTTCTTCTTCTTCTTCTTCTTCTTCTTCTTCTTCTTCTTCTTCTTCTTCTTCTTCTTCTTTCTACCTTCTTCTTCTTCTTTCTTCTTTATTCTTCTTCTTTCTTCTCTTCCTTTTTCTTTTTGCAGGTTTGCTGTCACGACCTGTTGCCGCCATTAACCGCTGCTGCAACTCCGGTCGTTGCTTGCACCTGCTCCACGCCCCTCTAGTTGTGGGGTTTTCTCGTCGAACTCCACCGCCGTCACACACATCTTGCGGGTCAACACTGAACAGATTTACATCACGAGCAGATCTGTTCTCCTCCCCCTACCGCCTTCTCAACCACCGGACTGCCTTCCTCCAGCCGCTCTCCTCTCCAACGCCCTCATCCGTTTGCTGGTTGCTGCCTACAACAGCCTCCCCCCAACGTGCAGCATCACCATTGCTGCATAGCATCACCATGAAAACGGTCTGAACTTGCAGCCTTGCAAGTTGCATCTCGAACTCCGGTCAGAACACTCCGGCCAACAACCTGTGCTCCTCCTCGTTCTCCATCAGGCGCTGGTACTCTTGCTCTACAGCAACCTCCAATCTGCAAGGCGTCCCTACACCTTGCAACGTCGGCAGCCCCTCTCCTCTTCTTCATCTCTCACGATTTTTTAAACCGTTGCACCATGGCTCACCATGTGAAAGGGGGGGGATTCCAGCCACCGCGAAGCATCTTTGTTGATCCACGCCTCCTCCTCCACGGCACCACCAAACCAGCGTGCATCCACTCCTCTCCATTGCACCATGTGTGCTTCCCCATCATCCATGGCCGAAGCGACTCCCGGTAAGTTTGGTAAGTTTCACCTTTTTCCTCTCTTTTCTTTAGTTTCTCTCTCTAAAACCTCCCTTTCTCTCTCTACACTAGTTTCTCTCTCTAGTTTTTAGCATGTTCTCTCTCTATCTCTCTTTCTCTCTCTAGATTTCTTCTTTTTCTCTCTAAAATGCCTCTCCTCTCATCTTCTCTCTACCTATTCTCTTTCTATTTTTCTCTCTCTAGAATGCTTTTTAGTCTAGTTTTGATTATTGCTCATTTTTATTCAGATATTGTAAGGACATTTTGATTAATGAATGATGAAGTTTATTTTTATCTATTAATTCTTGAAATTTTTCCGTCATTTCATGTGTTCTTTAATGTGCTAATCCGACTAATCCCGAGTGCGGATCGACATCCGACATACTTTCCACTGTGCAAGAATGCTTAATTTTGCAGGAATAAAACCGGATAAATTACAAATGTGTTGATTCTAGGGTTTTCGTAACCAACGACGCGGAAAACTCCTACTTTCAGTGGCAATGCTACAAAACTTAAGGCCGTAATTGCCCCAATTATTGACTCTACTATAGACAAATCAGTTAATCAGTATGACCAACTAACACGGAGTCACATTAACTCTGATAGTGAAGATATTGATGATATCAATGCTGCTTATCAAGAGTTATATAAAGAAAGCATCAAACTGACCAAAGTGAATAAGAAATTTACTAAAAGAGTTGAAATTCTTGACTATAAAAATGTCGCCTTTAAACTAGATACTAATGAATTGTCTGTGCTAGTTGGTCAGCTTATGGAAGAGAAAAAATCTCTTTGAGAGAGAAACAAGTTCTTAGAATGCGAGTTCCAGACTTGTACTGATGCTAGAAGCTCTTGAAAGTCAACTTGAAATTTTAAAGAGAGACTTGCCTCAATTCTCCAAGAGCAGTACAAAGCTCAACGAGATTCTTAGTGTGGGACAAAGAGATGGAAACAAACGGGAACTTGGATATGTTGATAATGCTAATACCCCAGTGTCTTCAGGAACTAAATTTAAAAAAGTCGAAGTTCCTTCCACACCACAGGTTGACCAACCTAGACCCAAACCAATTATACATGCTCATGTTTGTAATTACTGTAGAGGTAGAGGTCACTTGAATAAGAATTGCCTCCAGAAGAAGAGAGATACCATTGTTCCTCCCAAGATACCGTCGTCCGCCAGGTAATCATTGCCCACTATCGTTGTTCTGTCATTGTCGCTATTGTTCAAAAAATAAATCCCTTTGGTCTGTCATAAAGTTTAAAAAAAAATAAACGCAAACTCTTGGCCCAAACCAAATCCGTCCCTCAACCTCGCCAAATACACTCTCTTCAAGCGCGCCAAGTTGCAGATCACAGGAAATCACCGTTGTCGCCGCCTCCACTAGTTGTCGCCGTTGCCGCATGTCCAGCAACCATCATCTTGGGTTTTGAAAACCCTCTCTTATTTTTTCATTTCTCCTTTGGTTACATCTGTAATGTTTGATAATAAAAAATTGATATTGCTTGTGGCCTAATTGAGGCTAAGCTTGTGGGACAAATAGATGCCCACACACTTGTGAGGTCCATAAGAGGCCTACTTTTTTCTGCTTAAAGACTCATAGAGCCTAAGCACTTGAGGCAAAGTGATGCCTATGTCATTCATTAGTGAGACTCAGAAAGAGGTCTATACCCTTCTCTTATGGGGTCCAAAAGAGGCCCACACACTTCATTGCTTGAGGGCTTGTAAAGCCCAAGTTTGTGAGGCAAAAAAGATGCCCACACACATCTTGGGCCAACAAGGTCCTTTATCCGGATTAAAATCTGACGGGTTCCGGTCTAGCTAAATCGAAGATTTCTCTGGGACAATATCTCGTGTGACCATCATGAATCACCACTCTGGCTCACAACCACCTTCATTCATTGGCTAGCACGAACATCAAGACAATTCAACTATCATGGAACATTCAAAATGGCGACAACATTCTTTAACAGCACTTCATTTTAACAAACTCACAACGATCGTTGATTTCCGATCCCCATGAGTTTTGAGAGGGAATATTACAGAATAGATATTGTAATATGTTGTGTGAGATACACCATATCATTATTGGTGTATCTCATCACAGATTCTCCCCGATGTCAAGATTAGGAAGATTAGAATAATATCTACTAGGATAATATCTACTATTAATTAGGATATTTTGTTAGATTAGTTTCTATCATTGATCTTGTTTATCTCTATCTAAACCCTTGGTTAGTCAATGAAATTCATCCAAGTCTTATCAATAATATATTTTTCTATCAGGCCAAACATCCATACGGCCGGTTAGTGTCCTCTTAAGAATTTGCCACGTGGCTCATATATATTGGCTGCAATCAGTGGTGTCACTGACTATAGGTGTCATCAAGGTTTACTCATTGATGGTTATCCAAATTTTCATACATTAATCAGGACGAAAAACATACAGAATTCTAAGAACATCCAATGGTCTGGAGATTAGGACAATAATTGTAAAGAATCATCCTAAGGAGGATGCTATCATTCCCCTTTTCAAAAGAAAGTCCACATAGAAGAATAGCATACAACATATAAGGACATAAATAACCTTACCCTTTGTTTTTGTTTCTATGCTTATTGATATATGAATTTGTATTTTTCGAACAATACCCTTTCCTTACTTTGAGTAAAAATTTGAAGCAACGACCATGCACCAATGATCGCGCACCATATATACCCATTCGTACTTCTTAAAAAGTTTTTTTTTAAACCACATCCTAAACCCTAAACCCTAAAATTTTTAAAAAGTAAGAATGGGTATATGTGGTGCACGATCATTGGGCGCGTGATCGCCGCTTCAAAATTCCCTCCGCTTCAAAATTTCTCTTGGTGAAACAACTTAGTTTAGAGAAACACCCTGAGCCAAAGGACTCACATGGGATGCTATTTTTGCGTTCATTGGGAGTCTTTACTCATTAGGTCTTTATTTGCTTTTTCTTTTTCAATATTTGACTTCATCTTTAATAAAGCCACTAAATATTATAAAGAACATCCAATGGTTTAAAAACCTATCATTATAACGAAAATAACGGTAGTTATAATGGCAGTGCTCTGACTCCGTTATGTTATTTTTTATTTAACACTATACCATTATAACGGCCGTTATAATGAAAATATAAAACAATTATAACAGATATAACGGGCATTGTTTGTAAATGTAATAAAAAATATATAAATTCTGTCAAAATATATATTTTCAATTTCACGCTATACCATTATAACAGCTGTTATATTGAAATAACGGTAACGGCCGTTATAATGAAAATATAAAACCATTATAACAGATATAACAAGCATTGTTTGTAAATGTCAAAATATTGTAACACCCCCGTCTGTTATAATGGTCCATTTAAAACCTTGGTTTAAAACTTTAAATACATGTTAAAAAATTTCATATTATAAATCAAAATTGAATTTTGAAATGTTTGACAAAATAGAAAAAGTTGGGCAAATGAAAGAATAGAGAAAAGATAAGCGTATTATTGAAATGTCCCGTATCTCTTTTTCTTTTGGGAACTTCTATTTGCACCCCAAAAATTTCAAAAGCACCCCGAATCAGAAATTTTAACAAAAAAAAACCCTCTCAAAGCCCCCCATCCACCACCTGATCGGAGTGAGAGACGAAGAGGGATGGGGGCTGCTTTGAGAGTGCGTTTTTTTTTTTATTTCTGATTGGGGGTGTTTTTGGAATTTCTGGGGTGCAAATAGAATTTCCTTTTCTTTTTTCCTTGTCCGAGTTTTAATAATTCAGTAGAGCTCACTCTCAAGCACCCCGAATCAGATATTCCAGAAGCACCCTGAATCAGAAATTTATAAATAAAAAAAAAAAAAACCCATTCTCAAACCACCCACCCACCCGGGGTTATTATTTTTTTAAATTTCTGATTCGGGGTGCTTTTGAATTGAAATTTCTAGGGTGCAAATAGAATTTTCCTTTTCTTTTTTCCTTGTCCGAGTTTTGATAATTCGATAGAGCTCTCTCTTTAATAACTTGCTTTCCTTCCTCCAACCTACAATGTCGGATTCCCCCTTTGGAAATCTTGGGAGTGCAGTCAGCCTTGCAGATTACAAGTAAAAAGTGTATGCACTCTGCCTCTCTGATCTCTTCTTCATGTTTTTTTCTTCTATTTACATGGTTTGGCTGTGATATTTGCTTCGCACATTTCCTCGATTTCTGCGTTTTCTTTAATTTCTAGGAAATTCTGGAGTTTTTCTACACTGTACACATCCTGGGTTCTCAGTTTTTGGATGTTTCATATCTAGTAATCAGACTTCCTTGATTTGGTAACGGGCCGGATTTTTTAAGCGGCGATCATGCACCCAATGATCGCACGCCACACATACCTGGGTTTTAGGATTTGGTTTTAAAAATTAACATGGGTATGTGTGGCGTGCTATCATTGGCGCATGATCGCGGCTTCAAAATTTTTATTTTCTCGAGAAAACTGTGTTTACCCCTCTAAAATGCCATGTGACACATTAAAAAAGAAAATATGGTGGCCCTATAAATAAAGAAAAAATTTCAAACAAGACATTTCGATTTCACGTCGATAAGTGGCCCTACGTAGCCTATATAACACATGTTTTTGGGCCCACTTACCGCATGGATGTCTAGCTCACTCGTTGGATTCAAAAATGGTTTTTGAGTAATAAATCCAACGGCCAGAAATCATAATCAAGCTGATTTGTGGTGTGTATATCCTTCAAGGAGTGGACTAAACATCCATGCCGTCAGTGGACTCGGGAAAATGCTATTGTAGGACTGATTGAGTGGATCGAAATGTGGCTAGTTCAGTCAGCCTGATTGGTGCATTTTTTTCATCATGGATTAGAACCCACCATGACCGCAAGAGTATGCCACGTGTCATTTTGTTGCGTAATTAAACATTTATATTTTGGGTTATAAGGTCACCTGTGGTTTGACTCAAACGAGCACTTTGGGGCCATATGGGGCTGGTTTTGGGTGAGGATGATCTCCTCATCATTGAGATCATCCCAAAAACAAATCAGACCATTCTGAAGTTTCTAACCCCACCATATTTGCTCTTCAGAAAATGAACGGCTCAGAATGAAGAGCACATTTTGGTTGGGTTAGAAAACTCAGACTGGCCTATTTTTCTGGAGGATGATCTCAATGGTGGTGAGGAGATCATCCTCACCCATGTCGGCCTCACAGCGTTCGTTTGAGTCATGGCATCGATGGTAATACCAGACGGAAAAAACTATGATACCGACTTCTGTATCAACATTTTGATGCAGAAGTCCCTCAATTTGCCACATAGTACTCTTTCGGGGTCACTGTCCACCTGAATTTTGGCCTACATCTTGGTGGACCCATACACCAAAAATCAGTGTGATTAGTGATTCCTAGCCATTAGATTCATCATGGGCTTGGAAATAACTCATAGATCTGTTCACAAAGCCCATGATGAAAAAGTGCTCAAATCCTATGGCTAGAAATCACCAATCACGCTGATTTTTGGTGTGTAGGTCTATCATAGTGTGGGCCAGACATTCGATGGGCAAGTGGGCCCGAACGAAGACTACTACATTGCAATTTGAGGGACTTCTGCATCAAAATTTTGATACAGAATCAGTATCAAAGAACAGCCCGTAACAGACTACAACAAATAACTATCAAAAACAACAACAACAACAACAACATCGTCATCATCTTCAATAACTGATCTTGCCCGTCTTCTGGGAGGACAGGAGGATGTCATTTACAGGAGAGGAAGAGAAGAATCCCTTCTGGGGTCTCTATTATCTACGGTCGTCAATGCCAAAGTCACTACCGAAACCAATCTTTCGAAAGAAGTCAAAGAACAGGTCGAGAAGGTTAATAATGATCTCAAAGAGTTAGAAAAACCCCTCAGCTCAGTTAGCAAATGGGAACAAGGTTCGAAGGCCTTGTTCCAAGCCTCCATGAACCAACCAGCGACATCATCAAACATCTCCGAGAACTACAACCCCTCAAGACCGACGACCTCTCCACTGCTGACAAACCAATTTCTGAAAAGATCGACGAGATTGCTCGGAAGATCTTCCGAGACATCAAGAGGCAAGCACGGCCTTTTCTAGAGCTGCCTGATATAAGTGTGAAATTCAATGAGACTGATGACACTGAACAATCCACCATGTGGAAGAGGCTCGAGTCGGAAGAAGAGATACTGACCAATGATCGATCCACGTACACTGATCTAGAATCTCACTTGAAGTGCTGCTTCCTTTCTCTCTCGATATTCCCTAAGAATTCGACCATCGGGAAGAGGTCTTTAATCTATTTTTGGATCGGAGAAGGCTTCGTCGAAGGTGAAGATGCTGGAAATGATTGCTTCAAGAAACTGTGCGAGAGCAGTCTCATCGAACCCATCTACGACGAGCAAAGCAGATCCCTTCACAGCTGCAAATTGCACTCTTCGATGGATGGCAATCACCATCGCAAAAGAAACTATGTTCTTCGAATTTGATTCAGACAGAAAACCAAACTCCAGTCAATATGAATGCCCACGACATGCCTGCGTTTCCAAGACCCGCAAAAAAATAAAAGCAGAACAGATCGACCTAAAAGAATTAGATCCAAGCAATTTACAGATGCTGTTCGACGTAGACATGCACTGCCTGGATTTAGAATGCCCCGAGGAAGACTTCAAGAAGCTTAAGAACATGGTGACTACAGCTGGGGCGGAGGAAGAATTACAGAGTTTGGGATGATTTAAAAGACCATCACATCGAAGTTGTAAACGCCACCTTCTTAGATTACTTGTGAGCTACGAAGCCAAAGATGGGGATAGACAAATTGAAACCAAGATGAAGAATGTCACTCCTGCTCAGGTCGAATATCATATCACTCATGTTGGACAAGATGAAGCCATTACAACGGAGGACGGAAGCAGAGATGGGGCTAGATGAGATGAAGCCAGCACAAGCAAGGCCAATGCAACTAGTTCTCCAGTTGAAAAAAGAATTGAGTCCTGTTGGACTAGATGAAGCCAGCACAAGCAGTCCAGTTGATAGTTGAGTTCCCTTGGCTTTTTGTGGGGGGGAACTCTTATCGCTGATCATTTTGGTTGTTTAGCGAGTAATAACCATCAAAGAAAAAATGTACCATCCCAATGACGGTTGGATCTTCCATGTCAATTCTTTACCAAGGCCGAGTTTGATTACCAAGTGGGAAAATTGCATTTTCCTTGGGAAAACACAACTGTCCATTGTTAGATAGTCATTATAAATCTGTATAATTTTCCCTATCAAGCCATTTAAATCTGGATAATTTTCCCTACTAAGCCCAGAATCATTTCCTACCCAGATAGGTAAGAATTCATTTCCACCTGAAAATACAATTATTTTCTCACATGATTGAAATCCGTGCTCAGTTGCAATCAATCAGCCATTTCAGGCATATCCCAGATGTATTTTCTCGGGAAAATTTTTCACGCAACCAAACAGGGCCTAAGGATTTGCCCACTCAAACATATGTTGGTTTTTTCATTATCATCACATAAGACTGCAAAAAAATGGGTCAAGCCATTTGACACCTTACACCGATTTCATATACCTATTCACTTATCTTCATCTAAATGACAAATCATAAACTTATAATTCACATTTTAAGCTGCCCATTTCATACACTCGTCACAAGTTGGAAATCTGTGATCTGTTTGGGTCGCCATTTTTTTTATAGGTAAACATTTATTATTCCCACCCCCCTAAACCCTGACAACCCCCACAGTAAGAACGGGCTCGAACCCAGGTCTTCAGGAATTACCCCTCAAAGACAGCATCCCAGGTCTATGGGTACCCAGGTCCGAGCTCAAGGACCCACTAGGAAACACCGCAGCATCTGGGATAATGAAAACCAAAGCAAAGAAGATTGGGGGCACATTATAATCACAGAGAACACCTGAAAAAGAGCTGTATTGCAATTTTACAATTTGAAGCTTAGAAGCAGACTACAAGATCAGATAAGTTACCCCTAAAAGACCCAAATGTACACTCCAAAGAACCAAGTCCTGGAATTCAAAGAACTCCACCCTGTTTATGATGAGTAACTCGTTCTGCAAAACTCCTGCTTAAAGCAGCACCTCCAAACTACACAGAAGGGGTTATAGGTACTTGTATAATGTTGTCACACGATGCAGCTATTATTTTTTTTTTTTTTTTCAAAACTTCGGAGGTGGACAAGTATAAAGCAAGGTATGTTAAAGAGGCTCTGAATTTGTAGTTGAGACAGTTGGTTTACCAAGGACGAGAACTTGAAGATTGATATTGAAGTTAAATTGGCCATATGTTCTTAGAAGAAAGGTTGTAACATGTGGATAGAGCAAACTGATTTTAATTTTTCAACAAACGACGCAGACTTGGAATGATTTCAGACAGGATATAGCAAACTCATTCCGAATCGTTGAAATAAAAAATTATGAGCGATTTCAGACAGGATATAGCAAACTCATTCCGAATCGTTGAAATAAAAAATTATGAGCATTGCATGAGTAGCCTAAAATGCCACCAAAAACTTGCAAAAAATTTTTAGGAACACGCCAACAGGGGGAAAGTCGCATTTGGCCCATAATTAAAAACATATCAACAAAACCAAGCCTTCAAGCTTTATTTCAACATTAATCTTAAAATATGTGGTTCTTTTTCCTGTCAGAATGAACCAGGGGGAAAGTCGCATTTGGCCCATAATTCAAAACATATCAACAAAACCAAGCCTTCAAGCTTTATTTCAACATTAATCTTAAAATATGTGGTTCTTTTCCTGTCAGAATGAACCAGAAGCAGTCTGCAGTTTGGAATGCAAAATATCACTCGGATCAAAAGATATATCCAAAATTCAAACCACAAGAAATAAGAGCACAATTCCTACAAGCTATTGAATCATTTCTCAAAAATATCAGATTTCTTCCCAAATGCAGAACCAATGCCTAACCTCAAATTCAGTCATCATAACCTGTCATAGTCAACGGTAAATCAATCGATTTCAACAAAATTTTATGGTTACTTCTAGTCCAGTCATTTTTATGATTTTGATAAGGGTTTAAAACATCGATTCAAAAAAATAAAGAAAATTAGATTTTCAAGGTATCACAACTTATAAGACGCTGTCAATAAAACCAACCGATGAAAATTACCCTTTTTTGGTTCATAGTCTGGGCTAAGACTCTCTTTCTAATATAATTCTTAATAACCAAATCAAAAGCCAAAGACCAAAGGAAAAGACATTGCTCCAATAAATCAAGTTGCTAAAATGGACTGGTAAGTAGAAGTCAACCAAAATCATATTTAAAATAGCATGCTAACTCGTAAAGAATTTCATAAGAACTAATGTCACTTTATAAACTTTTTTTATAAAGAATTCGATATCCTTGAGTGCTTCTAACTTGTTGAAATCTGGACAGCCATTTTCAAATTTTCAATTTGCACGACTCAAAAACATTAACCCATCCATTGAGGAAGCACACTTTCCAAACAGGAAAAGCTCGACTCCTTTAGAGAGATCAGTATAGTTGTCAGTCCAGTTCATACCTTCCACCAACCAGCAGATGTTGCCTAGCCACCTTACTGGATGAAGATCATGGAAATACACACAAATCTTGGCAACAACTTGCTTTTCTCTGCTTTATGGTACAATCCCAACAGGCATCCAAGGAAGAGAGCAGATTTCACGAATGTTACGCAAAGATGGTGATCATCTAATGGCGAAACATCTCTATCAGCTTGATGACAATCATAAAGACCACCATATAAGGTTAGAACAAAACACTAAACCTCACAAGTTAGCCATATAACCAACCCACTTAAATCACATAGCCTAAAGGAGTCCGGTTTGAAAGGGATTCCTTGTGGGAGCCCAAATGACTCAAAAAACTTGTCAAATGGGAAAAAAAACACGCTATCTCAGGCCCACCACTCCATCTATCAAAACTACTGTAAATGTTTCAAAAAAGTAGGCAGGGATGACATTCGGTCATTTGTATGAAATTCAATCTTAGAAACTGTCCTTATAGAAACTGGTTGGTAAGAGATTTCAATTCCAATAAGAAAGCAGCCAGTTGCTTCAAAGCAGACTGTTGCTGGGAAAATTCATTGTCGTCAAGTGCAAAAGCATGTTTTAAAGCTTTTCATAAGTCAACTATCCTAGCAAGTGATAGCCAACAAATAAATCCAAAACATTTTCACAATTGTTTTTTTCTCCCCAAAAAGATTTAACCTACTTGACATGGACTTAAGTAAAAAAAACTGTGGAGTTATAATAGTAAAAAAGGCTGCTTGCGCTGCTCCACAAACCACCTGCAGTAACAAATGCATTAAGCAATCTAATAGCACGAGTGTATCAAATCACAAGAATCAACTTTGCAATGTGTATAATTCCCATTCAAGCATGTCGCCGACAAAAGTAATAATGATTAAGTAGGATCCAGTGTTGAGGATACAAGATAACATAGTTAAAGCCAAGAATGATTTGAGCTAGTTGCTAGCCTGGAAAATAGGACATAAAAACTAGTTCCACAAATAATGAGATTCAGAATTTGTTAATGGACATAAAACTAGTTCACAACAAAAGCTTATTACTATGTGAAACCAAAAATTATTAAATTAAGGTATTACGCAATCCATGTAAAGAGAAAACAGGTAAAGCATTGTTGATAATACCTCTTAAAACTCCACAGAACTACACATATCTATACTCAATAACCCAATCTATTCGTTCAAAGTTTTCAAGAACCAAATATGGGAACTCCAAAATACTACATAGTTTTGACGGAGTAAAAAGGGGGAAAGAAATGACAAATAAAAAACCTTCAGTCCATTTGACAGGCCTAAGATTCTGGTTTTTTATGGTAACCAAATAGTAACACTTCATCGCAAACATAAAGATGTCATTTGCATGAGCTCCTGGAACTTCAGAAGAATCACCAGTCCAGAACTAAATAGATTGATGCACCTATAGGGATCTGCACAATGAATAAGTAAAACATAAAAACCCAGTTTCAAAAACAAAGATTTCCAAGTTAGAAACCATGCATGCTAGTGAAAAACAAATATATTAGTGTTTTGGGTAATTTAAACTGAGAACTTTGAAAGTAGAAGATTTCCCTATTTTACCAAATTAATATGCAAGCGCAAGATTGTTTTGTTACAAAAAATACTGAACAAAAATATTTAGAAACCAAGAACTTCACTAATAAAAATTTAAGGGCTGGAACAAAAATATATAGGAGTTGAAGCACAACCATATGTAACATTTCAAAACAACTTGCCAAACAAGTAGGTCAAAGTGAATGATATCACTCGCCTTCAAAAAGAAAACCTCTGAAAATATACTACAAATTTTGCTCCATAAAGTAGCAACTAAAAGTGGAATGGGACCAAAATGCATAGCAATTTTGTAGTTGTAATATTAGACTGAATGGCTTAATTTGCAACATTATGGAGATTAAAACAAATCGTCATACGTCATGAAGCTGACATGGCAAGATATCTCAAGTATAGGCTTAGGTCGAAAGACAACCGGACATCGATTCTTGAACTAGAGAAGACATAGTGCAAATCAGCACCTCCTCATGGATGGTGAGGAGGCCTTGCCTTTATAGGCACAATCAGTGGATGCACCCATCAGAAGGAATTCCAATCAATTGCACACCTCTTGAGCCACAGCCATAGCTTTTACCAGCATGTGACTAGCTTGATTCAGGGTGAACAACAAAAAATGTCTAGCAGAACATTGAAAAGTTCCCTGATGGGATGGATAGGACTGTTTCACTAACGCTATCTTTGGGGTCAGCAAATGTCCATCCAAAATATTCTACTTCTATTGGACCTCCCCTACTTAATGAAAACATGCACACAGCAATAACCCAACATCCATGATGAGCAATGCCCACTCTGTGTCCTCAAACAGAATAAATCAAGCGTTTATGAGACGAACTGATTTAAAAAGTACAACATGAACTATCATGTCATGGATCCTCTTTTTTTGGCCTTCTGGGTGCTACAGTGATGGGAACTCACTAGACTACAAGCTCAGAGTGATCACCAAAACTTTGTTGTATTCAATGTAAATAGTGCCACAAGATCTAAGTCATTTATTTATTATGTCCAGAAAGAACTGAATGGAGTCCAACTGCATATACATGGCAAATGCATTGTAAACCAAATACCCTTCGCACCAGGCTCATCCATGTGACACATAATGATCGACTTATAGTTGAAATGAACTCATGGTGCTGCTAACCATTCAGGATTCTTTCAATACATAAATAATGCAAATCAAAATAAAATAAAAAGGTTAATTTTACTTTTGTAGCCTCCCTGCTGCACATCTCTTGATATGTATCTCAAATTTCATGCGTAAATAGCTATAACACTAAAAGAACTACTGTAATAAATGCGGGCTACGGTCAACAACTAAAAAGTTTAAATTATCCATCAGTATTCAAGCACTGTGAGTGCTATTATCCTTGAAGATCAGCCGTCTCCAGTCTTCTAGACCAACTACCTTAAATTAAGACTCAACATTTACTGATATTGCGCAACTCTGCTCTACAGAAATCATCATACTGGCTCTTTCATTTTCAGCACCTATCTAGGCATTGTAACTGTTATAGTACTAACTCATGCTATATTCACATCTTTCGATGAATTCAAACATAGTAAGGCTTGTAGATTAAAACATGGTTTTGCATTCATTTGTTGAAAAAGCCATGCTTACCCTTTACCCCTTAGGTAACAGCCCACAATACTTCTCTCGAAAGCATTTATTCTCAAACCCATAGTTGCCAATCTACAAATAAATTAATGTTACCAACTTGTAAATCTCATCTTGATGAAGATGGTCTCACATCAATCATTAAAACAAGCACTGCTCAGACTAAAACCTCAAATAACGGACCCATATTGCTTCCTTGATATGCTACGTCAAACCGTAGTTGTCAGTACTTTGCTGTACATTTTCCATTACAGAGCTTATCCTGATAGAAAGAAAATACGGAGCAGGACTGGGCATTTGTGAGACAGCAGGCTCCTTACACTAATTCAGCCACCTGAGACCTCTCCTTAATTTCAGAATACATACACCGTTTTACAAAAAAAAAATCGATAAATCATTTGATCAAATAAATAACCATTTGACGGTAGAAACATGCTCACATGCCCAGTTGTAAGGCAGGGAGATAATAGTTTTGCATATGAATTCAGATATCCAATGATCAGAGAACATAAGCAGAACAGTAGAAAGCACCAAGAAGGGTACAAAAACAAAAAAGTGCACCCACAACCAAATAAATGACCAAAATGCATTGCAAGGAACTACATTAAGGGTAATCTAAAAGTACCACACAATCTTTCCCTGCATTGTAAAGTTTTTGTCTCAAAGATTGAGAGAGAGATCCTTGTCTGCATGGGATGAAAAATACAGTGGTTTAT
This sequence comes from Euptelea pleiosperma, assembly GCA_035048495.1. Lineage (NCBI taxonomy): Eukaryota > Viridiplantae > Streptophyta > Magnoliopsida > Ranunculales > Eupteleaceae > Euptelea > Euptelea pleiosperma. Next base: position 4,063,150 of record CM068544.1, read on the forward strand.
TCTACTTGGTGTTAACAAATAGCATTATCATCAAATAAGAAAACCCTAGAGAACTCCATCTGCACACCAAAATGTGTCAATGAGACCAATTATACTGTTTCGACCAATAAACCAACCCTTGCTTGGGTGTTTACATCTCTTTTTTTCCTCACATCAACCAATGTCACTGGATATTTTGTGCTTCAGGCCTTCTAAGAACAAGCTGGCTAAATTTATATACCCCCTTCATCTGCATACAAGAATGCCTTCAGACTTTATAAGAGCTAAACTTGGACAGCCAGGATAGGTTACTACGTATAATGCAAGTAAAGCTATTCTGCATCCAGTTGAACATATTCTGCATTTAGAAACTTCTGTAATCTTTTGGTATATTCACTAATGACCAAACAATCCCTGTTTCAAATTTCTAAACTTCTCTAGCCTATCGGTATATTCATAAATGACCAAACAATCACTGTTTCAAATTTCTAAACTTATCTAACCTTTCAGTATATCAGAAATGTCCAAACAATCCTGTTTCAAGTTTCTAAACTTATCTAACCTTTCTCCCTAGGTGCTTCACACATCCTCCAAGATGTTTAAAGTCTGTTTAAAAAAAAGTTATAAACATTATTAAATGGTTTCCTGGTCCTTTTTAAAATTTTGTTCTAGTGATTTCCAACTTCATAATTACATATCCTATTTCTTTCACTTCCCATAATTTGCAATAAGATGAGATCTATTACTTCTATAATAGGTATCGCCGAAACATTGCTCGCGTAGACTTAAAGCACTAACTTACAGCAATTAGTATAAGGAATAGTAAAACCATTTCAAGTAATAATGATTCATATAGCCAAAAAATGACTGATTCTACCTGTTATACCTGTGCCTTACCTAGTGACCCATGTAAGGTGCGCCACCCATGTGACCAACACCCTGCTGCGACCTCCCAGCATTGGCCTGCCCCATTTGAGCGTTTGGGTAACCACCCTGCATCCCAGCTTGATTCCCATAACCAGCCATCACACTCGGGCTAATGTTACTTCCCACAGGCTGATTCCCATACCCACCCTGTATTGCATTGTTCACCATCGGTTGCATGGTCTGGTTGACTGTCGCCCCCATACCAGTCGACCCAAGTGTACCAAGCAGGTTTGTCAAGCCCAACCCAGCACCGCCCTGGGTCGCAAGCAATGCCGTTATAGCCTGCCCCAACACCGGGTTCAACGCCTGTGGAGCCCCCTGGTTGAATGGCATGCCTGCTGGCGAGGATGCCATCAAATGCCCTCCAGGCCCCGCGGCAGCAGACGCATGACTCCCCATCCTCCCAGTAAAATTAGGGTTTTCGTTCCGCGGGAAATGTGAACCATGTCCACCGCCAGACTGGTTATGGTGGTGGTAGTAAGGCTTGTTTGGCTTCGGCCCGTCGATGGCCTTCTGACAATGCAAGATATGCCCTTCGAAGTTCTTGTGCGGATCTTCCAACGCCTTCTTTGAGCTCTCAACAGACCTGTACACAAAAAGCGCAAAACCCTTTGGCTTCCCAGTGTGCTTATCTAACCCTAATGGACCTTCCTCGATCTCTCCGTATTTGGCAAAGAAATTGAGCAGCTTCTGAGGATCAATATCGGCCGAAACATTGCTCACGTAGATCTTCCGCTGAGTGTACTCCGAAACTGGAGGTGCAGGAGGCGCCGGAGGTGGGACCGGTCCCAACGAAGCAAGCTGGCACGCAGTCATCCGATTGCCAATCCGCTTCTGGGGCTGCTTGAGTGCTTTGCGAGCCCCGCTCCGGTGCTTGAAGAGGATGAATCCGTAGCCCTTGGATTTGCCCGAGATCTTGTCGCAAACGGCTTTGCAGTCCTCGATCTCGCCGTACTTCTTGAAGTAGTTGGTGAGAGTCTCGGCGTTGGTGTCCCAGCCGAGGCCGTGGACAAATATCTTGCGGTGGACGGGGTCAACGTCGGCGAGCTTGTGGATGTGTTCGAGGATGTCCGGGTGCTTCTCGGCAGCTTCGCGGAGGAGATCGGTAAGCTGGTCCTTGGTAAATGGTTCTAGAAGCTTATGGACGGGTTCTACAGAATCTTCGCCATCGTCATCGTCGTCGTCGTCATCGTCGCCTTCATCGACCTTTGCGGTTGACGGTGCGGATTCTGCTGCTGCTGCTGTGGTGGAATTGGAGTTGGAAGCGTTGGGAGGATTATCGGTATTTAGGGTTTCTTCTTCTTCGTCTTCTTCGGATTCTTCGGCTCCGAAGTCTTCTTGTTCTTCTTCTATTTCTTCTTCTTCTTCATTGAAATGGATTTGTTCTTCTTGTTGTTGCGGCTGTTGTTCAGCTACGTTGGTGGGCTCAGTTTCGGATTTGGTCTCGAGCTTTCGCTTCTTCGCCATGGAGAGAGAGAGGGAGAGATGTGGTAGAAGGAATCAGAAGGTAAGAAACAAATCAGCAGGGGTTTTTTTTTAGTTTGGCTAGGGTTAGGCCTGTGAGGAGTGAGGGTTTATAAAGGGGACGATCTTGTGACGAAATTACCCTTGTGTTCTTTTTGGGTAGTTAAACTTTGCTGACTGCCACGGTGACCACTCACAATATGAGCCACGTGGCATATTTGTAGAGGACGCTGACCGTATAGATGTTTGGCTAACCCCTACGTGAACCTACACATCAAAAATCCATACGGTTCGCGTCATCTAAAAAGTATGCCACGTGGCTCCTATTATGGGCGGTCAGCAAAGTTTTACTCGTCTAACTAACGTGCTCATCTCTTGCACGGCTGCACACCTACGGGACAAAAACAAAATATATCTAAATTTGACATACCCATATTATCTTTGTAATTTGACATAGCCCCCAAAACACACACACCAGTTGAAAAAGTTGACTTATCCCCAAAATCCCAGTCCACCATCGTTGACCTAAATTGACTAACATTTTTTTTAAATGACAAAAATACCCCCTCTTCAACCTTAGAACAAGTACACGTAGGTTTGGGCCAAAACCCTTAACCCAAATCAAACAATTGTGGTGGTCAATCAACTAGCAATCAACATATCTCAGTCTCATTGCCGACTGACCACTACTCCAATGAGCAAATTTGATTCCAAAGTCTTGTCTTCTATAATTTTTAGGAACATTGTGTTTTTAAATTGCTATGGGTGGCAACCTATTGGAATTGTATGGTTGACCGACCACCACTCCAACAAGCAATTTTAAGTACAAAATCTTGTCTTTAATCCATTTTTAGGAACATTGGATTTTTAAATTGCTCGCCGAAGTAGTGGTCGATTAGTCATACGACTCCGATAGGTTGGTCATTGGTGATTGGTGGCCAACTTACCAACGTCTCGTGGTCGACTGACCACCGTAGATATTTGATTTGGGGTTACAGTTTTGACCAAAATGCATATGTTTTCTTTTTATATAAGGTTGAAGATGAAAAGTCTCTGTTGTCAATCCCATGAACTCTTAGTTCTTCTTTCATTTATCTTGTTAGTTATAAGTTCTCTGAAAATTGAAGTGTCAAAGATCAAGCGGACTTCATCAACAAATCGAAGAAGAACAAAGACTGAAGAAAATTAACCCAAGTGATAAAGCTCAACTGAAGACAAAATCAAGTTCAAGCATGAAGATTTGAAGCATATATTCAACATATGTTCTCACTCAACGAACGTTCAACTATCAGAATCTCGTGTTGCTATTACTTGCGTACATCTAAGGGTACACCGCGCGTTACCAGCGAATCTTCTTGACCCTAGATACCACTTGGACCTTATGGTTATTATCTGTAGATTATGTTAGTCTCAGTAGGAAGTTGTGTTGAAAATTATTCCAGTTGGCTGAGTAGTCAGCTGACCGGCCGACCAGCCAAAAAATACGGTTGACTGGTCCCATCATAACATAATTTGTCGTATCAACCTGAGCGGTCGACCGGTCAAATTGTGCGATCGACCGGACCTTGGACAGTTTATCGACACCGATCGGTCGACCAGTCAAAATGTGCGATCGACCCCTCCTATTCCGGATCTCATTTTGACTTTGTCTATTGTGTGAATTTTGGCACACTTAAGCTATTCAAACGGCTCTTTTATGTCAGTTTCTCTTGTTTGGAAATAGCCTCATATAAAGAGACTAAACCCATCAATAGAGACTAACCCAATCAAGTTATCTCTTTGAGTCATATTCTTTGATTAACATCTCTTGAGTCTAGAGATTTGGAATTTGAGAGAGCTTCACCTAAGTAAATCTAGTTCATCTTTTGTAAAGGCTCTAATTGTTTGAGAAACTACAAAGCATGTTGATTCCTACAATCATCTTCTTCTTAGAAGAGGTTATATGTGGTAGAGTGTCTCTGTGGTGAATTCTTCTATAAGGATTCACAATTTTATCGAATTCATCGAAAAGTAAGTATCTCTAAGAACAAACCTTTTAGATTGAATTCAATATTACCAAACTTGAATTTTTGTAATTGGTAGATGAGTGTTTACTCATTGAATTGAGTTAAGGATTGTGGAATCCTTGAGGAAATTATTTATCTAACATACTACTGGCCTAGTTTGACTCTTTATGTGAACGAGAAGTGATTCTTTTATAGATCGAATTGAGGATTGTAGATCTGTGAGAATAGTGTTTCTCTAAAAGACTACTGGCCTAGGCTGAATCTCTAGGTAACCGAGAAACGATTCTCGTTAGATTGAGATTAAGTGTTATCTGAGTTGTTTGATTATTTATTTCAACTGGATATGTTGTAATGCATGATTGAAATAATATAATATTACTCGTGTTGAGTATTAGAGTGGCTGTAGGTGCGAAGTCACCGAACCACTATAAATTTGTGTCTCATTTAACTGTGAATATTTGCATATTTTGTCTCAGATTTACACATATCTATATTATTTGGACTATTCAAATTTTAATTGTTTTGTCCAATTCCTCCTTATATGATCATTAAATTTAAATCTATATATAATCCGTAGATAAATTATAAATTATCTTATTCACCTCTTTCTAGTACATATCGTGGTAATTAAAAGGGAATATCAGAAGAAATAGTATTTTAGTCCTTAAAAATGTTAGTCAAGTTGGGTCAACGACGTGGGACCAAATCAGGGGGTAAATAGCTTTTTCCAATTGATGGGGGTATGTCAAAATTCAAAGATAACACGGGGGGTGTGTCAAAAATACCCTATTGAGTTTTTGAGTTAGAGCTAACCTGAATTTAGTCGGGCCAAGTTCGAGTCACATGCTCAAATTGGGTCAAAAACTCGAGGGCCCTACCCAAGCTCGTGTCGAGTTTTGAGCTTGGGCCAGGTTCAGGTATCAAACTTAAATGGTTTCTGGACTACTAAAACCCTTTTAAAAAAATCTCAAAAAAAAAAAGGGGAGGGATTTATTTTCTAACAAATTGGGTTTGAGCTAGGCTCAGGTATCGAGCCTAAGTTTTGTTTAGGTTTGGGTTCGGGCCAGTCTTGAGGGTTGGACTCAAGCTTGATTTTGAATTTTTGGGGTCAAGTTCATGTAACTTAAAACTCAAGTTTGGTTTTGGGTTTCAGACCTTATGTACACCCCTATATTTAAAAACTAGATTCCAAGAAATTGGAACAAGACCTAAACAAAAGTATATAGTAGGTCATAATACATACTACACTATAAGGTTATACCTTTTGTATTGTCAATTCCATGAATATAACCGATTAAGTACTTGTCATGGAGATCTAAGAAGATAGTGCATATAGAAGACTATCCAATATCTGTTTAAGATTCAAGCTCAAAGATTTGAGGATGAACTCCTCCATGGTATTTAGTAAGGTCTTTTGATAAGTATTTTCTATCTCTCTCATTCTAGGTTCTGTTAAACTATAACTTGAGCAGTCAGTAATCTGTGGATTTAACTGAGTCTAGAAGGCCAATAAATGCTGAAAAGCTTATCTTTGTTTTAACCGAAAATGCTTTTAAGATTAAGATTATTTTACCGAACTTTGGTGTTTTAGTATTGCCTTTTTATAAAGAAAATTATCAGATCTTCGGATTTGGAAAAGGCATTTTCATTAGAAAGTCAACTTTATTGACCGACTACCATAATCCTAATTTTGTTCTTGAATTAGGAGATCACTTTCTATATCCTTGAGAATTTGATCTTGGAAATATTTTTATTGGATTTATTTGGGGGGTAATTCCTTATTTATATTATATATATATTAAGTAAATGAATTGTAAATGTTGGCAAATTTGTCTTAGTCAAAATCATCGATATGTGACTACTCAGACTTGGAGGGTTGACACTCATCATTGGACTGATCCTTACTTTGCCTCAGAGATTTGTGATTGAAACCTTTTATGTTCTTCTGGAGTTCCATTGAGGCATCTTTGGAGTCACCCCAACATATTAAATGGAACCCCCACTTGTTGGCCCTAACTGGACCGTATTGGCAGACGGGTCGATCGGACTTAGAGATGGGGCGCCCGCTCAGATCGGTCAACTAGTCTTAGGAAACCTCAAAAATAGCGTGCCCTTTACCCATCCTCTTATACTATAAATACCCATCCTGCCCTTATCCTTCATACTCATCAATTCACTCAGCCTTCTCTTGAGTTCTTCATCTCCAAGATAATTGTTCTTACTCCCTAGCCTTCGTGCTTGTTCTGGTGGTATGGCTTGTTAGCCTTGTGGGAGATCAACTTTGGTGTTCTGCGCTCTTCAAGTGTAGAGTGATTCGGTGATTGGTCTAAGCTACAGTTCGGCGTAGCGTTCTCTGATCTAACCTTCAGCAACATTGAAGCTACATTCCTCGTTAATGTCGATTAAGATGTAACTTTCTCTTTAGAAACGCTTCCCATCGTTATTCTATCCATCTATATTGTTACCTTGCGTGAGTCAAGAATGATTTTGATTAAGCTGGAGTTTGGTTAAGACCTTACTCTATTACATATTGATTGCGATCGAGACCGAGTCATTTACCCTATTCAATATTGTAAGGTTGCTTAAATATTTAATTAGAAAGCTGATATCTCATTGGAGCTTTTAGAGAGTAAAAGTAGGTGTTGCGACATTAAACCAATATATATCTTATGTTGTGGATTGTTTGTCTCTATCTCTTACTATCTTAAGTTGATTGTTTATATCCGTGCATATTAGTAATCAACTTAGGATTATTTTAAATAGACCTATTCACCCATTCTATGTCTTCCCTTATCAATACCAAGGGAACTTCGTACACTACACAAATCGAACCAGAACTGAAACTGATAGGATGAGGAATCAAAGTATATAGTAGTGCTAAAGATCTCTCAAGTCTTTTTTATATTTTAATATAAAAGTTATTTTTTTATACAATATGCGATTTCAATACCTAATGGGAGAACTGGATATTTATAGTTCTTGAACCACTTGTTTGGTGTCAGATTAGAATAATAAGAATTGGGACCGTTTGTAATACCATGAACTTTTATTCATAGGTATTAGTATAAATTAACTATAAAATGATAAAAATTGGTATCTTAAATTTTTTAAATTTTATCTAGAACATTTTATTATGTAACGTAGAAATAAATTTGAGAACTTAGTCAGAACATTTATATAATGACACGTAGGGAATTTTATTATAATGACACTAGAACCGATTTTCATATATGTGTACCTGTACTGCAATAATGTAGGAACATTGTACTGGATAACCAACTTAATTAACTAAGATCATAATTTTAAATAAAAGATTATTTTAAAAATAATATTATTTTTAAATGACGAATGTCACTTATGCATTTTTAATCAACATGTTGTCACCATTGGGGCATTTGAGATTCTTATCACATTTTAATATTTTACAAAAAAAATATAATATTTAAAAAAAAAGAACTTTAAATTAAAACTATTTTAAATAATTTTCATTATCTTTTATAAATTTAATGAGTAATCGTTGGTAAGTTCTGTTATTATTGCTTATTTGCATGTTGATTAAATTTATTTATTGGAACAGGCCTTTCGGGACAATTTAAATATCTTTTAGGTAAAAAAATAATCTTATTTAAAGCCTACTTGATACCCATAGGCCTTAGGCCCATTTTTATCCCATACCATCTTAAAATAAGTCATTTAATAGGTTATAAAAATTACTCATTTTAATAAAATCTCTTTTTAGAATATTTTTAAAACAAAATAAAAAGTTTTAAATATACTTGTTAAAACTATAAAGCTCATATTTTGAAGTTTTTCCCCATGGACTATTATAAATAGGACCCCCCTCCCTCATATCAATTCACCAAATCTCTTGAGCTCTCTAAACTCTCTAGAATTCATGTTCTTAGTAGTAAAGGTTCTAGTTTTAAATTTTAGAATTAGATAGGTACAGATATTCTTTTCTATTTTGTGATTCATTTATTTTAAATTCTTGTTATATGATTTTACGAGTTTAGATCTTCGTAGCTTGTGCTTTTGATTATCTTGCTAAATGATTATATTATTCATCATCATAATGAGGCATTCTCATTTGGGTTGGGTATTAGACGGGAGTGCACATAGGCTCTACAGCCCGGAAGTATGGTATTAGACGGGAGTGCGTATAGGTTATATGGCTCGAAGGTTTGACTTAGTCGGGAGTGTGCATAGGCTCCACAGGCCGAAAGATTTGATTTAGCTGAGAGTGCGCATAGGCTCTACGGCCCAAATGAACCCTAAAGAATTAACAATGGCTCAGTGCCCTAGGGTGAAAGACCCCAAACCCCTGCAGATGAACATACGGGTTGGACTTGTGAAAAAAATGGAATGTGTGAAATGGGTTTTTAGGTTCATTCAATCGGATCATCATCATCATATTTTTATATATTTGATCATGTATCCCATGTGCTCTTAATCTATGCATGTGTTTAAATTAAATGAACTATAAACATGTGATTATCCTGTGGAATGTATTGGACGAAAGCTCACGGTTTATACCAAACAAAATTTCAGATGTCGTAAAAGAGGTTGAAGACGAACCATTGACGGTGGAGACATCATGGACAAGACGGAGTTTGAGGATTAGATTACTTTAATTTTTCTTAAATTTAAGGTATATGAATGCTTAAAAACTATTTGTTAATGTTGAGATACTTTAATTCACGTTTTGACAATTTTTGTTAATTTTTGGGTTACTCGGATTTACCCTACATCCTGGGCGAGAATATTTATCACATATTCTCTCGATATTAAAATAATGTGATTCAAAAGGGATTCATTTCTAAATTAGTCCTAATATTTTATAGAATATTTTAAGAATTTAATTTAGTTTTTCTGTTCTGTAGAACTCTGCAAAGTGAACGTCATAGTTGTTGTCACACACAAACAGCACATAACAGTCAACTTCGATTGTATTTTAGACCAACTTACATTAGAAATTTATCTTTTTGCCGAGTACAAAACCTGTGGGACTTTGAGTTAGATTCCAAAAATATATAGTTGGTCACTAAATTCAATTGGAGTTGTCCTCTAGACCTGTTTTACTGAGTGACTATCAGTTACGAATTTCTAATAATTTCTTATTTTATTTTGATTTTTTTTAATGTGTAAAACATAACCTATACTTTATTATTTGATAGAAAAATCATAAATTTTGAACACTATTAAATGCATATATCACTTGTTAGATTTCATTTTAAATTGACCACCGAATCATGCGACTAAGTTAAAAAAAACTAATCGATTGAGTTTTGCCGGTCACTTTTATAAAATTGTAAACAATTGAAAAACCACTACAAGGATTATAAAACGTCATTTTTGGTCAAAGTGTATTTGTTAAATTTGTTTTTTATGAATTTTAGAATAAAACCCTTGAAGAAAATAATTTTTTAACATACTTTGAATTTCGACCAAAAGTTACAATTTTTCTTTCAACCGAAAAAATTAAATTTCAAAACTATCTTAAACAAGTGTTTTGACTTAAGTGCTTTCATAAAAGATGTTTGATATAAATATTAGATAATTATAGAGATCCTAATTAGTAATTTTGATAAAAATTAAAAAGTTCGACTTTTGTTATTTCAATGTAATAACTTATTTACGCTTCTGCATTATTTTGACTATTGGAGTTGAGCTATTATTCATCAATCAAGACGGTGATTTTTATTTTCTTTATTTTTTGAAATATTTTATTTTTATCACACCTTAGATCTTAGGTAAACGGGCTGATCATAGGCATTCAGGTTCGATTTGGATGCCCGAATTCGGGGCGTGACACCATCATACATAATAAGTTAGATAGTTCGGGTTCCTATTTGTTTCGATTATGGTACCAATACAAGTGTTGGCAACTAAATCGAAAAACCGACCCATTGACAACCATATCAATACTATACGTAGAAAGCGAAGGATGTCAAAGGGTATCTGATTAAATGATATCGAATAGGAGTCAGTCCCGATTTTCTCAGTTCTGAGACTAGCTATTTTAAAACCTAACTTGAAAAAAGACTCGAAGCTAATAGGACATGAAATCGGAGTATATAATAGGTCACGATTCTTAGTACGCTAGTCCCCGAACCAAATTGGAACCCAAATCAATAGAAATCGGAATTGATGTATATAATAGTGCTAAAGATGTCAAATTTTATTTATCTTTTTTCTAAAATTTAGTATAAAACATTTAATTTATTTGCTTTTTTTATATTTTTTTATACAACATACAAATACTCGGTTCTGATGGAAGAACAAGATATTTATTGATTCTAATTCTAGAAGTGCTTATTTTTAGTACCGAGATTGGAACTAGAACCGTTAACCTAATAGAAGGAAAGGCCTTGATAATGGACTTTTACTAAATTACCCGTTTAACATCAATTGTTCCATTAAAAAATGAGGATAAAAGAAACAAATTCGTTTGCCTTGAAAAATAAGAAAAATAAATGAGAAGAGTTTTCATCTCTTTCCATACTTATTATATACTAGGGGATGACCCGTACCAATGGCACTCCCCAACAAAGAGTGCAAATAAATTTGGGTGCACTCAAAAAATGCAAACAAATGAACATACAATGTCAATGATTGAACCCATTCCAAGCACAAAAATCCCCATTAACAAAATATCAAATTAATTTTTATCAGGTGTTGTAGGAACCAAAACATCAAAGCAAGCAAGACAAATATTTGGAGTAGAATTACGTCGAGCTGATGTAAAAACCAACACATCAAGGTGCCCTTCTACAATTTTCTAGTTTTAACACATTACAGACATATTAGGAAGAGACCCCTAATGAACTTTTCATCATATATGTCACTAAAAAATGACAAACATTTGCAATGAATTCACTCTAATTTACCAATGACATAGAGGGTCTTCAATTTCTCTTCCAAAGAACACTTTAGCAGCATGGCAGAAAATTGTCTGCATAACCTCATGAGCCTCCTGTAGCCTTTGTTATATAACCACATGTAATCACTACATCAAGAACGTTATATTATACAAAAATTCAAAATCATCTATATAAAATGAACACAAATGTGTCATCATCCTAACCAATCAGCATGACCACCTGACACGTCAAATTCCCATATATACCCATCAGTTACCTCATATGACCACTTGACACTGACTTTGATGAAATGAAAGCCCTTTTCGAAGGTCCACTATTTGATGGATCATGCTTATGGATGCCAAAAATCAAGTTGCCCAAATTTGCTTGTTGCCATGATACCCCTCGATGGCATTGGAGATATCCTAAAGTGCATGTCAGCAAGTTAGCAGTTGGTGGACTCATTCATGCTAAAGTAGAACGTATTTGTGGCAAATGTGTGCAAAAAAGTTTTGCTGAACAAGAAATATCTTATAATTTCCTAATGGTTAAGTGTTGCCTCTAACTTCACTTTGTAGCGTTTTGTTGCCATGTTAGGTAGATGATGAGATATGCTTCGAGAAGCCTGAGCACTAAAACAATACTCTTCTGCTACACTGCACATTAGAGGCAAGATCTAAATCCCTAATCTACTACTAACTCACTAATTGAAAGACATATAACAAAAAGGTTAGCACCGCTTAAAATTGTGACAATAGAGATTCCATAATTCAGTAACTATGATTCCAAATCATAGCGCACAGATAATTAAACACAATCAAGTTATAAAAAGTACATGTGAACTCCATGACATGAACTCAATGAAAGATTTTTTGTGCAAATACTTAGTGTATTGGACGAAAGATTAGCTCATATGTGAAATTATTTTTTAACTAAAATAAAGGCAGCAAATGATGAAAAAAAATCTCTTTGCATAGCTTTAAATGTAGACATGAATTATTTTCTTTTCTTTTTTAAGTAAATATTTTTCGAAGTTGATGTTCAACAAATTGAACTAATCTTCAACCAAATTTATAGCAGGTAGTACTTCTCTCCAACATATCTTATTGCAAGTTGATTCACTCTAATCTACCAAACATTAAATAACACCATAAATAATAAAATCATATAGATATAATACTAAAACTTTGTCGTTTATCACATTACATTTACACCAAAATATATTGTATTTTAATTATCGAAAAAAACAAAAAATTACATTGAACACTTGCTAACAGTCTATCTCGCTCAGAGCGTCTTGTCACTGTTAAAAGGAAAAAAATATTAAGAAAATTATTTATATAACAAATAAAAATTTTAATTATATAACTTTACATATTCTAAAACGTACCTCTGATTGAAGATTTCTCACGATTCTTAATATTAATTTTGAAAAATCAATTGTGTCCATGTATACATAATATGGCGATTTAGGACAATGGACAATTAAATTAACTTTAAAATTTAGAAGAAAAAATTAATATCAGTAAATATAAATAATAATGGCAAATGTACGTAAATTTGTGATAAATGCTCTCTTACATTTAACCATTTTCTCTACTCATCTTTGTCTTACTTCTCTTTGTCTGGCTTAACGTGATGATGCTACCCAAACTACAAAATAAATAGTTTTATCTTTGTTTTGAGATATATCTAAAAATAAATAAACAAAGAAATTAATAAAATAAAATGAGTAATAAAATTAAAAATATATAGCATTTACCTTTAAAATGTAAAAATTATTATAACAGTACTTCAGGATAGACAATGTTTGATGTTGAATTCGATGCATTAGGTGAAAAGGGGATATTGATTCTATTAGAAGAAGTGCATCTGGACAAAGCTACATATAATTGTCCGTGACTGAAAACTTGTGTTTGCAAATCAATTCCAACGTACTTGACTGATTATCCATGTGATTTATTTATTGTCATTACATACGCTAATCGTACGGGAAACTGTTGTCGTGTCATTTGAAAAAGTAACTCAGATGATGAAGGTGTCAATGAAATTCGAGGGATGAAGAATAAATTGCTTGAATTTTCTCCAGTTAAAATTTGAGCTTCGATTACGCGTGATCTACAACGCACAACCATCAATCGTGTTCCATTGCAAAGTCCATTCTTTGGTGTGAGATTCCTTAACAACATAATTGGACAACCTATTTTGAGTTTGAGCATAAATGGCGGTAAGCCAAGAAGATCGAGTGAGTTTAAATACTCATTTGGGTACCGATTGATATTGTTACGATCACCAACATCATCTTCTGCCATTTTGTCTGCTACTAAAAAAGTAATTGTTTCTCCTAGGAACATTTTTAAAGCTGCTTCATTTATCGCATTAACATCGTCATTACGTGCAGAGAGAATGGTGCGTTCAGTTAGAAAACTCGCTGAGACCGTAGAAGCTCCATTTAATTTGGGATAAATTGAACAAATTAGATCTTGAAGAGTCTCACAACTGCGCATTATTGATGGTAATTGAACGAATTCTTGTGGTTTTGTTCCAATCTAAAAGTAAAAAAAATCTCATATTATGTCATATACAATTGAATATATGTAATTAATACTAAGATAAAAAAATAATCGTTACCTCCATTAAGAGATTTGCAAATGCAACATTTTCAGGCTCAGCATTATTCAAGCGCATGTTTCGTAACAATGATAAAACATGAACATGTTTTCAGAGCAATAACCGTCTTAATGATGCTAAGATAATTTGCTCACGAACCCCTTTTGTTATAACTGGTAGTATTTGACGAAAGTCTCCACCAAGAACGATAATAATTTCACTAAATGGCTTATTATTTTCAATTGCTTATTATTTCCAATTGTATCTTGAAGTGTACGATCAATTGCTTCAACACAAAACTATGTTGCATTGGAACTTCATCCCAAATAATGAGTTTTGTTTCTCTAAAGAGACCAGCATGTAGTGATTGTTTAGAAAACACACACATTGAATTCTCCATCACGTCTAATAGGATGTGAAATGTTGAGTGAGCAGTCCGACCTCTGTCCAATAACAATGACGCGATACTAGATGAAGCAACCATAATGACAATATGCACAAGACTAAGATACTTAACAGCAATTGTGTTGTATACAAATGTTTTTTCCGTCCCAGCTGCTCCATTAAAAAAGAATAACATTCCTTTATTTTGGGTTACAGAATCAATCACTGCATTCTAAGCGTACTTTTGCGATTCATTAAGACGATCAACATTAGCTAGAGTTTGAACATGTTGTCCATCATGTTGAAGTTGTTGCTTTCATATAAGTCTGTTGCCAACTACTACGTTCCATACTTCAGTTGGTTGCGGCATTGATGGAAAATCTGTAAGATTCTTACCCGATTTCAAAAGAATTTGATCTAACAGATATAAACCATAATCTTTAATCTGGCTTTCGGTTGGATTATGAATATGAAACACCGTGCTTAACTTGTGTGCCAAATCATCACATATATAAGTTGAAAATTCAGTCCATAATGCATCTGGTCTAATTTGAGAGCATTGAAAGAGAATAATATTGAATAATCTTCTCAATTGATATCCAATTTTCATTATAACTGCCTCTTCCAGACATTGTATCAATTCTTGGTCGTCTTCTAGCAGTCCACGTGTAACACATGCTATTTTAAATGTATCATGCAGAACATTGCTTATTGTACGCACACATTCGAAGGAATGTGGACCTTCAACAATAGTTAAAAGCAAACGGAGGTAAAATCTTTCACCCGAATTAGGACTTGTAAAATACATTCAACCAATTGCAAACCCACGCTTCCTCACAGTCTATATTTTCTGTTGTTTATTCCAAATAAAATGTTGAGGGAATTCCTGATAAGTGAATGCATGTCTATCATGATTAGAAGAATTATATGCAAAGAATGTAGTCAAAGTTGACATCTGTTGCTCAGCTCTTGAAAGAATATAATCCATGTCTTCTGAAGCATTGAAAAGGACACGGTGCATTCTATGCAAATGCAGTGTCAAACGTATAATTGTTGGAATCTCTTCATGTAACTGATGTCCAAATAATCGCCAAGCAACTTCTGGTGGTCCAATATATCTTGAATCAAGATATTGTTTAATCTCATCTTCTCCATCAAACACCATAGTTGTTCGATCATGCCCTTTATAAATATACTTTTGAATATATTTCACGCATTGAAGTCCTGCGCATACTTCCACATTAATATAGCTATCGAACATATCAGAAAGATATGCATTATATGGTACAACATCCTTATTATCAACCTGTTGTCCTTTCACAATAAATAAATCGCCAGTATTACGACGACGATAAATAGGATAGCCATCTTGATCCATAGTCGTTACATCTGTAAAAGTCCGAGGATATCTTTTTGTGCACTTACCATTTTCCATACATGATGCATTCATGTTCTTAGGACCACATGGTACATGAATCATACACTTTTTCAAAGTTTGGAAAAGAACATGATTAATGTTTGGATTTGGGAATTCAACGCACACTAACTGATCAACCTGAGTAGGTCCACGAATCTTGACTTCATGTCAAAGAAAGAAGAGCGCATGTATATGTGAAAGTCCACATTTCTGGAATTCAATTGTAAAAACATGTACAACGACAGTACCAAACACACGACCTTCTATTATTACCTTCAGTAAAGCTTTACGTTTTAACTCAAAAATTCTAGAAACTAAATCAGGATGATTTGTAGCATTTTGATTCGGTAGAAGAGCATTTTGAATTTCTATCCAATTAGGATTTGCTGTCATTATAAGAAATATATCTGGGTACTTGTTGTAATGCGTGATAGCCATTGAATCTTGGAATATTTTAAACATTTGTCTAGGACTACCAGTGAATGATGATGGTAAAATAACTCGTTGACCAACTTCATTAACATTCAGGCCCTCTAATGCAACATCTGTCAAACCTTGATATAATTCAACACGAAGATCACCTTGGTTGTTTCTAAAGTAGCGCAATCGATTTTGTTCAGTTGCAACCTAGGCATCCACCAAAAACTCTTTGAATAATTTACCGCCACGAAGAATTTATAAATATTCAGTAGGGCGTTGAAAAATGCGGTACGCATTGAATTCCATTTGGGTTAAGTGTTGGCTCGTACTAATGTTATTGACGACGTCCTAATGCGTAAGATCAGGTGCCCATCAAAGTTCTCCATGAGGAAACATGAGAACATAATGCAAAGGTAAATAAGCTGGGTGACATTCACTTATCCGCATCAATTCTTGTCCTCCTCTCAGATGAATAATTATATCTCGCGAACTATTGATCTCACTCTCATCTCCTTGTAATATAACTGCAATCTCATCTATTGTTGAAAGATTGTAACGACGTCGATCTTTTGCTGAATAGTAGTATAAGTACGCTGGCACATTGTTATCGGCCACAGTCACTGCATTCAACACCTCATAGACATGTTGATATATTTTGGAAAATGCATTACAATGCAACATAATTTCTTGAATAATTTTCAAAACATTCATATTCAAATGCGGATTACGTTGATGGCGAGTATCTAATGCTGCTCCAGGGTCGTAAATGTAAAGTTGTGCATATGTTGTTGTTTGCCCTGGATCTGGAATTAAAGCTCCAATTTGATGCCGCAACTCTCCATGAATAGTGAATAATGTAGGGCCCCGTCCCGTTAATACTCGTGGATCAATTGTGGCACCAAGACTTGTAAATGCATTAGATGCATTATACTCCCGAATGTATTTTCTAAAAGACTTTGCATGTTGATCATTGCCATCATATAATCTTTGTAATATTGATGGCAATGGAGAAAGCAAAGGAAGCTATATTTTTCTTTGCAAGCAGCAGGTTCCAAAAAGAGGGCGAGATACTAATGATTTTGATAATTGTTCATTTTTCCAATAAAGCACTGAGCAGAAGCAACACTTTACATCCATATTTCCTAGGAAATGACGCCCATCTCCATGTGCATTAATTGGACAATGCATTGGTTGCACAGTATAAATGAGTTGCAAGCCATCTTCATCTTAGATATAAAGATTTTCAATGTTATGGTGTTGGATTGTTTGTGTTCTGCATATGTTTTAGAAGTTAAAAGATATGAGGTATTGATAGTATTGGGAAGTTGTGGTACAGTGATATAGACTTACTGCATAACCTTTCTTCGCTTTGGTTCCCGTTGCGATTCTCCCAATTGAGTGGGTGCAACTCTAGACGATGACGCAATCGATGTGATCTTGTTGACTTCGACCGTATTGAAGGTATTTTATAAGATTGATTAGGTACTTTTTGTAGTATAATTTATTCTTTAGAGCGAAACCATAAAGTATAAAATAAATTCTTAATAACAAATTATAGACTAAATCTATATAAGAGAATAGAACAAATGATGAGATACTTCACGTAGCAATTGAAGCTTACGATGTAAGATTTCTTCGTAATAACGGTTCCCCTTGAGATTCTCTCAATTGAGTGGGCGATGACGCGACGCAGACGATCGATGTGAGTGAAGTAGTTTCAGCTTGACAAATGTCCATTTGATTGGGTGTTTCTGGAATTATCCCTGTTGTTGATGATTGAACTACATATTGCGTAAGCTTTATTCGCTTTGGTTCCCGCTCAGATTCTCCCATTTGAATTGGCGTTGCCATAGATGACAATACAACATTTTCTCTTTCTCTTCGAGCCCGTTGTGATATTGATCGTCTATTTATGTATGGGTTGATGGTACCTTTATCTACATCCACACACTGCGATAATCCACATATTGAAATCTCTTGGTCGTCCAACAACTGTACTTCTGACGTTGTGTTATCTTCCCCCCTTGAAAATGTTATTTCATTTGCAGCCATTTTTTGTCTTTCTCGTCTCAAACGTTGCGCTAATGTACGTTTTGATATCCCTTGGTCGCCCAATATGTGTACTTCAGAAGTCGTGTTAGCTTACCTCCCTGGCATGATTCTTTCATTTGCATACATTTTCTCTTTTTTCCTTCTCGCACGCTGAGCTAATGCACGTTTTGATATCCCTTGGTCGCACGACATGTGTACTTCAGAAGCTATGTTATCTTGCTCCATCGATAGGCCTTCTTCAGTTGATTTATTTTTCTTAATGTTAAAATTAATATAATATCAAATAGTTATTGTCAATCAGAAACCCTAGTATACATTTTGAGCCTTGAGTAGCTTAAATCAATTTAAGTAGTGAACTTGCTACGATTTATGTCCACATTACAAACGACTCATTATATTAAAAAAATAATAAAATGACGAAAGAAAAAATGAGTTAAGCAAGAATATGAAGAATTCGGACAATAATTAACATATTAGCCAAATAATACACATACAACAATATACATTTCAACTCAAAATAATAAAACAACAATTATATTATTATTAGTTAATAAAGATAAATAAATAAAGAAAAAAATCATATCTTAGATTTTGCACTATGTGACTGAGAATTCCCATGTTTATTCGTATTGACTCAAGGTTTGAGCGATACATCTCAAGTTTATACAAATGTTCAGAAAGAGTATCATTTTCCTGACCATCCATTGATTTCGATCAACTACAAATAAAGAAAGTTAAGTCCCATCAAGTATTAATGGGTTCACTACAGAAGTAGGTCAATCATTTATAATTAATGGGCCCAAGAGCACTTGGCAAACACTCAGAAATAAGAAAAAGCTGAGAAGCACAATTGCTTTGATTTAAAGAGAGAAAAAAGACCTTCTAACATTATTTCAATCTCACATGTTTTACATTTCAATTCTATTGTTTGGGATAATAGAATAAACACCGACTTGACCAAAATAAATATCCCACAAATATTTTCTTTCAATGTATACGCTAAAAAATGCCTCACAACAATATCTCATAAACTTCCAAATGCCTCAAAATGTATCCTATACTAAAAACTAATATCTCCTTATTGGAATAAAATGAAGTACAAAAAAACATTCATTGTATCATATCTAAACTATTAAATGAGTAAATACAATAATAAACTTCCAAATGCCTCAATATAACAAACACTGAAACATAAAACACATCTCAATTGAATAAAATGAAGACAATTTGCCGATTCCAATGATGATGACAATTTGCAAAGTCAAAGTTCGTAGCTCGATAATAGTCGGAAGAATGGATCAGCTCATGGATAACCACTTGGTCCACTTCATCTTGAATGTCCATTATTGTAGAATTGATACACAGATTGATAGACCCAAGAACAATACCAAAAAAGTGTTAAAGATTAGCATTCAAGAATAAACACAAAAAACCAAATAAGAACCCAAAAACAACAACCCAAAAGAGAGAGTGAGAGATCAAAATCTCACTGAATAAGATACGAATAGAGCAAAATCTTACTAAAAAAAATAAGCTTTTATATAGAAAATGAAGTACAAAAGATTTAAAAGAACCCAAAGAAGGAATTGAACTCAAGAAAATGAAAATGACGTGAACTTACCTGATATTACAATCACACCTGGGAAACCCTTCAAGGCAGTTTAGGCAGCAGAAAGTTTTTACTTCATGGGCAGCATGAAATGATCCATACCGTCATATGGACGTTAGATGACTCACTAATCTGGCTGAACTTTGGTATGTAGGTCCACTTAGGGATGGGCCTAATATCCATACTGTCATATGGACGTTAAATGGCTCACATGGGATGACCATATGGAGATCCCAAATAGTGTGAGAGATTAGCAACCAAAAGAACATAAAAAAATAATAATGTAAGACATGAGTACGATTAAATTTTCTATACCACTAAGGATGCCAAATTAAGCCAGTTGACAATTAAAAACTTAAAAACTTTTAACTGGAGTTAACAATAACACTAACGTGAGGATGAAGTACAAACCTAGTCAATATAAAAGAAGAGAAGAATAAAGCCATGAAGCCCAAACCCATTAAAGTTTTCTTGATCAAATAGATGTTCCAATCATAAAATTGCCCCCTAAAGGTATATAAAAAGGCATTGGAAAATAAAAAAAACTATAAATTACAGAGAACAGAACCCATATATGATCATCTACAACTTCAAGACATACAAAATTAAAACTAATCACACCCATGTAAATCATATCAAAGTAGTATAGATGGAAATGAAACAATGGGAACAAACAACAAATATTTAAATTTTGAATAAGCACATTAATAGTATAATGTAATTTTAAAAAGAATTGCCACTTTACTTGAATTTTCTATAGTTTTATTATATATCAGTTACTTACTAATTTGACCTATGCCTTGAGACAAATCAACAATGTATTTCTTGAATCCTACAGCTCACGTGACTACCACACGGCTATAAGATGTAGTAGATTAGTTATTTTCATGGTAAAGTTTTGAACTGATGATGGGTTTTTGGGGTTAGTTTTAGGGATTGGCAAAACACCATAATTTACAACAATAATGATGGGCAGGTAAGCATCCATCATAAAAGGTCCAATCACCCAATACTACTACACTATTAACTATAGAATTTCTTATAGATTTCAAGAAGAGAGAAGAAATAGGAATACATATGCTTT
Organism: Euptelea pleiosperma; assembly: GCA_035048495.1. Classification (NCBI taxonomy): domain Eukaryota; kingdom Viridiplantae; phylum Streptophyta; class Magnoliopsida; order Ranunculales; family Eupteleaceae; genus Euptelea; species Euptelea pleiosperma. The sequence goes on from CM068544.1 coordinate 4,083,962, forward strand.
CCAAGGCATGAGAAGGGCAAACCCCTTATAAAATGGACGCGAACCCAACAAAAAATCAGTTGCATTTCTTTCTTCAATCAATAAAGAAATTTAGGTTCAGAGTATAGAGCTTCTCCATAAACCTTGGTCACCTCTTCAACCAACAAAGAGTTAGTAATTCCAATCCAAGAACACTATAAATTCTGAAAAATAAATTCCTGCAAACCCCAAGTTTAAAACTGTAGTTTTTTTTTAAACAAAATAAATCATGTAATTTGAGCTTATAAACTAAATATATTTCAACAATTTTAGTGTGTTGGACTAAAATTTCAGACTTCAAATTGTAAGACTCCGACAATTTCAGATCATATATTTCAAATTGTAACTCAACAAGAAAAAAAATAAAAGTTAAAAACAAATGGACATGAGGGGACCATTTCCATTGCTTTTGCCTTATAGTGTGTTCTTTACTATTGCAAAGGCAAACATGCCTATTAATAAAATTTTCAAGGGCTAACATGGGCATTCCCTCATGAGATGGGAATCGATTAAATGCGGAATACATTTGTCGGAGCCTTGCAATTTGAACTAAATGCGGAATACATCGAGCTTATAAAATAATTTGTGGATCGATTAAAACTTTTTGCTAGCCTTTTTTTGCGGTTTTGCATGGGACCACAAACAAAAAAAAAAATAAAAGATTTTAAAGTTTTGAAATCACTAAGCAGGCTCATGGCTCAAAAAATATAGACATCAAAGCATACATCTATACATTCTAAGATATAGAAACTACCCTCTACAATAGCATACATCTACACATTCTAATGAGCACAATAGGATTACATTTAACTCAAAAACATTGCATCAAAGCATAAAACAAAAACTATATACAGCAAAATATATAGACAGTAGAAACTACCCTCAAACAGAACTCAAACAAACTGTATGCAAGATCGCCAAAAATAGCTGTGTGGGAAAGATTGCAGCAGTCCCTCCCCACGCTTTTTTTTGCGGTCTACACATTCTAAAATTTCTAAAAAAAACTCAAACAAACTACAAATTGATAGGGAAAGAAACGGATATAAAATGGACCATCTACAATAGCACATTGCATCAAAGAAAAAAACAAACACTATATACAACAAAATATATAGACAGTAGAAACTGCCCTCAAACATAACTCAAACAAACTGCATGCAAGACCGCCAAAAATAGCCGTGTAGAAAAGATCGCAGCAGTCCCTCCCCATGCTCTTTTTTGCGGTCTACATATTCTGAAAATTTAAAAAAAACTCAAACAAACTGCAAATTGATAGGGAGAGAAATGGATATAAAATGGACCCTCTACAATAGCATACATCTACACATTCTAATGAACACAATAGGATTACATTTAACTCAAAAACATTGCATCAAAGCATAAAACAAAAACTATATACAGCAAAATATATAGACAACAGAAACTACCCTTAAACAGAACTCAAACAAACTGCATGCAAGACCGCCAAAAATAGCCATGTGGGAAAGATCGCAACAGTCCCTCCCCATGCTCTTTTTTGCGGTCTACACATTCTGAAATTTCTAAAAAAAAACTCAAACAAACTGCAAATTGATAGGGAAAGAAATAGATATAAAATGGTTCACCTAAACTACCCAATCGATTCACCTAATTTAAATTCGAACAGAGAAGGAATGAAAAAAATAGTTGTCACCCTGAAAATGGTCGAACAGAGAAGGAATGGAAAAAATGGTTGCACAACCCTATAAAAAAATGGAAAAATAAGCCAACAAATTGGAACAGAGCAAAACCCCTTTACCAAATAGCAAAACCCCTTTACCAACATTCCTATAAAAAATTCATAAAAAAATAAAAAAATTAGGTGGATAACTAACAAAAAATGAGCTAAAAACCTAAGAACTAACACAAAAAACCAAAAACCTATTGCTGATTGCACAGCCCCACCAAAAACCAAAAACCTACTAAGAACAAACCCATCACTTTTATTTAGAAAATCAGAAAACCATTGTAAACCAAAAAACGTCAGGTTCAGGGAACAACTAACAAAAAATCAGCCAAAAACCTAAGAACTAACACAAAACCCCTTTACCAAAACCAAAAACCAGTTGCCAAAAACCTACTCAGAACAAACCCTTCACTTTTATTTAGAAAATCAGAAAAATCAGAAAACCATTGTAAAGGGGTATGGTTTTAGAAAACCATTGCAAACCTAAGAACAAACCCAATACGCCAAAAACCTAAGAACAAACCGACAAAACCCTCACCAAAACCAAAACCTCAAACCACAAACAAAGAGAGAGAGAGAGAGAGAGAGAGAGAGAGAGAGGCTTACCGAAAAATCAGAAAACCATTGCAAACCTAAGAACAAACCCAGCACGCCAAAAACCTAAGATCAAACCCACAAAACCCTCACCAAAACCAAAACCAAAACTTCAAACAAAGAGAGAGATAAAGAGAAGGAGGCTTACCTGAGTGTCGACATTGGGTGAAAGAGGGAGCGAAGGTGAAGAATCCACAGTAAGTGGGAGCGTAGGAGACCCAGTTGAGGGAGGAGGAGATTGAGAAAATAAAGGGGTTTTGCAAGAAATGGGGTTTGCAAGAAAATGGCGGCAAAAATCCCGCCAAACCCATTCCTCGGGTGTGGCAAAATGGGCGTGAGATCTCAACCATACATTGGGCGAGATCTCAGCCATCTTTTGTGAGGTCGAGACAACCGTCCTCACTTGTTATATAGATTAATATGATACATTCCTAATATCCACCCACCCTTTTTTTTTGCTAAGTAAGAAATTTGTATTAAAAAGTGGGATTATACAGAGGCATAGTCGAAAAAAATGAAACTCTCACAACTTATGCAACTCACGACACAAATCTATAGTAAGTAAAATCTGAATTCTCTAAGTTGCTCAAGAAATTGGGTCTAAATGATGGCATCCCGGTTGCAAAGTGCAAGCGTAATTAGCACAAGTATTAGCACCAAAATTAGCCTCCCTCCCTGTAGAGTTAAATTGAACCATTCAAATTTCTCCTTAGTTAAGTCCCACATTCATTTTATTAATTTTTTCATATATTAAAGAATTTAATTAATTTCTTCATTTACAACTAACTATTTTTCTTATTCTTTGTGATAATGTGTGTTTGCGTATATCGCCTACTAGTACTATTTATACTACTATAAATTCAAAATTAGGGTTAGTGATGACGTGGGATCCAGACATTCAATACCTGACAAGTTAATGGCACTCACAAGACCTAAAGATGGTGAATAGATCTTATTCAAATTAATTACCAATTAAAAATTAAGCAACATATTCAAATACATTTGGTCAGTAATTTGAGATGTATCGCATGTAATTTCTAAGTAAAATCAAATAAATTAGTCTAATAAGATTTGATCTAAATATATCAAAGATATGTTTTCACAAATCTATTTAACCAATAACACAATAAAATCAATCAAACAATAGATATACGATTTTTACAAGAAAAAACCAACTAGAAAAAACTTCGAGACCACATCCAGTCAAAATCAAAACACTAATTTATAACTCTATACTAAAGCGTAGACCTTTTCTAGATGCACAACGCGCCACATCATCGATTTATATTTTTTTAAATAAATTTTATTTTTAATAAAGACATCTATTCATTAAAGTCTTTTTTTTCTCCTACAATTATTCAAATTTTAGATTCAATGTCCCACCTCATCACATGCATTTTCTTCTTTTTTTAAAAATACGTCTTTTCAATCATGGCTTCACAACAATTCCTCTCTTTCTCTATAGTTCTTATTTTTCTGGACTCCACTTCTTCTAAACGGTTCTCCTAACTTTTAAATATTTCGTTTAAGATTTTCATCTCTTCCAATTCTATATATACCACTATTTGGGAATATTTATTTTTTCTTCGTCGGGTGTTATCAATATGCCTTCCTACAACATGAGTATTTTTTGTTTTGGTTAATCTTCTATTCATTAATTTTAAGTTTACTAATTTCATACTCTAGAAGATCTAGGCATCTAAAATGTTGTAATCTCATGAGACTCTATAGAGGAAGATAACTATGTGGGTGATCTTTAGCCCAATCCCACATATTGTATATCTTCCATTGAATAGAGATCTGTGTTTGTTAAGTTTATTGAGTTCATTTGAGTAAATGTAGTTATTCTTTTCTATAATTAAAGCAAATCAAAATATTTTTGTAAAAGAAAAAAAATAAAGAGAGATCTAAAATAAAACCCACATTTTTTATCTTGTAAATTAAGCTCTCGCGATAACCCTCTATTAGGGCTTGGAGGCATTGTTTTTAGCTCACTTTATTGAAGAACATGGGCGCCTTAAATTTTAATAGAGTTTTGCTTGGATCAATCGCGACAGTCGTCGTCGTCGATGAAGATACAAATGAGGCCAAAACATCTTGTCATCTCCTATTGACAGATGAAATGGGTTCTTCGAACAACCGCTTCATCTTTACTCAATCATGTCTTATATTCAAATTTTTATTATTTTTCTCTATCGTTTAAGTTTTACTCATATAACAATTTTGTTATTTAAGATGTCCATCAATACATGTGAAGGTGGTCAGGTAATATTCACCTCGTGCAAAACTTTGATTACAATACTTGTCATCAAGACCAATGATAGGACGCAATATGAACCACGTGCACACTCTTAGATGACTCTAACCGTATGGATGTTTTTCCCATCCCTACTTTGATATACAAACCAAAAATCAACTTGATTAGTGATTTTAAACATTTGGATCTTTGTACCTCAAATAATGTTTAATATTGCTCAAATTCCTACGGTTAATATCAACCCATGAAACTAATTCCAATCCAATGCCTAGAAATCACTAATCAGGCTGAATTTTAGTTTGTAGGCCCACCTAAAGATGGGCAAAACATCTATACGGTCAGAGTCCTCTAAGAATTTGCTACGTGACTCATATTGCGTTATCATCAGCTTACATGACAGGACCCTGTCATCAAAGTTTTACTCTAAAATAGGGACTAGGAAGTTTTTAAGTTACCTGTTTAGGCGATGGGCTCGAGATTTGTAAACATTAGAGCTGTCAAATCAATAAGTTTATTACTTCAATGTTCATCTGTAAATAGAAAGACAAAATGAATATAAGGTTTTATTTTTTTTGAAGCTTTTTTATTGTTTTCTTTCTTTAGCAGTTAATTAATTAATTTTTTCTTTTTTATTTCGCTTAAATTTGTATTGAAATTTATTTGGTCCCAACTAAAGTCACAAGAACTCTATACTTATCTTAGTTTTGTTGTTCACATTATTATATATATGTTAAGTTTGTTTTCTTACACGGTAATCTTACCTTCTTTTTTTCTTTTTTTTTTATAATATTCCTCTATTTATTTTTTAATATTCCTTTATTTGTTGATGCATTTTATTAGAGAAATTTTATTTTCTATTTCATAACGTCCTGTCTTATATGTATTTTTTCTGTTTATTTGTATTTTTAAAATTTTTAATTTTCTCGAAATCCATTTTTCGTTAATAATTCATCATATATTTTTGAGTTCGTTAATTAGGTATGTGAGAAAATCAAGGTAATATTAAATGTGGGTGAGTATGATACTTTTTTTTTTTATAATTAATTTAAGAGTTTTAAAGGAATAAATAAGTGAAAGTTTTTAGGGACAGAGCGGATTATGGATAAATTAATATTGGGAATGAAAAACCAAGTAATTATTTCTTTTTACTCGATTTTAAAACAGTGAGATAAAAGCAGAGAACATAAAATTATATGAAAAATAAAAGATTTTGAGGACTGGAGTAAAACTTCATTGTCATGCTATGATGACATCGCCCGCTTAACCCCCATAATATGAGCCATGTGGATCATTTTTAGAGTACAATGGCTATAAATGTTTTGTCAATCCCTATATGGGCCTACCAACCAAAAATCATCCTGATTAATGATTTTTAAGTGTTGTATTGGAGTCATTTTCAATGGCTGATTTTAACCGTAGAATTTTAGCATTATTGACTATTATTTCATTCAAGGATTTAAAGGTTTTAAATCAATAATCAGACTTAATTTTTTTCTAGGGCCTTCTAGGGATTAGCCAAACATGCATACAGTCAAAGTACTTTAAAAGTGAGCTATGTGGCTCATATTGGATGTGGTCATCAAATGCATTCATCGTGAGTGGTCATCAAATTTTTAATCGGTGTACTGGAATCATTAGAATAAATTTTTTATTTTTTTGTCACAAAACCCATCATCTTTTTATTACTATTAGTTGTTTAATTAATCTATTGACTTGAGTTACACTACGATGAAAATATAATTTGTTAACATGTTAAAAGATATATTATAATTTATTTTAGCTTGCCCGTGTTTAGCATGGGTTTTTTATTACTAATAGAAGACAGAGATACATACTATTACCCATGTTACGACTCACAACTGAATCCAATTCCACATGAGCTCCAACAGCATATTTACTACATCACATTACATATTCACATTTCGAACCACAAGAAAAGCCTTCAGGGTTTGATTTTTAATATAATCCGCAAGCACACCGAATCAGAACCAACTTGATCTACACACGAATTCATAAGGAATCCAAACAGTGGAAAAACTAACATATAGAAGGTAATAAAACATACAAAGATGTTTAATCTTTCATGGAAGAAAGATATTCAACAATGAAGAGATCAACACTCTCCTTCACTCAATATCAAAAGGTATAGCTTTGGAATAAATGATCTTGAGCATCCAAGAGCAAAACTTAAGTCTCAATCAACATTAGAAGCTCTTGGATCTTTAGAGTTTCTTTATGTTTTATATTGATTAGATGACTTTTGTTTACAACCTAAAGGGTTATATTTATAGTAAATCAATAGTCTCAGTAAAATAGCAAGTATTGGAGGGCAAAAGAGTCACTTTTAGAGTTTAAAAAATATTTCTCGTGCAAGTGCAATTAATTTGGCAACAACCAGAAGGATTTTAGTTATCTAGGCAAGTCTAATTAATTGGGCTCAATTCCAATTGATTGGACTTGGTACCCCAACCAATTAGTAAGGGGTATAAGTAGAGAGACAACCACTGTCACTTGTTATATAGATTGAGATGGTCTTAGAGGACCCATTTTCTAACCCATCTCTAGAGTCGTGTGCTCGGCCGTTGATTCTAAGAATCTAACAATTGTTGATAGTGTTGAGTTGATATTCACTTTTTTACTTTTTGCTAGTGCTCATCCACCACTGGAATTCATGAAATCCATGGCTAAGCACACGACTCCCAAGATGGGTAAAAAAAATAGAGCAAGATGCATAATCAGAAAAATTACTTGATTTGAAAAGATAAGTAACTCCCAAAATTGACAATGTGTAAAGCAAAAATGAGTTCCCAATAATACTTCAAGTTTGCAAATATATGTACACTTGAGCTATTTTAAGACACTCCAATTTAAGGGATGTAAGAAATCATCAAATGTTATATCTTTTCTCGTACATAGAGAAATCAAACTAAAAAAAAGTTGCTCTAAAGAACTTATAAAACTTTGACAGCTGCAAAACTTTATAACTATTCACTAAACCTTTAACTAGACAATATTCTACAACAAGCTTAGAGAAACCTATTTACCAGTTTAATCTGAAAGCTTGTAAATCATTTAATACTAACTTCAGTAAATGAAAAGATAAACACAAAACATGCATAATCCAAAAAAATAATGCAACATAACTACTTAAACATGAACATTACATAACTTTTAGCTCATTTTGACAAATACCTATCAACCATTTTGATAAAAAAAATATTAAAATCTTTAAAAAATAGGACTAATCCACGAATGAAAAACATGATAACAACTTCGAGCATGGATTGGGCCTTAAACTAAAGATACCCATTTACGATTTGGGTGAAAAAATATAGTAAAATGTAATAAAAAGAATCTTATAAACTTCAAACATTATGGGGGTCAAAAAATGAGAGAAAATTAAGATAATTAATTGATGGGACTAACCTGGGGTTGGGTGACCACATCGTCGCTGCCACTAATGGGAACCTCCATTACGGCCAATGATTGACTACCCATTTCTGAATGAAAAAGTTTTGGATTCTACTAAGCTTTGAAGCTCCAGCTGAGTGAATTGGTTCTGGAGCCGTGGATACAAAATCAAAATCCCAACGTACCCAACAGCCACGAAAGAAGAAGTAATTGGGAGTAGCAGATGGAATCGATCTCTACTTAATTAGTGCACAGAGAAGAGAAAATCATAAAATCCCTGGACGAAGAGGAGAGAGAAGGTATGGAAGGTGTCATTTGTTTTTTTTTTCCTTTTAAACGATTTAAGGGGTACAAGTGGTATTTTAAAACATTCACTTAAGTTTATAAGTGCGTATACGCGTAAATTTTTTTTTTTTGCTTCAACTTGCATCGGAATCGAGAATCAATTTTTGTTTACTTGCATGAAAATCAAGTTTTTGGCTTTAAAAAATAAATTTTATTATGGGTAATTTTAGTCGCACCCCACAAAATGTGAGGGCACCCGAAACCCTTAGTTTTTTATTATAAAAATACCATTTTGAAAATTTTTTTACGCACCCTCTTTTCAACTGTTTTCTCCACAAAAGTTTTAGTTGCGAGTCTTGTGACTGAATCCAGTCACAACCCACAATAAGAGTCACGTGGCACACTCTTAGTGGATACTGACCATATGAATGTTTAGCCTGTCCCTCGGTGGACCTACAAACCAAAAATCAGCCTGATTACTAAATTCAAAGTGTTAGATTGAAGTCATTTCCTGGGTTGATTATTTAACTGTAGTAATCTGAGCATTATTTGGGTGCAAAGATCCAAAGGTTGTAAATTACTAATCAGGCTGATTTTTGGTTTGCATGTCCACCGAGGGACTGGCCAAACATCCATACGGTCAGTGTCCATTAAGAGTGTGCCACGTGGCTCCTATTGTGGGTTGTGACTGGCTTTGGTCAAATCTATTGCGACAAGAAGTTTTACTCGTTACACTTGTGCTGAAATGGAGGAAGGGTGCTCTCACAGAGTTTGAAATCTAAGTGTGGTGCTTTGAGCAGGTCGGCTGCCCTCACATTTTATGGTGTGCGACTAAAATTACCTTTTTATTATTTGTACTCAAACGAATTTTTTGACTTTTTTTATTTTAGAAACAAAAAAAAGTGACTTATTTTGGGTTTGCTGTCCCTAACTAGGCACTAGACAAGAAAAATCGCTTATATAGACTGGGAGTACCATTGATAGTTTTCCCATTTTTCATCCCATGTGACCTCGTGTAGAGTCTTATATTCTTGCACGTCCACCACACGACTTTGGTGGACGATCGCAGCAATGTAGCCCATTAGAAACTTGTTTCACTTTCACCCAATTCAACTCTTACTGTACACCTCTATGCAAGCATTGTATTCTAATTTTTTTTAACTAAACAGTGAAATGACACATTTTTCGAGGTGCATTAATGGATCATAGTCATTAGACAACGTTTACATACTTTAAATTCGAGTAAAGCTTGTGACACAACGTTGTGTCACAACACACAATAAGAGCCACGTGGCACACTCTTTGTGGACGCTGACCGTATGGATGTTTGGCCAGTCCCTTGGTCGACCTCTAACCAAAAATTAACATGATTAGTGATTTTTAAGCGATTCAAAATGCAGTTATTTTCATGGGTTGGTTTTAATGGTAGGAATTTGATCATTATTTGGGTGCAAAGATCCAAAGGTTGTAAATCACTATTCAGGCTGATTTTTGGTTTACAGGTCCACCGAGGGACTGGTCAAACATCCATACGGTCAGAGTCCACTAAGAGTGTGACACGTAGCATTTTGGGTTCTAGAAGCTTCTGTCACAACGCTATGACAGAAGTGTTACTCTTAAATTCTGTTCACGTGTGTAGACTACTCTCTCATTGTGGCCTACATTGCACGTGTGGAACATTTAAAACATTGGGATCAGCAAAGTTGCTGACCGGCTACAATATGAGCCACGTGGCACAATCTCGGAGGACGCTGGCCGTATGGATGTTTGGTCGATCCTTGGTTGGACCTGCAAACCAAAAATCAGTCTGATTAGTTATTTCAATCCTTTGGATCCCAAATAATGGCCAATAATACTCAAATTCCAAGGTTAAAAATCAACCCACGAAAAACGAATCCAATCCAACGCTTGGAAGTTACTAATCAGGATAGTTTTTTGTCTGTATCTCCATTTAGGGTTCGTTCAAAGTTCAAACATCCATACGGTCAGTATCCTTAAGAGTGTAACACGTGGCTCATACGGTCAACAAAGTTCCACTCTGCCATAACCCGGTAACTATTCTTAAGCTCTAAAACCACTGGATGGACATCGAGATTCTTTTGGTGTATATCTCGAGAACCATCGAACGGTATAGACATAGGTAAGACGTCTTTTTGAGGCTGACAGCGAGTAAAACTTCGATGACAGGACCCTGTCATCAAGGGAGATGACAAGGCAGCAGATCTCGGCACGTGTATTTTGTACGGACGGACCACCTCGGCCTCACCGCACACGTACACAGGTGGATGTTTTGGGAAAAAGCACTCAAGTACTCACCTGAGTACGTGTGTGGTGAGGCCGAGGGGGTCCACCGTACAAAATACACGTGCCGAGATCTCCTGCCCTGTCATCTCCCTTGATGACAGGGCCCGGTTATCAAAGTTTTATCCGCTGACAGCAACACCCATCTTATTTAGCACGAAGGATTCTCCCAAATCTGTCTCACACATAAAAGGGCCAACCTAACCGCGTTTAGAACCCTTTTCAACAGTTGTGTTCTTTTAAGCGTCTGCAACTGTCACTCTCCTCTCAAAACCCTAATCCGCCCTCACTGGTTGAAACCCCAAAACCCTAACCCTAGGCACCTTCAGTCGTGGAGATCGTCATCTTCAACTCCTGAATCGAAGAAATCTCGACCAACACCAGCCATGATTACAGTCGATGAGGTGAGCATAAGAACCTCGAGAGGAGCTCAAAGAAACCCAATATAAAATTCAAATCGTAGATGCGAAAAGTTTATTCGATTACGTCATTTTCAGGTTAAATTACCCCTCCGTTGATGGAGTCTGCCTCCATTGCGGTGGCCGCTGATGTAACTGAAGATTCTATGGACTTATCTTCTTTTGGAGGAACTGAGATTTTGAATAACGGCGATTCGGAGAAGACCGGAGAGATCGGAGCGATGGTGGTGGTGGCAGCAAATGAGGGAGAGAATTTAGGTGGTTTCGATGGTGATGGCGATGATCAGAAAGAGCAAAGTGGACTGAAGTCACCGTGGAAGAGACCGGCTGCTGATAGGAAGGGAGCCGAGTCTCCGGTGATGGGAGCAGAATCTTGGCCAGCGCTTGCTGAAGCACGGCCAAAGAATTCAGATGCTGCCGCGGCAAAGCTGTCTGCGACGGCATCTGGTCTGACTGCTGATGCCGTTCCTCCTCCGATGCAGGTCAGTTGGAGATTAAATGGACGACCTTTATTTAATTTTTGGATGATTTAAATGGAAATGCTGAGAGAATCTAACCATAAACCCCAAAATATTTGACCTTAAACAGTTGAGCAGAAACATAAAGATGCAATTAAGTTCTCTCTCTCCCTCCAAGTTTTTGTTCGGTAATCGAATTGAAGAATGATGCTGTGTGCAAGTATTTAATCTGGCTTAATATCATCTGCAGTTTTAGAGAACTATGGTGAGGCCTGTGTATGAAGAAGGGGTGGTATAAACCAACTGTCTTTATCCATATCTGGATTTTACCCCAAAATCATTATTTGTCACTCACCCTTGATCACAAAGGGACAAATTTGTTGGACCATCATTTCACTTTTCTTTCACAGCTAAAAATTTATCCAAATCATTGAACGAATTTGTTAATCTTAGCGGCTGCATATCTACCATATTTCTCACTTATGATATACTCAATTCTAGAAGAGCCTGGGTATTCCATTATGCTAGCACAAAATATATCTCTATGCAACCAGCCGTAGGATACACTCATGCAAAAGGAACACTAATAGGGGTGAAAATAGGCAAATCACATAAAATATATCTAGGCATAATTTCTCACCTATATTCATTATTCACAATCTTACTCTGAAAATAGATTGCTATTTTTATGACCCACCTTACCTTCTGTTGTTTGGTTATTGTTACTTGTATGTCTTTCTGCAATTGCAAATCCTGCAAAGAAAAAAAAGAAGCAAATCTATGCATTCGTTCTGATCCTAAAAACACCCTAACATGACAAATCCTCTCCTTCAACCTCTCTCTTTTTTTTTTTTTTTATTCTTTTTTACTTTTTCTGGATATTTTTGCTACAGTTATCTCCAATATCTTCAACGATTTGATGATATTTTCCAAGAATTCAATAAATGAGAAAGCCCAAGAATTGCTATTTTCAAAAAATTACACTATAGTACTTTTAATGAACAAAAGTACACTATTTGCTGTTTTTGATTTGTACAGTTGTTCATTAAAAGTACATTGTTGCAAATGCAGCAATTCCAAAAATTGCATGTATCTTCTCCTACGGTTATATCCAATTTCATTGAAGCATCTGTAGTAAGAAATTGATTTGTATTTTCGTGCAAAGGTTCTTCGAAAAGATTCTGGGATTTTCATGAGAGTTGTGATGTTTAAAATTTTATACTTATCAAAAAAAAAATTTATGAACAAAATATTATATGCATTTAAATTTAATGAACCAAAATTATGTGCATTTTATATTTCTTTATGTCAAGATGCCACAAATCATAGGGACCCGAGTAAAACAACAATTAATTGAATTCCTGAAAACATTTCGTGAAATTATATTCTGGTAGTTGGAAATTGAAGTCTTGAGACAAGGTGTAACGGTGGCTGGACATCATCACCACTCAAAATGCTTTTAACTTAAGTTTCCTTAATAATTTCCTTTTCTGTTCTAGTTTTCTAATGGTTAAAATATGAAAATGTTAAGCACGCTTATTTAGTTATATACCCAGGGGCACACAATGAAGTTAGCAAATCTTAAGTTTCTACAAGTTTCTCTTTTTGAACTTTTTCTTTAGTTTTTTGTTGGCTAAAGTCAAGGTTTAAAATCTGAGTCTCCTTTAACATCTTGGTAAGTTGACAGAACGAGATACATTGACTAAGACGAAAAGTACACTTGAAACATAATGATACATTTCGATACTGATTGAATCCATTACCGTAAACTATTTTAATGTTTGATTTAAGTATAAAATATGTAAATGAAATAATGATAGATTGTATAATACGTAATATAATGGGAGTTTTTAATTATTTATATTGTTCTTTTGGCACGAGAAGATATATTCCACTAATCGATAAAAAAAAAGATATATTCCACTATGCGTCATCTTGTTAGTTGTTACCTTAATGGAATGAGACATCTTGGTGAGAAATTGCATGATATATTTTTTAATTGTAATAAAATGCGAGTTTTTAATTACTTATATTGAAAAGGCTCTAATATGCTTACAAAAAAAAGGCTCTAATATGTCTACTTTAGTATCGAAGGAAGAAAGGTAGCCGCCGCTTTTCTCGCTTTACCTCATTTGTGGTGGTTTGTATAGTTTTGTTCGTGAAACTTGTCCTTGCCTCATTTCTTTAGATTTTTTGTAGTCTTGGCCGTAAAAAATGATACATAATGTTGATACGGTTGATACTTGGGAGTTTCGGGTGACACTATATCTTGGATGATACCATGTGAATCGCGAATCACCATATGTTTCTACATCGGTCCCTGACGTTACTGATATGTATCAGGCGATATACATCGATAACAGCCGACACTTAAACCATGTTATGGATGCGGAGAAAAGGTTTTTCTTTGCATTTTCTTTTTTTCCTTTTGAGTTTGAATGTTGTGTTTTTTATCTAACTGTTTGGGGATGGCTACATGAATCTTGTTTGGCCATTCCAAGTAAGTTGTTATTTTGACTACACTAGCAGCTTTTACTAAGATTCAGATAGTGTCAAGCTTTAGCATAGCATTCTAGTCCCATACTTGGATGAAAGAGGGTTGTGTTAGGTTAGCAGGTGGTGGAAAATATTTTTACATCATTTCACGAATATCGATGGATAGATTTTTAGTTACCAATAGAAAAATAGTTAAGCAGTGGAGTTTTGGTTTACAAATTTTAATTAACTTTAGTGTATAAAACAGTAGTCCTCTTTGAAACTTAGAATCAAGCAAGTGATTTTAGCCAATATTGAGGATGTCACAAGATCTAAAGATACAAAAAACATTTGATTTGGATGGTATTAGGTAGAGTTTGATGACTCTCCAATAAAAAAGGAAAATATTTAAAAGAAGAAATTGAATTCTTTATTTAGTAATTTATTTCTGTATTTACTTTATTTTGATGAATGTTGGGCATGTATAATGAGTACAACGGTATTAGTGAGAAGGAGCGCTTTGGTGCAAGTCGAAGGCTGAAAATGACATTGACAAAAATTGCAATTTCTAATCATGAATGTTTTTGCATGAGTTATGTTACATGAATATATTTGCAGGTCACATATTCATGGCAGCTTCTCCCCCCACTTCTTCAAGTGTGGTTGAGGATTTAGAATTCCCCATCATCTCTCCTTTTACTGTTCTGCAAATCCTCTTAATGCATTTCTTGTCAACACTGATTTCTCTGCATGATTAACAGTTGCTCCTTCTTTACGTTCAGATTGTTCTCCTTCATCTCAAATGCTTGCAGACCAACATTTTTTAAGTTCTTGAATGACTTCAGCAGTGTGCTTCGAGTCATGCTGGTTCTAGCACATCTCTTTTTGACCCTCGAAGAAATACAGATCTTTGTCAATAGATTGTTGATGTACCATGATAGCTCTTCCATATCTTTCTTTCCAACCAACTATAACATTACTTGGTGAACCTGGGGTTCTTCAACAGCAAAGCGTACATCCAAAGAACTCAATACGTTTTCATCGTCTTCTTGGTTATCTGCCAAATTGGCCTTTTGACCAAGAGCCACTGGCACTTCTCTATTGTTTTTTCAATTCTTCAACAATGAAGAGTACATTCGATCGTCTTCTTTGTCATCTTTCAAATTGGTGTTATGATAACATTTCTCTGTTTTATTTTGTTTCTTTTTCTGATTGTTTTATCCTTGTAATATGCTTAGATTACATTTTAGGTTTTAAAGAAATTGTTTTGTTGGAATATGAATTGTCAGAGTTAGTTGGGAAATAGGCTTTATATACTTACAAGGAAAAAGAATGATAGAAGTTTGATATGTGGTTCACATAAGTCGTCATTATCATCATCTATGCCTTGCACTATCTGTTGGCAACTTGAATCCTATTTCGCCATTCAACTCTAGTAAGAGCTATATCTTCTGTTAAGGCATCTGTTTCCAATTCATTTCTTAGTACCTTGCTCCATATCATTTTTGGCCTTCGTCTCCCCTATTTATGGCCCTCACTCCCCCTTTTATGGCCCTCAAGTACCATCTTACTTCTTCTCACTTGTGCCATTGTTGGTTTTCTATACCATCTCATTCAGATTTTCCTTATTTTATCTCCTGTTGGGGCTGTTCTTGGATTTCCTCGAATGTGATTCACATAAGCCTGCTGATTAAATTTTGAAGTTCTCAACTTTACGTTATGTGCGTGGCAAATTTTTTTTTTGGAAAACAAGGTGTCTTTTATTAGTTGGACTCGATCATTCAAATGCTATGTTGCATAACAACCTCAGTATAGACTTAAAACCTTGTTGTCTTGCTTCATATGCAAGCAACGGATACATTATCGTACATATCATATACCTAGGACTGCAACTCGGGCGGGTTGGGTCGGGTTGGGGCTCAACCTGAGCCCAACCCAACCTTCAGAGCATCAAGCCCGAGCTCAAACCCAACCCGAGGTCAGGCCTAATTTGTTCAGCCCGAGCCCAACCCGATCGGGTTCCTCGGGTTCATCATCATCAGTCCACCGACCATCACCACCCCTTCTTTGTCCCACAGAATGTAAAGAAAAATCAATCAAGCACCAACCACACTACCACCACCAAAGAGAGAGAAATAAAGACACAAAAATGAGAAAAAAATAGACTGTGCCATTGATCTTTGATGGGAATGACGACACCCTTTTCCCTCCCATCAATGGATTCCAGAAGCTTATCGAGTACTCTTCCAACTTAGAAAATCTCCTCCGGGCATCGATTTTCATATCCAATTATATCTGTTTGTACTCGTTCATCAGATCAGTGAACTGGTTCACCTCCAAAATAGATCACATCATCATCACTCCTCCAACTTGATTTTCTCTGTGCTTCTCATCGTAGCTGATGATTTTCTCCGTGCTTCTAGCTGATGATTTTCTCCATGCTTCTCATCGTAGCTGATGAGGACAAAGCAAAGGACAAAAAATAAAAAATAGGGCAACCATGGCTGCCATCGAAGATCTAAAGAGACGTATCTTCAAAAACAAATTGGATATGATTGATAGAGGGGATTGTAAAGGCAGCCAAGATGTATTTTTTTGATAAGTGGTCTTTATTGAAACAAAGAGAGTACAAAGGGGCAGCAAAGGAGGTTGAGATAACCTCCCCCAGCCAACCCCAAGCAAATTAGCCAACATCGTTCAGACAAAGGAGATCCCATCGGAACACAAAGTCCTAAAAAAAAGCCCTTTACATTCAGTGTAGAGCTTTGACCAAAGAAACAAAACCCTTTAATGTTGATGATGATAGCCCCCATGTCCTCGCTCTTTCCTTCAAACACAAGCTGGTTCCTCTCTTTCCATATCCCCCGGAAAATGGCCATTGGTAGAAACTTCCACAGAATCCGTCCTTTTTGAGAAAAGGCCGACGACCTCCAACAAGAAAGGAGATCCATCACAGATGCCGGCATAACCCAGCACATCCCGAACTCCATGAGAAAATATGCTTTATCCCCAATCCTCTCTTTTCTTGTCTTTGCACATTGAGTCCCATCTCACCAAATGAATTTTCCTATTGTCCATTCTGCCTTGCCACAAGAAGTTTCTAATGATCTTTTCGAGTTCAAGCTCCACACATCTTGAGGCCTTGAACAAGGACATGTAGTAGATAGGCAAGCTGGAGAACGTGCTATTGATTAGCACCACTTTGCCCCATTTTGAGAGGTAATTAGTTCTCCAAGAAGATAACCTGGCCCTGAACCGTTCTATGACTGGCTCCCACATGGCTTTGGACCTGTATGGCTACCCTAAGGGTAGGCTCAGATAGGTAGTAGGTAGATCCTCGGTGCGGCAATTCAGGGTATTGGCGAGCACCGCTAACTACTCCACTTCCCCCACCCCATACAATAGGTTGACGCGAAGACTAGACACCGCTTCGAAGCAACAGAGGAGACCTCTAGGGAACCTCACCTGATCCACTGAGGGCCAAGAAAGACAAGGATATCGTCTGCAAACTGCAGGTGAGAGATCGCTGGGCCATCCGGAGCAATCTTGAAACCATCAAATTCTCCCATACTGACCGCTCTATCGAACATCCTGCCCAAAAGCTTCCACTACCACAATAAAGAGGAAGGGAGATAGCGGGTCCCCTTATCTCAATCCCCAGGAGCTTTTAAAGTAACCAGTCGGGGCTCCATTGACAAGGATAGAGAAAGAAGATGTCGACACACATTTGTAGATCCACATCCGCTACCTATCGCTACAACCTAGTCTCCCCAACATGTAATCCAGTAAGTTCCATTCCACGTGATCGTATGCCTTTTCCATGTCTAACTTGCAAAAAATCCCTAGCTCCCTAGCTTTTAACCTGGAATCAATGCACTCGTTCGCGATTAATTCCCCATCAAGGACTTGGCGGCCTCTAACAAAGGCCCCTTGGGCTAGAGAGATAACCAAATGAAGCACCTCTTTGAGCCTCGTAGCAAGCAGCTTGGCTATAATCTTATAAGTCCCACCCACTATACTAATGGGTCTGAAGTCCCCTATGTCATCTGCCCCTTGAAACTTAGGAATCATGGCTATGACTGTACTATTGGAAGTGTAATCCAAGTACACAGTCACTTGGAAGTCACGAACAACTTGTACCAAGTCACCTCCAATGATGTCCCAACACTGCTTAAAGAACGCCATAGAGAATCCATCGGGACTCGGAGATTTGTCAGAAGCCAGGCCGGACATCGCTTTCAAGATCTCCTCCTCGTCAAAGGGCTTTTCCAGCCCCTCCTTGTTCTCCTTACTAATTTCTTTGAACTGCAAGCCATCTAGCATCGGTCTAAATGAGGATACACCCTTGTACAGATCTGAATAGAACTCCACAACTCCGTTTCTAATGCTCTCTTTATCTATCAGAGTGCTTCCCCGAATCTGGAGTCTAGTGATATGGTTGCTCCTTCTATGAGCATTGGCCATCTTATGAAAGAATTTTGTGTTATGGTCTCCCTCCTTTAGCCATCTTATTCTGGATTTTTGTTTCCAACGTGTTTCCTCCCATAAGAGCCACTTTCTGAACCTCTTTCAATTTAACTCTCTTCACTTAGTCCTCCTCTGATAACATGTCCTCTTCTTCTTCTTGTCAAGCCCCGCAATCTCTTCTAGTATAAGACCCTTCCTCTTGTCAATTCTCCCAAACTCCTCCCTATTCCACTGTTTTATCCTTCCTTTCAGCACTTAAGCTTACGCCTAAATTTTGTTCCCGGCCTCCCTTGGATAGCAATGGACTTCCACCACTCCACCCTCATCTTGAAATTGGGGCTGCTCAGCAACATATTCTCAAAGCGAAAAGGAATAGGGCGAGAATGAAATCCCCCATAGTCTAGCATCAGCGGCACATGGTCAGAAGCCGGCCTGGGCATAGCTAGGAGCGATACTCCTGGGAAGTGGTCTTCTCTTCCCAGCTATCAGAGACTAGGAATCTATCCATTGCCCCCCCCATTGGGATATCCATTAGGGAGTTCCTATTGATAAAGTCCCCTCATGCTCTCATGCTCTTAGTGGTTCTTCCCTTTACATTGAAATATCCCTCAATGCACCATGAAGTCTCTCAGAATCCTGAAATGTCCTCCAGTTCCTCACAGAATTGATCCCTAAAGCGACGGTTCGAAGGGCCGTAGACCGCTGTTAATGCCCAAGTGAATTGTTCCCCCACACATTTGCGCTTAATAGACACCGAGAATGCCCCCAACAACACATCCTCCACTTCGATATACCTACGGTCCCATATGATCATAATACCGCTTGCTGACCCTACTGCCGGCAATGCCTCCCACCCAAAATCCCTGAACCCACAAAGCTCCTTGATAAAGGATGTCTCGCCTTTTCAGTTTTGGTCTCCTGCAGCATCAAAACTGTAGCCACCCATCTCTGTGCCATGCTTTTAACCACTGCCCTTCTACCTTTGTTTCCAAGACCACGGACGTTCCATGACAACATTTTGAGCTTCATTGATTCCTTGGTGTGTTCCTCTCTCTCCTGCGACTTCCATACACCACCAACTCGCCGGAGTTAAAGGGGCAGGCCAATCTTTGGATCTCTCTCGGCACCTTGGGTTTACTGACTTTACGACAAGATTCTACCTCAGTCTTTCCTTTCCCTACCCCTACCCCTGGATTAGCCTGATCCTCCCCTATCTTCTTGTCGACTTCACTAGCACTCTTGATAGATGTAGCAGAGTATTCCTTGTCTCGATGTTCGGGAATATGATCCGTCTCGCCTCCCTCGATAAGCATCTGGTCCTTCCTATGTTTGGGATATTGATCCTTGGCCCTTTTAACAATGTTAAGCAGCAAGTTCCTAACCTCTTCTTCACGACCCTCAACTGAGACTCTAAGAGAGATAGCCAAGTTCAGTATGTTTCCCTGGAACCACCTTAGGTTCTCGTCTTCATCCGGCTTGGATACCGCTAGCGGGATAGGCTGTAGGTCTTTAGGGGTATGTGTAGTTAGAGCTAAGGCTGTTGACGGCCCCTTTTCCTCACCCCTGTATGGGACTAAGGTCTTGCTGTCACCACCACATCCAGTCTTCCCATCAGTCATCTTCCGAACTATAGATCCCGTCAGCCCCTCCCCAATTGTTGTCAAGGCCTCCAATGATAATGCCTCCTGCTCCGTCTCTGTCTTCTCCATATAGTTGAGACCCTCCTTCCCACCGGACACTCTGGTCCAACTCCCCACTCCCTCTACCTTCCCATCACTAATACTCCCAAACATCTCCATGCTCTTCGGACATGATATCGATCCCCTTTCTCCCCCATCAAGGCTCCTCGTGTCGCTTCCATCCGTACCATGACAGGTTGACCGGGACGGGAGTGATAGCAGGAAGGCAGCATTCAGCCCTTGGTGAGAGGATGAGCTCTCTTACCTGTCCCGTTCTCCTTCTGCTGGTCTCCTCCGTCTTCGGTGCTTTTCAAGAGACGCTCCTTCTGTTTGGTAACACCAACATTTGGGGAAGTAGTCGAGGAACCTTGCAAATCCTCTTTCAGATGGTTTGAAAGGCCCCACAAAGCTAAATCAGTTATAGGAAAGGAGTCGGATCCGAACGATTGACTCGACAATCTCGACCCGAACCTCTAACCCGTCACCCTTCTTTTAAACTATTTTGGTCCGCCGGGTTTGCCCCTTCCCCAAATCCGTTTCCGCATGTAGAACCCCTTTCTCTGTCTTCTACGTGTCGCCATCCCAGTTGTTTCCAAGCCGTTGGTTTCAGACCACGTGTCATTACAATCTCGCGTCCCGCCCTTTGAGTCTCCATCAGCCTTCTTAAGCGAGTGCGATTTCAAATAATTCGTCTGTGGTTCTGTCGTACGAGCTAAGGGTAAGGCACCCCTAACCGCCACGTGTATGCTCGTACTGGCCACACCAGAGCTCCCCCAATGGCCTCCCTCCACGATTATCCTGTCTAGACTAGGTTGCGAGTTAGGGACTTCGCTAATTGCATCCAAGTCTGTCGAAGCACCGTCATCTGCAACCTCTCCGGCGACCTTCACCAGCATGCTTATGGAGGACTCTACATCTGGGTTACTCACCTCAAGCTGAGACGATGAGAAGGGAGGGGCGGTTAGGGCTTAAATACTAGTTTAAACTTAAAGGTGGAGAGAAAGGAAGGGCGGTTAGGGATTTTTGGGGGAAAAGAAGGAGAGAAGGGAGGGGCATTAGGGTTTGAGGAGATGTGTTTATATCTACTATATATATGTTAGGCTTGGGTTGGGTTGGGCTTCTCAAAGTCCCAACCCGATTTTAATCGGGCTCTTCAAAACAAGGCCCGAGCCCGAGTGCTGAAGCGACCTACCCAACCCGAGCCCAACGTTGGGTTGAGCTTGTTGAGCTCGGGTTGAGCCCACCCAAGTTGCAGCCCTACATATACCTGCCAGAATCTCTTGAAAAACTATAGGCATGCTTTGCTTTTACCTCTCATTTGAAACTTCTATTAAAGGAAGAAAAAGAAAGGGTCTCAGGGGGATAAGCTCGGGATTGAATTACAACCGTGGTGACAACCCCATGAACAAGGGCACAACTAACCTAGGCCTCATTGAATCCCAAATAAATATCATACCATAGGGCGAGGATGGTGAGTTTCCTTCCTCAATCTGGTTCCACAAAACTTGAGCATCACGGAGCATAGGCTTTAATGACGATACACGTTCATTGTGGGATGGGGGAAGCATATACTCATCACTATATCTGATTTTGCTAATTTTGATGGATTGGCCAGAATTTAAGGAGTGTCAAGTTGCCAAGAGTGGAAGGCTCAACAACCATTAAGGACCATGTGAAAGGAAACACAATCCATCTCTAATAGCTCCATCATCGTGCTCAGCATTCTATCTCCCCAATAATTAGTTGCACGGAATTGGAGAGAACTCGTGCAGTTACAGGAGTGTGATAGGAGTGCTTAGGAAACATAATATTATATTACTATTTGGAAAACAATTTTTTTCATAATTATCAGAAATTAACTTATCTACTGATTGTAAAAACAAACTTATGGTATAAATTCTGTTGCAAACATTTTTGGAATTTCTTGACAAGGGAAAATCTTGGGAGATTTAATTTTTTGCAAACATTTTTGGAATTTCTTGGGTTTTCATCAGGAAAATCTTAATGAAATAAAGAAAAAATGAATGAATTAAATCCATGGATTTCTAATTTTTTCACACTTCAGTTTTTCTCATGATCCTTAAAAACTCAGGATAAATTCAACTTCTCTCATGAATCTTAAAAACTCAGGATAAATTGGTGATATTCTTACATCACCAAAAACTTGTGAGAACCACACCAGTAGCCTAATTCCTAGTGCAAGTTGTTCTATGAATATATTTTTCTTATTTGAACTGTAGATTCATCCTGGTTTTTGGATGTTCACTGATTGCGTATTTTAATTTATCTATTTCTAGGAACCAAGTGGGCTGCAGAAATCTGATGGGTCTGGAAGCACAAATCATTCCCATAAGCATCCAACATTACATCATCAAAAAGCAGGTTCCAAGCGTAATCATCCTCCAAATGGTGTACCACCCTTTCCTGTACATGTACCTTATCATCAACCGCCGATGCCACCTGTTCTCCATACTGTTGTACCTGCACCGCATATTCCATTTCATGAGTATGCTTACCAGCCTTGTCCTGGACCCTTTCCCAATGTAGATCCTCATATGGTAAAATCTGGATGTGAAACCCCTATGCAAGCTTTTGTTGCACCTGGTCATGGTGGTGGCATTGATGCCAATAGAAGCTTTCAGCCTCCACCCCGAGGAGATCAAAATATGTATGCTGGCAATTTTGCAAATAGACGACATAATGTACAAGAACCTGGTGGCCGTTTTAATCATACATGGCGTCACCAACGGGCATTTAATCCCAGAGACAATATTAATATGCAACAAGGTTTTGGACCAAGGGCATTTGTGAGGCCGCCTCCAATTTTTGGTCCGGGTCCAGGGTTTATAAACGGACCAGGTTTTCCTGGTAATATCTTTAATCTAGTTTTAAAATTCTTCATTTTGTTAATATTATTCTCTCCCTATTTATGACAAAAGTCAAAAGTCATTATTTCTTCCCTCACCTCTTTTTCGCTTCACAATCTGTCATTTGTTATAATGATGTTGCACTTACCATCCACTCTTGCTTCTTTCTTGCCTGCTGGCTGAAATGGTCTGCATCTACAATACAGGTTCTGCTTCTATGTACTATCTTAGTGCCCCGCATCCAGACTCCATAAGGGGTGGTCCTCGTTTTATTCATCCTCCACATCCTGGGTTTTCCATACCAGCACCAGAGGCACAAGCCTTGAGGGCTAACATAGTAAAACAGATAGAGTATTATTTCAGGTGAGTGATCCTTGAAACATGATTTGTTGTTTATTCCAGGTTTTTTTAATGATGACAAGCCACTTGACATGCCGCTTTTAGGGATTTTTGCCATGTTAACGTGTATGGCATGGACTTGCATGCCAACACACCTTGACACACATCCAGACACGTAACAGCAGTGTCACTCTTTATTTCAGTGATTTTTTATTATAAAAAAATGATTTCTAAAAGAGGAAGGATGCATTCCATCCTCCATACACTACGACTACTATAGTCATTTAATAGTCTTCCTTGTTATAAATCTACTTATTTTAGTAAGTTAGTTGGATTGCTCTATGGTATGTGGAAACATTTTCTTTTGATTCTCATATGTTTTTTTGTTCTTTTATAACTTTTTGATTTAAATAGAATTAAAATATTATATTATACTGCATGTGTATGAACATGTCTGCATTTCAGGCTTCTCAGAGGCTATGTAACAAGGACAGGGACATGTATGTCGATGTCTGACATGGATATGGAGTGTCAGACACGCTGACCCCCACAAACCCACCCAATGCATCGACACATCCATACCGTTCATTCTTTGTGCTGAAAGATATATCTGTTAGATACTTTAGTCTATGTTAGCAATAGAAAGAATGTATTTAGATTAAGCTGATATTACATTAAAATCTGCAGATCAAAAAATATATAGACATTAAAATCTCTTAAACCATATAGAAAATATAGCTGGAAACAAATTTTTATAATAACTTGAGATTTGTTTGAAAAGGTTTGTCAGCATGTGTCCGACACGTGAATACAGCAAGGTGTCCTACATGGCAAATTCTTAGAAAGCAGAATGTCCATGTTACATAGCTCAAAGGCTACTGTGTCAAATATGTCATCTATTTTGGACACTGAGACATGTTCCCTTGTCAGTGTTAGACGTGCTTTTGAGGTGAAAATGGAGTATTATCTATTTGTCTTCCTTGTTTGTTCTCATACTCATATGTACATGTAAACTCTGACAACACACACTTCTATTCATATAGATACATACATAATTGGTTTTTTTAATAAAAATAAGTTTTATCTATATGGTGGAATCAGGCATTCAAGATTATGCTTTTATTATCAGTTTGCGGATATGTTCCTTTTATCACCTGAACTTATTACTTTTTTCCATTTGTAGCGATGAAAATTTGCAGAAGGACCACTACTTGCTTTCCTTAATGGATGACCAAGGATGGGTACTTATATCCAAAATTGCGGACTTTAACAGGGTAGGTTTTGATATGATGCCGCATATTATCTTTTCTGATGTATTATACTGTATATGCAGGAGTATCCTAATCCCTACTATATTTGATTAACATATCTTAATTTACTGTTTTTTCCTTTTTGTTATTTTTTATTTATTAACAACCACTCTCTGTCAAAGATCATCCTTCTCCCAAATTTCCATAACAACTTTCCTTACAAGGTTTTCATCACTTCTCAGTGGCCTTAATCCCAAAACCTTGGTCTCCTTAGGAGAAGATTGTATTTTCATTCCACCAAATGATACTTTTTGGCTTCCTCCATACGTCCCATAAGAAGTTATTACTCCTACTAGAGCCCACAGTAAGTTCGTGTATCATATGCGACTTTTTCAATTTTTGAAAAAAAAAAAGATCATGGGCCAAACATTTCAAAATTTCGGTAAAATTCATGTATATTATGAGGGCACTATTCCTGTATTATACTGTACATGGATAATTCTGAACGATTGAAAAAATAAGAAATTTAAATACAAAAAAATGCAGAAAATTTGAAAAGAAAAAATCAATTTTTAATTATTTTTTTATTCTTTGCTGATTTTTTAAGAGAATTTTCGAATGACAACCCTGAATTATACTTGGAACTTTTTCCGTACTGTATTTTTCACATATGCCGAATTGCTAACTATGCTCTAGCATCTTGGATAAAAGCTAGAATTGTGATGAGAGAGAAGAAATATGTAGGCAAATTAGATAGGGTGCTGCGAATTAAAGTTAACTTACCCCCTTTTAGAGAGGTAAGCTTTCTTTCAAGAAACAAATCTTCTTATAAAATGTCCCACCAGGATCCCACATAGAGGGTGACCATTAGCTCGCTTCTAAGGGAAGACCAAGGTAAGAGGATGGAATGTGAGTAAATAAAATTTTGGGGGGATACTTGGTGTGCTGATGTTTCATTGAACTAGTCCTTTTGAAATCTTTACGAGATGGCAAAACAGAGATGTATCATTGTTAATGACTGCTTGGGAAGGAGTGGGGTAGGGTTTCCTGGAAGCTTAATTTCAAAAGGAATCTGAATGATGGGGAGTTGGACTAATTTGCAGCCTTAATGGGTTGTCTTGAAGAAGTTTCTAGCACGTCGCAAGAGGAATACAAGCGTATTTGGAGATGGAACTCTAAAGGTATACCTTACCATGTGGTCCTCTGCTTTGGCTCTCTCGGGTAATCTGTTGTCTTTCTTCCAGTCAAGTTAATTTGGCACAATCTATTCTCGTCTAATGTGCCTTTCTTTGTGTGGACGGCCACTCTTGCAACATTCTCATGGTGGAGTACTCGATAAGCAGAAAAAAGATTATGCCTAATATGTAGTTTTTTTTAAAGGCTCCAGAGAATCGTTAAGTCATATTTTGATTCATTGTGACTTTACTAGTAAATTTTGGAACGTGATGTTGGAGATGTTTGGAGTCGGGTGGGTAATTTCTAACATTTTGTTAGAGCTCTTGTTAAGCTGGAGCTTGGAGGTGTGGATAAAAAGAGGACGTTATGACTCATTTTTGAGTAGGGTAGTGTTTTTAGAAGGAAATAAACAAGCGCATCTTTGAAGACAAGTAAATCCCCATAGACGTGGTGGTCAGAAAGATTTACGCTTTTTTTTTTCTTCCTGATAATCAATATTGAAGCTTTTATCACGCATTGGGCTATCATTCTCATGGAGTTAAATGGTGTATCATTTGTGGATTTTTTGAATATCTTGATTTTTGGATCCCTTGGTGTTTGGCACTAACTAAAGTTAATGCATGTTCTAAGCTAATGACTTGGTCCCCTCGTAGTGTTTTCTTTTTTCTTGGGGCTAAATTGTACATATTCTCCTCTCCACTTATTACTTAATTTTTTTTTACTGTTTCCGATATATTTCATGTAATATTCCTTTTTGTTGTGTAGCTTGAAGTGATGTAATTTTATTGAGCCCATACTGATGTTCCATATTTATGAGCTGCAGGTTAAGAAAATGACTACAAATATACCTTTTATTCTGGATGCACTGTGCAACTCAAGTACTGTAGAGGTGCAGGTTAGACATCTTTACCCTTTTCGGCCTCTTTTTTGTATGGTTTCTAAGCTTTTACATCTGTATTGTGCCATCAAGTTGCAGGTTATATTTCAACTGTGTACTTTTCTATTGGTTATCATGTCTTTTGCTTTACTTGGATCGGTTGATATTTTGGTAGGGTGACAAGATACGGAAACGTGATGACTGGTCAAAGTGGCTTCCAGCATCTGGACGTCCTACATTTTTGTCTCAACCTCAGACTCCACAGGGGAAAGTTGACGAGAAGGCTACTGTTACTGTGAATAATAGTGAGTTCAATGAGGGTAACGCAAGGGGCATTTCCAAAGGGCCCACAGAATTTACATCGGATAACAAAATCCTGGTGGAGCACTTACCCTCAAATAAAGATATTCCAAAGGTAGCATGCAGGAGTAGTTCAGAATGCAACAATGAGATGTTACTGCCTGATGGTGAAACAGAAGCATGCGATGGAGAAACTTGGGATTCAAGCAGGACATTTAATTCTGAACCAAGTTTAGAAATCAAATTATCACAGCTTGGAACCAATTATATCTGTATATCAGACAAGGATTCAGCTGGTGGCTCTGAAACGAAGAATACTGGTGGCAATTGCTGTGTCGGCTCTGAATGTTTACAAGGAGCTGCCAAACCTGCAAATTGTGTCGATCATGAATTTGAAAGCATGGAGATGCCAAAGGATTTGATGGTGCAGAAGCTTGGCGGCCTGTCAAATGATTTTGTTAGTGGATTTATGGGAGAACAGAGCACTTTCATGCTTGATGAGGAGCTCGAATTGGAGCAAACGACAAGCAGGAAAGATCATCTTTCATCTAGTAGAAGGTAGGTATATGCTTCTCTCTCTCCTGGGTTTCCTTCTTTCTGTGTTTTCTGATTATGTTGTTTGAATCATTTGATCAGGTAGGAATTATTTGCTTTGTCATGTAGTGTTCCTTCTGTTTATCATTATGAAACAATTTTTTGTTTCTCTTCTGAGGAAATACATTGAAATGCGTTTGAAGTATACATGAAGTGGGCATCACATTATACAAATCCATGCTACGTGGGTACTCAAAATCATTCTTTGCATTAATGGGATGTAAAGTTGAACTCATTCATACAAATGTTGTATTCTATTGTATTGTTGGATTAAATGTTAATTTTAATCACTGTTAGGCCGAAAAGGATGTGGACTGTGGTAACAAGAAAAAAATACAATGGCACGTTTTTATGGAAGATAAGGATCTAGATATAATTGAATCACAGAGCAGGATTTGAGTAGCCAACCCGCCCCAATAGTTGGATGAGGTATTAATGATGATAATCACCAGAAGAATGTAAAATTTGAATATAACTAAATCAGGTGAGCAACTAGTAATGACTGCTTAAGGGAATTATGACATTTCATCGTGAACCATGGTGGAAGTTATATAGGTCCTCTTTTGGTAACAAAGCCATGCTCTTTATGATTACTAATTTCGTTCTTTCTTTCTTTCTTTTTATTTTATTAATAGGAAGTTCTGAATTTGATTTCTTATCAGCTACAAGACCCTAAAAGAGAGACCAACTGAACTGCTATCATCTTCTGTTGGATGGATTAAAAGGGAGGAATAGGAGGCAATAAAGAGAGGAGGTCCATTAATGGTTAATTGTTAAGGAGGTGGAAGGTCTTCTTCTGCAAGAGACTAAATTGGAGCACATAGATAGTGAAGTTGTGGAGGTTTGGGGAAGATGGGTTGTGGTTGGTGTGACCTTTCCGCCATGAGGACATCTGGTGGGTGATAGTGATATAGGGTAAGAAGGTGGTGAAAGTAGTGGATTGAAGCCTTTTCAGTTTCTATTCTGTATAAAATTGTGAAAGATTGGCTTGTTTGTGTTCTCAGGAGGGTATGGGATTGTTGAAAAAAGGTTCTTTCCCATTTGATAATATTAAACTTTATTAAAGGGTGCATTCCGATTTTGGGAAGAATTGGATGGTGTTCATGGTTTATGGAATGCACCTTGGTGTATCAGTGGCAATTTTAATGTAATAAGATATTCTTCTGTGTAGCGTGGTGGTGGCCAGGTGATTAGAAGCATGAAGGATTTTGTGGATTTTGTTGACAGAAATCAATTGATGGATCTCCCTCTGGGTGGTGCAAGCTTCATATTCATGATGTGTCTTAGTTTGTTATTCCTAGACTTGCCTTAGATCATACTCCATTGTTGCTTGACTAGTGGTATGTGGAGGCGGCCTTCCCCATTTAGGTTTGAGAATATATGCGACGCAGGACGTGAGAACCGCTTTGTGATTTGAGAAAGGACCTTCGGCTTCGCTCCAAGATAGAGTGATTTCGCACCACGAGAGAGATTTCTCTGAGGAAAAATACCAAATTTCATTAATCAAGTCATCCCTTAAAATCAAAACTCACATCACTATTTATAAATTCCCTAATACAATTATCCTAATTCTAATCAAACTGAAACAAGAAAGTCCTACTACAATTCTACCAACTTTAATCAATCTAAAAATTCTAATTGGAAACAAAAATCTAATTTAATTGGAAAATCAAATTTTACTAAAATGGTAATTTTGGAAATTTACCATAAATAGTAAAAACGGGATTTATTATCAATAGTAAAAATAGAATTTACTATAAATAGTAAAAATGGGGTCTACTTGCTTGACCAGGCATTGATTTGGTGTAGCGGCGGACCATCATAGTTGGAAGCTCCTGCATCAAACCATCTTAGTTGAAAAGAATTCGACCTAGAAATTTAGCATGTTCTCCCAATCATGTTCCCAATCATAGTGCTCCCAATCATGTTCCCAATCATAGTGCTCCCAATCATCGGACTTGGATGTGACGTGTAGACTCTCGGTGCCAAATTGGGTGTGCTCCACTTTGAACAAAAGTAACATGTTCTCCCTCTTTCAGATTTTTTTTTTGACGAAAACAAATGAACTCTTTTATGTTTATTTGTTAACTTTTTTTTTTAATATTTTTGAGCCCCTTTTTTTAGGAAATAAAACTAACAATTTTTTCCATTTTTTTTTATAAACAAACTTGCTCAGTTTTTTTCTTTTTTTCCTGACTGGACCTAAGGTGGTTGGGCTACTCACTAAGGCCTGGTAGGGGTTTGAAGGGGGGCTTATGGCCTTATGGGCTATACGTAAGCCCATCAATTTCAAAAAGAGGGTGGCTCGATAGAACTTAGGAGATAGGATCCCGAATAAAGAAAAAAAATAAGCATTGGAGTTGTCTCTAGATGGAAAGGGGCTTGGGTTTGTGAAACCCTAATCCCATCTTGTTTAGCGATGGAGGCACCCAAGGACAACGTTCGAAGGCAGTAACGACAACACATGTACCTCTTCCTCGGCTTCCTCTTCTGCTTCTTCTTTTGCTTCTTTTTTTTCATCTTTTCATCGATGTTGGATGTCTCTGGACAAATCACGCAACCACTCCCCGGATCTGCGGTTTTGTTGGCTTGGTCGTAGACTATGAGGACGGAGGGTTCGAGCTTGATCTCAGTGCAGAGGCTAAGAGGGAGCTCCTGATCGATCTTCCTCTTAAGATGCATATCACGCCTCAGCTCTTCGATTTCTATGAGGATATCTTCAGCATCGACTAGAATTAGAATTTGACAATCCAAATTCTCGTGCTTCTGGCCAGACATGGTTCTCTTCATCTTCACTAAATTTCTTGGCATTCCTGACAATGGCCTTGGCTAGTGGGTGGTCAATGTTTACCTCAGTTGCAGCAACTAGTTCATAGGAATCAAGGGGTACCGTGTTTTGCAAGAGCCTTGTTCAAACAACCACTAGCTTTCCAATGGTGTGAATCCCCGTCTTATGTTTACTCTCAGATGCTTGCCCCCCTTTGATCAGTCCACCTTGAGAAGCACCAACTCCAATACCAACCATAATTATAGTGGGAGTTGTCACGCTAACGCAGTGATCAACGACAATAGTTGTATCAATGGTTACAACCACAGCACAGTAGTAAAGATGAATGTATGGCGTGCGATGATTAAACGGTGATATCAAATCGCAGGCATGAATTTGATCTTGATTTCCATCTTGGTTGATTTCGTTCAATACCTTCTCTGTGTCTTTGTTTTCTTCACGAACTCCATCAGTCACCTACTTGATGAGGGTTTCCTTTTCTTCTAGGGTTTTGAGAGGCTTTTCTTTCTTTGAGACCTCTTTAGGGGGGTTTTCTGCTGTGAAACCTCTTAATCGTTTGTCGGAAAGAGGTGGAAAAGCCAGCGATGGTGGCGGCGACGGTCTAAAACTGTTGCAATGGCATATCGACCTCTTATGAACATCGATCTGCTCCTCCAGTTTTCTCTCAATATGATTTATTAGGTCGTTACTGGCATCATGTTGGCTCTCCAAATGGGTTATCACATCGTGTAGTTTAGCTAACACAACCGCCAACGATCGTAAACCAATCTGCGACATCTTTCCGTAACACACTCAAGAAATTCGAACTTGCTCTGATACCAAATTTGACGCAGGACGGGAGAACCACTCTGCGATTTGAGAAAGGACCTTCGGCTTCGCTCCGAAATAGCTTGGTTTCGTACCAAGATAGAGTGATTTTGCACCAAGATAGAGATTTCCCAAAGGAGAAAATACCAAATTTCATTAATCAAGTCGTCCCTTAAAATCAAAGCTTACATCACTATTTATAAACTCCCTAATGCAACTTTCCTAATTCTAATCAAATTGAAACAAGAAAGTCCTACTACAATTTTACTAACTTTAATAAATCTAAAAGTCCTATTTGGGAACAAAATATAATTGAATTGGAAAATCAAAATTTATTATAAATAGTAATTTTGAAAATTTACTATAAATAGTAAATACACAAATTACTATAAATAGTAAAAACGGGGTCCACTTGCTTGACCAGGCACTGATTTGGTGTATCGACGGCCATCGTAGTTGAATGCTCCCGCATCAATATTGTTATCATATACGTATTTCTATGTATATTTCATGTATTACCCTTGAGGGGTATATTTGTCTTTTTGTATTCCTTTTTTACATAAAATAAGATTATGGAGTCATTGTGACCTAATCACAAGACATCCTTCCTTTCTCTCTTCTCTAAATCTAGCCCTAATTGAAGAATTCAACTTGGTATCAGAGCTATATTGAAGAATTTCTCAAAGGTTTCAACCCAGGGAGCAACCAGCAGGTGATGACATCATCAGAGCCGTACGGTTGATGTCATCAGTCATACGGACATGGTACTCTTCTCACCTTGAAACTCTAAGGTTTGGTAGATCTCGATTTTTAGAGGTTTTTGGTGATTTTTTGAGAATTTTTTAGGTTCATTTGGTTGGTCTTTTGTTCCTTCTCCCACAAAAATCGGTAAAAATTATTTTTCGAACCAGCTCTTTTTTGGAGCCCTTCTCAGACTTTTTTCTTGGATTTGTTCCACCGATTTGGTCCTATACAATCATACCTACATGCTCATACCTTTTTTGAACCAAACCATCAAGTATTGAAGTGTTTGTGAGGGTCGTTTCACCCTCTAGGTACCGCCGGCAACATCAATAGGTCCTATAGGACTTTCGGTTGGGTTTTAAACTTCCCCAACTTGATCTCAGACCTCCATAAATGCCCTTTAATGGCCGTAGGATGCTTCCATCCATCCCTATGTTGCTGCATCATGCCCATAATCCTTTGTTTTTGATGTTTGGAGGTTTGTATGGGTGTTCCTTATTCGCCGGCTTCCATTAGGTATCTGTTTTTCATTCTTGGAAACCTTTTCTGGGTATTATAGGCTTTTTTCTTGCCTCTGTCACTCATTTCTTCTTTGTTATGGCAAATTCACCTCCCTCAGATACTCCCTCAGTTTCAGTTGTTAGCACAGAATCCTCCTCCAGAGGCACTGGAGGACCTATGATGCAACAAGTGATGTATGAGAACCCCAGGTTGCAGATTACATCCGTTAAACTCAATGGCCTTAACTATCTGGAGTGGGCTAGAGCAGCATGGTTGTTTATTGGAGGCCGTGGGAAGATGGGGCATTGCACGGCGAACTAAAGAGCCTAAGGAAGATGATCCCATGTTTGATCAATGGGAAACTGAGAACCTTTCGGTTCAATCTTGGCTGGTCAACTCCATGGAGCCTCACATTAGTCGTGGCTTCCTCTTCATGCGTACAACCCAGGATGTGTGGGAAACCGCCAAGAAGACCTACTCACAGCAGCAGAACACTGGTAGAGCTTACAAGTTGAAGTAGAGCATCTCTCGCTTTTGTCAGGCGACAAGTCACTTTCTGACTACTTTGCGACTCTGAGGAGTATGTGGGAGGAGTTAGACTACTACTACTCGTATCATCCTCCTACTCCAGATGAAGTAGTCATGTACCAGAAGCACGTTGAGGAGGGTAGGATTTTTGAGTTCTTATCTGGACTCAATCCTTCATATGAGTTGGCCATGGTTCAGATTCTTAGCAGCCGGGCCCCTATACCTACTCTCAGTGAGGTCTACTCATATCTCCAAAGTGAAGAGAGCCGACATTTATCTACTCAGGATGAGTCTGCCATACACGAGCGATCAGCGCTTGTCACCTCTTCACCTGCTCCTGCCTTTGCATCTTCATCTTAGCCTGCCCTTGCATCTGCTTATCAGCCTCAGTAGCTTCAAGGGGGTCGACCCCCTCAATTCTACGCACCTTCAACTAGCCGATCTTCTTCCTCCAAGTGTGACTTCTGTGGTCGCCTTGGACATGCCGTGCTACTTGCTGGAAGTTGCATGGTCGGCTCCAGTCTTCTACTCCTCGCTCCAGTCAGTCGGGATCTTCTGGTGCACATTCAGCTAGCATGGACACCTCTGCACCTTCTCCAGGCCTACCTCTCAAGAGTTCTTCTTTACAGGTTTCTACGGGTCCTTTGGCTGCATCTGAGCTTGCGGGGCTTCGACGCTTGCTCTCCCAGCTAGATGGTCCTTCTGCCACCTCCTCCTTCGCTCAGTCAGGTATCATCAGATCTGCCCATCATGTGTCCATTTCCCATCCAATTCTCCATGGATCATTGATTTAGGAGCTTTGGAACACATGATGGGTATGTTTTCTTTATTTTCTAGTTATTCCATTTGTTCTGGCTGCGATAAGGTTAGAACTGCAGATGGTACTCTATCTTCTGTCTCTGGGAAAGGGATTGTCCTTCCCTCTCCCTAGCTTCCACTTGCATCTGTTTTACATGTCCCAAATTTCACATTTAACCTATTATCTGTTGGCGCTCTTACTAAATCATTGAACTGCAATGTGACTTTCTTTTCTTCATACTGTGTCTTTTAGGACCTCGAGACGAGGATGACGATTGTCACTGGACATGAAGCTGATGGGCTATACCTTCTTGATGGACGACCTTCTGAGCTCACCGCACTGTAGTCCTTTAGTAGTAGTAGGAGTAGGATAGCTTCTGTTTTATGTTGGCATGCTCGTCTAAGGCATGTCTCTTTTCAGTACCTCAAACTGTTATTTCCCGCTTTATTTATTTCTGTCTTGTTATCTGACTTGCATTATGAGACATGTGAGCTCTTGAAACATTGTCGATCTACTTATCCTTCAAGAGGTAATCGAACTTCTGTTTCCTTTGATGTCGTGCATTCTGATGTGTTGGGGTCCTTCCCATGTGATTTTCATTTTTGGCTTCCGCTACTTTGTTACTTTTGTTGATGACTATTCTCGATGTACATGGGTTTATCTTATGAAAACCAAAGATGAGGTTCATCCCATCTTAAGGGTTTTCATAAGATGATCCTCACTCAGTATGGTGCCTCCATCAAGGTCCTTCGTTCTGACCAAGGTGGAGAGTATATGTATGGGGGGGCTCCAGCAATACTTTTTAGACCATGGGATTTGTCACAAAAACTCTTGCAGTTACACCCCTCAACAAAATGGTGTAGCTGAAAGAAATATGCGACATCTGACTGAGGTAGCTCGATCTCTTCTGATCGGCTCCAAAGTCCCCAAATCCTATTGGTCAGATGTAGTTTTAACTGCTGCTTATTTGACTAACAGAATGCCTTCTCGTGTTCTCAACTTCAAGAGGTTGCAGTTACACCCCTTAACAAAATGGTGTAGCTGAAAGAAAGATGTGACATCTGACTGAGGTGGCTCGAGCTCTTCTGATCGGCTCCAAAGTCCTCAAATCATATTGGTCAGATGCAGTTTTAACTGCTGCTTATTTGACTAACAGAATTCCTTCTCGTGTTCTCAACTTCAAGTCTCCTCTACAGGTTCTTACTCCCGATGCTTCCTTACTCACAATCCCTCCTTGTATCTTTGGGTGTGTATGCTATGTACACATCCTTGGTCTTCATCGTACCAAACTTGATCCCAAAGCACTTAAATGTATTTTTCTGGGTTACTCTTATTCCCATAAAGGGTATTAAGTGTTACCATCCTTCCACAGAGAAGAAGTTTGTGTCCATGGATGTTACCTTTAGAGAGGATCTACCTTTTTTCTCCATCTCTCTTCAGGGGGAGAATAGTAGTGAAGAGAGGTGTGAGCATGTTCCTCTTCCTACTATATTACTCTCTCCTCCTTATCTTGAGCTTGAGATGTCTTAGATTACTCTACCTGCTACTGAGGCTGATAGTGCTCCTGGTGCTCAGAAGGAGCTCATTGTCTATCACAGAAGGGAGAAAGTCACAGCTGATCCTGTACCAGTGGTACCATCCTCGAATCGAGGTAATTCTCCTTCCCTCTCTATACTTGTCATTTCTCCTTCTACTGATGCTTCTGATCTTCCCGATGCTTTAAGAAAAGGAGTCAGAAGCTGCACTCAGCATCCTCTGACCCACTTTGTCTCCTATGATGCCTTGTCCCCCCTCCTATAAAGCCTTTATCACGTCCAAGGTTTAAAATTTCATTTCGGATGAATGTCTCGGTCAAGTAAAAAACCGAGACAAACTCCGAAACGAAACGAAACATTCACGAAATATTGAAAAAATGAAATTTTCGAAATATTTCCGAAACATTACGAAACATTACGAAATATTATTCAAAATCATTAAATTACATTTTATTTATTTTTATTTTTTTGAATTGTATCGAATTGTCTCGGTAAAACAAACCGAAACATTACGAAACATTACGAAACGAAACGAAACATACGAAATATTCAATGTTTCGTTTCGGTTTCCTTACGAAACGAAACGAAACATACGAAACATTACGAAATTTTAAACCATGATCACGTCCCTTTCCATTATTCTTGTACCCTCTTCAGTGGCAGAAGGGCTAGCTCAACCAAGATGGAATGCTGCTATGATAGAGGAAATGAGAACTCTAGACAAGAATGGGACATGAGAGCTTGTTGACCTGCCAAGAGGCAAGAAACTTGTAGGTTGCAGATGGGTGTTCACAGTCAAGTACAAGGCAGACGGGTCAGTTGAGAAGTACAATGCGAGATTAGTAGCCAAGGGGTATACCCAGACCTATGGGATTGACTATGTGGAGACCTTTGCACCTGCGGCAAAGATGAACTCCAATAGGGTGTTGTTGTCTTTGGCAGCAAACCAATAGTGGCCTTTGCATCAGCTAGATGTGAATAATGACTTTCTTCATGGGGACCTACATGAAGAAGTGTATATGGTGCCCCCTCCTGGATTCACTCCACCAGGAAATAGTAGCAAGGTGTGTCGACTGAAGAAAGCTCTCTATTGGCTTAAATAATCTCTAAGGGCATGGTTCGAGAGATTTACCCTAACTGTAAAAAGGTTAGGTTACTCAAAGTCAGGCCGATCACACCCTATTTTTGAAGCATCAAGGGAAGAACACCACTGCCTTCATGGTTTATGTTGATGACATCATTCTCACAGGAAATTATGCAGAAGAGGTAGCTAAGCTGAAGCGCCAGTTAGCAGACGAGTTTGAAACCAAAGATCTAGGACCTCTCAAGTACTTCCTAGGCATCGAAGTTGCAATATCCAGTCAGGGGATCTTCATTTTTGAGAGAAAGTATGTCTTAGACTTGTTACAAGACTCGGGCAGATTGGGTACCACACCAGTAGACACTCCTATAGAGCAGAATCACCGGTTATCAGATGTCAGTGGTGAGCTACTACAGGGTGTAGGGAGCTTTCAGAGGCTAGTTGGGCAATTGATCTATCTCTCCCTGACTCGACCTGACATTGCCTATGCAGTGAGTGTGATCAGTCAGTATATGCACTCACCCAGCAGCACATCGGATCTTGAGATATCTCAAATCAACTCCTGGTAGAGGTCTTCTGTTTGAGAAGAATGGCCACATGCGTATAGAGGCGTATACCGATGCCGACTGGGCAGGGGCGAAAGATGATCGGAGATCTACTTCTGGATATTGCACCTTTGTTGGGGGCAATTTGGTTACTTGGCGAAGCAAAAAGCAACCCGTTGTCGCCAGATTTAATACAGAGGCCGAATTCAAAGCAATGACACATGGCTTGTGTGAGATGCTCTGGTTGAAGGTGTTGGTTGCTGAACTTGGTTTCCCAGTATCAGGGTCTGTGAGCTTGTACTGTGACAACAAGGCCGCCATCAGTATTGCTCACAATCCTGTGCAGCATGATCGTGCCAAACACATTGAGGTGGACCGGCACTTTATTAGGGAAAAGATTGTCTCTAGGGCAGTGTGCACCCCATTTGTGAAGACTGATGAACAGGTTGCACATGTCTTCACGAAGGGAGTTCCAAGCTGGCAACTCCATAAATGTTTGTTCAAGTTGGGCATGAGAGATATCTATGCACCAACTTGAGGGGGAGTGTTATCATATACGTATTTCTACGTATATTTCATGTATTACCTTTGAGGGGTATATTTGTCTTTTTGTATTCCTTTTTTACATAAAATAAGATTATGAAGTCATTGTGACCTAATCACAAGACATACTTCCTTTCTCTCCTCTCTTCTTCCTTCTCTCTTCTCTCTTCTCTAAATCTAACCCTAATTGAAGAATTCAACTAATATGGCTTATGAAGTTGAAAGCTCTGGAAGGGAAGCTTAGAGTTTGGAATAAGGATGTTTTTTGTTGTTTGAACCAAAAGATGGGACTTGTCTTAGAAGAAATAGCCTTTATTGATAGGAAGGAAGAACTTGGGTCTATTTCTGTGGAAGATTGAAGGAAAAGGGTGGAAGCAAGAAACGAATTTAAGAAGTTGAGTTGGAGATCGGCTGATGGCAAAAATCTAGTCAATGTTAAAGGAATTGGACAACATTACTAAGTTCTTTCACTAGATTTCTCATGTTAGTAGGAGGAACAATGTCATCTTGCATATGATGATTGAAGGCACTCTATCCAAAGAAGAGGATAGAATAAGAGAAGCTATGGTTCACTACTACTATAAACTATATTCAAAGCCACGTTCTATCTGACCTACTCTTGACGGAGTTGACTTTGATTGCATCAGTTCAGGAAAGTGACTAGTTAGAGAGGCCAATTGAAAAAGGGGAGATCCAAAAGCCATTAGCGACCTAAGCAGTTATCGTGCACCTGGGCTAAATGGTTTCACTTGTTTTCTCCAAGTGGTGGGATATTATTGAAGGTGAATTTATGAAGATGGTTAAAGAATTTCAAAATGAAATTTTTATAAGAATTTCCAAAAGATGTGTATCTTGATTGAGTTCTAACAATACTTTTATCACACTCATTTTTGAGGAGGGGGGGCTAAAGCTCTTAATGGTTTCGCTCGATTAGTTTGTGGGGATGAAGAGCAGTCTGTTTAGTCTCTCAATGCATTATTTGTTTCTGTTCTCTATTCTAGCTAGTCTTGCTAAAAGGCTAGAGAGGTTGATGATGGAATTTCATATGGAATGAGTGGGATGATGCCAAGAAGTAATCATTTAGTGGATGTTCAAATGTGTGCAAGCCTAAAGTGGAGGATAGACTAGGTTTCAGACATTTAGGCTCAAAACCTATTGAATGATAATTTTGGCAGCAGGAATTGTGGATGGATAGCAACTTAATTCTTTCTTTTCCGGGTGTGTGGATGGGCATCTTCAAAGTCTACGATGCTTTTAAAGTAGGCATTCAATTCAAGATTGGGGGGGGGGTTGTCCTAAATACTTATTTGGTTCTTACTTTTTTTTCTACCTCACTGGTGCCTCTATGCTTTTCCTGCTAGAGTCTCCAATTCCTTCTAAGGTGAAGTTCTTCGTTTGTCAGCAGTCCACAATAAAATCCTTGCGGTTGATCATTGAATCTGTAGGAAGAAGATTATGCCGAATATGTTCGTTATGTGCAAGGCAATTGTGATCATCTCTTTATCCCTTGCTGGTATGCTGCCGACAATTGGCATCTGCTGGATAGTTTCTATTTATGTGTATGAGCTGCTCATTGGTCAGCAATAAGAAGCTTTCATTAGTTGGGGTTGTAATCTTTGGAGGCTTCTCTCTTCACCATTTGTTGGGGGTATATGGAAGGAGAAAAGAAAACAGGAAAAGGGCGAGAGGAAGGCTGAAGCTGATGTGGATTTAGGTGGTAAGAAACTTTTTGAAGACATGTGCCTTATCAAAAGATATATTTCTAGATAGATTTGAATTGGGAAATAGGATTCATGTTGGCGACTTGAAATTCTGGGATAAGGCGTAGATAATGTTGAAAAGAAAATAAAAAAACAAGCTTTGTTGAATTTCCTACATCTGCTTTCAGGTATCATGTTCATGGGATGGGGGAGGGCCATGAATCATTTGCTTCATTTTCCTTTGAATTTTCTAAACATTTATTCCATTTGATAAGAATACTGTAAGCCCTGTTATGCGATGCCAACTCTTTAGGGGAGATCAATTAGATAGTTTCTGAATTAACTCTTTTATATATTTTATTTCCATCCTCGTGTTTGGTTTCTTCAGTGTCCTTTTCCGGACAAGGGAAGTAAGCTATTTGCTTAAGGGATCAATTATATATGTCTTGGTTCAACGTGTCCTTGTGTTGGCTTTCTCATCCTGTTCATTTCTTTTGATCTTCATGCTGGTATTGTAGAGGCTTTTCTGATAGGTGATATTATAGGTCTTTATCCAATAAAAGTATACTGCCGTTATGTTGTAGTGGAATCATATTGTGCTTCACTCTTCTAGGGGAATTTGGACTATGGAAAAATAGTTCTTACTTTTTTTCTTTTGGTAGGCAGTTCTTATTAAAACTGTAGTTATTGACATAATCTACTCAAAACTTTTTAAGAACAAAAGTATTTTTGAATTGTGCTCCTGTGCAATATGTAATGAACTGTTTTGTTTACTTAATTCATTACCAGTGCTTGCTTTCTTTTGCTGACTGTTGCTTGTGCGTCTTCCAAAAATGGCACTGTTCCCCAAAGGATTGATGATGAAGATGATGAGATGGATGTCAATGATCCGGATGTTCAGAGACTTATAATTGTCACTCAGGTAAGGCTGTTGAGCAGCTTAATCGTGTCCTGACAAGAATCAAATTGTTCAGTGTTCTTTTTTTGGTTTTTTCATAAGCAAAGTATGTGTATTATAAGGGCAGAACCCCAGAATCTATAGAAAAATGGAGGGGAAAATAATAAGAGACTGCCTCCAAAGAGATAACACAGCTCAAGGAACTGACAAAAAGAATTAAAACTGGTTCCCTTGAATTCTTTTAAGACAGAACTCCACCAAAATAGCCTCGCGTCCATGGTCCACCCTACCAATCGCTTGATCTTCTGATTCAGACCTGTCTTAAAAATCCTGCAGTTCCTTTCTTTCCATATAGAGCATATGGAAGCAATCGCCAGTGAATCCATCATCAGATTAACATTGTTTCTATATTCTGTTCTTATTTGAGTTTTCTTCTTGTGTCAGTTCTCTCCTAAACATGCTAATTTTATATATGCAAGTATTATTATGACATCATTCACACACCTTCAAGTAAGATTTTTAGTAAACGACAAAACGTAAATATGCTTTTCCAACAAAATGAATGGTGCAGTTGCTTTTTTATTTGCAAATGTTTCATTGGATGGTACTTTAGTCATTTGTATTCCAATCTTTTCCAGATTTAGTCCACTACTTTGTTATCTACTACTAAAAATATCTTACACATCTATATTTGTATGTGTTCTAGATTCATCATCTCAAAACTAGCATCTATGTAACAAACAGCACTTTTAGCTTTTTTTTGGGTTAACTTGTGTTGACATGGATGATACTACACGTCTTGACACATCCTGACATATAAAGATGGTCACCCTTTGTCTACTTTTTTTTTACAAAAAAGTTATTTTATAAGATGGCTATGTTTTCCATCCTCCATAACCACACATATAGCAGTCACATGTACGGTAGTGTCATCCTTTCCTATTTGTAATTAAAAAAAATTTGGTTTAAATATAGCTATAATATATTATTATAAATGAGTATGGATATATCTCCATTTTGGCCTTCTTGAAGGTGTTGTGTCAGACATCAACACATGTCCATGTCCATGTTGCATGGTCTAGCTGCATTATTCCATGGTATAAATGAGCCATTAACATGTTGGATGTTTGTTTTTTATTTGATGTATGGTTTTCTTTTGTCGAAATGCTATGCAGAATATCAGGATAGACGAAGACGATAGAACTGGTGCTAGAGAATCAAGATCCATTTCGAATGAGCTTGCTTCTGCAATCAATGATGGGCTTTACTTTTATGAACAGGTTGATGGAGCTGTTTTACATTATTAGCTATTGTCAGAATCATTCCGTTAGTTGTTTACAACTGCTGTTTTACAATAACAGATTGAATACTCCGGGGTTGTTTCCTTGAAGGGGTTTTAATTTGTTTATTGTTGGCAGGAATTAAGAGCTAAGCGATCTAATAATCGGAGGAATAACTCTGGTTTAGAGACAAAAGATGGAGATTCTAGAACTTCCAGCCTTGCACCTGGATTACCAAATTCAAAGATTAGTGTGAGTCCTGTTGGAAACAATGCCTCAGAAGAACCTGGACATGCCAGTTCTCGGAGGAGGCAAAATAAAGGCGTTAACAAGCAACAATCATCCCATAAGCAGCGTTTATTCCCAAGCAATTTTAGGAACCATGGCAATGGCCGTAACCGTTATGGCATCATATCAGAAAGTCCACCAAGCAATTCAGTTGGCTTTTTCTTTGGATCAACGCCACCGGAAAGTCATGGGTGAGTTCAGTGTACAGTTGCATTAGCTCATCCACTGCAGATTGAAGGGTTCAGCATTTTCACTGAATTGCTTGACTAGCTACTTCAGATTTTATATTTGTGCTAATTTTTTTAATTCCTGATAATCTTTGAATTTCACAGCCCTGTGTCTTCAAAGTTGGGTGCTTCACCTCATGGGATCCCT
Source organism: Euptelea pleiosperma (assembly GCA_035048495.1). Classification (NCBI taxonomy): domain Eukaryota; kingdom Viridiplantae; phylum Streptophyta; class Magnoliopsida; order Ranunculales; family Eupteleaceae; genus Euptelea; species Euptelea pleiosperma. The sequence goes on from CM068544.1 coordinate 4,125,846, forward strand.
TCTGGTAGTAGTCCACCAGTGGGCTCTATGCCAAAGCCATTCCCACCATTTCAGCATCCAAGTCACCAGCTTCTGGAAGAAAATGGTTTCAGGCAGCAAAAGTAAGGGACATTAGTACATCTTGGTATAATATAATATACATTTTATATGGGTCGGAATATATTCTGACATGCCATTTGGTATGCGTACATGGGGCCTACATGGAGATGAGTCGGGATGATTTTTGGTGAGGATACAATCAGCAGTGTGAAATTTCTTACCCTATCAACTGTGGACTTAAAGGTGAAACAGACAGTCCAAGTCTTTTCAACATGTAATCCCCTTTCATGGAGTTAGAATTGTTGGACTAGGCTGATTTTTTGTGAGATCATCATCACTAATAAAATCAGCCCATGACCCATCTCCATATGGGCCCCACATAGGCTTGTCAAGATAAGGCATTCAAAATATCCTACACAGTGTATATGTATACCATTTTTTATAAGGAAAATATTACATATATGGACGTTGAATCTATATCATGAAGGTTGGCTTATGTGGTTGCTCCTTAATTTAGGTACCTGAAGTTTTACAAACGTTGCCTAAGTGACCGAAAGAGAATGGGAATTGGTTGCAGCGAGGTGGGCTATATCTCTGAGCTTTGTTCTCGAATATCTCCTTTGTCAATACTTCAGAAGATAGCTAGTCTCAAGATTCTGGAAGTTTGACTTAGCAGAACTATCTAGGGAAGCATACACTCACCGACCACCATCCATTTGTACAGAGACCTTATGTTTTTTTCCACAAGGCATGGAAGGATTCTGATATCTTTATGGGAATTAATCTGCATATTAAAGAGTATTGTATGTTGGGAATCTTGCCAGATTGCTTTTCTTCGTTGGATATCTCACATAGTCATTCTTGAAACTGAACAAAAAAAACAAAATCCAGCACTATATGGATACTTCTCCTTGATTTTGTCTATTTTCCTCTATTGACTATGTTCGTTAGTCATGCTTCCATAAAGAATATATAGTCTGTCATCCTGTTTCTTTTTGACTTGTTTGCACTTAACTTCTTTTCGAGTTCTATACTTCCAAATTAAAATTACGTATCATGTTTACTCACGCGTTGTTGTACAATTCTTTGTTTATGTAAGTGAAATATGTGTTTGTTGTTTTACATGCAGGAAATGAATACACTGTACCGTTTCTGGTCATTTTTCCTCAGAAACGTGTTCATTACTTCTATGTACAATGACTTCCGGAAGTTAGCTCTGGAAGATGCAGCTGCTAAGTATAATTATGGAATAGAATGCCTTTTCAGGTTTTACAGGTATTTTTTTAAAATCATTCATTTTCAAGCTCTTAAAATTTCAAGAGAATAGTTTTAGTTTATGTACACTTTGTCCCTTCCCAATCTTTTCTCAAAAGTGTGAGAATTTATTAAGAAGGAAAATAAATACAAGAGGGACCTTTCTAAGGTGAAACTACAGGGCAGGGGGGGTATTCATGTTTGACCATCTTTATCACATTTGCTTTTCTGATGTTACTTATGTGGACTATTCTGTTTTGTCTTTTTCCAGTTATGGGTTGGAGAAGCAATTCAGAGAAAACCTGTATGAGGATTTTGAACAGTTCACCCTTGAATTCTACAATAAAGGCAGTCTTTATGGCCTTGAAAAATATTGGTAACTCTTTTTATGTTGTTTTTTTCCTTGTTATATGCATTTTTTTTATGCGGAAGCTCTTTTGATTCTGGTAGAGATGTGTCTCTAGTAAATACTTATACCTTCTGATTTCTGAGTTTCTTTTTTATAAGTAATGAGATATTATTAAGACGACAAGGAGATGATTAGGATTGCTTTTGATGGACAAAGAATGCCGATGTACACCATCTTTAGCCAACAAATTATTATTTTTTGTAAACTTTAGCCAACAAATTGGTGTCTTCATTTATGCTCTCAATAGTTCCTATCTTTAGTCATGAAGGACTTAATGAAGGACTCACAGTATCAATGAGGATTATTATATTGCTTCTACAAAAAATATTGAGGGGGTGTTTGCATTTGGGATTTTGATAAAAAGTCACACCGGCACAAGGATTGAGTTCCTGCATGTAGGGTCACTCGGTATTTCTATGGGAGTGAAAGGAGGTCAGAACCGTGGAGACATGTGTACCTAGTATTCTACTCCCATGGTATCCAAGCATGAGAAGGCACTCTTTGCAGGAGTGAGAAGAAGCCACTTCTGCTGCTCCTACAGAAAACAGCCCCAAAAGGTGGAAAAAAAATCATTGCTTAAACTGCGCGAAAAGATTCAGCAATAAATCATATTAACTGCATTATTCAATACCATTTTTACACGGGAGATTCATTGCCTTCATGAATATGCCTTCTAAACTTAGCAATATTCTTGTTTAGTTTTGGAGTTGTAGCATGAATCCTTGAACTGCAGTAGGAAATTACCAAAACCTGCTCATCTTAGGTCTGAGTTGAACCTCAAACTTGAGCACAATTTACACGATCCAGTTTCTATCTTATTAGGTCAAATTTCCATGTTAGGCTAAATTATAAGAATTCTACTTTTATAGGAAGAGAATATATCAGATGTATCAGAGATTTGTAGTCAGCGCAAGATACATCTTGAATCTAACATATTATGTATAGGGAGTATAATATGTATGTGAGGTCTAAATTGATGAAAACCCGCAGTATACTGTCTAGTACTGTATCACAGCATTGCAACTGTTGCTGCTGGTGTAGCTTTCACTGTTATACTAATTGTCGCATATGTGGCAGGGCCTTCCACCATTATCGGGAGGTTCGTGACAGAAAAGCATCTCTAAAGAAGCATCCAGAATTGGATAGATTGCTGAGAGAAGAATATCGTGGCTTAGATGACTTCCGTGCGAAGGAGAAGGCGGCAAAAGAGGGAAGCAGCAGTAATCACAGTGGTCCTTCTGACAGAGACAATAGAGAGACTCCATTTTTAGGGCAGGCCAAAAGCAAGTCCAACTTGTCAAGGGAGCTGGAGTTAGCGGCCCATTGAGCAAATGCCGGCGAAAGTGTGGTTTGATTATGGAATGGGATGCTTACACACCTCTGTGGGGGGCGTGACCTTGATGCTTGCCGTAATTTGTTTTTGGCCCGTTTGGCCCTTGGGAAATTTTGTGCAGAGTTTGGAGTTCTCTGCGAGCTAAGAGTGTTGGGTTAGATTTTTCTCTGCGGATTGTACATAAGGAAAAACCAAAAAAAAAAAAAAAATTGGAAAAAAAAAAGAAAAAAAAATCCAGAAAAGAAAATAATGGCTGTATCTGGGATTTGTGGAAAATTGACCAATAAGAGACTGGAATTTGGCCTGATCAGCTCGGTAATGTTATTTTAATTTAATTTATTTTTTGTTAGCATAAATCAATCCCCCTTTTGCTATTATCCGAGCAAAAACTATATAAAAGGAAATTTATGAACCAAAAATGCTTGCAACTCCAAGAAAGTCCTATCCATAGTTCAAGAACAGGTTGACCTGGGACTCCACTAGGGTCTGGAATCCGTGTTGCACCCTGGTTTTTTGGTAGATTTAACTTCTCAGACAGCTCTTGCTCCATGACCCTCTCCTTGTCTTTCTGTAGGATTGTACTTCTTTGTCTCCCATGGCCAAAACGATTTCAGTATAGATGGGATCGATTTTTTTTATTTTTTTTAGGTAGTTAAGCCTGTTTTAAAAGAGATCAGTAACTCGGTGAAGGCGGGTTTTGAAGATGGGGTCGATTTTGAAGGAACCAAATTCAGGCACCACTTTAGTAGTTAATTATAGCTGTGTATAAATGCTCCTTTTTGAGTCTCTACCCCTTCCGTACAGGTCCTACCTTTGGAAGGAGTAAATCTTCGCTCACTGCATGTTGTGAGCCAAGCCGATCACAGCACACAATACGAGCCTATGGATGTTTGTCCAATCACTAGGTGGACCTACAAACCAAAAATCAGCCTGATTAGTGATTTACAACCTTTGGATCTTTGCTGCCAAATAACGCTCAATAATGCTCAAATTCCTACGGTGAAAATCAACCATGAAAATAACTTCAATCCAACGCATAGAAATCACTGATCAGGTTTATTTTTTGTTTGTAGGTCCACTTAGTGATTGATCCATACGGTCAGCGCCCTCTAAGAGTGTGCCAGATGGCTGTGATTGGCTTTGCTTACAACATGCAGTGAGCGAAGGTTTACTCCTTTGCAAGTTCTCTACCTCGTCTTTTCATTGGGTAGGGCTGTCAATGGATATTATTCGAATCGAACATCAGCATATCCAAATCTGAAAGAATATCCAGGATACAAATTTGATTTGCAGTATGTGCATTGCCAACCAATACTAACCTGTTGGTAGTTTTTGTCCAAACTAAGGTAAGTAGCACTATAATGTATTTCCGAAGAGAAATTTACCAAACACGTCTAACTCCACTCATAAAAAAAAAACCAAAAAAAAAAAAACGATCCATATCCGAATTCAGATCCGGCTCATCTCTGTAGATCATTTTCTTCATCATCTATGCCGTATTCCAAATGTTATAGGTCGACAACATGAATCATATTTGCTATTCGACTCTGCTTAGAGTTATATTCTCTGTCAAGCATAAGTCTTTAAATCTTTTCTTACTACCTTTATCCATGTCATTTTCAATGGCCTTCCTCTCTCCTTTTTAAGGCCTTCAACTGTCACCAAGGCACAAGTTCAACTTTTAATCAATATCATGATCCATATTCGGATTCGGATATGACTTGGATACATGATACAATTCGAATCCAAACTATGATCCATATGGAAAGTCTGGATCTGGATCCGACCCATGCGGGGTATTATGGGTTGGATCCAGACTTTCCATATGGATCATAATTATGAAAAAAATAATTTTAAAAAGAAAATTCATAATTATGAAAAAAAAAAAAAAAATAGATTTATGTATACTCCCACTAAATGCATTTATTAGTGTTGATAATTGATTATGAGATTAATAATCCATTATGATAATTGGTCATACTTTCTGGTGCAGGCAAACATGTCTTGGGTGATGCCGAAATCAATTAGTGCTGCTTTGAGGTTGGCCTAAGATCAACTTATCCTCAAAGGGGGGTGATCTTATGGTGGATGTTACCATTCACGATCATTTGGGGGGAGAGGAACAAAAGGACTTTTAGAGGAGAAGTGGGCTCTCTTCAAGACACCACTATTGGTATCAAGGCCCTTCTTCATAGTTGGGGCAACATTGCACCTGAAATGAAATGCGTCTTCTTCTCGGATGCCAGCTCATCACTATCAACCACCGTTGGATTCTCGGAATCCACAGCCGAGAACACGGATTCCCAAGAGGGGGCAGGAAAAGGGGGACTCCTGAGCATGACATTAGATTGGGTTGCAGAACTTGTCTCTATAGTACTTGGTCCCAGGATAATGGCACATATATTGGCTTCAATCCCACCAACATTAGATTGGATAGAGCCGTTGTTTGTGATCGGGGCCGGATCAGTTAGTGCCGACCCGGATCCCTCAAACCAAGGAAACAAATACCCAAAAAACCACCTTTTGTGTTTGTGTGACACACACTGAATTTTGAAAGTAATTAGTAATACCATCATTTGACTAACGTTAAACCGTGACATGCGTCGTGCGTCTGTTAATGCACCGATAAAAGGACCATAATAGGGCCCGTTTGATAACGATTATGATAATCGATTACAGAGCTGATAATGGATTATTATTGACTCCATCCCATGGTTCGAAGTCTCGGCCGATCCCATTCTGGATCGGGCGATCAGGATCGGGTTTGGAGCCCACCGATCCAATCCAAAAATGGATCATCTAGGGCCAATATCACTGTTTCCCTAGGAAGTCTCACTTCGTCTCGGGGTGAGATGCGCCGATCCTATTCTGAATCAGGCGATCTGGATTGGGATTGGAGCACACCGATCTGGCCTCTGATCCCGAGATTCCGAACCATGCTCAATCCTCCATCGAGTCAGTTATCACACACTATCCTTGATGGATCTACGTACGTAATATCAGCTTGATCGATGATTTTTAACAGTTATATTTTAAAAAAAGTTCAAATCCAAGGGCCAAAACTCATATTATTAAAATGTTAAATCCAACAGATATAAATCATCGATTAAATGGATTTTTTATTTAGACTCAGGCTCCAGTTACCGCCCTAAAATGACTGACAGGTTCTGGTTACAGGACACAATATGAGCTACGTGGTACACTCTTTGAGGACTCTGACCGTATGGATGTTTGCTAGCTCGATGAACATAATAAACAAAGAGACAGTTTTTCAAAGAAATCCCCAACCAAAAATAAAGACATTATAGTGATAGGGTCCACTGAGAGAAGATAAAGACATTTTGCAGTAATGATGATCCAAATGACTTTTTTAAGAAAAATAATTTTCAGAAACGTCATTTTATTAAAATAAACACTTTTTTTTTTTAAATGGCGATCCAAACACATACTCGATCATTATTGCGTCTTTGCTTGATTGCCTCTTGTGACATCTCTATTGTCTCATACAAGTGCCTCGCGGTTGAATCATCACCATCAAATAAACAAAGCATTCTAATGAGAGGCTCTAAGGCTGAGATTATTACATTATATACATCTTTCTAAAAATTTGAATTTAAATACATGTAGTCCACCATTATTTTTTTTATTTTTTATTTTTATATCATCAAAACCTTCTTTACCCATTCAATTTGACTATAAGGGCCTGTTTGGTAGGCCACCGTGGTGGGAAAATAAAATATCTGCGTGCGTTAACATTCGCCTGGGCATGTTTGGCACGCATTTGCCCGTGCCGAATATTTAACAGGGCCCACAAATTTGCCCGCCGCAGCGGGAAAACATTTGATCACCTCCCCCCTAGGTAAATATTTTCACATCAAATAAACCTTGGGGTCTGTTTGGTAACCTGGAATTGAGCCGGAATTGGATTTGTGATTCTTGAAATCATAAATCTCAATGTTTGGGAGGACCGAATTCTAGGAATTATATTTCAAATTCCGTGATTTTCCTAGAATTAGAAGTTTTAGGGGGGAGAAGAAACTTCAAATTTTTGGAATTCTATTTTCGGATGGAGAGATTCGAGAGAATTTTTATTCAGCTCCAACTCTCACACGCATCCCTAGGTGGATATATAAACCAAAAATAGTAAGATTAGTTATTTGTAACCATTGAATTGGTGTCTTTTATTGGTTTTTTTTTTAACCGTGGGATATCTAGCATTATTTAAGGTACTTAGATCCAACGGTAAGAAATTTTTAATCAACCTTATTTTTAGCATGTAAGTTCACCTAGGGATGGGACAAATATCCATACGGTCCGTGGTCTCTAATAATGTGACACGTCACTCATACTGTGGTCCATCATTAATAGATTATAAATTTGTAACCGTTGGATTGATGTCTTTTATAGGTTGATTTTTAACCTTGGGATATACATATAGCATTAGTTGGGGCACGAAGATCCAAAGTTGAACGATAAGGTCTACTTAGGGATGTAACTAATCTTTGGATTGATGTCTTTTATGAGTTGATTTTTAACCATTGGATTGATGTCTTCCATGAGTTGATTTTTAACCGTTGGATATATATAGCACTAGTTGGGGTACGATGATCTAAGTTGAGAGATAACTAATCAGCCTAATTTTACTTTGTAGGTCCACCAGGGATATAACTAGCCGTTGGATTAGTGTATTTTATGGGTTGATTTTTAACTGTGGGATTTCTAGCATTAGTTGGGATATGAAGATCCAAAGCTTATAAATAACCAATCAGCCTTATTTTTAGTATGTAGGTCCACCTAGGGATGGGACAAATATCCATATGGTATTAGTGATTTGTACCCGTATATTGGATTTGTGTCTTTTTATGGGTTGATTTTTAACTATGAGATATCTAGCATTATTTGGGTTACTCAAATCTAAAGGTTAGAAATAACTAACCAGGCTGATTTTTAGTATGTAGGTCCACCTAGAAATGGGACAAACATCAATACGGTCTATTGTCTCTAATAATGTGCCACATGGCTCATAATGTGGTCCATCATTAGCGTTGATAACAGACATACTTAGCTAGGCTTTAGCCATGAGATTTTGGCACTAATATTGATCAAAAAATTAAAATAATTTTATTTCGTATTTTTATTTTTTTCTCTAAATTAACATTGATAATAGTAAACTGACGGATGACAAAAAAATAACAACCGTTATAACATAAAGTTCATGAGATGATAATTCTCGTAAGTAGATAGATAGAAAATTCAATTCTTTTAGATCTCCAAACAGCTAAAATTCGATTTTATTAGAAATTCCAAGTAAATTCCACGGTGTAGCCAAACACCAGAAATTTTAATTCTTGGAATTCAAATTCTTAGAAATCACAAATCTTGGAATTCTATTTTCAATTCCAAATCCATGTCTGGTTGCCAAACAAGCCCTTGGTGGAAAATTTTTATTTTCTCATGGGAAAATCACTATTTTAAATAAAAATGAGATTTTTAATATATAAAAAATATAAATATGAGTTTTTTTGGATCTTTCGATCTAATATGTGGGTCCCACACTCGCCTAACCCATATTTGACTTACTTTGATATGTGAAACCCACACAAATTGAAAGAAAATAAAGTACGCTACCTAATACATATACCAAACGTTGTTAAATATTGAGATGCACAAATATTTAGCCAAGATAATATTCATATTGCTAAATATTTGCCATTGGAACTCTTTTTCTCATGTACCAAACATGCCCTAAATATATTTCGAAGAGTAGTTGAAATCCACGGGCACCTCACCATGTTTTGTAAATATGGGGATATCGACCTTTTCATAAGCATGTCTCTTTTTTTTTTAGAGAGGTAAGTGTAGGGTTAGGCGGACCCCTACTTGACATTAATAAAAATGACTACAACCTGTAGTACAAACGACCTATAGCATCATCAGTTACAATAGTAGCCAAATCACTATGGAAGTTAACAGGTGGGATGATAATACAACAATTAAATTTTTTTTTTTTTTGAGAAAAGATCAATATATATAAAAGGAGATCGAGAAGATCTCAGGACTACAAAGAGGACAGCCCTATTTGGGTTAAAACAGAAGCAAAACAAAAAAAAGAGAGGCCTCCACCTTTCCTATCTCCTCAATAGAATGTCAAACCTAAAAACCATATCACTAAAAGAGGTGCCCTTTAGCTCAGTGAAAATGCTTCCCCAAATATGGAGAAAGGCCTTAACACTAATAATGATATCCTGAAAAGTGCCTTCTAGTCCTCTAAAAACCCTCCTATTCCACTCCCACCAAATACCCCAAATGATTGCATATGGGGTCATCCTCCACAGAATCTTGCCCCTAGCAGATAGATCAATCTTGGGCCACCCTCTCAACATAGCGCCTACCGATCCCGGCATGACCCAGTGAAGACCTACCTACTCAAAAAAGTAGGACCAAATCTGTGTAGCCAAATCACAATGTAAGAAGACATTCTCCTTTGATAATGCTCAATGTATGAGTAGAATCTGTACCAATATGGATCTTGTCAATGTTGTTGGTTCGGGCCAATTAAAGTCTGATAGCGATAGCTTGGAGTTCATGAAAGATAACCGATACTTTCTGTTGACCACGAGCATAAGCATTCAACGCAATGCCCATGGAGTTTCTAATAATACCGCCATATCCAGCAACATTTTCTTTCATGGATCCATCTGAATTGAGCATCCAATAACCCGTGTAAGGAGCTTTCCATTTGCAAGTGATAGGAATTTTGTTTTCAAATTCCATATTTATCCTCCAAGAATTGAAAAATTCTCTAGTTTTAGGAGAATCATTCACTTTACCTTTGTCCGAACTAAATCGAAGTTTAGTGTTAAGAATGATCTCCTTAGGTAAGAATGTATTGCTGAATACCCTGGCATTTCTCTCCTTTCATATCAAATAGATTGTAGCATTGAAGGCCACTTGCATAACCTGCGATAGTAAATCTTTCCCATTCAAGTGATCAAGAATCCATTGAGCTTCTACATCCGAGTCGGCCACCGATGTATCGAACCTTTACAACGTTAAAATATTGCTCCATATGAACTTGGTGAAAGGGCAATTGAAATAGGTGTTTTACGCTTTCCTCATCAATTCAACAGAAAACACATTTGCTATTATTGGTAATGTGTTTGATCTGTGGTCTGTCTTTAGTTGGTAGTCCTCCATTCAACGCCAACCAAGTGATAAAGCTATGCCTCTGTATGTTCTTCTTCGGCCAAACAATATGGACCCAATCCACTTTCTGGTTTCTATTACGAATCAAGTCATAGGCTGATTTGAGGGAGAAATTCCTTGAGTGAGTCGCAGTCCAAATAGAGGTATCCATACAGTTGCCTATAAGGTGTTTGATATGTTTGCTGGCTTCCATTCTATTGTTAAGAATCTTTCTCCATGCCCAAGAGCAGTCTTGGGGCGTCTTCATAGTCCAGAAATCCTTCTTTTTTATATGGTTAGCTTTAATCCAAGCCACCCAAAGAGTGCCTTTATTAGTAGCTATCTCAGCAATATGTCGGAATGTTACTGCCCTATTCCAATATTTTTCCAGGTTCTTGATGCCAAGGCCACCTGCATCTTTCGGATGACAAATGTTATTCCAAGATATCTTATGATGTTTCCTTTGTAGATCAGGCCCTCCCCAAAGGAATCTAGCACCAATCCCATCCATATCATTGATCACCTCTTTTGGGAGTAGAAAGCAATAACTCCAATAAACTTGTATACTCTGCAGGACCGATCTCACCAGTTCTAGTCTGCCCGCATAAGATAGAAGTTTTCCTTATCAAGATTGAATACGAATGTCAATCCTATCAATCAGAGGTTGACAGTCTTTTGCTGATAGTCTCGTGGATATAAGAGGTAACACGGTGAAGTACCTTAATTCAGTATAACCCAATGCTTCAATAATTTCCTCCTTGATCGATTCGTCTAATCCTGCACTGAAGAAAGTACTCTTAGAATGATTAGCTTCAAGACCTGTGGTTTCCCAAAAGAGTTGGTGAGTATCAGTCGTCTGCAAAGCACGTATGTGTAATAAGAGGGTTAGAGCATTTAGGATGTAGAGTGAAAAGTCTATCGGAAACCTTTTGTTGAAGAAGAATATTAAAGACCTCCATAGCGAGAACGAATAGATAGGGAGATAAAGGATATCCTTGTCTAATCCCTTTCCGACCTGCAAAGTAACCTTCTGGGCAGCCATTAACAATGATCGAATATCTGATTGAAAATATGCAGGTACGTATCCATTCAATCATGGTAGGATGGAAAGTCGTCATAGTGAGTATGTCGATCAGAAAGTCCCAACTTAGATTGTCATAAGCTTTCTTAAGATCTATCATCACCATACATCTAGGCGATATGTTACTCATGTGGTAGTTTCTGATCAGTTCATGGCAAATCAGAATTTTATCACTGATTCTCCTCCCTTTAATAAAGGTCGATTGCGTCGAGTCAACTAGAGAGTTAAGAGAGCCCTTTAATCTGTTGGCTATGATTTTAGATATGCATTTGTATATAATATTGCAACAAGCGATCGGTCTATAATCACCTAAAGAGGACGGATTACTAACCTTTGGAATCAGTGATAAATGTTGAGTTCACCCTAGGAGGGATTTTGTTAGCTCTGAAGAAATTTGTTATCGCCTTACTAACCATCCAATCCGATAATATGCCAAGTACGTTTGAAGAATAATGCATTGAATCCGTTGGGACCCGGCACCTTGGAGTCGTTCATGCCAAATATAGTGAGCTTTTTATCTCATCATCAGTAATGTACCTCGTCATGTCATTCTTTTGTTCTTCAGATAAAGTTTTATGGAATCTGATGGCTTTGATGATGTCTTCATTATACTCTCTATCTTCAGTCCCCAGTTGAGTATGGAAATGCCTAACTATCTCATCTTTAATAAGATTGGGATTAGTTAGCTTTCGATTCTGATTATCACAAATGCTAAGAATAGAATTTCTAGCTCTTCTGGCTTTAACCGAGTGATGAAAGAACGGAAGTGTTGCTATCTCCCAGGCTTCGCCAACTTATACGGGATTTCTGTTTCAACAAAGATTCTTCATGGTTGGAAATATTAGCATACCTTTGAAGTAGAATATCTTCTTGACGTTGTAAAGCTTCATCAAAAGGTTGTTGATGTCCGGATATTTGGACGGCGTCAAGTTCTTTTTTGGCCTTTTGAACTTTGTTGCTCAGGTCTCTGAAATGAGTTCTGTCCCATTCTCTTAACGCAACGTTAACAAGTTTTAATTTTGGGAATTTTAGACATACTCCCCCATCTTATTTTTAAAATTTGACATAACCCCCCACCCCCCATGACTCGGTCCACAATCATTTGACCAGTGTTGACCCGAGTTGACTACCAAATTTTGTATTAAAGGACAAAACTGCCCTTGTCTCCAACCTTAGACCAAGCGTTTGGGTTTGGAAACCCAAACCCCAAATCAAACATGAAAAGAGAAGACTAAAAATAAAAATAAAAACAAAAACCCATGTAGGTAAACCTGAGATTTTTTGTTTGGTTTTTTATGAATTAAGCAAAGATTGAAAAAAAAATCCTATAAAAATAGATAAAACTCACAAGAGAATGCAATTTCTTTTTAAATTTGAGAGAACCCATCTTTCCAAAATCCATGTCTCAAAAGCTTAAAATCTAAAGTTCTCAAAATTCATTTTTTTTTTAAACCTTGAGTTTTAAATTGTTGCTGGAGTAATGGTAGGCCGGCCATGAGACTCCAATGGGTTGGTCGCCGGTGATGGGAGGCCAACCCATTGGAGTCTCTTGGCTGGTCGTCCTCCACAGCTGTTCGATTTGGGGTTTAGGTTTTAGCCCAAACCCTTGTTCCAAAGTTGAAGACAATGGTGTTTCTGTCATTTAATACAAAATTTGGAATTCAACTCGGGTCAACACTAGTCAAATGACAGTGGACCGAGTCATAGGGGGGGTATATCAGCTTTTTCAAATTGTGAGTGTGTGTTTGGGAGGGGGAGGGGGGGGGGGGGGGGAGATGTCATTTGAGTCAGCCTAAACATCGGGTCCCCCTTAATACGTGTCTGCGAGAGATCTTCAACTATGCTAATAAATCCAGGGTGCTCAACCCAAAAGTTATAGAACTTAAAAGGCTTTTTTCCTTTAGCTTTGTTGTCTATTCTAAGGTTTAAAGGAGGCCGTTTTAACGGTTAAACGGACTGGGGGTGTTACCGTTTAAACAGATTGAAACGGTCAGGGGTAAAAATGGAATTAAACGGATTTTAACGGAAAAAGTGGGACTGAAATTCAAATTTTGAAATTTGAAAAAAAAAAAAGGAATTTAACAGAATTTAACGGAATTAAACAGTTTTAACAGCCGTTTTTTTCACAAAATTTTTCAAAATTAAACGGCCTGTTTAAACGATTTTAACGGCCGTTAAAACAAAAAAAACAGCCGTTTTTTTCAAAACAGATAAAACGGGTTTAAAAGGTTTAAACGGAAAAGGGCTTGGGGCGTTACCGTTTAAACGGCCGTTTTTAAAACCATGGGCTGTGGTCCGATATACCTGGTGGAAGAACTTCCATTTCTGTATTGGTATATACATTCACCCATTGGTAATTAACCAGTGATCGATCAAGTTTACACAGGATCTTGCTAGTACCTTTTTTCTTGTTATTCCGTGTATATCTCAACCCTTTTAGTTTTGAAGTCAGATAAATTGGTGATGGATAAGCAATCATTGAAGTCTCTCATCACGTTCAAGTTAGCCGGATTGCCTCCCATTTTTTCATCAGCATACCTTACTATGTTGAAGTCGATGTCCACCAATTGTTTCCACAGATCTCTTCTTTCTTCCTTGCTGTTAGCGGCATAGACCACAGTAATTAAGTTGGAAGTTTTTATTGCCTTCATGATCTGCAACCGAGCAATGAATAGCTTGGTTACTCTTATAGTTGGTCTTTAAGTCGACAATTGTCGGATCCCAAAGAATCCAAATTCTACCGTTAATAGCTTGACAGTAATTCTCTTCAAGCTTCCACCCCGGACATACCCAGTTATGGATATTCATGTTTGCAGCTCCTAATCTTAGTTACGCGGGATCAGCCCAATAATCGATATTTTATGCTCCTTGATTAACTTTTTAACCTCTCGTTGCTTGTGGGGATCATTTAGCCCCCTAGTGTTCCACACGGAGATGTTATTCATCAATAACTAGAGGTTTCGTGGCTTGTAGCACGTTAGATAATTCTTTGATTCCTTCTCTGATCTGTGTTATGGAATCCAACTTGTATGCCTTTACTAGATCTTATAGTTAGAAGGATTATTTGAGATTACTTGCATGCACATGTTTTGGTCCAATCTCATCTATAGCAGAGGCAAGTAAATCTTTAAGAAATGCACCACTTTCTATGTTTCAGGAAATAACGGTCATTATTTAAGTTATAACATATTATTTTCTGAGCGTTAAAACAGTAATGTGACGGGGGAGTTCAGAATCCGACTGTTCTTTTTGTTATAAGGGCTGTTTTTAAACCATTGTATAAGCCACTTACACGAAAATAGAATGACCATTATAACTGCCATTTTTTTTTATTTATAATAATGACCATTATATTTTATGAAAAAAAATTGTTTTATAAAAAACCCACTATTTCCGTAGTAAAAAAAGAAGAGCTAACTGTTTTCATTGTAAAAAAAAAAAAAAAAAGGCTAAAAACAGCAATGCCCCCAATCCATTATAACAGACCCTTTGTTCCAACCTCACTTGTTTTGATACGTGAAGGAGATAAAATCGAGATTGCCATCCAATCTCTCATCCTCCCACAACAAACAATCACAAGTTAAATCATTAGTAACACAAATGCAAATGAAAAATAAACAGAGAACACAATACTTACGTGGTTCGTCACTGATATCTTGCCACTAACTACATCCACTGAAAGTCAATCTCCAGCTCATCTTTCATTATCAAATCACCTATTACAGATTACAGAACAACCCCTTTTACTTGCCATTCTCCGACTCATCCTTCATTATCAAATCACCCATTAGACAATCCAATCTCCCGCTCATCTTTCATTATCAAATCACCCATTAAACATTACAGAGCAGCCCCTTTTACGTACAGTTTCCCTCCTCTCTCTAAGTCCCTTGTACATACATTTAAGCATCTATCTATAAGCTCCTCTCCCCTCCACCATGTGTCGACCCAAGAGGGTCTCTAGGGGTTTGGAGAGTAATCTAGTACTTTGCAGTGTACCGGTCCTGATACATGCATATTTCCCATTTTTATGTATCTACAGCACATAAACCAAACCAACCCCGTTCCATTCACACAACAGAATAATTTTTAAACAATAATTAGACAATCACAAAATGCAATCGGGCTATCCTATTTCTAATATACATTCGGTTTCAAGTGTTGAGATCAATTTTGAATTTTTGACTCTTAAGTAGAGCTAACATGAAAAAAAGACAAAAACAAGATTTAAGATCCAACTTCAGATGAAAATTGTCAGCTAACAGAACTAACCATTCTGAAATTGCTACTAACCCTATTCTAATGTGAAATTAAAGTAATTGATGACATGAGTTGCATGCAGGATATAACCCCGAGTTAAAAGAGGCTGCATATAATGCTAACTATACACCTCATTTGTGGTTCAATACCCTTCAGACCAAAAAAGAAAAAAAATTAAATAGTCTGCATTTACATAGCTCCGGCCTTAACAAAAGAACATGGAACTGCTCACATTGTCATGAAGCCTGGGCAATTCAGGAACTGGGATTCCCCCAGCAGATGTCAACCCACCATGGCTTGAAGATGTTTCTGACATTTCATCAAACTTCAGGAACTGTGACACCTGGCTGGCCGCAAGATGAGCATAGCATATGGGAGCAACTGCAGATAACACAGGAAAATCATGATTTTCCATACTTTTTAAGCCAAATAAAATGTTCCCAGTCGAAATTTCACCATTTGCTGCGGTAAAGAACCACCCATGAGAAAATCTAAAGCACAGGTGAAACTTTACTCATAATTGAACCCTTGAGAAAGTTAGGCCACCCTTTTCACCAAATGCATCAAGATGACCTAACTTTCATATGCATTTCAGTAGAACTTTCCAGAAACCAAGGACGCTTCTAGAATATTATGAGCATTTGATTCAAAACCTGCATATACCCTGTTCAGTCTTACCAACACTTAATAGTATAAAGAAACATGCATTACCTACGGAAATGGCTGTGGTGCTCCGCTGGTACCTGCAAAAGTTACAACAGTTCTGTAATTTATGACAACTATGAACATCATTAAACTGGGCAGCTATGAGATCTACTTACACATAGGAAAGAGAGTGCACAAGTTCCTGCAGATCATCGGCAGAAAATCCAATTTCATCTAACAGAACATGGTAATGCGTAGGTCTGGTCGTCCCCTATACGGCAGAAAGTGCATCCAGGTCAACTTTCTTTTGACAATGAAAGAAAGCTTTCGCTTAAAAATACGCTATGGATAGACCTCACATAAATTTAGATAATAATATACATGCATATATAGGTATAGAATACCTGCTTAAGCCCCTGCCCAAGTAGTTAACATATACAATACCACAAACTCATCCCAGCTCGTCCCCAAAACAAATGTACTCGTACATATGACGGGAAATATATATATTCAGTAAACCCACACAGATTGACTCATCTCGTCATGCATATGAAAAAACCCAAATGTGTTCAATGGATGTACAGAGAGAAATGAGGTCTCGCAACCAAGATAATTTGGTCCAAGTATTTCTCACTCGGACATACAAACCACATCCAACTCCAGCAAGAAAATTATCAAAATTGGCTACCATTGACCAATGCTTAGATTTTGACTGAAACAAATAAGCATCATCCATGTCAAAACTCACAATCATCCCAGCATGCGAACACATGTAGAAATCATTGTTTCGCGGATGGCAAATTTTGTTGTCAATAACTGTCCCTGCAAATGTAAAAAAAAAAAGGTAAACTTTTTTTATTTAACTGGTATTTCCTTTTCTGGTGAATGAGTTCAATGCAAGGCTAACCAGGTGGAACATTATCGGGAGATCCAATTTGGAAGAATTTCGTATGGTGATTTTTTTGTGCAACAATCACTGTAAACTTAGGATCCCACTTCTCGTCGAGGAACTTACAGGCCTGTAACAGCAAAAAGGAAAATAAAGAAGCACTCTTTAGATCCAACAAAAATAAATATATATATTTCCACATTGTTATTGAAGGGCCTCTGTTTAGCAAGATAACCTCAATGATTTGATCCAGTTCGATGTTTAAGACTTGGTTGAATTGTGATTCGCTGACACCATCCCTACACGATGTGTCATGAATTTACAACCAAGGAAGAAAATGCATAAGAAAGTAGATAGATTCAGTCATAAACATCCCTAAATTCAAAATTACTCAAGGGAAAAATCCCACTCAACAAATTTTATAACACGACCATAACAAATGTTAAAGACAAGAAAGACGAGAATAGTTAGCCAACTCACCTCAGGAATACAAATATTTATTAGTATAAATGAATGCAATACAATATAGTTCAACGCAACAGAAATGGTAGGTCATGATGAATGGTAGATTACCTAACTGTGACATACACATGCCACACATGCAAAGGTAGGAACCACATTAAATGGATCACATTTATCATATGCCAAATATCAACCTAAGCATATGATTCAAACAGTACAATTTAGATATTTTCCTGAATCATCTACATCTAATATCATCTCAAAGAATAACAAAATATATTGAATTAATAGGCTCCTTTGATCAGGTCAAAGCTCAGAAAATTTCCCAAGTGGGGAGGCCATCAAATTGCTGGCCCTGAACCTCCTGCAAGAAATAGTTGTCTACACAACCCTGGGTCAAGAATCCTCTTTCTACAGATACAAGTTAATATAAGTATACAATATGTCTAGTTCAACATGAAAGCATATAAGATTTTAACTAATCTGTATTATAGGCTAGTACCGAGGTATGGCTGAGACACAACCGGGCAGCACTTACGCTCCATAAATGAAGTGTCTGAAACAGGTACAGCACCATTTTGAAGTTTCGAGGAAATACAGATTATAGGTGCTAGAATTTTCGATGAATGGCATCCAGATCATTTATTAGGTATGCTAGGATCAGACCCCAACCACAAAATTGGCGCAGAAAGAACCAAAGGCTTGGATTTCACAGTATTCTGGCAAAAAATGCACCTATTTATGATTGCACTCAACTTCAAGAAAGCTTAAAATTTTAAGAAGGTTCAAAGGAGCCCAAACTTTGACTTCTTTAGAGAAATATTATGGTGTATAGTTCAATTTTTTATTTTTAGGTAAACCTCTTTTGGGTTGTATACTTGCTCTTCAAACAAGTATGATAACAATTTCTCTTCCAATTTTCAATAGAAGAAACAGAAAAAGATGCAAATTTTCACGTCTTAAGCTTATATTTTCTTTACTTCTTTTCTTCTCTGAGTTTTCTACAGTCACTCCTATCTTTTTATTCTTACGTATTTATATTTTGTCATAATTTCTCCGCTTCTTTGTGCATTCATTATAAGATAACGGTTTTGAAACCTACATGCACCAATACAAGGAATGTGTGATATGTTTAACCAAGTACGAGAAAATGTTACGATATGGAGATCCAATGTTTAGAGCAACTTCTAATATGAAGAGAAACAAATTCTAAGAATTACTTACCAACAAGTTTTCTCTGCACAACATAATTACTCCTTCGAAGCAATATGGACAGCTTTATTAAGTAAGAAACAACAGAATCTACTAGTAGTCACTAATATAGGATGCCAAGAAAACAAAACAAAACTTACAAGGTAGGCCGAGATCACCATTATGCAAAGGCTTATAAAATACGCATTTGCATTTTGTGATCAGTTGCCAAGTAATGGATAGAGAAAAGAACATTGGGATTCTACGACAAGCATTACTAACACAATAAGCAACATTTTGTAAGTAGGATTCACTTCCATAGTATTCTACATCAGTGTTTCTAAATGCCAAGGCGTGAGGCGAGGCACTTCACAAGCCAAAGCCTTGAGGCGTAAGCCTCACGCACACACATTGTTTAGGTAGATAAGTATTTAAAATTTTAAATATATTAAAATGAAGTAAAAATTAAAAAAAAACATATTTTCAAGTTTCATATTTTCAATTCTAAGTTCCAACCACTCTAACAAAAAAGCAATACACCAATCAAAGACTCAATCTTCTACTAAATTAAATGCATCTTCATCAATTATATGAACAACATCTTGATAGTCCGAGCCGAAATTCCCCTCCAAGTCCATCAATTGTAGATTAACACTCTTGCCTTTATGATGTATGACACTTGTTTTTATTTCTTTTAATTTCCTAAAATTCTTTTTTTATTTCTTTTTATGTCAAAAAGTAACACCTCTGAAGCGCACACCCACTCCAAGAGGAGTTGAAGAGGCGCACACCTCACTGAGAGGCGTACGCCTCATCAATGACTCCTAGAGTGAGGCGTAAGCATCATTTGTATAAACACCTCTTCCTTGGGCCTCGAGGCGTACACCTCACACAAATTTAAAAACATGGATCTGCATAGCTGAATTGTTGATGCACATGAAAATACCTAAATCGTTCAAGAGCATTGTGAAGCTGTCAAAGTTTTGTGTTTATACGACTAGTGTTCCGCTTCAGTCACAAATAGAATGACAGACACTAAACCAATTTATGCCCTACAGGTGCTAGGATTTTCATTGAACTTATAATTTCATGTAGCCCAAATTATTTTTTGTAGGTAATGTTGAACAACGATTTACCCTAAAAGATTGACCTGTTAGGGAAAGGCGAAACAACCAGTGTTTTTAAAAGCTAAGGCGTGAGGCAAGGTGCTTTACTAGCCAAAGTCTTGAGGCTCGTAAGGAGTAAGCCTCACGCGCACGCATTTTTTAGATAGATAAGTATTAAAATCTATAAATAAATATAGCAAAAATTCTAAAAACAAAGCATATTTCCAATTCTAAGTTCCAACCACCCTAAAAAGTAGAACACCAATCAAAGACTCAATCTTCTACTAAATTAAATGCTTCTTCATCAATTATATGAACAACATCCTCATCATCAATCAATTGTAGATCAATCGATGCTGAGGCCCTTTTGAATATAAAACTTTAGGGTCTTTTTATTTTTATGCTGGGTCCCTTCGTCACCTTTTTTTTTTTGGTAAAATCTTGACATTCTTTTTTGGTTTTTAAAGTTAAAACAACATGCCAAGAAACGACACAACTGAGGTGTACGCCCAGTCCAAGAGATGTTGACGAGGCGTACGCCTCAGATGTTTAAACTCCTTTTAATTGAGCCTCAAGGCATTTTTTAAGAGCTTTGCCCCAAGGCGCGCCTCGAGGCGTAAGCCTCACGCTCCTTTAAAAACACTGGAAACAACTATGTATACCAACGAGTCATCGAGCCAACACAACACGTGGGCGGGAACACACCCTCCGCTAATAGGTAATTGGAAACCCCAATCACAAGGTCGTGGCACAAAGCACCAAAGGTTTGGTTTCACAGGGTCTAGAGACAAAAGTCTCTAAACAAAGAAATAACATACGTCATTTTTTCGAAAAGAAATTCAGATTCAAGCAAGTCTAGAAGAAAGTCAAAAATTTCAAATGGGGTAAAAAGAGCCCAAACTTTGGCTAACAAATTCCGTCTGTTAACACCGGTTCAGTTGTTTACTTCCACTTTCAACAACATACTTCAATTGACGTTGAAGAAATCGAAAATGACAAAATGTGCTATATGTTTAGGAGGTTAAGAAATAATATTCCGATATGGAGGATCAAAGGTTTAAACCATTAGATAGAGAAATTTACAGATTTAATACTTCCCAAGAAAATTTCTTTGCACCCCATGAGTATTCTTTCAACTGATATCGCCCGATTTATAAAATCAGGAAAAATAAAAAAACTAATAAGCATATGTAATTATTTTAATATTCTAAACCATTCAGATAGTACAGAACCAAACAATACCACCTCATGAAATAATGACAGTAAAGTGCACCTTCTACAATACAAGCCTCAAATATAAAGAAAGAAAAACACTTCACAATCGCTCAACAGAGAAGTAACAACATACCTGAAAATGATTATCTGATCAGGCTTCCTTTTTCCTGAACTTCTATAGAAGTCCAGCAATAGCTCCCTGAAATTGAAAGAACATCAGATCTCTTCAGCCATAACTGAAGTCATTCAGTGTACTAGAAAAAAAAATCAATAATTTCCAAATCAATAGATCCAAATAAATCACCCACAGTTGCAATTTGATTAAATCAAGGGAAACCATCGTGAAACATAAAGGGAAATTTAGCAAGATCATACTGCAGTGCCAGTAAAAAAGAAGTAAACTTACCGAATTATGCCTCCATCTTCAGTATCTGATATTTGCTTAAATAGAGAATCTATCATTTCAACCTTTGGTGATTGCGTCCTCACTGATGCTCTATAACGAGAAATGAACGGCCACTGCCTGGAGCTGACCACCTAAGAATTTCAATAAACAGACAGAACCAAAACGTAATTAATCGTGTGCAGCGCCTGTCCAACTGTTGGATTGTGTTTACATGGTATCGAGACATAGCAGCAAAGAAAACTGTATGCAAAACCATTAGATAAGATGGTATGTTACCGCAGCAATAGAGGGAACATCAGACTGGCCAGGAGAGCCATGCGAGACATCCATCCCAAGGATAATGGTGGGAATTTTAGACACAAGGAAAGAAGGAGAATGTTCGACAGACAAGAAGGAATTCATACCACCAAGCTGTAGAAAAGAAAGCATATTGAACAAGGAAAAGATCAAAAGATGTGAAAAGCACAACAGAATAAATAAAAGGGAAAGGGAGTACATCCACAAAACAACTATCTCTACAATGGCTCACTTTTGCATTGATTTTCAAGAGAACATTTGTAAGGTATTGGTCATTGACTCGTGTAGGTGCAATGCATTGAGTAACAATTCCAAACTCTGCAAGATTCTTCCTCTTCCATGGACCTTAGAGATCATATAAGCTCATTATTAGACACGTACTTAAGAAGACACAGTATAGGTAAGTCGAAAAATTATATCAGCCAACCGTAGATGTCAGAGTTTTTCCGCTCTGGAAGAAGACAGAGAAGAAACTTGGGGGCCCCAGGAAGTTTTGACTGTATCTGTTCAAACATGTGCTCCACTCTAACAAGAGGAGGAGCCCGTTTTGATTGAGGATTCTCGTCAATTACATCAAATGGAGGATCTATGAACTGCAAAGATAACTATAAGTAAGATCCAAGAAAATAAAAATTGACGAGGCACTTGATTCCATGCCATGGCACAAACACGAAGACAGAACTCACAACTCCTTTCTGCTGTCCGCATCTGATTAGATCTTCGCAAAGATTGCGTGCATCACAGCGAGCCGAGAAGTTTACACAAGCCCAACGTTCAATTTTTGTTGGTTCCACTAGTTTCTACACAAGTGTACGAATTCATTATCAGGACCACAAATATCAATGATTTTAATATGGTGGGAATAATACAGAGCACCTTATTGTTAAAGTTCCATCTCCCATTTCTAGGAAAGAAATCCTCTCCATTACCCACTTTCAACTGAGGTAAAAGAAAATTAGATTGAAACAGTTAGCAAAGCTTTACATAGCAACAAAGATCACCAAAATAAATCAAAACAAAATATAGTACTCAGTAAAAGCAGAACACATGGCATAAAATTGAATATAAAATACAAAATACCTTTGGAGCCGACAGAACACGTCCTTCAACTTGAGTAAAGTGAGTATTAATTGAAATGCCACAGGAACGCAACATTGGGTCAGCATCATAATTGTTGCTCTTCAAAGCCTGAAAGGAAGCCAGTGTAAGGAACTACTCCACCATAACAAAATAAACCTATAATAGTGAAGAACGCAAACAAACTAGATGGCAGAAACCTACATCAGTCAAAACCTTCATCCTTTCTTGGGGCTTTTGTCTTGATTTCTCTACTAGTGAAGATCTTTGGAAGGTGGATAATGCCTTCGTATAGCGTTGTAAGGAAACTAACGAACAAAGCTGTAAAGTGCAGAAGACAAGCTTCATTGTTATGTACCACATTAATGCTACATACGTAGCTGTAAAATTATATGGAACCAAAATTAATCCCCTTCACCTCAAGTGGGAAGTAAGTCGGCCGCTTTGGTTTCCCAACATTAATACATGGCAGCCTTGCAGAATAACGCAACTCTATATGGCGGTAATTAACAAAATAATCATACACTGTCACTTCAATAGATTGGACCTCACCATCACCATTTGCATCCCTCCCATTCTTCTGTTTTAAAGTAAACCTATACCATGAAACAAGTCCAAATAACCAAAATGTAGCATACAAACAAAAAACATATTCTGATACTTAACATCATATGAGTGCAGCCTTTAAAAGACTATGATATTTTAAGCATAGCTAGAGAGAGGAAATACAATAACAACAAAGCTTACATTTGTTCGTCACAAGGCAGCTGACTCAATCCAGTTATTTTATATTCCATGTTAGAGGGACTAGCCTTTATCCTCAGATTTTTGAGCATTCGTTTAGCCTGTTAACAAGGAAAAGCAACAAAACCTTTGGATGAGGGGTGGTTCTATCAGCAGGATACCAATACTTGAGCACTAATGTCGGTTACCTTATCCCAGTTAATCTCACGAGGATCCCTCACATTTTGGTTTGTAACCAGAAAATCTACCACTGGTCCTGGCTGCACTATCATTGTAGTTGATACATCTACACTTGATGGTAAGAGAACCAGTGACAAAAATGACATGGTTGGAAAGGAATATGATGCAGCATCAAGAATAGAAAATTAACTTACCAATGTTCAATGATAAACCACCTTGAGTTGCTCTAAAACTGGAATGAAAACCTCTGCATCCCAGGACTCCACCTCCCAGGTCAGTGAAGTTATTGGGGTTATTGTGGAAGAACGATTGACGGACAAGAAGGCAGCCCCTACATATATTGCTAGAGTTTATAAAGGATATACCAAAGAAATCAAGCTCCACATGGTCCCAAGAAAAAAGCTAACTTACTGTTTTGCTGCATGCTGTCGTAAAATGATATCCAGAACTCTCACAGCTTCTTGAGAGTTCTCTGATTCCTGACCACGCAGTGCATTTGCAATGGCCTGCATCGGAATTTTGGCAGCAAAACTCATCTCTACTTTATAAGTTTTCGACTGGTAGGGACGCCTTAACCTCTTCCTATCGCTCTCATTTGGACTTCCACTACCGCCAGGGCTGCCATTTCCAGCAGTTCTAGATACAAAATCACACACTGAATTAATATGTGAAACCAAAATGATATAGCTAGACACCTGAAATAAATTCCAAGCATGACTCACACATCTGTACCTATTTGATGAGATATCCTCAAGCACAACAGTGAAGTCCAGTTTGTTGCGTGGGAGAGGACCAACAGTAAACAAGCTTTTTTCCCCATCATAAGCGAAATCCTTCCCACCTAGCTCAGTATCATAAGTCTCATGAACTCTATCAATCACTCTTCTTCCGATACTCTTCCCATCTACCGGGCGGCCATCTTCATAAAACAAGGAAACCTGCTCCGACACGAAACAAATGAAAAGAACACAATTAGCAATAGGTAAGAGATTTTTCTTCTTTCAGCATCACAAAATCCCAAAGAAAGAATGCCTTGAGATATACAAATACATACACTGTAGTGAAAAAAGTGGCCGTCAACATTAGTAACACCAACTTTAAAATGATTAGTTTGCAGTGGTATCATTTGCCCTTTACGCCCAAAGCCAACCCTAGGCATTGGCACACGTTTGGGCCTTGAAACCTTCTTAATAGGCTCGGGGATGTTCCCTGCTTCTGCTCGCAATGGAACTACATTTGGTGGTATAGGTGGAGGCGGCGGCAAGGCCTCTGGAGTCTGTGTTCCTTCTGCCTCAGAGCCCTCCATTTCCTAAAACTTAAGCAGCAAACACAACAATTGTGTGAAAAAAAAAATGTATCTCACGAAAACACAGAAACTTTAAACTAATGCCAATAACTGAAAGCAACAAGCATAACTAAGCAAACCCTTAAGGTACTGAAAAGTTATCACTGAATCTAGAAATGCTGTGGAAAATAATAGAGAAGCACTTCAACAAACCAAAGTAAACTATCATACAGTAAGATGCAAGCTGCATTAGAAGAGGTGATGCTTGATAGAATACCACAGTAATACATCACACCTCTTGAAAATACACTTCCCAAAAAGCCTATCAGAGCTGGAATATGCCAAAAACACAATAAAAATCTATACAAATAGGATAAACTACCCAAACTAAATTTATTTAGATGACAAACTAAATAAAATTGCCAAATACACATGGGGATCGGATCTAAGTAGAGGACTCACAATTTTTTCTGTGCTTTAGATAGTGAAGGAGCACTTTTTATGTAGTTTCCCCTTTCCAACCATTTAACCAGCTCCATCCCATATAAAAGTGATGACTCTTGCCTAGAGCAACATCAAATTTGATGTTTTGCCAAAATATCAAACTATGCGAAATATCATTTTTTTCTTAAATTTTCCTCAAAAATATATATATTATTTCTTTTTGATAAAAAGAACACAAATAAACCCTTGAAACACACGATGGAAGACTTCAAATCATGTTCGATGGCCGTAAAATAGTTTCCATTAAGGTAAGAAAAAAAACACAGAGATTTCAAATGCACCGGCCTCAAACCCACCTAAGTAGAAAACGCATTAAAAGAAAAAACACCTAAAGAACTCTTCAAAATGTCAAACGTCAGAACAAAAATTCCTAAAAAAAGTAAACTAATCTAAATAAAAAAAATGTTTCCTTTATTTGATCTTTCCTTTCCTAACACTTTTCTAATTAGGTAACTTCAAGCGAAGGGAACCAAAAAAAAACAAAAAGAATATCATGCAACAAAGCTCCTATATCCAAAAAAAATAAAAATAAAAACCTTCCTTAAGGCCCTGTATGGTGACCAACCATAGAAAAAAAATATTCTGAAAAGGACTTATAAGCCAAAAAAGCGTTGATCTAGAAAACTTCACTGAAGGCAAACCATGCAGGGCATAGTTTCACTTCACTGAAGGCAAACTGCGGATGAAGTCTCTTCCCTAGGGTCTACACCGTTGATGATCCTCGGCATTCGCACCAAACAAATCCCAGAGAACATCAAACGGTGTAGACTCTAGGTAGAACGTCCTCCTCAGAACAACAGAAATAGTTTCCATTAAAGCAAGCCTTAAATAGGGAAAAAACAGAGCAATAGAAAGAATTTCCATTAAAGAAAACCTTAAACTAGGGCAAAAAAAGAGCAGCATTCATGATATTCAAGCTCAAACTACCGAAAAAACACCTGAACACAAAAAAAAATATAAAGATCTGTTCAAACTGAACAAAGAATATTAACAGAATCTTTCAAACCAGAGCTTAAACCACGTGAAATCCCTCAAGAAATCTCCAATAATTGCAAAAAAAAAAAAACAGAACAAAATCAAAGCTTCAGAGCTTTAAAGCAAATTTTCTTACCAAAAACAAGCACAGAACGTACCTCTCTGAAGGATTAAACGAAGAAAGAAACCCTAAAATCTTTTCCACTTCTCTCTCTCTCCCCCCCTCTCTCTCGCAGTTACTCAAACTGCTTCAGTTCTCTCTCTGCTCTCGCACGCCAGGGCTCCTCTTCCTAAATACTCGCCTACCAAAGCGTACGGACAGAGTCCATGCCATGTCAGACCTCGAGTGCCACGTAGATTACCTAAATAAAGCAGTTGTTTCCCATTAAATCCTAAAATGTCGAAAATAACCCTCCAGTGACGTACTTTAAAACGGAAAACGGAATTACTACCCAAATATTCATACCATGTCCTCCTGTTTCCAATTTAAAGCTGATGCCTGTTTCTGCCAATGATACGCGAAGAAGTACAATAGGGGTACGGCTAAAATCAATCTGAACCGTTAAAATTAGGTGGCCCGCTACATCGATGGGTCTTATATAGACATCTTGTCCATTGAATTTTCTATAAGTTTGGAAGTTGAGCCGTTGCTTTTGATTCTAATCTTGGTGCACCCCTTGCCTTTTCAGTACGACGAACCCGTTACAGTGACGAAAATACCCTCAATTTCAAAAATATTTTGAAACACGTTCTTAGCGCTCTTTTAGTGAAACATCTGAAGTGAGAGAAGCTGACAGGATGAGGTTTCTAAAAGGAAAAGATATAACAAGGTATGCCTGAAACTGTTTCATTTGCGGAAGCGGCATTTTTGGTAGTCACCACTGCCATTTAGGCCCACTGACCGCATGGATGTTTATCCTACCCCTTGGTGGATATACAGACCAAAAATCATCCTGATTGGTAATCTATAACCATTAGATTTTAGTACTTTTTAAGGCGTTCTTACAGCCGTTGAATACAACCATTTTTTTGAGTACTAAAATCAACGGCTAAAAACCATTAAACAAGCTGATTTTTAGTATGAATGTCTATTAAGGGGTGATGCCGTCAGTAGGCCCAGATGGCATTGGTGACTAACAAAAATGCCGCTTCCGCAAATGAAAAGATCTCAGGTATACCTTGTTACATCACGACCCTTCTAAAAAGTACAACTTGTATCAGTGTTCTGACTGATGCTTATGTCACAATGCATAACATAGGCCACGTGGCACACTCTTAGTGGACACTGACCGTATGGATGTTTGGCTAGTCTAAACCAAGGTTTAAAGGAGGCCGTTTTAACGGTTAAACGGACTGGGGGCGTTACCGTTTAAACTGTTTAAAGGGCCGTTAAAACGGATTGGGACAAAAATAAAAAAAATAGAAAAAAATGAAATTTAACGGAATTAAACGGATTTTAACAAAAGAAAAGGGAAAAAATGGCACTGAAATTCAAAATTTTAAATTTGAAAATAAAAAAATGGAAATTTAACGGATTTAACGGCCGTTTTCTTTTTCCACAAAATTTTTCAGAATTTAACGGATGTTTAAACGATTTTAACAGCCGTTAAATTCAAAACTGTTAAAACATGTTTAAACGGTATTAACGGAAACGGGCTTGGGGCATTACCGTTTAAACGGCCGTTTTTAAAACCATGGTCTAAACTAAAAACCAGCCTGATTAGTGATTTCTAAGCGATTCAACTGAAGTTATTTTCATGGGTTGATTTTAACGTTAAGAATTCCGAGCATTATTGAGCGTTAGTTGGGTCCAAAGATCCAAAGGTTGTAAATCACTAATCAGGCTGATTTTTGGTTTATAGGTCCACTGGGGGACTGGCCAAACATCCACACGGTCAGCGTCCACTAAGACTATGCCATGTGGCCTGTGTCTTGCATTGTGATAGAAGCATCAGTGAGAACACTGTGATGGAAGTTTTACTCGTGTCTAAATCTTTGAAACGTCTACGATGATGACTGGCCGCCCATATACCTAGATGGACCATAGTTAGCAAGAAGGTTTAAAAAGGGGAGTTACAATGGTCTAACGCACTGTGGCCGTTACTATTTTTCTGTTATAACGGATTGTAACGCTAAAAGGGCTGTTACAATGGTATAATGGACTAGGGGCAGTACTATTTTTCTGTTATAACGGATTGTAATGTACGTGGGCAAAAATGAAAAAAAAAAAGGGAAAATAATGGAAATAACATAAAAAACAAATGGCGCTAAAATTCAAATTTCAAAATTTGAATTTCATAATTTCAATAAAATCTATAACGAAAAATAATCGACGTTTTTCTAACAAATTTTTTTTCAGAATAGGAGACGGAGATTACCTACGGACAAGGTCAATGGAATTAGATGATCACAACCAATGAAACAACAGAACAAATGGATGAGAATCATGAGATAGTGCAGGCAAGTTGATTTTTGGACGAGACACAATGATCGGTTGGTAAAACTTTGCTGACCGCTCAAAATTTTAGTCAAGTGGAATACTGTAGAGGGACACTGACCGTATGGATGTTTGCTCAATCCCTAAGTGGACCTACAAACTAAAAATCAGCTTGATTAGTAATTTCAAACCTTTGGATCTTTGTACCCCAAGTAATGTCAAACTCCACGGTTAAAAATCAACCCATGAAAATGACTCCAATACAACTTTTAGAAATCACTAATCATGCTATTTTTTGGTCTGGTGTCCATTTACGTGTAAAACTTTGCTGACCCTCCACAAGACCACAATGAATGCCCCCCCATAACTGCCCACAATATGAGCCACGTGGCACATTTGTGGAGGATGCTGACCATATGGATGTTTGGCCAATCCCTTAGTGGACCAACAAATCAAAAAGCAACCTGATTAGTGATTTCTAAGTGTTGGATTGGTTGGAGTCATTTTCATGGATTGATTTTAACCGTTGAATTTGAGCATTAATGACCATTATTTGGGTACTAGGATCGAAAGATTTTGAATCACTAATTAGGCTTATTTTTGGTTTGTAGGCCCATCTAGGGATTGACCAAACATCCGTACGGTCAGCATCTTCTAAAAGTGTACCACGTGGCTCATATTGTCGGCTGTCATTATGGACGGTGAACAAAATTTTACTCTCCATCTTTGGGCCAAATATTATATATATATGTATCAAGGAAGCTCCAGCAAAAAAGTGTATTTGCAGCTCAAAATCGTTAAAAAATATGGTCTCACGGAAAATATTTACCCAAGTGAATAATGGCGGTGATGTAACCAAGCATCTTGAAATGCAAAAAACATGTTGCAAATGTTTGCACCTTGAAATGCAAAAAACATGTTGCAAATGTTTGCAAACAAATATTTGCGATGATACCAATCAGGGCCTTAAGTTAAAAAAAGACGAGAACATCAAGTTTATAATTTCTTAGTTCAAAACTACACACTTCGTAATATAGATTTTTTTCCTGATGACATGGGGATCCAAGCCTCTTAGAACACCCGACTAAATCCCATGGGGCATTATAGGAGTGGCCACCAAGGGGGTCAGGGAATCAAACTTAGAACTTCCACTACCTTGATGTAGTAATATAAATATACTAAGGGTTGGGCTTAGGGGAGCACCTTTTTTCTGACGTGTTCGTGTGCTCGACCATTGGATTCTGAATCCAATGGTGGTTGTCAACGCCAATTTGGCATCACTTTTACACTTTTTGGGGTGCTGATAACCACCGTTGGATTCATGAAATCCATGGCCGAGCGCATGAACATCGGGAGGGGTCAGAAAAAGGGGGTCCTCAGAGCTTATGTGCTACTTCCTTTAAATCTAGTAATGCAAACAAACTCATAGTTTCCAAAATATATTTCTCATTTATTAAGGTCTTAAAAAACGTAAGATGTTTTTAAAAAATGTTTTTATTCAAGAGAATTTTTGAAAATATATATAAATACTCATTGTTTTAGACTAGTGGGTGGCCCGTGCCCACGGCACTCATCGACAAAGCATTTGTCAAAATTGGGTGTGAGTGACTGAGATCCACCGTCCATTTGGTGTGATAAGATCTTGGCCATCCTTTATGAAGTCGGATAAGAGGGGAGACAACCGTCCTGTTTTGTTATATAGATTGTTGAATATTACGTGTTTTTAGATGTTTTTGAAAACACTGTGTTTGAAATATTTATTTTTTCAAAACTTCAAAAAGACGTGTTTTAAACGGGGATTTGCTATTAAATTCTTGAAATGTGTGAAAGTTGAGTTGTTCCTTTTCTATTTGGTGCACGCTCACATATGCTTATATTCCTAGGTGGACCATAGCAAATCGTAAGGTGGCAAAACTTCACCCACTGCCCGCTTTGAGGTTTAAAAGAGCGGAGTAAAAAAGAATTAAATAAAGTTAAAGACAAGAACGTCAAAAGATCGGTAAGTCTAGAATTCAAGTTTAAGGGGGTGTTTGGATCTCCATTTTTCAAAAAATGTTTATTTAAAAATAAATGACCTTTCTGAAAATGTATTTTTCCTAAAACAGTCGTTTGGATCATCATTAATGCAAAATGTCTTTATCTTCTTTTAATTGGGAAGAGAGGGACCAACAAACAAGTTCACGTGTGTTGTCGGCCGTGGATCCCAAGAATCCAATGGTGGTTTTTGCTTTTGCAAAAGTATAACATCTTGAGAATGTTATCATCTTGCTTTAGAAAGTTAATCCACAAGAGATTCGGTGCATCAAGGGACACTACAATTCGGTGGTCCCGGTTTGAAAATGAGATCTAATATCAAGATCACAGCCATCCAATTTGTAGACTTTTTTTTTTTTAATTGTTTATTATTTTAATCTATTTGTAGGTTTTAAATAAAAGAAGAGGAGTTATTATTTCTGCCATGTGGCAGAGTTCCATTGGGATGAACTCTGGAGCTTGTCACGTGGAGACAGTGAGGTGGCGGAACAGGTGGACTCGTGTGGGATCGCCACCTTAGCTGAATGTGTAAAAACTCTCTCTTCATTGACAGCCTAGAAACCCGCGGCTCAAAATGAGATAATAGAAAGTACAAAAGAATGAAACAAAGCACAGTCAGTTTGACTTGGCAAGGGGGCTTCTTAGTCATTTCATATCTCAAAAGGCTAACTATGGCGCAGTTCTCCTTAAAGTGTCTTTGCGTTTCCTGCCCCCGCAGAGAGAGAGAGAGAGAGAGTAGATCCTTTTTGTAGCGCGCAATATGAGCCACGTGGCATACTGTTAGATGACTCTGACCGTATGGATGTTTTCCCAATCCCTAGGTGGACCTACAAACAAAAAATCAGGTTGATTAGTGATTTCAAACCTTTGAATCTTTGTACCTCAAATAATGGTCAATAATGCTCAAATTCCCACGGTTAAAATTAACCCATGAAAATAATTCCAATCCAACGCGTATAAATTACTAATCAGGCTTAATTTTTGTTTGTAAGTCTACCTAGGGATTGGACAAGCATCCATACCGTCAGAGTCCTTTAAAAATATGCCACTTGTCCGATGACAGCCTGCTGTCATCAAAGTCTTACCTCTTTTCAGATAGGGTCGTGTGATGCAACAAGGTATAGTTAGACGCTTATGGCCTCAGCCAGCGCATTCTCTTTTGTTATTTAACGAAGCCATCTGGGCCCACTGACCGCATGGATGTTTAGCCCACCATTAGTAGGCACGCATCCCAAAAATCAGCTTGTTTAATGATTTTTAGCCGTCGTTTTTAGCACTAAAATATGGTTAATCCAACGGTTAGAGTCATGCAGCAAAAAAGTACTAACATTTAATGGCTAGATATTACCAATCAGGGTGATTTGTTGTGTCTATATCCAACAAGGGGTGGGCTAAACATCTATACGGTCAGTGGGCCCATAGGATCGGTTTGTGGGTCGATAGGGCAGATGTTATCATGTGAGTACCAAAAATTGGGCGTCACTATAGCTTGTTACATCTTTTTTCCTTTGGATTAGTGAGGAGAGATTGTTAGAGCCCGAGCTTGACATCGCAGGGAAACTTCAAAGTTTGAAGTCTCCCTCCTAAAATGCCACGTAATGGCTCACTGACCCTACGGATGTTTAGTCCACCTCATGATAGATTAAACGGAAAATTTCTTAACAGAAAATAAATTTTAAATAATTTACAAAAAAGAAAACAACTTTTCTCAAATCCCAAAAAAGATAACTAAACGCCATTTCAAAGGGCGTTTCGTCAAGTGTCAAATCTGTGTCAAGGAAACGCCCTTTAAAAAAAGGGCGTTTATTACTGACAAACGCCCTTTAAAAAAATGTCTGTTAGGTTGTCAATGGGTTTGACCGCCGTCTGACCACCTGACAGACATTTTAAAGGGCGTTTATTCCTGAGAAATGCCCTTTAAAATGACGTTTATTACTGACGGACGCCCTTTTAAAGGGTGTTCGACCGTTGTTGACCATTGCGAATTTGACCATTTTTTACCGTTGTATAATGGAAAAACGCCATTTCAAAGGGCGTTTATTACTGACAGACGCCCTTTTAAAAGGCGTTCGACTGTTGCGAACTTCACATTATCTGACCGTTTTTTTACCGTTGCATAACGGTAAAACGCCATTTCAAATGACATTTTTCCGTTACACCATTCCTATATATAGACACTCACTTCTCTCATATTTACTCACTCTCTACTCTCTACTCTCATACTCACATACTCACTCTCGACTATCATACGTGATTAATCTAATCTCTTCAAAAAATTTACTTGTTCAATACTCTTATTGTGTAATTACAAATGGTGACAAAACTCATTATATGTCATTTGGAGGTCAAATGCATGACGATACGTACATCGGTGGAGAAGCACCGATGTTATTCATTTCATCGGAGATCATATTGGTCGAATTATGGGATAAAATTGCTACAACCTGTGAGATTCATCCAAATTTCATTCTAAGGTCAGTTATTAGTTTTGGTTCTGAAAAACACTTAATTCAAATTTTTGATGAATCATCTCTACGCTATCTTTTTGAAATTAATGCAACTTCTCAAGTATAACTCTTTTTGTGTCTACTACACCTACCATCTTATCAATTGGATTATAGTCATAGAGATTTTCAAGGTGAGCGTAGCTCATCTAATCAATTTCAAATCAATGACCACAATCCGATTGTAGAGGTTGATAATGAAGATCATGATGACGATGAAGATGTTGATGAAGATGATGATACAGATGACCCACAAGTTGACTCTTTATCATCTAGTGATAATAATAATAATGATAATATAATATATGTTGGAAAATGTTTGAAAATGTAAATAAATTTAGACAATCGATGCTAAATTTGACAATAAAGGAAAATGTTACAATAGAATATATTTTAAATAATAGAGAAAAAGTTATTATCACATGTGAAGTTGAAAATTGCCCATGGCGTATGTATGCCACAAAACTTAATAATGGTGAACTGTTTACAATTCGTACTTATAATGATTGTCACACATGCGTAGGCAAAATGAGTTTGGGGGGTCATCCTCAAGCAACTAGTAATTAGATTAGGAATATAATTAGATGTCGTCTAGCTGATAATCAATATTATAGTCCGATAGATATAATAAAGGATATGAAATGCGATCATGATGTAGACGTTTTATACAAAGAAAGCTTGGAATGCTAGGGAGAAAGCAGTGAGAGACATATATGGTTGTGAAATAGAGGTTTATAAGAACTTAGAGCATTATTGTCAGACCATTTTAGAAACAAATCTCAGTAGTGTTTGTCATCTTCAAACTAATAGTAATGAAAATTTTTAACGAATTTTTATTTGTTTTAAAGCATGTATTAGAAGGATTTAAAAATAGATGCAAATCTATTGTAGGATTAGATGATACATTTTTAAAAGGAAAATATCAAGGTATCTTGCTTGCGGCGACATCCGTCGACTCTAATAGTAGTCTTTTTCTATTAGTATTTGTCGTTGTCGAGGCTGAGGATAAACATATTTGAGATTGATTTTTAAATTCGTTTGAAATAGTTTTTAATCATTTTCATTGTAGGATATCTTTTATTTCTGATAGACAAAAATGATTTATATAAGGAGTTGCTAAGCATTTTCCTTCAAACTTGCATTTCTTCTGTGTAAGGCATTTTGAACAAAATTTTAAAAAAATGATTTAAAAAACCAAATTTTTGTAAATTATTAAAAAAAGTAGTAAAAGCATATAATAATATAGACTGTAATTCATATCTAAAGATGATAAAAAATGAGAACAGTACTGAAATTTATGAA
Source organism: Euptelea pleiosperma (assembly GCA_035048495.1). Taxonomy (NCBI): domain Eukaryota; kingdom Viridiplantae; phylum Streptophyta; class Magnoliopsida; order Ranunculales; family Eupteleaceae; genus Euptelea; species Euptelea pleiosperma. The sequence goes on from CM068544.1 coordinate 4,160,660, forward strand.
TGAATTATTAGGGGAACAAGAATCACACAACTTAATTCATTGGGCAATAGCTTATTCTCATGTTCTAAGATATGTCGTATTAACCTCCAACTTCGCAGAATCATTTAATACTTGGATTAAAGATTTATGTTTAAAACCAATATCGAATTATTAGATGGGATTAGGTGTAAAATAATTAATATTTATAAAAATTATAAGGTAAAAGGTAAATTATGGACATCAAAACAAGTCCCAAAAGCAGAAAAAAAAACTTGCTAAAAGAACATAGAAAGTAAATTTTTTGAATATATTATCTATTGATGACATGAAATTTGAAATTAAAGACCGGGCAACAAATAGAACTCATGTCGTCAACATGGCTAGTAGGCTTTGTACATGTGAAAAATGGCAACATATCCGTATTCTATGTGTACATGCAATAGTTGCATATACAAATAGGAGATGGGATTGTCACGATTTTTGTTCTTCTGAACTAACGGTTGAAAAATACCGACAAGCTTATGCTATTTCTATAGAAGAAATACAACATCCATACGAATTGCAACATCTAGAAAATGTGAGACCAATTTCGATATTGCCACCATTAACTCGACGCCGTCCTGATCGTCCAAAAGTAAATCAATGAAACACTGATGTTCGAGATATACGAGCATTACATTACAGTCGTTGTGGCGGTATTGGACATAACCGGCCATCTTGTAAAAATCTTATTTAATATTAATTATATTTCTATTTGTACTTGTTTTATTTGTTTGTCATCAAAGACCAGCTAGGGTTAGGGTTAGGTTTAGGGTTTAAGATTAGAGGTAGGGTTAGGGTTTAGGGTTAGGGTTAGGGTTTATGGTTTCGGTTTTAGGGTTAGGTTTAGTTTTAGGGGTAGGGGTAGGGTTAGGTTTAGGGTTTAGGGTTTATGGTTTAGGTTTTAGGGTGTAGGGTTTAGGGTTTAAGTTTAGGTTTTAGGGTGTAGGGTTTACGGTTAGGTTCAAGGTTTAGGGTTAGGTTTAAGGTTTAGGGTTAGGGTTATTGAAAGTAGAGTTTTCCCGCGTCATTGGTTACGGAAACCCTAATCTCAACACATTTGTAATTTTTGATCCGAAACTTTAATTCTGCAAAATAAACGATTCTTTGTACAGTGGAAGTATGTCGAATATCGTATCTGTACTTGGGGTTAGTTTGTGCCAATTTAGAACATGAAATGACGGATTTTTTTCAGAAATTGCTAAAAAGAACAATGATGGAGAGATGATAGAAATGGAAATCGATTCTTAAACAAGCTTCGAGATTAATAGATCATTAGAGTTATTTTAACACCAAGACGATTAACTCGAAAAAATCACGAAACAATTATGCTCAAATACACTCCTTTCATTAAATAAAAAATTTCAATTACAAGCCTTGAATGAAACTATTGCAAAATAATTGAAGAAAACTAACCAGAAAGCATTAAGAGAAAGAAAAGAAGCTAGAAAGAGAAACAAGGAGAAAAATCTAGAGAGAGAAACTCTCACCTTTGGAGACTTACCAGAGATCGACTCGAGAATGGGAAATCGGCCCATTATAGGTGGTCTCCGGCCATGAAGATGGTAACTTTGTGGGTGATGGTGGTTGGATGTACGTGGTGAAGGTGTGGTCACACAACCGAAATGCATGCATGCCATGGCTATTTGGAGGAGTGCGCACAACCAGCAGGCCATGAGCCCGCTAGGAGAAGGAATGGTGGTTGCATGCTCTTGCTGGCCACGCCTTAGAGTGGATTGGGCTTGCACGAGATGAGGCTACGACTTGGGCTGGAGATTCGATTGGCAGCTGTTGGTGGAAGGAGGGGCAGCTGGAGGAGCGAGGTGCATCCTCAACGAACTCCTCTCATCTTCTTCCTTCTTCTCCTTTTGTTTTTTTTTTTTTTTTTTTCCTATTTTTCTTCTGAAAAACGGTGAAGGGGACGAGGAGAGGGGGTGCACAGGTTGCGGAGTCGCCCAGGGGGTTGAGAAACGGTGGTGCAAGAGGTGGCTCCCGACCGGAGTTGCAGGTCTACAACTCCGGTGAGAGGCAGAGGAGGGGAACTGTGCTTCCCTTGGTGACAAACCTGCTATTAGGAGGAGATAGGATTGCGATTTGTTGTAGGTTGAAGTAGAGTTGTTGCCGTTCCAACAGCCTGGAGAACACACCATGAACCAGCAAGCTATTAGTGCTGCTGGTGAAGACGGTGGTGGTAGAGACGGTGGGCCAACGGCTTGATATGGCCACAACCAGCAAGGGAGTGGCGCTTGGTTCCTCGGTGGTGCCGAGTTGCACGCCGGCAACGATGAAGGCTGGGCGGTGGACTGGTTTGTTTTTGGAGAAGTGGAGCCCGTGCAATGGAACATGGAGCAGCAACTTCCTCTTTTATCTTCCTCTCTAATGTGTAAGGGAAAGGGAGATGGAAGAGACGGCTGAAAGAGATGTTGAAGAGAATAGCATGTGAGGGAGACGGTGAAGAGAGACCGTGGGAGAATGGGAGAGGGTAATGATCAAGAGAGCAGGAAGGATGGCACCTCTATTTCCTTATAAACAAGTGGTACCCTCTTTAGGGTTTTCAATTTAATTGGCTGGACGTTTTTGCCTCCAAAGAGCTAGACGTCCAGCAACTCTCTTTCATTCTCTTGCTAAATTCATTTTCCATGGAAGGGAAATTATCTGATGTATCCCTTGTGTAGCCATCCATCATATGTGCTCAAAGCCACCTCTATTTTTCCAAAACAAGTTCTCCACTTTCTTTCTTGATCAATACCAATACCATTCATGCCAAAATCACTTTTAGCAAGTGTTTTCCTAAAACTATACCATATATCCCACATGAGCCTCCAGGCTATGTAGGTCCACCTTCCATTTTTAGATCTAGCAATCTTTCAATATTGATGGCCTATCTTTCATTGCCGCCTCATGGCTACATCATGACCCACCATGCATGCTGACCTATCATGTCACCTTGTTGACCACACCTTGATTCAACTTGTTGTGATCTAACTTTTGTCCCACTGTCTTGGCCCATGCGTTGGTGGTCCATCATTTTCAATTAATGGTCCATCTATTGGAAATCATGATGTGTACCCATCTACGTCCTGGTCCAACATCATGGTCTGTTAACTAGTCTTTATGTTGTGGCCCATACTCGGGCCCACTTTAAATCAAGATTAAGACTGTCCACTAATAGTGTTTGTAGAAATTATTCTTGGGCTTTCTTTGGTCCAGCTTGGCCCGTACTTGGCCCACATCTTCTTGTCCTTAGCCTGTTGGCTTTTGAGCTTTGATCATAGGTTTTAGAAGTTGATTGTGGGCCCGCAAATCTCGAAAATAGTCTGATCGGATTTCCTACAAGAGAAAAGCACATAATGAGACTTGATCAAAACGTCTTCATATCTAGACTTCCATAAATGTGTTTAATGCATACAAATATATTATTTTATCCAGAAAAGTGTGTTCTACGCAATGAGAGAGACTCTTATGTAGAAAAGTGGATAAATAGGGCAGCTTTACGTAGGAGAGTATAATAATGCTTAGAAGATAATTGCTTAAAATAAGCACTTTTGAGCGAATATCAGTTATGTTTAGAGATAGGGTTAGGGTTAGGTTTAGGGTTTAGGGTTTAAGTTTAGGTTTTAGGGTGTAGGGTTTACGGCTGAGTTTAAGGGTAGGGTTAGGATTAGGGTTTAGGGTTAGGTTCAGGGTTATGGGTAGGGTAAGGGTTATGTTTAGGGTTTAGGGTTTATGGTTTGGGTTTTAGGGTGTTGGGTTTAAGGTTTAGGTTTAGGTTTAGGTTTAGGTTTTAGGGTGTAGGGTTTACGGTTGGGTTTAAGGGTAGGGTTAGGGTTAGGGTTAGGTTTAGGATTAGGTTCAGGGTTAGGGGTAGGAGGGTTAGGGTTAGGTTTAGGGTTTAGGGGTAAGATTAGGGGTAAGATTAGGGTTAGGATTTATGGTTTAGGTTTTAGGTTTTAGGGTGTAGGGTTTAGGGGTAGGGTTAGGGTTAGGGTTAGGTTTATGGTTTAGGGTTTAGGGTTTAGGTTTTAGGGTGTAGGGTTTACGATTAGGTTTAGGGTTAGGGTTAGGTTTAGGGTTTAGGGTTTATGGTTTAGGTTTTAGGGTGTAGGGTTTAGGGTTTAGGTTTAGGTTTTAGGGTTTAGGGTTTATGGTTTAGGTTTTAGGGTTCAGGGTTTAGGTTTAGGTTTTAGAGTGTAGGGTTTACAGTTAGGTTTAGGGTTAAGGTTAGGGTTAGGGTTAGGTTTAGGGTTTAGGGTTAGGTTTAAGGGTAGGGTTAGGGTTAGGTTTAGGTTTAGGGGTATGGCTAGGGTTAGGTTTAGGGTTTATGGTTTACGATTTAGGTTTTAGGGTGTAGGGTTTGGGGTAGGGTTAGGGTTAGGTTTATGGTTTAGGTTTTAGGGTTTAGGTTTAGGTTTTAGGGTGTAGGGTTTAGGGTTAGGTTTAGGGTTTAGGGTTTAGGTTTTAGGGTTTTGGTGATGATGATCATCACAAAAAATTAGTGATTTCTAAGTGTTCGTTAAAGTCATTTTCATGAGTTGATTTGAAACTAATTCAAATCAACACAAAAAATCAGTGCATTCTATGCGTTAGTTGAAGTCATTTTCATGAGTTGATTTTAACCGTACAAATTTGAGCACTATTCACCAAAATTTGGAGGTATTATATCCCTTTGACCTAGTTTAATCATCATTTGACTAACATTAAAATGTGACATGCATCATGCGCTTGTTAATGCACCAATGAAATGATCATAATATTGCAAGTACAATGCTAACCATGTGTTATTCAAGTCCATTCTAACCAGTGCTAGACTAGGTCAATGGGTAATCCTAAAGTTTGAAAGTATAAGGGGGTACCACAAATTACTTTCCAATTTCAAGGGGGTATTGCTAAAATACTCTTATTAGGGTAAAAAGATCCAAATGTGTGAAATCAATAATCAGATTGCTGTTTGGTTTATATATCCAAGTAGGGACTGGCCACTTAAGCGTTGACCGCATGGATGTTTGGACAATAACTAGGTGAGCCTACAAACCAAAAGTAAACCTGATCTGTGATTTCTAAGCGTTGGTTTGAAGTTCATTTCTTGGGTTGATTTCAACCGTCGGAGATTTGAGCATTTTTTAGTGTTATTTGGGTGCAAAAATCCAATGTTGTAAATCACAAATCAGACTGAGTTTTGGTTTGCAGGTCCACCGAGGGACTGGCAGTCTGCAACTGTTTGTAGACTTTGACCGTATGGATATTTGGCAAATTCCTCGGTGGACTTACAAACCAAATATGAGCCTGATTAGTGATATCTAGACGTTGGATCTTTGTATTTCAAATAGGGAGAAGATGTAACGAGGTATGCCTGAAACTGTTTCATTTGCAGAAGCGGCATTTTAAGTAGTCACCGATGCCATCTGAGCCTACTGACTGCATGGATGTTTATCCCACCCCTTGGTGGATATACAGACCAAAACTCACCTTGATTGGTAATCTTTAACCATTGATTTTAACACTTATTAGCACTTTTTAAGGCGTTCTTATAGCCGTTGAATGCAACCAATATTTGAGTACTAAAATCAACGGCTAAAAATCATTAAACAAGCTGATTTTTTGTATGAATGTCTATTAAGGGGTGGGCTAAACATCCATGCGGTCTGTGGGCCCAGATGGCAGTGGTGACTACCAAAAATGCCACTTCCGCAAATGAAAAGATCTCAGGTATACCGTGTTACATCATGACCCTTTCAAATACTCCCAAATTCTCACAGTTGAGATCAACCCATGAAAATAAGTCTAATCCAACGCCTATAAATTACTAATCATGCTGATTTTTGATTTGTAGGTCCACTTAGGGATTGGACAAACATCCATACGGTCAGAGTCCTCTAAGAATGTGCCACATGGCTAATATTGTGTCCTGTAACATTGGAGCCTGAGCCCCCCAAAAAAAATGTAACAATTTTCAAATGCAGACGCACGATTTTTGTTACTCACTGTTGTCATCTAAGCCCACTGGCCGCATGGATGTTTATCCCACCCCTTGATGAATATACACACCAAAAATCACCCAGATTGGTAATCCGTAACCATTAGATTTTAGTACTTTTTAAGCCGTTCTTATGGCCGTTGAATTCAACTATCTTTTTGAGTTCTAAAACAATGGCTAAATATAGACAAACAAGTTAATTTTTTGTATATGTTTACTGAGGGATGTCTAAACATCCATGCACACCAAAAATCTCAGGGAACCCCCAATTTTTACAACCATTTTTACACCCATTTTGGCGTACCCATGACACAAGTAGAAGATGAATCAAAGGCTGATTTTTGGTGAGGATGATCTCTATGGTGAGGAGATCATCCTCACAAAAATTCAAATCATTCCGATATTCGTAGACTGGTTTAGAAGTTGAGGAATTATGGGCCGTCGATTTTTACTGTGCACGCCAAAATGGGGGTCCCCCAAGCCCGACCAAAAAGAAAAAACTAAAAAACTAAAATAAAAGTAACATACTTGAGTTTTTTTAGGAAGAGGCCGCGCGGAAGGAATCGATCGGAGGAAGGAGGCCGTGCGTGAGGAGACCGCCGGAGAGGGGAGAGTTCGCCGGGGGAGCGAGCGGAGAGAGAGAGGAGAGAGCGCGGGAGAGGAGATGAAAGCGACTTAAGGGATTTAACTCATCGGCCTGACGAAACGCCCTTTGAAAGGGCATTTATTCCTCAAAAACATTTTTTAAAAAACCACCTGTTAGGAATAAACGCCCTTTAAAAGGGTGTCTGTCAAGTGTGTCAGCCATCGGTCAATCGTTAGTCAGTCGCCAACTGATACGACTGACACCTGATGAAACGCCACCTTTTTTGGGATTTGAGAAAAGTTGTTTTCTTTTTTGTAAATTATTTAAAATTTATTTTCTTTTAAGAAATTTTCCATAGATTAAAACATCAAATATAATTTTAATTCGTGATTTCAACCCGTTGGATTTAGCATTTTAATAGCGTGTTTTTTGGCCTGGATTTGAATATTTTTTTGGATTCTAACATATAACTGTTATAAATCATTGATCAAGCTGATTTTTGATATATAGATCCATCAAGAGTTGAACTAAACATCAAGAAGGTCAATGTGCCTGTGGGTGTCATATTTTTCAGCAAGTAAAATAGTGACACATGTCACTTGCATGACACGTGCGAATTATGGAAGGATGACACGTGGTGTAACAGGCACGTGAGAGTGAATGCGCTGAAGGTATCGTCAGAAGTCATGAACCGCCCCATCGCTATCACACGATATCCGTTAATAGGAAGTGCCACGTGTCAAAATGGAATGATTGGAACAGAGCATCTCGAGACAAAAAACTGACAAAGCATATTAATGCTTCGACATTTAATATGTTAGGAAGTATTCAATTTTGCTCGACATATTAATCATTGAACTTCTTGACAGAATTGATATTCAATGCGACCCAACAAGGTCCAGCATCCTACATGGTTTGGATATCGTCCTTGACAAGAATGATTTTCAACATATTCTACTCATCCAAACAATGACAGACGACTTGACGGGATCAAGTTTCACCTCATCCCGACAAGGTCATATGACCTACGGGATGCATACATCCCGACAAGGTCAAATGATTTGTTGGATGTAAACATCCCAATAGTCAACTGACTTACTTATCGGGATCGATTTTCATCTCATCCCGTCAAGGTCACATGACTAATTGGATGCATTTACCCCGACAAGGGCATATAACTTGCTTGACGGGATCAAATATCACATCATCCCGACAAGTATACAGGTTCCTATGAGTGAGGTAAGTATTCCAAATGCAATTAGTTTCCTAACTAATGAATGTTGGCCACATGGTAGCTAGTTGAACTATCACAGTTTCGACATCTTCTTATTCGAATGTCTGACACGAAGGATGCCACCTCAGTGTCACTTCAGTTATTTCAGATATAACCAACCGAACAGAAGAAGTTGAGATCTAACAAGAATAACAGAATCTATCTAGATCATAACTGATTGACAACAACTGGACATATGGAAGGTGAGTCACATCAGCACGTGGAAGGTAAGTCACGCCAGTTCTAAGGGTATAAATACGAGACCCTCAGGACTGGAAAAATGATCTTGCTCTCCAGATCTAGATAGTCTAAGCTCTGAAATATTTTACTATTTTTCTGAACCCCGTTACCATTCCTAAGCTGACTTGAGCGTCGGAGTATTGTCAACAGGTACAACCATATCTCATCTAGAGATCATCCTATCCTTCGCGGATGAGAAAGAAGTTTCACCCTAAAGCACCAGAGCCGTCTGATCATCATCGAGATACGAATCATCTGATCTCGAAGATTATGTAGGTTACATCAGGTATTTTTCTCCCACAGTGCCCTAAAGTGAGCTCCACATGACAGTTTTGGGAGGGGAGACTTCAAACTTTGAAGATCTTGGGGAGTAGCAAATAAATCTCAAGGGAGTTCGCTCTTTTTTTTTTTTGGTAGAAAGGTGATTTTATTTAAACACAGGAATAGAACGGCTCATACAATGGCCCCATTGATCATCAATCATTAAGCGGGTGACGAAGGACGGGGGATTACATGTCTATATGAAAGGGGAATGGCTCCCTACAAAAGAGGATATAGATGTGGTGTGCTGGACCACGTCTGTTGTAAAATTCGCCAATTGATTGGCTACAAGATTGCCTTCTCGGTAGCGATGGGTGATGCACCAAGTTAGTAAGCTGAGCAGGAGCTGAAATATATCTTCCATCACATATGAGACTTCCCAAGGGGGAGGGGTCCGTCGTAGTGTCCATCGTACCAAAAGTTCAGAGTCTGTTTCAATCCAGAGAGGCGCTCCGGCAGGGACCCCAATTAGCTTGAGGCCATCCTGTAAGGCCCAGACTTCGGCCAGCTGAGTAGTCGCAATGCCCAATGGACAAGCAAGGGCAGCCTGAAAAGAACCAGAAGCATCAAGTAAAATACAGCCTGCACTGGCTATGCCCGGGTTACCCCGAGAAGCCCCATCCGTATTTAATTTCAACCACCCAGAGGGAGGGGGTTGCCAACCAATGTACCGTGTGTCATATGTAGGAAAAGTAGGATTGTGGGGTTGGAAAGGTTGGTAGTATTCGACAGCATCCTTTGCATTTTGTACGCGCGGTCTGGACGGTCTTGAGGGGATTGGGTGGCTGATGGCGGAAAATGCAAGCATTGCGAGCTAGCCATATGCCCCACATTGTCTGGGCAACAACTGCCCGAAAGAAGGACTTCTCCGATGCGGGAAGGTGGGTGGCTTGAAATAGGTGGAACAACTACTCGAGGATGGTCGCATGGGGAATCCTATCAGGCCGAATATGGAAAGGGGTACTAAACCACACGACTCTAGCAAACGGACATAGGACAAAAAGGTGAAGTGGGGTTTCATCAGTAGAACCGCATAGTGCGCATTGTGGATGAACCGGAACGGATCAGGCTATCAGAGCATTTTTGTGTTATGTGCTTCCCTCGTACAACGCCATAAGAAAAGTTTTATTTTCGCGGGGCAGGGTAGTTTCCACAAGTAGTTCCAATTGGGCTCCTGCTGGTAGTTAGGAAGGTGGAGGAGGTCAATGAGGAGTTTGTAGGCTGATTTGACCGAGAATTGTCCAGAAGAAGTGGGAAACCATGTGCGTTTATCCGAACAGGAATTGAAGGGAATAGGGATCGCTGCGATGAGCGCAACTATGTTGGCCGGCCATAAGGTATGGAGAAGTTGGAGTTTCCAGGTGCAAGTGAGAAGATCGATGAGGTCCAACACATGATGGATGGTGGAGTCGGGCGGTTTCGGTGGTAGGGCCCAAAGGAGATCTGTGTGGGGGATCCAGTTATGGTTCCATATGTCTATGGATTGGCCATTGCCTACTTGCCAACGTTAGCCGAGATTGAGAACAGGTTTGGCAAGAAGGATGTTTTTCCACATACAGGTGGGCCGAGAAGGTAGCTGAGTGGAGAAGATAGATTGTTGAGGGAGGTACTTGGGGAGCATGTGGGCAGCCCAAATGGAGGTGGGTTGGGAGAATAGAATCCAAACACGTTTGGCCAGAAGAGCTTGGTTCATTAGATAAGCCCATCGAATGCCTAAACCACCCATCGAACACGGTTTACAGATCTCCGACCATTTAATGTAATGAATTCTTTTCTCATGGGGAGCGTGGCCCCAAAAAAAAAGCCTTGCACATAATATCAATGCGACGATGGGTACTCGATCGAAGGCAATGTTGAGGTGGACATAACATGATTAGGCATGGCCATTAGTACAGAGTTGATAAGCACCACTCTTCCGGCTTGGGTGAGAGAGTGGGCTTTCCACCCCTGTAGCCTGTCCGAGATCTTTTGAAGAATGGGGGCATACCGACTAACTGTTTTGCGACCCAGGTCCATTGGTGTGCCTAAATAGGTGTGGGGATGAGCGGTGGTGGAAATGTGAAAAATGTTGCGGAGGTTGGTGGAAGTCGCACGTGGGAGCTTCGGGTGGTGGATAATGCTAGATTTTTGGCAGTTGATCTGCTGCCCTGATGCCCTACAGTATTCCACTAATAGGTGGTTAACACGCTGGTAATCATGAGGACGACTCGTCAAGAGACGAAGGAGATCATCAGCATACATAAGGTGCGAAAGTGGGGGACCGGTGCAGCTAAGGCGTAAGCCATGGAGCTAGCGGGATGCTTGAAGATGGTGCAAGTTAGAGGAGAGGACTTCCGTGCAAATGATGAAGAGATAGGGGGAGAGCGGGTCTCCTTGCCGTAGTCCATGGGAGGGAATGATTTTTCCGTGAGGGGAGCCGTTGAGTAGGATCGGGTAGGAGACAGTGGTAACGCAAAACATGATTTTTTGGGTGTGACTGATGGTAGTACTAAAGGTACCGGCTGTGAAAAATGTTTGGACCATATGCACAATATCTGGAGCAACAATGTCCCAATGGCGCTGAGCGTTCATAAGCAGATGTAATGCGCCTAGTGTCTTAATAATGTTGCTGATTGCGTCCTCGTTAGGGCTTACTCGGTTAAATAGTCCTCAAGGTTCGCTCCATACAAATCCCGAGGACATTCAACGGTCTGGACCCTACTAAGACAGTCTAGGATCATTATCTAGAAGAAGATGTCTTATGCCACTACTGAAATTGAGCAGTTTACTGTTAGCCAACAGCTCAACACGTCCTCCTTAAGAGTAAACCTTCGCTAACTGCTGCTGTGAGCGAAGCCGATCACAGCAAACAATACGAGCCACGTGGCACACTCTTAGAGGACGCTGAGCGAATGGATGTTTGGCCAGTCCCTTGGTGGACATGCAAACCAAAAATCAGTCTGATTAGTGATTTACAACCTTTGGATCTTTGCTCACAAATAATGCTCAAATTCCTACTGTTAAAATCAACCCATGAAAATAACTTCAATCCAACGCTTGGAAATCACTGATCAGGTTTATTTTTGGTTTTGGTTTGTAGGTCCGTACGGTCAGCGTCCACTAGGAATGTGCCACGTAGTTCTGTATTGTGTGATGTGGTCGGCTTCGCTCACAGCATTCAGTAAGCAAGTGTTTACTCTCCTCCTTAGGTCCAGACCATTTATGGTCCTCACAAATCTCGTACAACGAATCCCTAGGTCCATCCAATGTCTGATGAACCTGAGGTGGACGTCATCATTTTTGAAAGGCCAAAAATGTCTCAATATGTAAACCATTGAAAGTGGAGTAATAGTACTTCGGTCACAACCGGTCACAGCCCACAATATAAGCCACGTGGCACACTATTAGAGGGCGCTGACCGAATGGATGTGTGGCCAGTCCCTCGGTGGACCTGCAAACCAAAAATCAGCCTGATGTGAGTTCTAAGCGTTGGGTTGAAGTTATTTTCATGGGTTGATTTTAACCGTAGGAATTTGAGCATTATTGAGCGTTATTTGGGTGCAAAGATCCAAAGGTTATAAATCACTAATCAGGCTGATGTTTGGTTTGCAGGTCCACACGGAAGGACTGAACAAACATCCATACTGTCAGCGCCCTCTAATAACGTGCCACGTGGATCATAATGTGCATTGTGACCGAAGTTTTATTCTTGAAAGTGCACGCCCACTTCCGTTTCCTTGCAATGAGCTTCCTCCAGATGGCAGCGGTGTCAAGAATAGGATTTATGTTGTGAACCCCAACTTTTGGGATACGGTGCAGATAGCATGTTTGAGTAAAACTTCTGTCACAGCGTTGTGACAGAAGCGCTTCCGTCACAACTCAAAATACGAGCCACGTGGCGCACTTTTAGTGGACGTTGACTTTATGGATGTTTAGCCAGTCCCTCTGTGGACCTCTAAATAAAAAATCAGCCCGATCTTAATAAAAAAAGAAGGATAAATTTTTTGAAGCAGCGAATCAGTGGCCAATCACACCGCACTACAATTCGCTGATGCTTTTACAAACGTGGAAATGCTTTTTGAACAGCGGATTGTGTGCGGTGTGATTGGCGGCTGCTTCAAAATTTTCTACAAAAAAAGGATAATTTCCCCAGTGTTTGATGTAGCTGGGTTCCATAAAAACTGCTGTCCAAAGTTGCTTTCGCACAATCAATGGTGTGCATAAAATATAAACAACCTAATTAAATCAGGCTCAGGCTCCGAGGATCCCTTTTTCTGACCCCTCTTGGCCGTGGATTTCACGAATCCAACGGTGGTTGTCAGCCCTCCAAAAGTGATGCCAGCTCGGTGCTGACAACCACCAGTGGTTAAGATCCACTGTCCAGTTGGGGATGGCCCTTCTTTGTTGAGATAAGACAACTTCCTTGTTTTGTTATATAGACTAGTGGGTGCCCCGTGCCATGGCACTCCTCCACAAAGAATTTGTCAAATTCAGGTGAGTAGCGGAGATCCACCGTCCATTTGGGGGAGGATTAGATCTCGACCCTTCTTTGTTGATGCTTATAAGAGGAGGTATAAGTAGGGAGACAACCAATGTGTTTTGTTATATAGAATAGTAAATGGCCCATGTCCACGGCACTCTCCGACAAAAGCGTTTGCAAAAATTGGGTGCCTTCGGCACTCAAACGATATAACGGACTGGGGCGTTACCGTTTGTTCCATTATAACGGCTGTTATAACGGATTGTAACGCACAGAGGGAGAAATGGAAAAATAACAGAAATAACAAAAGTAATGGTGTTGAAATTTAAAATTTGAATAAATTGAGGTCAAATGAGGCGGATTGAGTAGCTGAAATCTAACCGTCCACATTAGATCGATGAATTTGATCTCAACCACTCTTTATCTAACCGTCCACATTAGATGGATGGATAAGATAAGAGAATACAACTGAGTTGTCTTGATATATACGTGGGTGGTCCATGCCTGCGGCACTTTCCGACAAAGTGTTTGTCAAAATCGGGTGGGAGTTAATCTCAGCCATCGATACGAAGCATAGTGGATCTCAGGCCCCTGGCTGTTTCAATCCATTTTAACGACCGTTTTAACGGTAACACCCTTCTCGAGGCATAAAATAAAGTTGGGCTCCTGAGCCTGACCCTTGAGCTATATGTAAATCCAACCCATTTCATTCCTTATATGTAGGTAAATAGTAGGTGACCTGTGCCCACGGCACTCATTGACAAAGTGTTTGTCAAAATTGGGTGCGAGTGGCTGAGATCTACCATCCATTTGGTGTGATAAGATCATCTCGGCCATCCTTTATGAAGCCGGATAAGAGGGGGAGACAACCGTCCTGTTTCGTTATATACATACCCAACAAGGACTATATGGATTTCCGTTTCATGCCACCGGTAACACAGGTTGGCCAGCAAGACCTGTCAAAGTAGCCACTGGAATCCGCACATGCAAGGTGGACTATACCTGCAGGTAGCCTGATTTGGTGCAAAACCTGGAGCCCAAATACTCTTTTATCTTGTGAAGGACTAACGTATTCTCTTAACTGCTGCGATCTAAGTGTGCTTTGGCAGCACGTACGTTGGCATTTTTAACTGCAAACAGCACAAGGATAAGGCTATTGTGATCTCAAGTTACAATGGGTTGAAGCAAAAACTTCTGTGATGGCACTTCAAAGAATTCGACCTTCTATGCAACAATGTCACATTTGGGAAGAGAGAAACAGCAGAATTTGCCAACATAAAAGCTACAATGTACCATATTTAAGAACAGAGAAATAGGAGAATTCGCCAACATGTTTTAAAGCAAGATAGTGTCATCTATGATGGCATCATTGAATTCAGATGATTCTGCAATGCAGGAAGACGCTTCAATAGGTCATGGATCAACTCCTATTCCATGAACACACTCAGCTGTCTCCATGCGAAATGGCCATGGCTGGCTGCGTTTTGGTTTATCAAGAGTCGCTAGATTTTAGTATAGTGTTTAGGGATATTATGTGCACATAATGTCAGGTGAATCTTTGTACCCACATCAGTTTCACCATACTAGAGGTTCGAAATATTTATGTAAATTTCCGGGCGAAATCCCAATCTTTACCCTCCTGTTGTCATTACGAAAGAAGTGATCTCATCTGATGTGACTATAACATTGTACTTGGTATACTTACAAGTGGACTACAGTATATGAATTATACAAGCTTGGTTAATATAGCATTTACCCATGTTGCAAAACGCGATGGACTGCATCAGGGATAGATGAATTTCAACCACCGAAGAGTTTCCCCACTCCACCTATGAAGATGAACTCCCTCCTGTACCAGAAGTAGGCTCCGCCGCCCGTGAGGCTCTCTGATCTGTCCCACCGCTTTCCCCATCTTTGAACTTGGTCTCCACCTCAAATCCAAACCCGATGACATCACTTCCATACAAGTCCTGATCCCACTGACCAATAAAATTGGACTTCTTGTCACTCCTCGGTGGGCCTGCGGATGGGGCAGGATCTGTAGACCCATCATCCACCCTCTGCTTTTTGAGAGGAGATTGAGGCCCCACCAGGGCATCAGAAGGTGGTGGGGAAGGCCTTTGTTTTTCCTCAGTCACTAGCAAAGGCTCGGATGCTTCGAGTGCACCACCTAGTTTCTGCTGCTCCTCAATAATCTTTTGCAAGTACTTCCCCTGAGCTTCAATTCTCAGCTGCAACTGTCTTTGCACCTGAGATGGAAATATTCGGATCAGTACAGGACATCAAGGAACGCACCGCATGGAAACCCATACCTAACAGAATTATCAACGTAATGATGTTTGTGAGTGAAGTTTAGTATCACAGACAGTTGTCATTGCCAATAATGAGTAAAAGACTACAATTCATCCCCTTCTAATAACCACAAGCAACGCGACCAAGGGTCAAACCTCAAGCTGTTCGTGGAGACGCTTCTGCACCTCCATCTGCATCCTGAGTGCCTCATTGATTTGTACTCCCCTGGAGGATGGAAAGGTTTGTAGAATGTTACATGAAGTCACTCTTGAAGTGCAGTCACAGATTCTAAATTCTAAATTATGGGATGATGAAGAAAGGGGAAATACAAATGAACAGTTATAGAAGTTCTGTAAGAGAATAAAGATACCCACGGGGCAGAATCCATGCTAGAAAGGCTATCGCCAGAATCCTTCTTCTCGTCTTTTGAACCTAAGAAATTCAACAACATTTTTTAGATACTTAGAAGTTTGAGTTCGGATTCATGTGGAGAGATTTGACACAATTTTTACACCAGCTGTCAAAATCACTACTATTTAAGATAAGATTTATAGAATGGGAGATGAGATCTTTACCGTCGGCTGGAGATTCAGGAAGGTACTTTGCGAGGCGATATTTCTATACCATAGAATGAAGAAAATTAAGGGCATTTTGTTCTTAAAAAATGCAAATAAATATATGTGAACAGAAGACGACTTCAAACCAAAGAGCATGACAGCTGGAAAGATGGCAGTACCTGTAAGTGGCTTTTCACATGGTAAATAGTAAGTCCAGGTACACCCATCACCCTAAGAACACCTTTTGGTGTTGCTCCTGAAACCAAAACCAGAATAATAACATAAAAATAAATGAAGTAAACAAAATCAGGCTAAAAAGGGTAGACAAATAAGCCACATAGTAGCCGGCTACCACTTATTTAGATTAAATCCATCATTTCTGAAGCCCGATTTTGTAATGCACTGGAAAATTCAGCACAATTCAAGATAACTCGTCTGATGAAATATGGAGGATAGTAATTAGCATGTGCCTATGCAAAGTTCAAAGTAAACAACAGAAAATTCCAATTTTTTCAGATTTGACATCATCCATCAACTTCCAATTATCACTCCATTCAACTACATCTCAACTCTCAAGTATAGAAGTTTCGAAGGTAGAAGAAACAGTTCAATAAGTCCCAGCTTTCTGAAATGGAAGTTGATGGACATGCAAGCTAGAGTTATACTCGAGACATGTAATTCCAATCTAGTAGTCTTTGATGCATCCATAAGATGCACATACATTGCCTTCTCCAATGGAAAGCACAGTTAAACCAAGAGGTGCATAGGATTAGAATATGGACTTTCGTCAATAAAGATTTCTCAGGCATCACAACTCAAGAACTGCTAAGGGATAGGAAGATAGTGGGGCCCAAACAGGATTAGAATTTCAAAAATCCTATAAAGATGAAGAGTGACCTGAGAGGTATTAATAAGTTTAAATTTGATTGTAGGCCATAAAAAATTTAGGTGTTTCCAGTATGGCAGTATGTTGAATTTTTTTGAAAACAACTGAGATGTTAAATTGTTTTTTTTTTTGTTTATTTATTCCCAGTATGCAACATTTATTGAAAGACAAAATCAATGATAATGAGGTGTTGAAGCTTTGAAAAAAATAAAAGGATTTGTACAAAGAGTTTGCAAAAATGTGTATTCCCCAAGTTTTTTTAGTCAATTACAAGAGTTATGGGAGGCTCAACATTTTTCTGTTTCATCCCAGTAAGGGTCAATCATACCAATGCTAGTAAGCTGGTTTTTAGTCAAGCCCCCACCTTAAAATTTAACTTCAACTCTAAGAAAGATGTGTTATCATGTATTAAATTGTACATGTGTACCCTTTATAGTATAAGGGACATCTAATATTTGTAAGGGCACTTTTTTCCATGTCATCATGTAATTCCTCTTTTATATTGGGAGTCATGTACAATACATGTTCTCTAATTCTCTCTCTCTCTCTCTCTCTCTCTCTCTCTCTCTCTCTCTCTCTCTCATCTTCTTCTCTATTGAAACCCTAATCCTAGAACTCAACTTGGTATCAGAGCAACACTTCCGATCACTAACCGACCATCTCAAGAGGGAAAGTGAACCAAGAGATCAGCTTGTAGGTGCCGACGTCATCAGGCCGTACGGCTGACGTTAGCAGCCGTACGGACTCTTGATCGGGGAGCTCCACTTCTTGATGTATTTTAATTTTCTGGATTTAATGGTGATTTTTGGGGATTTTTTTGGCGACATCTTGATGGACTTTGGAGCGATTTTCTCTTGGTAAGGTTTTTGTTTTTCTGTTCATCTCAACTTCTCGATCCATAGGGAACTTCTTGCCTTGCTTTCCTGATTGTTTTTGGTACGTTTTTTGCTGAGAAAAACAATGGAACAAACTCCATTTAAATCCATGGAGAGTTGAGTGCTGGGGTCGATTTTTCCCCCAATTTATGGTACTGCCACCCCCTATTTTAGCTCTATATTGGGCTAAAAAATTTTGGTACCCTAAATCTCTTGGATTGAGGGTCTTTTCTTCGTCCTCCATTGCTGTGTGTGCTGGTGGTTTACTGTCCTCGGCATGGTTCAAAGTCTCGGGCAATCCTGTTCCGGATCGGGCGATCTGGATCGGGATCGGAGCCCACCGATCCGATCCATACCATGCTCTGTCTCGCCCGAGTTCTCTGTTTCTTAAGGATTTTCAAACCGTCTCGGGGCGAGATGGCCGATCCTGTTCCGTATCGGACCGATCTGGATAGGGATCGGGGCCTACCAATCCAGCCTCCGATCCCGAGACTTTCATCCATGGTCCTCGGTGTTCTTATGTGTTCGGGGAGCCTACAGGGGGCATATTACAATTGTAGAAGATTAAAACCTTGGTGGTTCTCTCCACGATACCTTTTTTCAACAAGATTTCGGTGTGGTTAGGGCATTAGACCCCTGCTGGTGGTACTTCAGTCTAGCTGGGAACCCTTCTATGTTTGTTTTAGAGTATTTGGGGTGTTCTGATGTCTCCCGGAGGCTCTTTTGAGACTACTGAGGCCACCTCGAGCATGGCTGGGAGCCCCATAGGGTTTGAGAACCACGGAGGTCCGATCACTACATTGAAATTGGATGGAGACAATTTCTTGGAATGGTCTCAGGCTATTCGGATGTACATTGGTGGTTGAGGTAAGTTGGGCTACATCAATGGGAGTATCAAAGAGCCTGCTTCGACTACAAATCCTTCTTATGAGAAGTGGGAGATTGAAAACCTCGTTGTCATGTCATGGATCTTCAACTCCATGCAACCTCAGATTAGTAGGGGTTTTCTATTTCTTCGCACAACCCACGGCTACACAGACTTAGTCTCAGCCATAGAACTTGGCACGTACTTTTTAGTTGCAACAGGATATCTCCCACCTTCAACAGGGCGATAAACGGCTCAACGACTACTTTGCTACCCTCCAAAGTATGTGGAAGGAGTTAGATCATTATCATCCGTTTCAGCCTCTGTGTGGTTGTGCTGAAATCATTAAGAGCTACAAGAAGTTAGTAGAGGAGACCAGAGTCTTTGAGTTCCTTGCAAGGCTTAACTCTGAGTACGAGTTAGCTCGGATTCAGATTCTTAGTCGTGATACCCTTCCATTGCTTAGCCAGACGTATGCCTACGTCCAGAGCGAGGAAGGTCGGCGTCCTTATGGCATCCTCCTTGCCTTCAGAGAGATCTGCACTCACTACAACTTCCGTCTCATAGTGTCCTCCACGCTCCACTTCCTCTGCAGGTAGCATCGTGCCCACTTCTTCTGCCCCTTCTAGGAAATCTTTCAGTGGCCCTCGTCCTAAGTGCGACTATTGTGGTCGCCTTAGGCATGTGAGGGCGAAGTGCTGGCAATTGACTGATCGTCTGACTCAATCCACTAGAGCAGCTTCTACGGCTCACACTGCGAGTTCTGATTCCCCTACTATTGAACCTCCGACTATACAGGCTCCACCATCTCTTATGGCCCCTCTTCAGCAGACTGAACTGGAGAACATTCGCCGCTTTCTTTCTCAGCTAGAGGGCCCTTCTGCTACATCCTCCTTTGCGTCTACAGGTACCATCAATACTACTCATCATGTGGGCGCCTCTCCCACCTGGGTCATTGACTCAGGGGCCTTCGACCACATGACTGGTATGTCAACCATTTTCTCGTCCTATTCCATTTGTTTTAGTCGTGATAAGGTAAGAAGTGCAGATGGTGCCTTATCCTCTGTTTTTGGGAAAGGGACTATCCTTATCTCACCCACTTTGCCTTTATCTTCAATTCTTCATGTTCCATATTTTCAATCTATCCTCTTGTCTATTAGTTCCATTACAAAAAGTTTGAATTGTAGTATAACCTTTTCTCCCTCTTCGTGTGTTTTTCAGGTCTTGGACACAAGGAGGACGATTGGCATTGGACGTCAAGTTGATGGCCCTTATCTTCTTGATGGACCACCTGTTGAGTCCAGAGCCTTACAGTCTAGTAGTAGTGCTAGTGTTGAGTCTATTATGAGTTGGCATGCTCGCCTCGGTCACGTGTCGTTTTCATACTTGAAACTTTTATTTCCTGCTTTCTTTGCTTCTATGTCTTTAGCTGTGCTTCGTTGTGAAACTTGCGAGTTAGCTAAACATTATCGCTCATCTTATCCTTCTAGAAGTAAAGTAATATCAGTACTTCTCCTTTTGATATTGTGCATTCTGATGTGTGGAGTCCTTTCCCTAATATTTCACTGTTTGGCTATCGCTATTTTGTGACCTTTGTTGACGACCATATGCATTGTACTTGGATCAATCTTATGAAAACCAAGGATGAGGTTTTTTCCATCTTTAAAAGTTTCCATAAGATGATTCAAACACAATATGGTTCCTCCATCAAGATTTTGAGATCCGACCAAGGTGGTGAATATATGTATGGTAGTTTGCGTGAATACCTCTCCGATAATGGTATTGTCCACCAGAACTCCTGTGCTTACACTCTTCAACAAATGGTGTGGTCGAGTGGAAGAACCGTCATCTACTTGAGGTAGCTCGCTCCATTCTTCTCTTTCTCAATGTTCCTAAATGCTACTGGTCTGATGTTGTTCTTATTGCTGCATATCTTATTAATCACATGTCATCTTGATCTTTGCATTTGAAAACTCCTTTTTTAGTTATTGCAATTTGATTGCTCTTTATTTCTTATTCCTCCTAAAGTTTTTGGCTGTGTTTGTTTCGTTCATATTTTGGGTCCTCACCGTACTAAACTTGACCTTAAAGCTCTTAAGTGCATCTTCCTGGGATATTCTGCTACACACAAAGGGTACAAGTGTTATCACCCTTCATCTGGTAGAAAGTTTATATCCATGGATGTCATGTTTTGGGAGTCTTCTCCTTTTTCCCCCGATCCTCTCTTCGAGGGGAGAATCGTACAGGTCAAGAGAGTCCCTCTACTTGTATCAATATACCTCTTCCCTTCACTCCTTCACCTTCACCTGATAGTCAACCTGCCACTCGACCAAATTGTAGTGCTAGGACTTGAGGGGAGTTATAAGTCTATAGCAGCAGAGAAAAGGTCGTGGCTACTGTACGTCTGGATGCACCAATTGGACCTACCTCGGATCCAAGTATAACTTCAGATCCTATTCCTTCAATCCCTGATCCTACTAATGCTGGTTGCTCTTCTGATCTCCCTATTGCTCTCAGAAAAGGTGTTAGAAGTTGCACTGAACACTCTCTGAGTAACTTTGTGTCCTATGAAGCCTTGTTCCCTTCTTATAGAGCATTTGTCACCTCGCTATCTACCATTCCTATACCTTCATCTGTAGCAGAAGCATTGCGACATCCGGAGTGGAAAGCTACGTTGGATGAAGAGATGAGAGCTTTGTAGAAAAACAAAACCTGGGAATTAGTTGACTTGCAAAAAGGAAAGAAGCCTGTGTGGAGTAGATGGGTGTATACTGTGAAACACAAAGCAGACGGGTTAGTTGAGAGATACAAGGTTTGGTTGGTAGCCATGGGGTAATCCCAAACCTATGGCATTGATTATGTGGAGACGTTTGCTCCTGTGGCAAAGTTAAATTCCATAAGGGTGCTCATATCCCTTGTAGTCAATCACTCCTGGCCGTTATATCAACTTGATGTGAAGAACACTTTTCTTCATGGGGACTTGAAGGAGGAAGTGCACATGACTCCTCCCGTTGGATTTCTTCCTGCAGAGGGAGATAACGGGGTGTGCAAATTAAAAAAGTCGTTATATGGGCTTAAACAGTCACCCAGGGCGTGGTTTGAGAGATTCACGCATGCAATGATGAACTTGGGTTTCTCCCAAAGTCAGGAAGACCATACTCTGTTTGTGAAGCATTGTGGAAAAAATACTACTGCTCATTATCGTCTATGTCAACGACATCATTGTGACTGAAAATGATGCAGCAGAGATCGTCAAACTAAAGAACTACTTAGCAGGTGAATTTGAAATCAAAGATTCCCTGAAGTATTTCTTAGGGATGGAGGTGACATGTTCAGAAAAGGAATTTTCATTTCTCAGCGAAAGAATTTCTAGATCTCCAAGAAACATGAAAATTGGGTACAAGACCTGTTGATACGCCCATAGAACAAAATCATAAGATGGGTGAATCCACTAGTGAGTTTCTAAAAGATATCACTAGATTTCAGAAACGAGTTGGGAGATTAATCTATCTCTCATTGATCGACCTGATATTTCCTATGCAGTCAGTGTAATAAGTCAGTATATGCGCTCACCAAGGGATATCTATCTTGAAGCAGCTAACAGGGTATTGAGGTATCTCAAATCCGCTCCTGGCAAGGGTCTTCTCTTCAAAAAGAATGCTCACATGAGAGTTGAGTCCTACACTGATGTCGACTGGACGGGTGCTAAGGATGACAATAGATCTACCTCTTGTGGGAGGTAACCTTGTGACATGGAGAAGCAAGAAACATGTTGTAGCAAGGACCATCGCCGAAGCCGAGTTTACAGCTGTGGCCCACGGTCTTTGCAAGATATTATGGCTAAAGGTCCTTATGGCAGAATTGGGGTTTCCAGTCACTAGTCCAATGAGCTTATATTGCGATAACAAGGCAACAATAAACATTGCTCATAACCCAGTTCAACATGATCGGACAAAACACACAAAGGTGGATAGACATTTTATTCGTGAAAAGATCCTCATTGGAGAGGTGTGCACTCCATTTGTTTAGACAGGTGATCAGATATCAAATGTGCTTATTAAAGGGGTCCCTAGTTACCAACTTCATCTTTGTCTTAGCAAGATGAGCATGATCGATATCTATGTATCATCTTGAGGGGAAGTGTTGTCATGTATTAAAATGTACAGGTGTACCTAATATAGTATAAGGGACATCTAATATCTGTAAGGGCATTTTTGTCCATATCATGTAATTCCTCTTTTATATAAATAGAAAGTTGGGAGTCATGTACAATACATGCTCTCTAATTCCCTCTCTTCTCTCTCGTCTTCTTCTCTATTGAAACTTGTAAGAAGTAAAGTCCTAGGGTTTGAGAGAAGAAAGAGAAGAGAAAAAGAGAGAGTCACAAACTTAGATAGTTTGGCCTCATCATTGTAATATATATACTTATCACTTAAGTGGTGTGGGCCCACTTATATTAATAGAACATATGGGCCCAACTATGTAATATAAACATAAAGTAAATAAACTAATTGGAACATACAAATCAAACATGCCCAGCTTGGTACATAGAGTAGAAAAGGGATTCTAGGCAAGGCCTTTGTAAGAACATCTCCCAGCTGATCTGCTGATTTGATATATAGAGTGATGATCTGTTTGTGTAACACCATGTCACGGATAAAATGACAATCAACCTCGATGTGCTTTGTCTGCTCATGAAACACTAGATTGCTAACAATAAAGCTAGCAACTTGATTGTCACAATACACAGGTATAATAGGAGAAGAAACCTCAAATCCAATCTCTTTAAGGGACTGAACCCATAACATCTCATACGCAATATGGGCCATAGCTCTGTATCCTGCTTCGGCACTGGAGCGAGCGACAACATTATGCTTCTTATTACGCTATGTCACCAATCTACCACCAACAAATGTACAGTAACCTGAAGTAGACTGACAATTTGTACGACTACTAGCCCAATCAGCATCAGAGAAACTGATAATAGCTGAAGTCTATGATGGTCGATACAACCACCCTTTGCCAGGTGACCCCTTCAAATAACGCATAATTCGAAAAATTGTATCCCAATGTGGTTGTCGTGGGGAATGCATAAACTGACTAACTACGCCAACAACAAAGGTGATGTCTGGATGAGTGATAGTAAGGTAAATCAACTTACCAACTAAACGACGGTAACGAGCAGCATCAGCATAAACCTCTCATTCTTCAGCATCAAGCTTAACAGTGGGATCCATAGGAGTATCAACCGGCTTTGCGCCTAGTGTACCTATCTCAAATAATAGGTCGAACACATACTTGCGTTGAGAAAGGCTAATACTAGTTTTGGAACGAGCAACCTCGAAGCCAAGAAAGTAACGGAGAAGACTCAAATCCTTAGTATGAAGCTGCCTAGACAAATGAGTCTTCAAGTTTGAACTACCACATGAGTCACTTCCTGTGATAATGATGTCATCCACATACACAATAAGAACAATAACACCGGCGGAAGACCGTCTGACAAAAACCGAATGATCGGAAGTGGAGCGTAGAAAATCATAACCGAGCATAACTGCACTGAATTTATCAAACCAAGCTCGAGGCGATTGCTTCAAACCATAAATAGCTTTTCGTAGGCGACAAACCAACTGAGCCTGATTAAAAGGAACATACCCAGGCGGTTACCCCATATAAACCTCTTCCTGCAAATCCCTATACAAGAAGGCATTCTTTATATCCAACTGATATAAAGGCCAATCACAACATACTACTACAGATAGAAGAATTCGCACAGAATTCAACTAAGCCACCGGGGAGAAAGTCTCAAAATAATCCACATCAAACGTTTGAGTATACCCTTTGGCGACCAAGCGCGCCTTTAAGCGCTCACCAGATCCATCGGGAAAATACTTGATAGTGTATACCCATCAACATCCAACGGTCTACTTCCCTGGAGGAAGTGAGTAAGATCCCTAGTACGATTATGATGAAGAGTAGCCATCTCCTCATCCGTAGCCAATTTCCAACCAGGAGAAGACTAAGCCTGCGTAAGAGAAGTAGGATAAAAAACAGTCGACAAGGAGAGAGCAAAACTCTGTAAGGTAGGAGACACGATGAAGTGAAACATAGTCAGCAATGAGCTGTTTAGTGCACATGCGAGTACCTTTCCTTAAGGCGATCGGTAAGTCTGCAGCAGAAATGGGGGAACGAGCAGAAGTAGGAACCTCAAGCGAAGACGATGATGGATCAAGCGCTTGAGTATCAGGAGGTAGACCCTGTCCATAAGGCACAGCTGCACGCGATTTAGTATGCTCATAAACATTGATCAGAGCATCTGGAGAAATAACTGGTATAACAGACGTAGGGACCGCAGTAGGTAAAGAACTGGTAAACTCCCCTTGACGAAGAGACACAAGATACGAATCATAAGAATCCCCAAGAGACGAAAAAAAAGTTGACTAAAAAAATGTGACATCGGCACTGACATAATAACGACGAGAAGCAAGACAATAACAACAGTATCATTTCTGAGTACGAGAGTAGCCCAAAAAGATACATTTAACAGAGCGAGGAGAAAGTTTGTCATGACCAATACCAAACACATGAACAAAGGACACACAACCAAATACACGAGAAGGCACATTAAACAGATTGACATTAGAGTACAACAAGGAGAAAGGAGAATGGCCATCTTGAATTGACGACCGCATACGGCAGGCAGTGAGGACAGCATCACCCCAATAAGGCTTCGGGACATGTATACGAAACATAAGGGTACGGGCAACATCCAACAGATGACGGTGCTTATGCTCCGCAACACCATTTTGTTGGGAGGTATGAGCACAAGAAGTCTGATGGATCATGCCTCAATCAGAACAAAAGGTATGGATAGAGGCCTGCATGTATTTTTTTTTTTTGATAAATGAGGCTTGCATATATTCAAGAGCATTATCAGAACGAATTACTTTAATAGACTTGCCAAACTGAAGAGATATCTCATTATAAAACATGGGGCAATACGAATCGATCTTTTAACAAAAATAGCCAGGTCATCCTAGAATAATCATCCACAAATACAATAAAATAATGAAAACCCGATAAAAATTTTATTCTTGAAGGACCACAAATATCGGTGTGGATTACATCAAAAGGACTACACTTACGACTCTCAATACGACGCGGAAAAGAACTATAGTGATGCTTGCCTAACAGACAAGCTTCACATTCTTAAACAGACACTGGACTCAACTTTGGTATGACACGACGTAAATTAGACAATGAAAGATGGCCTAAACGAAAATACCACTGAAGTAGCGACACAGTTGCACTTATCGCAGATGCAGGTGCTCCAAGATCCATGTAATATAAACCGTTCTTCTCATGCCCCAAACCAATCACCTTCTTCGTCTTGAGATCCTAAAAAACACAAGTAGGAGAAAAGGTTACTGAGCGCTGTAAGGATTTAGTGAGTTGACTAACAGATAACAAATTAAATGGAAAGTCAGGAACAAGCAAAGTGGAGGACAAAGAAACAGATGTAGGGTGAATATCACATTTCCCCACAACTTTAATAGTGGACCCAGCAGCTAAAACAATATGAGATCTAATGGACTGAAAATTAGAAAAGATGAAGGGTATACCAAACATATGAGCACTCGCCCCTGAATTGATGACCCAGGAGGAAGGAGACTTGGCGGCCAAACATGCAGAATTACATGTATTGGCCATAGTGGCGCTGTGAAGAACTAGCGGTCAACAAATTCAACTTCTGAAGGAGCTGGCTAAGCTGAGCAGTATACTCAGAAGGAACACTAGTAGGTGCCTGAGAGGGTGGGTCTGTAGGTGGCTGAGAAGACTCATCAGACGCTTGATTGGCCCAAGCGGGCTTCTCCCATTTATCCCAACAATACTGCTCTATATGTCCAAAGTAGCCACAATACGTACACTTCATCTCACCACCACGACCACCACACCACGTACACCACTGCCTCTAAAACCACTATGTCCACTACCACCACGACCACAGAAAGACTCAGAAACACTACTCGAAACCAATGCGGAAGATTCCTTGGGAAAAGTCACATTCCCAAGGAAGGCACGTTGAAGACGAGAAAAGGCATTAGTTGCAGTTGGAAGAGATTCACTAAACAAAATTTGTCCCTTAATCGAATTGTACTCAGGATTCAAGTTGGACAAGAACAAGGCAACCTGAAATTCTTCCCTCTGTTGTCTCTGCTGCTCCATATAAGTGGTCAAGGGCTGATACTACTGAAGTTCCTCCCACATACCTCGGAGTGAACTATAATACTCACAGAGAAATTTATCTCCCTGCTTCATAGTAAACATAGACTCAAACAAGTCATAAATGTGGGAGACATTCCGCTCTTGAGAGTACATCTCTCGAACTGCAGCCCAGATCTGCTTGGCAGTATCATGATAGATGACTATGGGTACCGTATTTTCCAGCAAGTCATATATTGACGCGTGTCCCTGGCTCAGCACGTGCGGATTCAAATAGATGACGCGTGTTAGTAGACAGCGCGCGAAATTAAATGCGCCGGAGTCATCATCAGGAGCCATTAAAACTGCCCATCGTGTCACATACCTTCCATTAATTGAAAATGCCATGTATCATGATGAAATGATCGACACATAGAGGTGATGCTAACAGAATGTATTAACGACTCAGCCTTTAATATGTCGGGAAGCATTCAATCTTGCCCGACACAGTTATTGTTGACAATTCGGTTGTCGGGGTCTATTTCAATATCATCCCGACAAGACCAACAGACTTACTTGCCGGGATCTATTTCGATATCATCCCGGCAAGGTCCTATGATTTGTTGGATGACTGTATCCCGACAGGATCAACAGACTACTTGACGGGATCTATTTCAATATCATCCCGACAAGATCAACAGACTACTTGACGGGATCTATTTCAATATCATCCCGACAAGATCAACAGACTTACTTGCCGGAATCTATTTTGATATCATCCCGGCAAGGTCATATGACTTGTTGGATGACTATCCCGACAAGATCAACAGACTTACTTGACGAGATCTATTTCAATCTCATCTCGACAAGGTCGTATGACTTGTTGGATGAGTACGTCTCGATAAGGTCAACAGACTTACTTGACGGGATCTATTTCCATATCATCCTGGCAATACTGGATGAGATCAATTGACTTACGTGGTAGGATCTCCTATGTACGAGGTAAGTATTCTGAGCACCCTCAGTTTTTTAACCAATGAATATTAGCCACGTGGCCGTTGAATTATCATGAATTCGATATCTCCTTATTCAAATACCTGACACGGAGGATGCCACCTCAGTGTCACTTCAGTTATTTCAGGTATAACCGAATCAAGGAAGTCAAGATTTAACCGATAGATTCTGTTTTATAACAGAATCCATCTGAGTCATCGTTGACTGATAATGACTAGACACGTGGAAGGTGAGTCACGCCAGTTCTAAGGGTATAAATATGAGACCTTCAGAACTGAAAAGAGATCTTGCTCTCCAGATCCAGATAGACTAAACTCTGAAACACTTTACTATTTTCTTGAATCCTGTTACCATTCCTAAGCTGACTTGAGCGTCGGAGTCTTGTCAACAGGTACAACCATATTTCATCTGAAGATCATCCTATCCTTCGTAGAGGAGAAAACAGTTTCATCCTGGAGCATCAGGATCGTTCGATCATCACCAAAAGCCGAATCGTCTGACCTCGAAGATTGTGTGGGTTAGATCAGATATTTTCCCCCCACATCTTTTGGCGCCGTCTGTGGGAAACGACGAGAAGTTTTCCGTTCTAAGAGATATTCGATTCGAATAATGGTGGATACCAAACGCACTGGTCTCAGGAGTGGAAGAGAGAAGAATCCTCCTAGCGATCTCAGAGATGCTATCACGAAAGGCAGAAGAGCGAGAGAACTGGATAATCAGCAGAAGATGATTGCCCAGTTGCGTGAAGAAAATGAGGAGTTGAAGCAGAGGATGACAACTGAACGAACCGGTGGCTATATATCTGGTACAGCCGGACATAGTCATCATCAGAAGAGTCATTTCCATTCAGACAGGTCAAATTCAGAGGAATCTGTCTTGCGGAATCCACGTAGTAGACATGGGGATTCCCAAATTCTACTTCCGGAGAAGCGTCGTAAAGCCGAGTCTTCCTGTCAACGAAGCTCGGATCATATTCAACCAGAAATCAGGAAGCAGATTGCTGATCTGGTAGCTGAGATGATGGGAAAGAAAGAAACATTGGCTGATAAAATGACTGCAATGGCAACGAGAGTTCCCAGTGATTCTCCTTTTACAGAAGAGATACAGGGGTACCATGCCCCAAAATCTTTCTCGTATCCCAAATTTTCAGTATTCACAGGAACGACATATCCCGTGAATCACGTACTTCGCTTCAGAAAAGCGATGACGATGTGGGAGTTTCATGACGAACTCCTTTGCAGGATGTTTCCTTCCACTTTGAGCGATGATGCATTGATCTGGTTTAACCAGATAGCCCCCCGAACCATTTCTGATTTCACCAAGTTGAGTACTCTCTTCATCACTCGATATTCTTGCAACAGATTACATAAGAATGATGTCGACGTATTGTTCAATGTACGTTGTGATCAGAAGGAGACGTTGCGGGATTTTACAAAAAGATTCCGTACTCTCATGACCACAGTGGAAGATTGTGATGTCCACAATCTTTCGCAAGGCGTTGTCCACAAGTTCTGGTCTATACATGTCTTTAACCAAGAATAGGCCGGTGAGTATGGAAGCCTTGTTTCTTCGAGTCGAAAAGTATTCTAAACTTGAAGATGACACACTCCAACGGGGCCAAGGAGTGGCTATATCTGTGAATGAGGTAAAGAAGGCCCCGGCATCCAGCAAAATTTCGAAGGGAAAGCAGAAGGTTGCTATTGAGGTTACAACAGCAGAAATTCCCGAGAAGAAACCAGAGAAGTCGGGAAGTATTGGACAGTATCCTCGTCGAGAGAAGAGGATTTTTACGTCGTTGAACAAGACCCATAGTCAGATATTTGATCTGATTAAGAACGAAAAATATCTTCAATATCCCAGACCAATGAGGCCGGACTTGAAGGGAGATAGAGATATGACAAAATTTTGTGCCTTCCACCAAGAAGCAGGGCACATAACCGATAAATGCTGGGCGCTGAGACATAAGGTTGAGGACCTAATTAACCAAGGCTTTTTGCAACAGTTTATTGCCAGCACGACTGAGGCAGTAGCTAGAGCCGAGGTTCTCAAGAAAGACAAGAACCCCGTTAAGCAGCAAGAACGTGGGTTGGTAATTGACGTTATACACGGGGGAGGACGACAACTATCCCGTGGAGAGACGGAGAGGGTGGACAGGATCAAAATCAGGAAGGTCGAACACCTGAATGAAATCTTGCATCTATCAACGGGACCTAGAATAACTGATCCCGTGGAAATGATGGAAAGCACTTACGCAGCCATTTTCTTCTCCGATAGAGATCTCGTGGGAGTAGATCATCCACATTCGGATGCGTTAGTGCTCACTTTGCCCGTGGGTAATTATAAAGTGAAGCGTCTGTTGATTGATCCAGGAAGCTCAGCCGAGATTCTGTTTGCAGAGGCTTATCGGAAGATGGGTTTTAACCCATCAGATCTTATCCAGAGCAATGTTCCCCTGGTCGGATTTAATGGCCAGAGAGAATATACAATGGGAAAAGTAATTTTGCCAGTGAAGACGGGACCGATCACGTCTATGGTCGAATTTCTTGTTCTAGATACACCATCCCCCTATAATGGCATTTTGGGGAGAGGGTGGATACATGAAGTAAAAGGGGTACCATCCACCTATCATCAATTATTCCGATTCCCGACTGATCACGGGATTATGGAGCTCAAAGGTGATCAAGCCATCTCAACAAAATGTTATGCCATGGCCCTAAAATCGAAGGAGGTCCCAGTCCAGGAGGATCATCATGGAAAGGGAACCTCATCTTTAATTGCAGAGCAATAGCAATCAGGGCGCATCCCGGCAAGTCTGGAGCAGACTGCGCTGAGCCGGGAAGATGATAATGATATCTTTGAGCAAGGGACCATTCCTACGGTTGAGGAAACTGATCAGGTTAACCTCGGTAGTGAGGAGAATCCGAAGTATACATTTATCGGGGCTGGTTTATTTGTCGAAGAGAAGATATCCTACACTGATTTTCTGAAATCTTATATAGATGTTTTCGCATGGTCATTTAATGATATGCCGGGTATTCCTCCCGACGTTTCTTGCCATCGTTTACAGGTAAATAGAGAGCATTTACCTGTGAAGCAGAGACCTCGGAGGATTGCTCCTGAGAAACAGCAGGCAGTCCAAGAAGAGATTGATAAACTCCTGGAGGCCGGATTCATCCGCGAAGTCAACAATGCTCAATGGTTAGCCAACATAGTGGCTGTTCCGAAGAAAAATGGGAAGATCAGAGTTTGCATAGACTTCACACATTTGAATAAGGCCTGTCCTAAAGATCCATATCCCTTGCCGAGGATTGATCAACTTGTTGATGCCACCTCAGGATATGAAATCTTATCTTTCATGGATGGGTATTCGGGGTATAATCAGATCCCTCTGTATGAGCCAGATCAGGAGATGACGGCTTTCACGACTAATAGGGGCGTCTTTTGTTACAAAGTGATGTCTTTTGGCCTCAAGAATGCGGGAGCAACTTATCAACGTCTCGTCGATAGAATGTTCCATGATATGATTGGCGTGACAATGGAAATATATATAGATGATATGATAGTCAAGACAAGAACTCGAGAATTTCATCTGGAAGATCTCGGGAAAACATTCGATCGTCTTCGAGAGTATCAAATGAAGCTCAATCCTGCCAAATGCATCTTTGGAGTGACTTCTGGGAAATTTTTAGGTTATCTCATTACAAGGCGAGGAATTGAAGCTAATCCCGAGCAGATCAGGGCCTTGACAGATATGCCTTCACCGAAGAACAGGAAGGAAGTCCAAAAGCTTGCCGGGAGGATTGCAGCATTGAATCGATTCATAGCAAGATCGTCAGATAGATGCAGACCTTTATTCAGGCTCTTGAAGAAGAATGAATGGTTTGACTGGACAGAAGAATGTGATGAAGCCTTCCAAAAGCTCAAACATTATCTTTCACAACCTCCAATTATTTCTAAACCTGATCAAGGGGAGCCTCTGGGTCTCTATTTGGCTACCACTGATGACTCCATTAGCGCCGTCCTCTTCCGTGAGCTCGATTAGGAAGAACGGCCAGTATATTTTACCAGTAAAACTCTTATTGGGGCAGAAACGAGATATGCCACAATCGAGAAAGCTGCTCTGGCTTTGATTTATGCTTCAAGACGTCTTAAGCCCTACTTCGAAGGAAGAACTATTACAGTCTACACAGAGCATCCTTTGAAATCAATACTCGGTAAGATCGATTTGTCAGGAAGAATGGCAAAATGGGCCATTTATTTGGCTCAGTACGACATTCAGTTCTCACCAAGAACATCCGAGAAGGGGCATGCTTTAGCCGGGTTTTTGGCTGATTTTCCAGTTCGAGATGTGGCAGACACTGGGGGCGAGGACAGTGAAGTTCTTCCACTTCCCGAAATGCCAGAGATGTTGAATCCTAAGACGGGGTGGAGACTGTTTACTGATGGATCAGCCAGCGAGAATGGATCAGGTATAGGAGTTGTCCTAGTCACATCCGAGAATACTAGATTGGAAAAATCTGTTAAACTCGGGTTCGTGGCATCCAATAATGAAGCAGAATATGGAGCAATGATTTCGGGACTCCAGACAGCACTAGATCTCGGGATAAAAGATATTACTGTATATACTGATTCACAGTTGGTCGTCAGTCAATATGCTGGGACATATCTAGCCCGAGATGAGAGGATGGCAACTTATTTAGATATTGTTCAACATTTGGCTGAGCGATTTGGTAACATAAAAGTTCACCAGTTACCAAGAATGGAAAATCGGCATGCTGATGCCTTGGTCTATTTATCTACTATGATGGGAGGAACTGAATCAAGGACTATATCCGTGGATTATCAGGAATTTCCAAGTATTCATTTACCTGTTGAGGTTTATTTAATCCCGGTTGAGGTTGATCATGAGCCAAGTTGGATGGATGATTTTCGGAGATATTTACAAAATGAAGAACTCCCATCTGGGAGAGATGCCGCGAGAAGAATTCAGAGGTTTGGAAGAAGATATACCATGGTAGGCCAAGATTTGTACAGAAAATCAGCATCGGGTCCCCTCCTCAAATGCCTTACCCCCAGAGAATCTCAGCAAGTTCTTCTTGAGATACACGCGGGTGAATGTGGAAATCACTCGGGGGCGAGGACCTTGGCACATAAAGCTCTCAGCCAAGGTTATTTTTGGCCCTATATGCAGAAAGATGCCAAGTTGCTAGTCAAGAAATGTGAGAAGTGCCAGAAATATTCTCCGTTGATCAGAGTTCCCGCCGAAGAGTTACATTCTGTATTCAGTCCATGGCCATTTGCGAAATGGGGATTAGATATAATGGGACCATTCCCGACAGCCCCAGGGAATGTTAGGTTCTTATTGGTAGCCACAGATTACTTCACAAAGTGGATCGAAGCAGTTCCGTTAGTTCAGGTACAATCTTCACATGTGAAGAGGTTCTTATGGGAGAATATCATCTGCCGGTTCGGCATTCCAGAGGAGATTGTCACAGACAATGGAACCCAATTTGATTCTGCCGAGGTGAAAGCTTTGTGTCAAGCTTTGAATATAAAGAAAAGATTATCTGCCCCGAGATACCCCCAGAGTAATGGACTTGCTGAAAGAGCAAATCGAGTTATACTCGAAAACTTGAAAAAGAGGTTAGATCAAGCGAACGGAAAATGGGCGGAAGAATTGTCGGGAGTATTATGGGCATACCGAACTACCCCGAGAAGAACTACAAGGGAATCTCCATTTTCTTTAGCCTATGGGTCAGAAGCAGTGATCCCTACAGAAGTTGTTGTCCCAACATCTCGTACTCAGGCTGTCAATACTGGACAGAATGAAGGGATTTTGGCTCGGGATAATGACTTACTAGAAGAACGTCGCGAGCAGGCAGTTGTGAGACTGGCTAATTATCAGCAAACCATCGAACGATCGTATGATCGCCGTGTTAGACGCAGGACCTTCAAAGTTGGAGACTTGGTATTGAGGAAAGTATTTGACAATACCAGAGAGCCTGGGAGTGGCAAATTGGGTGCCAATTGGGAAGGTCCTTACCTTATTGACAGGATTGGACAAAACGGGACGTATTATTTGAAAACACAGGATGGAGATGTATTTGAAAGACCGTGGAACGCATTTAATATGCGCATCTTCTATCAATAAAAATGATTCCAAGTTTTTCATACGAGAAGAAGCACGATTATCAACTTTAAGTCCTAGCCGGGAGCCTTGGATTCTTATACATCTTGGTTTTTCGCCTTGATAAGAATTCAAGTATACAAACCGGAAGGCCGGGATGATCTAAATATTCTTAGTCATGCGACTAGAATTAACGAGATTCCCGTCGACTATGAAGTCCTAGCCGGGAGCCTTGGATTCTTATACATCTTAGTTTTTCGCCTTGATAAGAATTCAAGTATACAAACCGGAAGGCCGGGATGATCTAAATATTCTTAGTCATGCGACTAGAATTAACGAGATTCCCGTCGACTTTGAAGTCCTAGCCGGGAGCCTTGGATTCTTATACATCTTGGTTTTTCGCCTTGATAAGAATTCAAGTATACAAACCGGAAGGCCGGGATGATCTAAATATTCTTAGTCATGCGACTAGAATTAACGAGATTCCCGTCGACTTTGAAGTCCTAGCCGGGAGCCTTGGATTCTTATACATCTTGGTTTTTCGCCTTGATAAGAATTCAAGTATACAAACCGGAAGACCGGGATGATCTAAATATTCTTAGTCATGCGACTAGAATTAACGAGATTCCCGTTGACTATGAAGTCCTAGCCGGGAGCCTTGGATTCTTATACATCTTGGTTTTTTGCCTTGATAAGAATTCAAATATACAAACTGGAAGGCCGGGATGATCTAAATTCTTAGTCATGCGACTAGAATTAACGAGATTCCCATCGACTATGAAGTCTTAGCCGGGAGCCTTGGATTCTTGTACATCTTGGCTTCTTGCTTTGTTAAGAATTCAAGTATACAAACCGGAAAGCCGGGATAACCCACTTTGATTCCCGGCAAATCTATATTCTTTCGGATCATTGAATTCTAACACATCAACTACATGCCTGGATAAGAATTCAGTTCATACAATGACAGAAAAATTTTCTATTAAATTAAAGAGCCTTAAACGGCATCTACATTTTTAAACCCCCCCTGATCCAGTCAGATTACAAAAATCATAGAGTCACATCCTGCCCGCCAGCCGGCTGAATAACAGGATTTACAGTGACATCCTCTCCTGGAGTCATCATGTCTGTTTGATAAGAATCTGGAGCGACTTCAGGTGCCGGGATGGTTGGAGAAGGTTCTCGGGATACTTCTTTTGGAATAGTCATCCCGACAATTGTTTCGGGCTGAACTACATCTTGAACTTCTTCTCTTTCTTCTTCTTCCATCATAGTTTCACATTTGGCGAAGCCTTCCCGGTATCCTCGGTCGTAAGATTCTTGTTGGAGGGCATCAGATGCTTGCTTGATTTCATCCCTCTCAACAGTCATCTTCTCCAGATCTTCTTGAAGGCAACTGGCTCTCTCCTTGAATTTTGCACATTCTGCCTTGATTTTGAATAAGCTATCTTCGGCTTTCTTCTTTGATGCAAGGGCTTCAAGGGCCAACTTCTTCTCCATCTCAGCCTTGGTTTTAGAAACTTCGGCAGATAAGTTGGCGGCTTGAATTTGTTCTTCGGCCAGTTTGAGCTTAGCCTCAGATGCGTTTGATTTTTCGACAAGGGCAGTGTAGTTTTGAAGGAGATCACCGAGATAGTCCTTCAGACCTACATAAGCATGGATACTCTACACACAGGAGAAGAGTGTTAGTCTATAATCAAGAAATTCATCATGAGAATCAATCGGAAAAACAATTACCTCTAGGAGGGAACGACTGAGGACTTCGCAGGGCACTTTTGGGGAAGGCATATCAATGTAACGCAATCTGTCTCGGGGGAGACAAATCCGTTCAATTAAGGTCGAAGCCACCCCGACATCAGCAATGGAGCTTTGCTCCGTAATGGGCTTCCCATTAGGCAGGCAACCAGCGTTCATGATATACGGTTCCTCGCCATTGAAATCCCGTAGACCTGCAATGGGGTTATCTTGTCGCCACAATTCTTTTAGTGTAACCCATGTATCAACCATGTCAAATACTGTACCAGACGGGAATAAAGGAGAACGAATATGCTCACCTATTGAATGACTGGGTCCCGCAGTATCGGTTGGTTGAGAGGTTGATGGAGGGGTGGACGATTGATGAAGTCATGGAGAAGGATGGAACCCAGAAGGAGACATCGTGATGGCGATCGAGGGAGAAGCAGTAGGTATGGTGGCTACTGAAGGAGAATCTGGAACCTCAGAAGGACGATTCAATGAAGAATCGCTGGCCAGATTGGCCTTAGAAGCAACCATACCTTCCCGAATCAGAGATGCTTCTAATTCAGGAGCTAATCCCTTGACCAGTTTTCTCTTCTTCCTTAGCGCCAGGGCTGGAGCAGCAAAAGTGTCCTTCCGCATTTCAGCCATTCGGCCCTCCATCTGCAAGAGAGAAAACGGGTTAATTGATCAGAAAAGAAAATATGTGAGATAAGTATCGGGTGTAGAGGAAGATACCTCTGCCTCTTCCAACCGAACCAGTTCTCGGGCAAAATCATTCAGAAGTTCTTGACGACCATCTGGATGTCTACGGGATAAGGTGCAGAAGCATCCCAGCAGAGGATCAGAGTGCCATCCCTTATGACTATCGGGCAGGCTCTCAACTATCTTCTGTTCTTTCTTCCGAGCAGCTACCGACCAGAATATATCGGTATCGAAGGAGTCTGGGCACCTCCTCAAAATATACAGATAATCGATCTCGGAGAGACCAATCTGGTATTTATTCGTAGAGTTGAAATACTCTATCCTATTCATCAGACGCCAGAAATTTCCGTGCATCTGGCCGGGAGCCCGATCGTAAAACCAGAGTACTTCCCTCACTAGAGGAGTCAGAGGTAGAGTTAACCCGAACTTCAATTGAAGCCGAGTGATGCTTATTTCGCCAAGGTTGGTATTTTCCCCATGACGAGAACCGACATTAATGAAAACAGAAGAAGGAATGACGAATTCCCTCCTCAAACCTACTATATAAGGGTCATTTCCATGAGTAGGGACCTTAACGATTACTTGAGGAACTATTGGTTCCTCCCTATACGTATCTACTTCTCGATCTAACGAGTCAGAGGATAACTCTTCCTCTACAGCAACGCTGGTTTCTACTGGTTCTCTGGGAACCATTTCTTCGGTATCCTCAAGAACTATTCTACCCCTAGCCATTTGAAATAGATAAGAGAAAGATGAAAATAGAAGAAAAGAGATAACAGTTAAGTGGAAAGTACCGTTACAGTCAGGAAACGGCAAACAGAGGAGGCAGAAATGAGGAACAGCTTGAGCTTAAAACTTGAAATGTTGCAGAGCACCGATCAAAGCGAAGAAATGAAGAATGAGGGGAATGAGCTATTTATAGGCAGAGATTTGGTTATATCAAATCAATAATCTGGCAATATCAAATCCCTGGCGCCAAAATTCGAATGATTTGTTACTTGATGGTTCGGTTACCTGTTCCCTCGAGTACTGAACCCGTCAATCATTCCATTCGACGACCGTACGTTGGGCAGCACGCTAGTACGGACACGTCTCATGTATACAGCAACAACGGGCGCAATATTAAATGAGAAGGGTAATGATCGATTGGTTACCATGTGATTCAACGGCCAAGAAACAGAGATGAAACGTGGAGGGCCAGGATCTTTTTCAGAAGATACGACGGTCACTTTTCGATCTTCTCAAAAAGGGGGCCGATGTGGGTGCCGTATTTTCCAGCAAGTCAAATATTGACACGTGTCCCTAGCTCAGCACGTGCGGATTCCAATAGATGACGCGTGTTAGTAGACAGCACGCGAAATTAAATGCGCCGGAGTCATCATCAGGAGCCATTAAAACTGCCCATCGTGTCACATACCTTCCATTAATTGGAAATGCCATGTGTCATGATGAAATGATCGACACATAGAGGTGATGCTAACAGAATGCATTAACGTCTCAGCCTTTAATATGTCGGGAAGCATTCAATCTTGCCCGACACAGTTATTGTTGACAATTCGGTTGCCGGGGTCTATTTCAATATCATCCCGACAAGACCAACAGACTTACTTGCCGGGATCTATTTCGATATCATCCCGGCAAGGTCCTATGATTTGTTGGATGACTGTATCCCGACAGGATCAACAGACTACTTGACGGGATCTATTTCAATATCATCCCGACAGGATCAACAGACTACTTGACGGGATCTATTTCAATATCATCCCGACAAGATCAACAGACTTACTTGTCGGAATCTATTTCGATATCATCCCGGCAAGGTCATATGACTTGTTGGATGACTATCCCGACAAGATCAACAGACTTACTTGACGGGATCTATTTCAATCTCATCCCGGCAAGGTCGTATGACTTGTTGGATGAGTATGTCCCGATAAGGTCAACAGACTTACTTGACGGGATCTATTTCCATATCATCCTGGCAATACTGGATGAGATCAATTAACTTACGTGGCAGGATCTCCTATGTACGAGGTAAGTATTCTGAGCACCCTCAGTTTTTTAACCAATGAATATTAGCCACGTGGCCGTTGAATTATCATGAATTCGATATCTCCTTGTTCAAATACCTGACACGGAGGATGCCACCTCAGTGTCACTTCAGTTATTTCAGGTATAACCGAAT
This sequence comes from Euptelea pleiosperma, assembly GCA_035048495.1. Classification (NCBI taxonomy): domain Eukaryota; kingdom Viridiplantae; phylum Streptophyta; class Magnoliopsida; order Ranunculales; family Eupteleaceae; genus Euptelea; species Euptelea pleiosperma. Next base: position 4,198,970 of record CM068544.1, read on the forward strand.
CAAGGAAGTCAAGATTTAACCGATAGATTTTGTTTTATAACAGAATCCATCTGAGTCATCGTTGACTGATAATGACTAGACACGTGGAAGGTGAGTCACGCCAGTTCTAAGGGTATAAATATGAGACCTTCAGAACTGAAAAGAGATCTTGCTCTCCAGATCCAGATAGACTAAACTCTGAAACACTTTACTATTTTCTTGAATCCTGTTACCATTCCTAAGCTGACTTGAGCGTCGGAGTCTTGTCAACAGGTACAACCATATTTCATCTGGAGATCATCCTATCCTTCGTAGAGGAGAAAACAGTTTCATCCTGGAGCATCAGGATCGTTCGATCATCACCAAAAGCCGAATCGTCTGACCTCGAAGATTGTGTGGGTTAGATCAGATATTTTTCCCCCACAATGACATTAGAAGAAACTGACGGCTCCATGCTATTCCACAACCACGTCATAACCAAGGAGTTCTCACTTTGCCAATCTTCATACTTCTTATCATCTATCGGTGGTGGATCTTCAGTGAGAAACTTTGATTTTTTCTCAGCACGCAGAAAAACTTTAACAGGGTGAGACCATGGAAGGTAGTTGGTGCCATTCAACTTCATAGATGTAATCTGAGCACTAATACCATCCCACACAGGAGACTTGCCATTAACAAAAACACCCGAACTGGCGATCCGGAGGATGTAAAAAAATCAACTTTCACACAGGATGTCAGAAAAATCCCAAACGTGAAGCAAACAATCTCTAAAATCAATCTAGGGAGGGCGGCAAGGGTAAGTAGACACACCTGCTTGTGATTTTTGAAAAAATAAAAAACCCAACAAAACTTTGGGAGAGAGATATGGTGGGAAAAGATCAACACATGCTCGGAGAATCAGAAAATCCCCAAACTAGCTTCAAACAACTCCTAAAAACAAGTTGGGAGGGGCGGGAAGGGTAGGAGAACACTCCACCTTCAAATCTTGGAGAAAGACAAAAACTCAAAAAAATCTCTCCCGACGAGCAAAAACTGAAAACTACACCTTGGGGTTTCAAAACCATATACGGAAGCTTCGCGACCTTCAGAAACACCAACACCTAACAAACCGTGGATAACACATCTATGTGTAAATAAACCTCAAACAAACAATTTCTAAAGTTTTGTTTTCACCAAAATCCTTAGAAACTTCATTCTCACTTAAAGAAGATGAAGGAAAAAGAAGAAAATATGAAAAAGAATGAAGGATTAGGGTTCTTAGGATCAAATATGTTCTGATACCATGTAAGAAGTAAAGTCCTAGGGTTTGAAAGAAGAAAGAGAAGAGAAGAGAAAAAGAGTCACAAACTTAGATAGTTTGGCCTCCTCAATTTTGGATACCCCGTCAATTTCTCTTCTTATCCCCCACTTAAACTATAATTAAAATGACTTCTATATCCTCTGTGTTTTCTCTTATCTTCCCCCACAAGATATATAAAATACCAACTTTACCCCCTTTGTTTCTCTAATTAACCTCTTTCTATTTCTATTCATCCCCTCTAAAATTCAAAACCGTTAGAGCACGGGAGAAAGCAAGGGAGACTATTGAAAAAGCAAAAGGAGAATACCTAAAAGATTCTAGGGTTGTATTCTACATCTTCTACAACTCTCATTGAGAACTTTTGAGTAAAACAATCAATGAAAGAATCAATGGATGTATGTATTTGAATTCAATTTTTTTTAATCGACGAAATCATTCTAACTTCATTTTCGAAACCATTCTAACAAGAATTTCTAGTAATCTCACCGGAACGATACATTGGGGGTCATTTTCTCTTGCAATCTCGGTCATAATCTTTGAATTGATTGTTCGGACTTAGCAGTCCGAACAACGATGAGTACCTGCGGAACGAGAGGTGCCTCCACTCTCCGACGACCAATGACGACGGAGAAAGAGGGCGACCGGCGACGCTGGAGAGAAAATGGGGTTGGCGGTGTGGTGAGGGTGGATAGGAAGAGGAAGAGCGACGTAAGGCGATTTCATCGAAATCGCAAAACCCTTCCAAATTACCCTTTCGCGTTTATCATTTTTTTTGGGTGGGGGGGGGGGGGGGGGGGTGATAAGAGATTTCGATGGGCCCACGGGCCAATTAGAAAATTTCAAAAATTGTGGAAGGGAAATAAGAGAAAGGGGGGAGAGAAGAGAAATTGATGGGGTATCGAAAATTCCCCTTGTGATATATACTAGTCACTTAAGTGATGTGGGCCCACTTACATTAATAGAACATATGAGCCCATCACTCTACATAAAGCCCAACTATGTAATATAAACATAAGTAAATAAACTAAGAACTCTAACAAAACCCTAACCCTAGAACTCAACTAGATGCACATTAACTTAAAGTGAAGTAAATGCATTTGTCTCATAGATCCACCTACTAAAGTAGGGAGGAATATATCATATAGTCATCATGCTTTGGGAAGTGCACTATGCATGTGAAGCAAATAACTAAGCGGAAACCAGTATAGTCAAAAATGTTAGGCGACACCTAGGTAATAGCATTCCTCGGGTGAGGCAACACCAAGGTGATATTTATTTATTTCATAAAAAATAACTAATTAAATGCAAAAAGTATTTATTTATATATTTATTGATTTGCAAGGTATAGAACCCAAAAATGTAGATTTTAGACACCGACTTGGATGACCAAATCAAATTGAATTTTAATAAAATTTTGCGGGGTGGTGGATCTAGAAGTTCTAGTCGAGAAAATCGAAAAAGGACTCAAATTGACCCGTATCTATGGTCATCACAGACAATGTCGTATCGCAAGCGTGCTCAATTCTTGAATAAAGAAATAGGATTCAAGAAAATAGAGGAACAAATAGAAGGAGAAAGAGGAAGAGAGAATAAAAGATGAAATGGGAAGGGTGTACCACTTCAAGAAATTATGAGAGTTGATGGCACCATACCATAGAAGAGGACTCCTTACAAGCAAGGCAACCCACCCAAGCTCTTTAAACAAAACACAAATCTTGTTTAGTTAACCATGTTTGGAGTTCTCATCTTACATATATTCATAGGCTTCCATAATCACAAGTGGAAACCTAACTTTATTTAGGACATTATTACTAAGTAAGATTTCTACAATAATAAGATTCCTTCCTAAACTAATAAAGAAAAACAACAGTAAAAAAATGTCACAAGTGGAACCCATATGGATTATGTCAATCCTCTCGTCCCCTCCTCTTTCCAATCTTGGATATAGCCTGTGTCAAACCCTATTTGTCGAGTTAAGCTACTAAAACTCATTTGTACACGTTCTCAAACTATTGAAATACATTCAGTCAACTCCTCCTTGAGTTGTGCTACCCCTAGGGTGGTACCTTATCAACTTGTTTAGCACATGCATTCACAACCTTTTTTTTTTCTGGAAAACCCGTTCGACGTATGAAACAACGTGTTCATAAAGTACTGCTTTCCTTGGGCTTCATTTGCTTCAAGGTGATGTCTTAGCTCTTGTGCTTAAATGAGTGTTAGCTCACCCATTATGCAACGCATGTCAATCATATAACCAAGGCCTTCCCAGCAAATGTCTATTTTTTTCGTTAAGTTCCCAACAAATGTCTATACATACCCTCGGTAAGAGAATATAGTATTAGTAAAATCCTAGAATTTACAATTTGAAACCTATGATTCAATTCAATCAACTTAAATGATTTGAATCTTGTGTCGAATCCCTTTAGATAAAAATCTTACCATCTCTACGTAAATCGTAGGATTCAAGTATGATTCCCAATTGGAATCTAACGATCCTTTCAAATCCTACAATTTGAATAAAAATTGGGGCATATTTTCAAGTGAAAACATTGACTCCTATATTTGTACTAGAGGTTATTCCTAGACGTTAAATACTACAAAAAAGAAAATCAGCGGGTGCTTTTACTAATTGAACAAATTTTGAACAAGTTTTTTGCTATGTCTTCCCACGTAAACAGAAGATCACTTTATCATAGTTCCTCTATCGACCATTAGTTATTTTTTTGTTTTTTTAACTTCTATTGTTCCTAGTTAATATTTCAACTTCAGAAGGCCCTTAAAATTAAAAAAGTAAATAAAAGCCCTTAACAATGAACTCCTAAGGGGTTAGGATTAGGGACAAGAAAACTAATGAGATTTTTTGTATAAGTATTTTATAGATAAGAGAACCATCTATAGTCTATTTTTTCTACCTTTGCTTCTTTTTCAAGGCATTAAGTTGATTATGCTTTCAAGTAAGAAACATAAACTTAATATTCTATAATAGGCAATTCTTGCAATACAATTATTGTGGTAAACAGTTTCATTGTAGCATTTTCCAAATGAAACACCAGCTAATACAAATGACAAGCAATGTGTGTGCATGCAATTTGAAAGATTAAGAATTGAGAACATCGATTAGAAATGGAAACTTTTTAAATTTGACAATGAATTGATGATACATGGCTTTGATTTTTCTTTTCGTGAAAAGATCTTTTATTTGTTAACTTTCGGTATTGCCAGGTAGAACGTTTTGTCATTATTTGCAAGTGTTTGTATAACACCTTTTCATTATATAATGGGTTATGGAGTAGTTAAGCATATTATATATTCCTTTTAGTTTTTTGGATATTATTTTATCTTTTTTTCACTTATAAAGAGAAATCTTATGAATCTTAGGATCCAACGATTTGAATCCTACTCCTTACGATTTTATGATATGATTCAATTTTGATAACATTGGAAAAAAACTGAGTCACCTTGATATTCAATTTGTTGTTCACCCAAACAACTTCATACGGCGGCCGAATGCGTCTTAGTTGACAACTTTAGTTTAACAACCGCCTCTTTCGCAACAATAGTTCCTTCACTGCCACTACCAACAACTACAACACCATTTTTTCTCACACTTAACAGTATTGGGGACAGTTGTGGCGCTACCAATCTTCTTTGTCCTCTTGTTGTGATTGTGTGGTCATTACCCTTTCCAACAGTAGTCTAAAGGTTTCTCTGCTCTTCAAGGCATAGAGAAAATATGTTCTTTTTCTTCTTCATTCTCTTGGTAGCCTTGTTCTTCCAATGTCTCTTCCACAAAAGGGTTTATATGGGCACTCAAAATCAAAGTGTACTCAACCATTGAGTTTATAGCAAATTTCTCTCCTCTCCGTGGTCTATTCCGTTCAACATTCTTGTCACGTTCAATGTTGGTTGCAGTCACAATGACCCTTCCCTGTTGATTGACGGTCTCTTCCCCAAATGTCCAAAGCCACTTCCCCTAAAGAGCCTTGTTGAAGTCCTTTAAGTGTTCGATTCCAATGCCACCTTTAGACATACAAACCATTTGGTAACCACATGTGAATTTCATTCAGTGATTTTTTTAAGTCGTCCTCCCTCCACTTAATGCGGTAAGACATTTTCGTTGAATGTCGTAAGTGATGAAATCTTTAAAAAGATTCTAAGATTCTCTCAAAAATATCCAATATGCCCTTGTACCATAGTTCCTCAATAAAGAAACTTACAAAAATGTCCTAATAAACAATTTCAAATACCTAATATGCTTGTATCTTAATTTTCAAACATAAGGACCTTTAGCAAACTGTCTTGTGTTTGGTAAAACTTATTGTTAGCACTAAAAGCTTAAAGTGCTTAATTTAACTGCTAAAAGTTTAAGTGCTTAATTTTTTTAAACTTAGATCATTTGGTAAAGTGCCTTATGTCTGAAAATTAAGACAAGGGCATATTGGGTATTTTAAAATGTTTATTTTGATACAAGGCCATATTAGATATTTTTGGGAGAATATTAGAATCTTTTTAAAGATTCAATAACTTACCTCGTTCAATAAAAATGTCTTACCATATTAAGTGGAGGGAGGATGAAACTTAAAAAAAATCATTGAATTTTAGTGATACTAAATTTCAGGTGGTTACCAAATGATTGGAATGTCACAATTTCAAACTTAAGGTTAAAATTAAGTTTTACCAAATGCCACCTTAGGTTTCCAAGTTGAAGCTCACTCGACAATGTGATACTTAGGAGCTCAATCCTTCCAGCTCGTTATGCTAACAAGATTAGAGAACAAAAACAAATACTATATCAGCAAGTTGGATAGGGTGTTGTTAATAAAAGTAATTGTGGGTGCATAATTCTGCACAATGTGAACTATAATTCTAGACTCTCAATGGAGCTCATTTGAGCATAAGAGAGCCCGACATAGCTCATTTTGGTTCGGCAGAGCTCCTCTCAGCTTCGTAGAGCCCCTTTTTGGTATAACAGAGCTCCTATAATAGCTCCACTAGACCTCCTCTAAGCTCCCCATGAGGATGCGCATGATCTTTGAACTACAATGACATTCCATACTCTTGGGGGAACTTGCCCACGTGCTGTGCAACTCCGCCCCCTTTGGAAGGAAAAGTCTAGCCTATTCGCGGAGGTAAACTTTCCTCAAGACATGCAAATCAATATCAAAGTTTTGTACATTCGCTCAACACTGAAGTGAAGCACTTAAAAGACTTCAAGAATAGAAGGATTTGTGTCCTTCTATAGAACAAATACGATCCCTTGCCTGCAAGGAAAGGGGGAGACTAAATTGTAATACGAGATTACATAGTGAACGGCTCCAAGAGCCCATGGGTGTACCAACTATTGCGGGGAACTACGTCAAACTCGCGTGTTCTTCTTCCTCTCTTCCATCAATGTTATGCTTTGATGGTTGTGCATGTGATCTCCGTGATGATACATCGAGGAGCGTGTGGGAATACAAAAAATCCTCTACAGTAACCTCACCTTTTTTCAATGAGTATCCTTTCTTCTAAGATGCTAATCGTCTTCCATATCTTTCTATGATGGGATCCCAAATTGCCTTGGACCTTTAGCTAGCTCAAGCCAAGGTAGGAAGAGGGGAGCTTCCCAACCTTATAGTTCAGATTCCCAGCCAACTCATGCAAAGGCTATGTCCCCCACTGAAAACCTCACTTTTAGTGAGGTCGATGCGAAAATCGATCAACGCCTCGAAGCATCTAAGAAGTCATCTCAAGTATCTAAGATCCTTGAAAAGTTGTTTTACCCGGATACGGCAAGGATACGAGACCGACACAGTGTGGAGAACATTTACACTTAAAACGGAAGTATCCGACACGGATACGACACCCATTTTGAAGTACCTGGGTATCATAGTTGAAAAGCCTTTGAAAAGAAGCTCGTGCCGTCAGCGAACTAGAAATGGACACAATTGGGCTACCTACTAAAGTAAAACCCTTAATAATACCTTTTCCTATTACCTTGTATGCCATCCTATTGAGAACCTCCACTACCACAATGAAAAGAAAGGGAGAAATGGGGTCTGTTTGTCTCAGGCCTTTGGAACTCCAAAAAAAATCTTATTGGACTACCATTAACCAAAACAAAGAATAATGCTGAAGACAAACATTCAACAATTTTCTCCAATTCTAACCAAAACCCATTCTAGCAAGCATATACTATAAAGCCCCAGTTGACAAGATATCATACTCGTTTTCCATTTACACTTTGCATAAAACACCAGGGGGGGCCCAACTGCACTCTATAATCAATGCACTCATTGGCTATAAGGACTCCATTGAGAATTTGCCTCCCTTTGATGAAAATTCCTTGAGAAGGTGAAATCACCATCCTAACACCTCCTTCATCCTGGATGCAAGCGCTTTGGAAATGATTTTATACACTCCCTACTAGATTGATTGGCTTGATTTTGAGGGTTTCTGCTCCTTGGGGATGAGAGTAATGAAGGTGGAATTCAAAAAAATGTCCCATGAAGCATTCTCAAAGAAGTCCCACACCACCCTAACAAATTCCTCTATTGTAAAACCCTAACACCTCTTAAAGAAAACCAATCCCTATCACAACTTAAGTCACCTATCGCCTTGAGGATCTCCTCTTCCTTAAAAAAGTCTTTACAACCAAACACCTTGACCCAAGCTAATACAATCAAACATCAACTGTCTAGAGAATCTATATGAGAAAGGCTCCTTGTTTAAATTGGGGTCGTAGTCTACAATCTTTTCTCTTATAGCCTCTTCTTCAATAATTCTCCCATTGATGTTGAACGTATAAATAGTGTTACTTCCTCTACGAGCATTATCAACTCTATGGAAGAATTTAGTGTCTTTGCCCCTTCCTTAAACCATCTAACCCTGGATTTATGCCTCCAATCAATTCTTCCATACAAGCCAATTTAAGGTATTCATTATTTGCTTCCATGCTCCTACAACCATTCCTTCTTGTGGTCGATTGCCGCAATATCTTCGAGCAAGACTCCCATTTTAATGTCCACCCGGCCAAGAACTTCCTTGTTCCAAACTTTTAACTTCTTTTGCGAGCTTTCAACTTCATATGGAATAAATACCCCTCGCCACCAGTGAAAGAGACTCCCACCACGATGCTATAATATCTTCAAAGTTTGCAAGACATCTACAAATACCACCACACTATAGTAAAATAGGCACATGGTCTAACGCCAGTTTAGGTAGGGTTTCCTACACCACATCCATGAAGTGAAGTTCCTAAGAAGACGATACTAGGAACCTATCAAGTCTGCGCATGGTCAGGTTCTCTTAATTGTTGGTCCAAGTGAACAATGCCCCTATGTTGCATGAATTCTTTTAAATTGGTCAAGTACCCATGTCAAAATCCGACATGACACAAATTCTGGTGCAACACTTCCAAATTACTTTTTTTGTTTTTCTTTCCTTACTTGCAAGATAGTAATTAACCTTTAGCATATATTATGAGTTCAAAATTTTTTTCAATTGAAAATTTTTATAAATAAATTTAACATTACGTGTATGTTTTCTATTGTCTATAATATATCCAATTACATAATCCATTATTATCATATAAAAAATAGTTAATTTGTTCTACATTATTTAAAATATGAGTCTATAAACCTATTTTTTAGGCTTTGCCGAGTCTGACACTCTGTATTTGTGTCGAACGCCAAAACCCATACTCGTATTAATGCAACATAGTGCGCTAGCAAGAGGCAGATCCATCAATTGATTACTGTCAACACACTCTCCAAACTCCCTCATACAACAAGTGATGCAGCTACCAACCCTTTTCTCCAACTCAAATCTAGTCACATTAATATCACCTCCCACACATAATGGAAGATCCCAAAGGCCATGAACATAATTTAGCTCTCCCTAGAATTCTTTATGCAACTTCTTGTTAGTAGGGCTGTACATTGCCAAAAAAACCCAAGGAAAAGGTCTTGTTTGCATTTACATAAAATAGAGAGAGAAAAAACTCCATCAAGGGCATCCATAATATTAACCACATTCGTATCCCATATGATGATTATGCCTCTTACAGTACCACCTGCTGGGATATCTTTCCAACCATACTCCCTCCTTCCCCAAAACTGACGCACTATGCTATCCTCCATGTGGTTTAACTTCATATCTTGCAAAACGACAATGTCCGCTTGCCACCTTTGCAACAAACTCCTTGCAACTATACGCCTCTCACTATTATTTAGACCTCATATGGTCAAGGAAGCAATGTGTGACTTCATTAGGAACTTGGAATTTTCTCCCTTTCCCTCCCTCCTGCTACTTCTCACCCCGAATGTTCCATTGAAATTTATTTGGCAGACCAAATTGGAAACTTCTCTATGGATTTTTGCCTTCTGTCTACTACTAGTTCCCCCTCATTCCCCGTAAAGTCTGTTTCTTTTGTCCCAAAATCCTTTTCTATTAAATCTCCTTGTTGTGTGACACCATAATGATCGACTATAGGCCCCCTAGCTCTATTCACAAACAACAAAGCAAGCTCTCACAAGTTCCAAATCTCTTGAACTCGGGAGATATCAATGAAAGATTGGGAGTCAAAGAGATAGCCCGATTGGTGTTCTCTATTGAAGGGTTTAGCTTTTCATATATATGCCTATTCCCAAACAATAGAAACGGACCTAAAAAGACTGTTTGAATGGATTACGTTAGCCCCTCTTTAGACCTTGTCTTTCCAATCATGGAAACAACGCCTTTGCCAATTGAGGAGAAAGTAGCTTTTAAAACCCAACTAAAAGACTATGTCCATAACTGAAAATAGGGTTGTGCAGCTATAACGTTTGTTTTATTTATCCTTTTCTTTTAAATGTATCAGTGCCTACCAAAGCTAGTTGAAATGATAAGATTCATTTAAGACATAGTCAATTATTTGTGCAGATCCTATGGCAGCTGACCTACCAAAAAAAAATTAAATATAAAGTCTACTGCTCAAGCAATTGAAGCATAGGCATGTCTTCTTTGAGACAATAAAACTTATAAAAGAATTGGACTCTCCTAACGTTTTCCTTACCTTACAAACAAAAGTCAAAATTCAACAATGTCTACAGAAAAAACAGTGCAAATTTCATAGAAGAGCTCTACAGTCACCAACACAACCTTACATGAAGCGAAGCAATGTGGCGCTCAAGTTATATTATATTACTAAAGGCTAAAAGTTTGAAAAGTGTGAAGCAAATATGAGGCATTTTCCTTCTGTGAAGCGAGGCGTAAGCCTCGAATATTAAAGAAAATTTTTGAATCAATACAAAAATAACTAATATGCGAAATCAACAAAGCAAAAGTTCTCCCTATCACATGAAAGCAAGGTTTTAAATTTCGACAAAAGACTCAAAATTGGGCTAGACCGAAATTGAAATCCCCAAAATTTCGGCCCTCTCTTTAATAGTTCAATATCAAAAGAGAACTTCTTTATTAAGGCCTTCTTTCCTTTATTAATGGCAAAAATTAAGATTCCCTAATCTTATAAGAGATTATAGGGAGAGAAAGAGATAAGAATTTGTTTCTATAAACAAAGGGTATTAATGTTATCATTTATAATTTTTCCATGATTTCATTGAAATTTTGTTCGAAATTTTGGTTTCAACCTAGACCAAAACCTAAGTTGAAATTGAAATTTAAATCCTAGCTTGAAAGCCTTTAATACTTGTTCCCATATTATATATCATATTTATTAACTTCATTTGAGTAATGTATACTGCTCATAGCATTGTCACTCGATTAGTCAACACAACAAGTAAACCAAGGATATGTTTAGCAAATATAATGATCATTAGGTAGTCCATTAGTTTCAATCTCAAGAGTCTTTATTCAGCTCGCATAAAACACAAATTTTTAACAATTTTGCACTTCAGTACTTTGGTTTCTTTACTACAGAAATGTAGTCACTTAGAAACACTTCTAACTCTTAACTGCCAAGACCATGTATGTTAGATTTACTAGTATAAATGAGAGGGAGAAGATACTTTGAATCATCTTCGTTAGGGTTTTCTAAATGGGTGGAGTATTTTGAATAAACAATAAAAAGAAGGAAAAATCTATGTCTGGCCCGTGTATGTGCTTGCATAGTCAAGGTTTAAGCTTCGATACACCTTGAACCTTGAGGCTTAAGCCTCAACTGGTCGAAGCCTCTTAAAAATTAGTCGAAGCTTAAGCTTTGAGGCCGGGAGGCATAAGACCTCGCGCCCTGAGGCAAGATTTTTTAAAACACCTAGTAAAGGCAATTGCAGTTGCCATATCTTATTCTTATTTCAATTCAATACATGTATGTGTGTGTCTGTGTGCATTATATGTATCAGCATTCAGTAACATATTTTCATTACTAAATCGAAAATACCCACTATCTGGTCCTCCGAGTTGCGTAATGGCATCCACAAATCGATCATGAAGCTCTGAATTCCATCGCAACCGTTGCTTTCCGCTTCCCCCAGAAGTAGCTGAATTGTTTACCGTGGACGCCCCCGAGACTCCAATATTTGTAAACTGCTCAGCACCCTGGGGCTTATGGGGCACTAAGCCCACAGTTGAAAATTTCTTGGCATGATACATGTTGAACAGACTGCAAGTTTTAGAAATTAAATGCAGAAGAGCATAAGTGTTCTTGTAAACCCACTCCACAGCCCACAGAACTGCTACAGTAAGTAACATATTTGTACAGGTAAAAAAAATTCTACACCGACACACCAAACCTCTTCAGTGGAATGGCATGGTTTTCTTTACACATGGCGACAGACGCAAAGAGGGTCCACGCATTTCACCACCTCAGCAATCATCCCACATGGCAAATTCAGCCCAACAGCACTCTGCCATGTGGCAAGAGAGGCATGTTTCTTTTAACTTATGTTTTCTATGTAAAATTTTTTTTTTTTAAATTCAATGACCGCAAATTCGTATGGGAACCATAGGCAGGATTGGCCAATCTAGAGAGTCTTATATCAGATGAACGGTCTGGATTGGCCATGCCAATCCCTCCATCTCAGTGAAGAGGTTTAGAGTGTTGCTCCAGGAAACATTTAAACAACACAAATATACATAACATCCATCAAAGTAAATTGAATTTCCACCTAAATTGGAAAGCTAAAGAAAACGAGTTGAGTTTATACAAACAGCCAAACAACTAAATTAAGAAAAAATAAATAAATTTAACGCCGTTAAGAAAGAGGGATTCAGGGATGAGAAACTCTTACCTCCTGAAACTTAACGCGCTCTCAATCAAACATCTCAACGTCAATCTCTACCAGCTCCCCTGAACGCCTTCGAGTGCTACTCATATTTCTACCCTTAAAAAACCCTAGGAAAATGTGAAGCTCGGTTGAATTTCAAATCTGACAGTCAAAAAAGGTAAGTAGAAATGGAAGCGTTGAACAGTCTGTCACCAAATGTGGACTCGGACGTACGGAAAACGGAAAGAGCAGGTCGAAGTTGAATCTCTGCACCAGCGAATTAGGTAATTAGGGTTTCTTCATTGCAAGGGTGATGAACGTGAAATTGATTGGAGTTCTGGCAGTGCAGACAGTAATCTCAGATTCTCAATCATTCACAGAAGGGTTGCCTATTTATAGTAATTTCTAATAAATAAATGAATTTCGAGAGGAGAAGGTCTTTGTTCTGCGATGGGGGTCTCTCTCTGGTTCTGGCCAAAAAAAGGTGGTCGTCTCGTCGGGATAGCGTGCAAAACAAGGCCGCATTTCTTGGGATACTGTTGTTTGTGTTAGGGTTCAACTTAAGTACAGTACCGCCTTTAATGTCAACCAACCGATGTAATAAAAATGACGTCATGAAACTATTATTTTTTATTTAAGGGCTGATATTGAGGCGTATTGTATAATAAAGTAGAACCTGAACTATGCTATCACTTCATTGGACTTTAGCTTTAAAACCTTGGTTGGATGTTGGAAATGGACTCACGTTTTTTGGGAGGACTAGAGTTGTCCGTATCCCCAAGGCTGGTTGTGCAGTCCTCGGCGAGGAATTTGATCAGAATTGGCGATTATGGTCAAAGGAGGTGAGAGTATGCTTCACTACAGGAGTGGAACTTTGCTGACCACCCACAATATGAGCCACGTGGCACACTCTTAGAGGATGATGATAGTATGGATGTTTTGGTGAATTACTATAAGTGGACTTAAAAACCAAAAATCAGTGATTAGTGATTTCAAACCCTTGGATCTTTGTACCACAAATAATGGTCAATAATGCTCAAATTACACGGTTAAAAATTAACCCAGGAAAACGACTCCAATCTAATGCTTAAAAATCACTAACGGAGCTAATTTTTGACCTGTAAGTCCATCTAGGGTTGGGAAAAACATCCATACGATCAGAAATCTCTAATAATATGCCACGTAGCTCATATTGTGGGCGGTTAGCAAAGTTCTACTCTTCAATAGAGTATCATGCCCATTAGAAAAATTTTGTTGGCAAATTGCACCATGATCACGGTCAACATGGACCTAAGTATGAGCCACGTGGCATACTCTTAAAGACAACTAACTGTATAGATGTTTGGCCATCCCTATAGACCAAAAGCCAAAAGCCAGCCTTACTAGTGATTTCTAACCTTTGGATCTGAGTACCCCCAAGTAATGCTCGAATACCACCGTGAAAAAGCCTCCAATCCAATTTAAAATCACTAATGGGGCTTATTTTTGTTTTGTAGGTCCACCTAAGGATGGCCCAAACTTCTATATAGTCCGTGATATCTAAGAATGTGCCATGTGGCTCAAACTTTTTTGTTGGCAAATTGCACCATGATCACGATCAACATGGATTTAAGTATGAGCCGCGTAGCATACTCTTAAAGACCACTAACTGTACGGATGTTTGGCCATCCCTACAGACCAAAAGTCAGCCTTATTAGTGATTTCTAACCTTTGGATCTGAGTACCCCAAGTAATGCTCAAATACCAGCATGAAAAAGACTCCAGTCCAATTAGAAATCACTATAACGAGCTTATTTTTGTTTTGGAGGTCCACCTAGGGATGGCCCCAAACATCTATATAGTCCATGATCTCTAAGAATGTGCCACGTGGCTCAAACTTTTCTCTGCCATCTAAGATTTACTCAATGATCACCACCATATGGGAAGGTGGGGTGGACAACACTTTGGAATGTTCTCGTGTCAAATCATCACATGACGCCACATCAACTTTTGCTAACATATGGCGCCCCTAGTTAGCAATTTCCCTTTAAATAAACACTAGTCGGCCATACATGTACTACACGTGAGTGCTCGTAAGGACCTTTTGGAAGAAGTTGCAAAATAAGAAAGTTTGTACCCAAATTTGGAGAGGTGAATCTGTAAAATTTCGCCAAATTTTTAAACATATTTCAAATGACAAATCTGAATTATACTTCAACTTTTTCATACCCTTTTCTTTTCTATGCCGAATTGCTAACTAGGAATTGTATCAATTGCGCGCTTAGCCCAATCTAACTGGGAGGTAAAACAATTTAACGAATCAAAATCTTGATGAGTTGATGAGTTGCCCTCTAAAATTGCCACGTGGAACCTTTTTTGAGGCCTAGTGACCGCATGGATGATTAGCATGCACATCCCTTGGTGGATGTACATGCTATGGGTATTGAAAAATTTCCAAACTCTAAATGGGCCACGTGACACCTTCGAGATATTTGTCCGAGATCAGAAGTTATCGAACATACTTGAAGCAAGAAAGATTGACAAAAACTATACCCCTTTAAGCCATGCCTAGACCATCATCCAGGTTCTCAAAAAAACCTCTTGAAAGCTAGAATGACAGTCCATAAGAGGAATATATATTCCCCCATTCTGATTGGTATCAATCTTAACCAAGGATTCTAAGATAAAAACCAATTAGATGGAAGCCAGCTCTCCATATTGACTGGACCATCTATAATAGGGTAGGACCCCCACCTAGGAGGACTCGTATCCTTATTAATAAATCCGATACATAAAAAACACATGCAAATGGAGACCTCCCACTTTTTCAGAAGAAAGGGACGCATGATACCCCTTCCTCATATGAAGGGGGCGACGTGGGTGCTAGAATATTCCACGCTCCAGATGGTGCGCGATGCTCATCTTGAGATCAATTGTTCTTGGTTATTGAAGGATCTAGGTTAATGAAAATTGATGGAATCTAAACCCTTAGAAGAGGTACCCCCCAGATACAGATTAGATCATTATTTAAATTCTCGGGATATACTCTGGAGAACTAAAATACCAGTCCAGATGGAGAATACATCCCATTTGGGTAGTTGGCCGAGCACAAATCCATGATTAATTGAGATCTCAATCAAGGTTTAAAGGAGGCCGTTTTAATGGTTAAACGGACTGGGGGCGTTACCGTTTAAATGGATTGAAACGGCCAGGGGCAAGAATGGAAGAAAATGAAAAAAAAATGAAATTTAACGGATTTTAACAATTTTAATGAATTTTAACGGAAAAAATGGCGTTGAAATTCAAAATTTGAAAATTAAAAATAAAAGGAATTTAACAGAATTAAACGGATTTAACAGCCGTTTTTTCACAAAATTTTTCAGAATTTAACGTCCGATAAAACAAAAAAATTGCCTTTAAATTCAAAAGCGTTAAAACATGTTTAAACGGTTTTAACAGAAACGGGCTTGGGGCGTTACCGTTTAAACGGTCGTCAAAACCATTTAAACGGCCGTTTTTAAAACCATGATCTCAAAATATTGAGCCGACATCCTTCTTTTTATGTGACATGTGGGTCACATGCCCTAAAACCAAGCACATGGTAGGTTCAAGAGGCACGTAGCCCACAATGTTAGAAGTATTACTAATTTGTGTAACTAATACATTTGGCAAGTACAACTAGCAGAGATTCAACCTAAATTAAAAACTAAACAAGTAGATAGAAACTCCACAATAAAAATTATCTCCAACTACAAAAAAAAAAAAAAAAACTATTGTCAATTAGGCAACGTAACAACCCTTAAGAAGTCTGTTATCTATCAAGAAATGTAAGACCACTTGATTGGTATCAATCTCAGCCAAGGATTCTGAGGTAGAAACCAACCAGCTGGAGGTCAGATCCCCAAACAAGGAAAAGGAATCAAGATGTAGCGATTCCACAAGATGATATTTATTCTGAATCCAAAGACTAGTCGTCAATTGGGTAACAAGAGGATCTTCAAGAAAGAACGTTACCGATTAGGAAATGGGAGATTAGCTAATTGATATCTATTTCGGCCAAGGAGTTTGAGATAGAAACCAATGAACCGGACATCAATCCTCATGGCGATACACTTACGTATCCACGTGTAAGAAAAACCCCAAAAAAGAAGAATAATAGTATGAGAAACCACTTCGAGGGTGGGGACCTCCTTAATTAGATTCGAATTCAAAACTCTGCATAGCTTACTCTTCCCCCCCTCCCCCGATTACATTAAATAAGGTTGACATCCTTTCTATCATGGTGATCTCCTTCAATTAAGCAACTAAGGGCCTGTTTGGGTGGAAGCAAAAAGTAACTTCTAAATTAAGTTGTTAGATTTAAAAGTTGTTATCTGGAAGCAAAAGTTTGTTTGGTGAAACACTAACTTATAAGTCAAAAGGTAAAAAAGCTAGTTTGTCATGAATTAAGTCAAAAAATCATTTTCTTATAGTTTTATATACATATTAATTATATTGTAATAAACCATTAATAAAGATCATAAACCAATATCACATGTTTTGTTTTTGAGTTTTTTTAATTATAAATGGTCACCAATAACGACACATCAGGTGAGTCATGTTATGGGTAATTATTTTTTCAAAAAAGAGATGGTCTATTGACTTGTTCATCAGCAAACCATCGTTGCTTTTTTTCTCCCTTCACAACATGTTTTCTATCTACACTTCATAATGTGAAGTTTACAAGGGTAAAACTGGCATTTGAAAAGATTCACTTAAAATTAGAAGCCTCGGTTCCGCAATTTTTTTTGACTTTTGCTTCCACCGGAAGCAATAAGCAAAAAATTATTATTTTTGCAAAAAGTAAGTTTTTGACTTTTGAGAAACAATTCCAAAATGAATACCCAAACAAACTTTTCAACTTTTTTGCTTTTGGAAGCAAAAAAATAACTTATTTTAGTATTGTCAAACGGGCCCTAAATAACTATGATCAAGGGAAGATAATATCTTTAGCTCAATCTTGCCATTTACTCTCAAGGTTAGGATATATTAACTATATTAAAATAGATTATAATTTATTACTTTCTTATGGTAGGGAGATCTTCAATATATTAGGATAGATTCTGACTTGTTACTTCCTTAACGGTAAGGGATCCTTTAATGTACGTGCCAGCAACTCATCAATGCCATGTGGCACCTACTCATGTGTGCACATATCATTCCCCTTCCCTTAACTGCCTTGTCCTCAAGGTTGAAAATGGGGAAAGTGCTTCCCCTCTTTAATCTCATGAAGTTCATTATTTTGTTTATCAACATTGCCTTCTTCTTCTTCGTCGCCCCAATCACCTCTCATAAGAAATAATAACTTCTTTTTGCACGGTGGCCATGCAAGAATTTTTCATCACAATTGTAACATAGGCCCTTCTTTCGGCGCTCCGTTATCTCCTCTAGCGTGAGTCTTCGAATTGGGGGCATGTTGCAATCACTGGTTGTGGAGTTTGGGGTGCGATTAGGGTCGGGTTCACATTCATTTCTTGCTGTCTTGCGGCAAGCTTCTCATCTTGTAGTCGAGCGAGACCAATGGCAGTTGTGAGAGTGTTCGGCTTGAACATCTGGACGTCCATGCGTATCTCGTTTTTTAACCCACATACAAAACAACTAGCAAGAAAGGGTTCAAATTGCCCCGTGGTCCAATTAGATAGCGTTTCAAATTCAGTTTGATATTCTCGTAGAGTGCCGGTTTGCTGCAACTTAGCAAGAGATCCGGTGAAGTCTTCAAACTCCGTAGGTCCGAATCGGATACATAGGGCCTTCGTGAAGAACCGATCAAGTCATCAACCCTGCAACCTTCTCGTCCCATTGGTACCACCGCAAATTCTTCCGCTCCAAGTAGAAGGATGCTATGGTCACTTTTTGTGTCTCCGGTGTTTGATGATTAGCGAAAATTGTTCAGCACGATAAATCCAACTATCAGGGTCCTCTCCATCGAACCTTGGAAATTCAAGGCGCATGGTGCTTGTGTTGATGTACCCTCCATGACGCATCTCTCGTTCATTTTTTACTTCTTCCCGTTGCTCAACGGTCTGTGCGATGGATGCTTCACCTTTTCCTTGAGGTCGTTAGACAGTTGCTCATACTTGGAGTCGAGAGCTGCTAACTTCTGTAAAATTTCTTTCAATACTCGGCCTAGTTATTCGAAATGCTCCTTCAAATTTCACAATTCTTGCTCTATTTTTTGGATTCGAGTATTGACCATCAACTAAATTCCAATCGAGCTCTGATACCAAATGATACACTTAGGTATCCACGTGTAAGAAAACCAAAAAAAAGAAGAATAGTAAGAGAAACCACTTTGAAGGTAGGGACCTCCTTAATTAGATTCGAATTCAAAACTTTGCATAGCTTACTATTTCCCCTCGATTACATTAAATAAGGTTGACATCCCTTCTGTAATGATGATCTCCTTTAATTAAGCAACCTAATTAAACAACTAAATAATTATGATCAAGGGAAGATTATATCTTTGGCTCAATCTTGCCATTTATTCTCAAGTTTAGGATATACTAACTATATTAAAATAGATCCTAATTTATTACTTTCTTAATGGTAGTGTCACGCTCCAAAATTTGGGTTCCATGACCCGTCCCGAATACTCAAGGTTCGACTCATTTACCTAAGATCTAGGTGTGATAAAACTAGAATTAAATAATGTCTCACAGTCTAACACATTCAATATAAAAAGTACCCAAAATGTTTAATTTATTTCCTTAAAAGATCTTATTGAAAACCTTAAATCTTAACTAGTCCGATTACATTATTAATAACTGAAATAAAGTAAAAAAAGATTTAAGCTAAGTTTATTCTTCCGCCGGTTCCATCTCATGATGTCCATTGTCCTACTGAGTGTTATCTTCTAGGTAGTCATCATCATCTCATTGATGATCGTTCTCTAAGCGTTCTTATTATGCTACATCAAAATTTTGTGGCATAAAAGGCTGTAGCAATAACGCTCAGTAGTAAAGTACCATACTACATACAAGTTAACACATAAAATTATACACAGAGAATAATACTAGAATTTCATTAAATTAGGCATACATTAAATATAAAGAATTAAATATAGATACAACAAAACAATTAATTCATAAATCGCAGATATAAATCAATGATAAGTGCGTTATGACACAATAACCTTAATACTTAACGCTTAACCCATGAGGGTCTTTTTCTGCTGCTCCCCTCCGGAGGGTAGGAGGGAAGCTACCCTCCAAAGCTTTTTTCGAGAAAAACTAGTCCGACTTCAACTTGGGCTCTTAGCAAACTAAGTGAAGAACATCGATTAAAAACACTTCATATTCGTACTATGCGTAGGACTTTTCAAAATGTAACATAATAAATAAATTCTTAGATTTCAGATTGGTATAATTTTTCTACTCCGAACACTAAATCAAGATTCATTTCTTAAGACATAAATATTAGATCAATCAGATATTTCAGTATGTCAATCTAGAGACAGAGAGTAATCTGCCTAAAAAATTTTAGATCGATCGAACTTTAAGAAGAGTCCCAATGAATTAATATCTCAAGATCTGGTTGTATGATCATTCTAAAATTTTAGTATGTTCTATAAGAGACATCAATAGTTGTACTACAAATTTTTCAGGTCAATCGAACTTCGAGAAGTGCCCAAACAATTGTGTATCTTGATATCTGGCTGCCCGATCGATCTATAATTTTACTATGTTAGATCGAGACATATGCTCAAAAAATTTCAGGTTGATCAAATTGTAAGAAGATCTTAAAAAAATTATTATCCCACGATCTGGCCGTCGGATGGATCTGAAATTTTAGTATGTCAGATCACATGCATAGATCCATCTGCTAGATAAATTTCAACTCGATCAGACCTCTAAATGAGTCTGATAAATTCATATGTCAAAATCGATCTGAAATTTGTATACGATTAATTACAAGAATAAATCCATTTGATCACAAACTTTCAGGTCAATAGGACATCAAAAATAATCCAAAAGAGTGTATATATGTGTTTAATCATGCATCGTTACTTCATAACAACACAGGCTAATAGAATAATGTAATAACATGATTCTTACAAGATCATTTTCATCAAAATTTATGGATCAACTTCATCATGCTATCCCAATCGTCATAAGAATCAACAATTTTTTTTTACAATCATTAATATATAAAAGAACATGTAAATCAAATAAACATGACTTATTATTTTTTAAAATATAATATAAATTTAAATCATAAAAAGAAATATATAACAATCATCCAATATGTTTTGTACCTACCTTTGATCGCTTCCTAAAATTTTACTTTCAATGAAAGTTTGGATATTCACTTCTTACTTTTCTCTTCGTAGCTCAAAATTAGAATTTCTAACAAACTTTATGTCTAACTTGAAAATATGTTAAATGGCTAATTAAATATTAAACAATGGTGGATGAATAACGATGGGTTTTTAGAGATGAAATACTTTCTTTAGAGCATGGTAAGATTAAGTCAAGAAAATACATTTTGTTTTCTTTATGGGAAGGCTCTTAAAGCTTCATTATGTCTTTAAAAGGTTGTTTAAGTTTTCTTTACTTACATACGTTTTTTTTTAGTGAAAAATATTTCTATGATTTACAATATGAATGAAGTATTTAATTGATCTCTAAGAAATAACTAATTTTTTAATTGTTAATTATTTTAAATTTGAATTTTTTTAGATTCACTCCATTAATTACACCTATTAAATAAGGAGACGTGTTTCTACATTCAAGACTCATATTTGGAGATTTTTATTAGAACTTCATCTATTTAATTCTCTAAAATTTCTCTAGAATTTGAGCGTATCCAAAGGATTTCTTCTATGTCCAATACGTGTGTCATAAACGTGAAAATATTTTTACTAAAAATAATCATAAGTTTCTTTTATTAAAAAAATTTATTATATTTTGACTGACCAAAATACTCATGAAAATTTTAGGGTATTACAGGTAGGGAAATCTTTAGTACTAACTATATTAGGATAGATTCTGACTTGTTGCTTTCTTAACGGTAGGGGATCCTTTAATGTGCCAGCAACTCATCATTGACACGTGGCACCTACTCATGTGTGCACGTATCACATGGTCAAGAAAATCATTTATAAAAAGGTAGAAATCAAGGAGGGGACTCGAATCCTTACAAATCCCTACAAGCACTTCACTCAAACCCTAACTTGAGTATTAGAGTGTCTTTTGTAGTAGGTAAATTAAAGAGTATTCTTTTTCCAAGATAATCCACTTTTCTGTTATTCAACATCAATCAACTCGTCAATCTGCTTCAACATGGAGTTCTCAAGCTTTCTGAAGTTCTTGGTTGAACTTTAACCACCAGATTCTACCTTCAAAATCTCGGGAGCCACGGGTTTATGTGGATCAGAATTGTCCCAACATCACCCTTTTCATCATGTAGCATGTTTCATTGCAAGAACTGTCTACACCACTTGGGAAAAAGAGGTAAGGTCATTTAACTTATCTTTTCCTACTTTTGGGAAATGGTAAGGGGACCACTAATTATGTCCTTTACATATCGATATGTGTCAATCATGGTGAATAAGTTGAATGTTTATATGGTTCGCTTTACATACCGATATGCGTCAATTATCATCATCACTTCACTCTTGGGTAAGCTAGGTAGCTAACTTGGCAGTCTACCCTTAAAAAAATTAACAAATTCAAGTGTTGTCATTCATAAAACTACAATACATGGTAGGATATGGACAAGAGAATTATCACTTGGCCAAACTAAAATGATTCTCTATCATATGGACGGTCTAGATTGGCCACACCAGCCCTTTTCCCAGAAAATAATTTGCGACGAACGAGCTACTTATGACTGTCTCATCAGAAATAGATCGGGCTCCCCATTAATTGCCTATTCAGGTCCTGCAATGTTGATTCTATTGAACTAATAGCGATTTGTTCCATTCTCCAAGGTCTAAGAATCATTGTTCAAAACAACCTACAAGAGGTGGAAATCCCTTTCAAATTCTCATTCTGTCGTTCAGGCCATCAAGTTTAAATGTTGACCTCCACATGCTTCAGGAAATAGAGACTATCACTATAAGAAAATAGGGTATTAGCAGTGGCCATAGCGGCGGACAACGCTAAAAAATCACTAAAGAATGCATTCTAAACCCATGAAGGAGATGGAACATCAAACATTTGTTGAGAGAATCAAATCAAGTTGTTGATTTCCTTGTTCAAAGTGTAATGTCTCCTCTTTTTTTCACTTTTGATCCTCAATCGTTTCCTCAAGATCTTCTCAACTTTATTGAGGATATGATGCTAGAGGTTGTAAATATCTCCATCTATAGTTGATTTTTATCGATACAATGCTCACCCTTGAACAAAATTTGTACAATGCTCCCATTAAAACTTTGAAATTAAAAAAAAAAATCAGTACAGTGTGAGGCAAGAGATGAATACAAAGTATAATAGTTTTGAATCACAAAGAAATTGTTATAAGCATGGGATCCAAAGACTCAAATTTTTAACCCAAACTCTTGACTGTAGATTTCGTGATACCCAACCATGGTTGATAGTGCTGAGCTGACATTCACTTTACCAAAGCAAAACCAACATTGGATTTCACAAAATCCACGGCCGAAAGTTTGGGTGAAAATTCAAGTCCTTGGATCCCACCCTTGTTATAATGGCATAATTGTTAGTTGGTATCATGGTTTAAGAAACGACCGTAATAACTCTAATGCCCCCAACCCATTACCTTAACACACCGTTATTTTGAAAAAAAAATATTATTTTACCGTAGTCAAGTTTATTTTACAAAAAAAAAAAAAAAAATGAGATGTGACTGATGTGACCCATTATAGCTGATATAGAGTAAACCTTCGATGACACCTTCAGTCAACAACGTTGCTGACTGCAGACTGCAATATGAGCCATGTGGCACAATATTCTTAAAAGGACACTAACCGTATGGATGCTTGGCCAATCACTAGGTGGACCTACAAACCAAAAATCAGCCTGATTAGTGATATAAAACCTTTGGACCTTCGTACCCAAATAATGCTCAAATTCATATGGTTAAAATCAACCCATGAAAATAACTTGAATCCAGCGCTTAGAAATCACCGATCAAATTTATTTTTGGTTTGTAGGTCCACCTAGTGATTAGCTAAACATCCATACGGTTAGTGTCCTCTTAAGAATATTGTGCCACGTACGTGGCTCATATTGTCTGCAGTCAGCGGCGTTGCTGACTGAAGGTGTCATCGAAGGTTTACTCGGCCATAACATTACAATGGACCATTAAAAAACTTGGATGAACCTTAAGAAATCATAGTGCAAACTACCACATACATGATTATCAAAGACTTGTTATTTAAATTTTGGCTAAATTAAAGATCACTGAATGGTCATCTTGATATGATTAGATCAAAATATATAATTGCAAAGTTGTCTTTATTAAATTTAAGTTGAAATGAGGGTTATAACTTATAATAAAAGTAGATCCTATCACTTGTACATTGTGTGGTGACATGGTGCACAGATGCATCTCTTTTTGATTGTTTATGTAGCAGAGAGATTTAGATAAGTCATTTCTTTAATCAGACTTATACAGAGATTTAAATAAGTCATTTCTTTAATCCGACTAACACAATTGGGTTCCAGTCCACCGCCCACCCACCCACCCATTATCTCTAATTATTATTATTATTTCTTAAACCGTTAAAGTTTATTCCAAATTAATGGTCTCATAATGTTACGAGTAAAACTTTGATGACAACAGCTTGCCATCACAGTCGTCGCAGGCCAATGAGATCTCAGCACGTGCCCAAAGATGCTTTGCCACCTACCTTGTGGTTTTGCGTCCTTGGATACGTGCCGAGAACTCATTGGCCTGTGACGACTGTGATTGGCAGGCCACTCTCATCAAAGTTTTTCTCTAATGTTACCATGGCTCAGGCTCTAGGGATCAGCCTTTTTTGACCGGCTCCCATTACAGGACACAATATGAGCCACGTGGCTCACTCTTAGAGGACTCTGACATATGGAATGTCTGGCCAATCCTTAGTTGGACCTACAGACCAAAAATCAGCCTGATTTGTGATTTCTAGGCGTTGGATTGGACTTATTTTCATGGGTTGATCTCAACTGTGGGAATTTGAGCAGTATTTGAGGTACAAAGATCCAAAGGTTTGACATCACTGATCAAGCTGATTTTTGGTTTATAGGTCTACCTAGGGATTGGCCAAACATCCATACGGTCAGAGTACTCTAAGAGTGCCACGTAGCTCATATTGTGTCCTGTGACGGGAGCCGGTCAAAAATGGCCGGTCCCTGGAGTCCGACCTTGTTAGGCTGTTACCATTATAACGGGTAATATCAGTCACGTCTGAGTAAAAAGTTGTAAAATTAATATTTATCCAAAAAACCTCAATAATGGGTCAAAAATATATATTTTTCATATATACATATATATAATGTGAAAAACTAAATGGGGTTGGGGCATCACCATTATAAAGGCCGTTATTTTCGTTGCGACAGCAGTTTTTTAAGCCATGGTTTATTTAAAGGGTCGGGTTACAGTGACCGACATTTTTGACCAATACTTTGGTGTACCCTCATAGAAGATGAATCCATGGCTGATTTTTGGTGAGGATGATCTCCTCACCATATAGATAACCCCAACAAAAAATCAGCTCATTCTGAAATTTCTAACCCCGTCAAACGTAGTTTTCAAGTTACATGGTAAAAATCGAAAATCGACGGTCCATAATTCTTCAAGTTCTAGACCAGTCTACGAATGTCAGGATGATTTGAATTTTTGGGAGGTGATCCATCTTCTACGAGGGTACCCCAAAGTGTTGGTCACCGGAACCCGACCCTTAAACTTACTTAAATTCGCCGTTGTCAACACGTCCATCCCAATGTGTACGTAATTCCTATAAAACGAAGAAAAAAAGAGGTCAAAAAAAAGGCACAAGAAAGGTCCGTTGGAAAGCTGACCCGAGGGCGAGGATTTGGCGATTATCTCAGCTTTATACACACACCACGACGCCATATGTCCTGCTTCGTGCTTCTTTAGTCTATGTGCTCATAATGTTGCGAGTAGATAACTTCCCTGACCGACCACAGTCAGTGAAGATGCTGACCGACCACAATATGAGCCACATGTCACATTCTTGAGGATGCTGACCGTATGGATGTTTAGTCAATTCCTATGACCTACTGTCGGCGATCAGCTTCTTCGCTGACCGTCGATGGTCGTTTCACTCATGTTGAGAAATCACAGGCAGAGGAGGATAATAAATGATCTCCAACTAGTTTGATATTCTCAGTCGCCCAATTATCTTTCTCGTCAGGGAGGTCTACGTGTCAATAGACCATTGGGTCAAAACTAAACAAATATTAGAGAGATTTTTTTTGTGAAAATTGATCCGTCACATTTGCTAGCGGAGCCATTCTTTGATACATAATTCTGGAGTAAACCTTCGATGAGGCCGCTGACTGCAGCCAATATGAGCCAGGTGGCACATTTTTTAGGACACTGGCCATATGGATGTTTGGCCAACCACTAGGTGGACCTACAAATCAAAAATTAGCCTGATTAATGATGTAAAACCTTTGGATCTTTGTACTCAAATAATGCTCAAATTCCTACGGTTAAAATCAACCCGTGAAAATAACTTCAATCCAACGCCTAGAAATCACTAATGATTGGCCAAACATCCATACGGTCAATGTCCTCCAAAGAATGTGCCACATGGATCATATAGGCTGCAGTATCAAAGATTTACTCTTTATCATATGTTTGATAATGCCAAGTGGCATACTCTCGTGGGCCCACTGACCCATGCCTTGGTGGGCCTACACACCAAAAATAGCCTGATCGATGATTCTGTCCGTTGGATTTGAATCGGTTTTCATCTTTAGAAAATAGTCGAATACACTGCTAGATATCATGAGTCACGAGACTCACGACCGAGCAGATTTTTTGTGCGCAATTCTACCGGGAGTTGCACCAAACATTCATGGGGTGAGTGGGCCCTAAAAAGTGTACCACGTAGAATTTTTTAGGGGTTTTTGGGTCAAACATTTGATGCAGATCCGTACCATGGTTTTTTTTTTTTCAGCCTAACAGAAACTGACCCACCAACCAACTCCTGGCGACTGATGGTCAACCAAAAAGGCAGGCCTTGATAAAGAGTCGTTGTTGACAATCCTTGTTGACCAATCCCTAGTGCTTATAAGTTATAAGTTATAACCATGGTTTAAAAAACGGCCGGTATAACGGATTTGGACCTCCCCCCTTGAGTACCGTTAAAATGCCCAGAAAATAACAGCCGTTATTTTTCCGTTATAACACCAGTTATTTTCTGTTATAACGAAAATAATGACCGTTGTTTTCTGGAAAAATTTGAGGAAAAAAAACGACCGTTATTTTCCATTTTTTGAAAATCTGAAATTCAAATTTCAAAATTTGAATTCCGGCGTTATTTTTTCCGTTATTTCCAATTTTGACCCTGAGAGTTATTTTCGTTATAATGGGAAAAAACGGCAATGCCCCATAACGGCCTCTTCTAAACCTTGCTTATAACCAAGGTTTAAAAAATTCCCACGAAAAAGACTCCAATCCAATGTTAGCTAGAAATCACTAATGAGGCTGATTCTTGGTACGTAGGTCCACCTAGGTATGGGCCAAACATTCATATGGTCAGTGGTCTCTAAGAGTGCCACATGGCTCATATTGTGGTCCGTCATCAACATAGATGACCAATGTAAAAATTGAATCTCGAGCGTGGAAAATAACTAGAGGACTTTAATTGCCTCCTTTCTATCAATTAATAATGCGTGGAAAATAACTAGAGGACTTTAATTGCCTCCTTTCTATCAATTAATAATGCCACCAGCAGTTACTGACATTGTTAGTTGACCATCGCTTGCCGCCTTGCCACCCTGAACAAAATCCCGGCTCCGTCCCTGACAGAGTAATGCTCCGTCGTTCCAACCTTGTTATGTTACTTGGTAAAAAATGTTTATAATGTCCGTTAACCGCCTAGCCTTTGGATCAATCACCTATCTTAATGACTCCATGATGTATGCCAAAACGCGAGTTAAATTGATTCAACTGACGAGAAACAAAAACCCGACCTAGGGGGATAGTTTGAAAATAAATCATGAAAAAACAGCAAAAAATCACCATAAATGTATAGAAAAGTAGAATTAAACCATTACAATTGTCTATACATTTGATACAATTGTAGTTTTAAAGTATTTTAGAAGTTTCCAAATGCACAAGGAAAACATTATTTCGAGAACTTCGAAGCTATGTGTTCTGCGATTGCCATGCTTGAAGTTAGACCTGGCGATTCTATTCCAAACAGATTTACAAGTCCTGGTATCCCATGAATGTCCTCTCCCTGCATAAATGAGTTTTGATGAATCATGGGGTCAATAGTAGGAAGAAACAAGGAAAATGAAAAAAAACCCAGCATTTCTAGATGTTTAGGCCAATTTATATCATTTGATACAGAAAGAAAAGCATCGTAAAGTTTTAGCTCATTGGTAAAACCATCGCAAAGAGCGCCTAATAATTTTGGACGAGTCAACTAATCTCTTGCAAAAGTTACTATACCAAGTCCTTGCAATTTTAAATTAAGTTGAAACGAACTTGGCTCAGTCAGTAATGAGTCAAATGGGTTGCAAGTTGGATGAGCTGCAGATCAAAATTCTAGTCTTTGGTCATTGATCTTGAATCTCAAAATATTTGTACTCTTAAGGGAGAAACCTTTCTCAGGCATCGATTTAACTCTGTTTCTATGCTCTTTATTGATCTTTTCTTTTTGCTAGGAAAAGGTAAGGACCCCAAAAAATTATACAGCTAAGATCTTTATAGATTTTCTATTTTTGCTTTTGATAAAATATTTGCATTTTGTTATGAGAATAGATGTGACAAACCCAACATACAGGGACAATGATGCACCCCACCTCCTGTACCTAATACATGGCCCACTTACCCAGTGATGCAGGCTGTTCCACAGGTGGCATACCTCGCTTAATGGGGCACAGCCTGAAAATCAAAATGAGAGTTCAGACTGACTAGAGAACCTTAACTGTTCAATCTGGAGCAAGAACTTGAAAGGCTAAAAAGGTTAATGATTAGCCCATGTGGGGATGTTTTGGGGCTACACCCAATAACAGAGGTGGCCCTACAATTGATAGGTAGAGATTAACGAATCAATGAGTTCCATGTACAATATGGGAAGTAGAGTGCATATCCACAGCGACCCTTTACTTGGAACTTCATCGTTACTGAAAGTTCTCATCTGACAGCAGCTAAGCTTTGTCGTTATCTCTGAAAATGAAAGAGCAGTCACATTCGGGATCCTAGATCTTTTGAATATTAGTTGATCACTTGGAGCAGAAGCACAAGATGGTGGTAGCCAAAAAGTTGGAAAGCATGGCAGCCAGAAGTGCTATCATGTAACAGTATATTTCCTATTTGTGATGATACAAACTTAGATTTGTAAGAAATCTAAAATCCAGAAACTAGTGAAAAAACTACCAAGTAATACATAATTGGCAGCATCATAGTTTGTACATTGAGCAATCGTTGTTGCTGCTCAGTGGTGAGACAAACTGGAGGTTTAAAAGTGGGGATAACAGCAGCCAAGATTTCAAAGAAGCGACACCTTGTGCAAAAGCTTTCTACAGCTACACCTTATACCTATTATAATATCCAGCTAAAGAATCACAAGCTGACCTACTGAGCTAGGCCAGTTCGAAATACTTTCCAAGTTAT
This sequence comes from Euptelea pleiosperma, assembly GCA_035048495.1. NCBI lineage: Eukaryota > Viridiplantae > Streptophyta > Magnoliopsida > Ranunculales > Eupteleaceae > Euptelea > Euptelea pleiosperma. Next base: position 4,228,214 of record CM068544.1, read on the forward strand.
CTCAGGTCAAGTAGCTACTCTCCAACTATTAACCAAGGAGATCGCCTTGGTGGGACCCATTGAATGCTGGTCCTTCATGCATGTATCCCATGTATCCTGATCTTGTGCTTATAGACAGTCATCACCTTTATATAGCAGACTACAGATCATCACCTTGCTAGAAGCCCATTGGATGTTTCAGTACTTCCTACTGGGGTTTCACATTTCGGTACTCTTCAGAGTCTTCACCTTCTTTCAATATAAGCTATAGGGTGTCTACTTTTGGTTGTTTCCATTTATGTCATACATTTGATACAACTATCATATTATATACAAAATAGATACCATCAGTACGTAGTTATACAGATCTATACAATATCTCTAGTATAGATAGGTTCTCTTTTCTTTTGCCACTTGACAAGCAATTCTAGGTTTCTAGCAACTCTCAAACTTCTATCTCTCGTCGTTTTTAAGTTAGGCTTTTCATCATTCTGAACAGGACCTCACTTGTTTCCCTTCTTGATTACGCACTCTAAATTCTACAGCTTGAGAGGATGGCCTCAATAAACACTTGCACAAAACTAATAACAGAAATATAAATTATGACACTTGTCTACAAGTAGAATCGAAAGTACCCAGGCAACATGGTCTTTGCACATCAGGTGCTACACCAGCTCTCTATTCTGAATCATTTTTCTAAATAAACAACTCCTACACTGAGAAGGTATTTCCAAATAAATAGGTTCCAAAAATTGTTCTTCTTTATAGTCATAACTCATAAGAAAAATAGTTGGGATCAGGCTTTGATGATGATAAGCAAAAACAGGAAAAAAAAAGGGGAAAAAAAAAGAGGGGGCGGGAGACGACAATACACCATTCAATGGGTATGCAAAACTTTTCTCTAAGAAGCAATAAGATGATAAACAACCATCAATGGTACCGTCAGTCCTATAAACATCCTATGTTATACATCATTTCCATACACCTGATGCACAGAAAGGAGGAGAATCCCACAATTCATAAGGTGTGTCCATCTAGGAGATCTCCATAGGCCAAAAGCGACGGTATTGCTTTATCATAACCATCTGCTCTATTGAAGTTCTTTCTTGGCCGTTCCCTATATGTTTTCTGTCCATCAAAAAGAATGTTACAGATCATGTGGTAGATCAGCTGATCATGCCAATGTTTTTCCTGGGAGATCTTCTAGGTGTGATTCATCCCCTGTATATGTGCCTTTTGCACAGCCATCATTTGCACTGTATATGGTCTATAAGAGTCAAGAATTCAGGTTTCGCCTAACAATCATAGATCAACATATAAGTTCACAAGTAAAGGCTAAAAAAGAAAAGGGGGGTGGGTGGGGAAGGGAAATACCTGTATAACAAAATCAACGGGAAACTGTCTAGGACCAGAGAGCTTTGACCGGATCCCAGCATATCCTGGCTCTAGAGATCCATCCTTCAGATTAGGGTAGTACTTTCTTATTTCAGGGTAGAATTTCTCTACTCTATCTGCATGGACAGAATAGTCAAACCTGGAAAAAGAATAGCAGATAAGTTTCTGAGAACTGTGACAGTTTCATCTGGATGGGCATTAGAGGCAGTACACCTATCTTCTTTTGAAATGCAAGCATAGAAATTTAGTATCATGTTTCTCTTATGTAACAGATGCGTCTACTTTGCTTTGACCAAACATGAAAATCTAAGACATTATAAACGATTCGCATTCTAAAAGCATTGTAAAGAAGCTAAATAAATGAAATAATACTAGTTGGGGCAGGGTCTAAAGAATCGGTTAGGAGTGTGACTCTGAAAGGACCCTGGGGAAGTTTGTTACAATTCAACCAAGTTTGGAACAAATATTTGATGTTTATTGCCCACAGAAACCACAAACTTGTCCAATGCTTTTTTACTCTGCCAAGTCTATACAACTGCTGTGGTAACATATGATCTCTCAACAAAAAACAATAAGGTCATTTTCAACTTCAAACTTCATACCAATTAAGAGGTCCGATTTATGATACCTAGATCCTTCAAATCCCCAAGAGATCTGTGTTCAGTACTCTGCTCAGACATAATACTATTTCACAACAATGATAATATTTAAGAAAATAAGATGTCAATTCAAAACATAATAAGTTTAGACAATATTAAAATATTAAATATAGAGCCTTGTCCCTATACTCTTAAGCTTTGGGGGTTGAGGGAGTCTGACACCTTAGCCCTGACCTGAGCAACATAGTCCCTGATTACCAGACATGAGCTTTGAGCAGAACTGTTAGTCCACTTACACGCATACAACAAGCGAGAGTTTGGAACACTCAATTTGCAATCTCAATGGTTTCGAATCCTTAAAAGCAAACCTGGATATCACTATCCAGAGACAACACAGGTACAGCTGTACAGGCATAAAGATAAGAGAAAAACCATACATGTATGCATGTATTTATGCATTCATAGAATATGTTTTGTGAAACTTCAAATGAGATGGGAAGGTAACATGTTTTGGGGAAAGCCTGATATCCCTAGTTATTTTAGTAAAAATGGGTGCCTCTGACTTGTTTCCTGAAAATAATGGGCAAAATGGTTAATTTACTTCTCACCGATCCAGTTAGCAGTACTTATTTAGACATGTTCTCCACATCAAGTTGTAAAAAAATCAGGTGGTTGCGTTATTAATTGGGCTTAATGAGGGCTAATAACAGTTTTAATGAGAGATATTTGGATGCAAGTGAACTTCCCTCATCCTTAATAGAAATAATGTGCAAATTAACCTTTTTTCCGAAGGAAACTCAGGAACCCCTTCTATTTATATGTTAGAAGGGATGATACGTAATTGAGTATTAGAGATAGGAAATAACTGCCTATACGAGTACACATGCAGGGGGACAGGACCCACAAGGTGATGATCCCACTTGATGACTAGAGTGATTCCCTTGGTCAACATCACGATCATTTTAACAGAGGCTTATCCCAACTATTCGAGGCTGGCAACATGATTCCTGTTCCACCATTCAATTTTCCCTAGGTCAACAATCACAGAATTTGAAGGCTGCAACCATTCCATCAGTATTTTTTTTCAGGACCATTTCCTAGAATTATGTTGACAAAGAATGAATGAGATGATCCAATTATGTTGGATTTGAATTAGAAGATATCTTAGGTGGGAACCCTGAAGCACCTGCAGGTGTGTCAAGTGTCCTGATATTGCGCTTGGTTCCCTGCATTTAAAATTAAGACTCTAAATTCATGCTAGAGACCCTAAATGACAAGGTAGAACAAAGGGAGAGAGAGAGTATACCTATTCAAGAAGCTTGATATATCATCGATATCACCAATCCATTCAACATCAGGGCCAAACTTGACATGGCCATCCAAATCCAGTGTAACATGCACTCCAAGGCCACCATCCTCGGGGATAGGATAAATCAAGTGTTTGAAAGGAGGAATCCTAGTATTCGATAGGGTGAAGTAGCAACCACGAGCGTAATAAGAAGCAGGAATAACTCCACTGTCTATACCGTGGAATCTTTTTGCAAGGGATGGAGCACTCAAACCTGCGGAGTTCACTACAAGCTTGGGGATGAGTATAAGTTCTGGTTCCAACGGACACCTCCCAATGCACTTCTCAAGATTCTTGCTTTCAGAAATATGGATGTGAACAAGATTGCCTTCGAGATGGCCACCAATTACAGTAGTATTGTAAGAGAAGGTTGTTCTATGATTCTCAGCTTCCCCCTGGATCCAATTCATGTGAACATCCCTGTAAACATGCGGTTATAACTCAAAAGATGGCAAATCAGAAGGATAAAATAAATGTAACCTGTCTTGAGCCCTTACAGAAAATGCATAAAGTTACAAAAAAAGCTATTTAATTGCAGGCAAATACTGGTTATCAAAGAAGTAAGACGGTATGACATACCACTAAAGATAGCATGAGTGAATGGCTGTCAACTATCCCAGAAACAGGTGATAGCAAAGCTTTCACACATTGTAGTTCTGGTTCAATGCGCATAGCTTCAAAACCCTCCATCATCCTCAGATCTTCAACCCCATTTTCTATCCCATGGTTCAGAAGATTACTCAACTTTGGAATCTCTGAGGAGCCAGTAGCAACTATGAGTTTTCCAACCTGTTTATGAGAAATCCCATGATCGGAGCAATATTTGTACAGCAATTTCCTCCCTCTTGTACAAAAATTTGCCTAAGGAAAGAGCTGAGATTAGTTATAATCTTAAATTTTTACCACACACTGAACATAATAGAACATTCCAAACGAATACAACAAAAAGAAATATAAAAGTCTGACACAAGTCGAATGATATATTAATAGGATTGGAGTTCAATTGCAACTCAAAATGTAATGAGCCTTTTTGATTTCCAAATGGGTTCTTTTAAGGATCAGAAAAGTCCTTTTCCTTATAAAGGTTTTAGTGCATGGATAATCGAAAACCTTGGAAAGGGGCTCTTTAGTTATCAGCTCCTTAGTTTAAACACACCATCATATATAAAAACTATGATTCACCCATACTTCAAATCCCCTTATGGTACTCGAGTCGTGTCGACATGGCTTGGATGTGGGATTATGGGTACAGGAACTGTATATACCCATCAATAAACAAAAAATTTGTATAAAGGCATGCCTTATCAAGACAATTCAAGGAAACAAACCCATATCATTGCCATGCTCCACGAGGCTTGATAAGATTAAGGAGTGACCAGTGTTATCATATACGTAGAAATACGTATTTTATATATATCAGGGGTAGTTCTGTAAATACCCCTCTTGAGGGGTATTTTTGTCTTTTATATATTTTCTCTACATAAATAAGATTTATGGAGTCATTGTGAGATCATTACATGTCATCCTTTCTCTCTTCTTCCTTCTCTCTTCTCTAAACCTAAACCTAACCCTAATTCTTCAATTCAACTCCCTAATTCTTCAATTTAACTTGGTATCAGAGCTCCATTGAAGAATTTTTGAGTGGATTCAAACCAGGAAGCAATCAACAACTGCTGACATCAGCCGTACGGACAGGTACTCCTCTTGTTCTCAAACTCTAGATCTAGATAAATCTTGATTTTTAGAGTTTTTCGGTATTTTTTGTTCGAATTTTAGGGTTCATCTGAAGTGTTTTTTATTCATTCTTCCCGAAAATTGAAAAAAATAGAGTTTCTGGTTCAGCCCTTTTTAGGGATCATTACAGCCTTGTTTGGGGGTTTTATCACTTCGTTTCAACCCTCCTCTATATTACTTACATGAGGATATGCTCCTCAGTTAGTTCCATTGAGGATTGAAGGACTTGTGAGAGGTTTTCCAACCTTATATTACCGCCGGTGACGTCATTGGTCTCTATGGACTGATCGGTTCAGCCCCAAACGTGTCCATAGCAGCCATAAACCTTACCAATAATATTTGTGTGGCCCTAGGATGCTTCCATACATCCCTATACTGCTCCTCTCCTTTATTCGGCCTCTTATTGTCCTTCTTAGAGCTTCGTATGGGTGTTTTATCCTCACCAGCTATCATTGAGACTTGTTTTTTGTCTTAAATCCCTGTTTCTTGGCTTTATTTAGCTCTCTTTGGTTACTTGGGAGGATCCTTGAGTCCTACATGCTTATCAGGATTTATTCGGATGTTTTGTTGGCCTTCGATATGGTTTTTTAGCCCTTTTTTTGGCTCTCGATTGATTGTTTGTGACATCTCGGCGCTCCTATATAGTTGTTCTTGGCCATAGTTCTTCATGGCAGATCCTCCATCTCCCGTGGTTACTCCACCTCCCTTGGCTTCTTCAGAGTCAGAAGTGAGCATAGAAATTCCCTCCACTGGTATTGGAGGCCCTATGGTGCATCACTTGGCTTATGAGAATCCCAGTTTACAGATCACCTCAGTGAAGTTAGACGGCAAGAGCTACTTATGTTGGGCTCAGGCTGCACGATTGTTCATTGTGGGCCGTGGGAAACTTGGTCACACTACGGGGGATACAGTTGAGTCTCCTAGAACTGATCCCTCATACCGACAGTGGGAAACAGATGACCTTACTGTCATGTCTTGGCTCCTCAACTCTATGGAGCCGGATATCAGCCAGAGTTTCTTATTCATGCGCACAGCACGAGAGGTCTGGGAGATTATCCGGAAAACCTACTCAAAGCAGCAGAATGCAGGACAGGCATTTTAGCTAAGATAGAGTATCTCCCACTTTCGGCAGGGGGAGAAGTCCCTTTATCAGTATTATACCGCTCTTCGCACCATTTGGCAAGAGTTCCATCATTATGACTCCTATCAACCTCTTCACCCAGGAGAGATTGCTCCCTACCAGCGGTATATGGAGAAGGGTCAGATTTTTGATTTTCTTGCTGGGCTCAACCCATCCTATGAGCTTGCTCGTGTTTAGATCTTGAGTAGCAGGATGGATCTTCCCTCTCTCAGCAAGGTGTATGCCTATCTTCAGAGCGAGGAAAGTAGACGGAACTCCCTTCCGAGCGAGCACCCTCCAGAGCGATCAACGCTAGTTGCTTCTCCTGTATACCAACCTCAGCAGTCACAGCAGCCTCAGAGAGGTCCATATTTTCAGACTCCTGCACTCAGCATCCTCTGAGCCACTTTGTCTCCTATGATGCCTTGTCCCCCTCCTATAAAGCCTTTATCACGTCCCTTTCCACTATTCCTATACCCTCTTCAGTGGCAGAAGGGCTAGCCTAACTAAGATGGAAAGTTGTTATGATAGAGGAAATGAGAGCTCTGGACAAGAATGGGACATGGGAGCTTGTTGACCTACCAAGAGGCAAGAAACCTGTGGGTTGCAGATGGGTGTTCACCGTCAAGTATAAGGTAGACGGGTCAGTTGAGAAGTACAAAGCGAGATTAGTAGCCAAGGGGTACACCCAGACCTATGGGATTGACTATGTGGAGACCTTTGCACCTGTGGCAAAGATGAACTCCATCAGGGTGTTGTTGTCATTGGCAGCAAACCAAAAGTGGCCCTTGTATCAGCTGGATGTGAAGAATGCTTTTATTCATGGGGACCTACATGAAGAAGTGTACATGGGACCTCCTCCTGGATTCACTCCACCAGGACATAGTAGCAGGGTGTGTCGACTGAAGAAAGCCCTCTATGGGCTTAAATAATCTCCAAGGGCATGGTTCGAGAGCAGTCGTGAAGAAGCTGGGTTACACTCAAAGTCAGGCCGATCACACCCTATTTGTGAAGCATCAAGGGAAGAACACCACTGCCCTCATTGTTTATGTTGATGACATCATTCTCACAGGGAATGATGTAGCAGAGGTAGCCAAACTGAACCGTCAGTTAACAAAGGAGTTTGAAACCAAAGATCTAGGACCTCTCAAATACTTCCTAGGCATCGAAGTTGCAAGATCCAGTCAGGGGATCTTCATCTCTCAAAGGAAGTATGTCTTAGACTTGTTAGAAGACTCAGGCAGGTTGGGTACCAAACCAGTGGAAACTCCTATAGAGTAGAATCATCAGTTAGCAGATGCCAGTGGTGAGCTACTACAGGATGTAGGGAGCTTTCAGAGGCTAGTTGGGCGATTGATCTATCTCTCCCTGACTCGACTCGACATTGCCTATGCAGTGAGTGTTATCAATCAGTATATGCACTCACCCAGAGGTGTTCACTTAGAGGCAGCACATCGGATCTTGAGGTATCTCAAGTCAGCACCTGGTAGAAGTCTTCTGTTTGAGAAGAATGGCCACATGAGTATAGAAGCTTATACCGATACAGACTGGGCGGGGGCCAAAGATGGCCGGAGATCTACTTCTGGATATTGCACATTTGTTGGAGGCAATCTGGTCACTTGGAGAAGCAAGAAACAACCCGTTGTCGCCAGATCTAGTGCAGAGGCCGAATTCAGAGCAATGACTCATGGCTTGTGTGAGATGCTTTGGTTGAAAGTGTTAGTTGCTGAGCTTGGTTTCCCAGTTTCAGGGTCTGTGAGCCTATACTGTGATAACAAGGCGCCATCAGCATTGCTCACAATCCCGTTCAGCATGATCGTGCCAAGCACATTGAGGTGGACCGGCACTTCATTAGAGAGAAGATTATCTCTGGGGCAGTATGCACCCCATTTGTGAAGACTGACGAACAGGTTGCAGATGTTTTCACGAAGGGAGTTCCTAGTTGGCAACTCTATAAGTGCTTGTGCAAGTTGGGCATGAGAGATATCTATGCACCAACTTGAGGGGAGTGTTATCATATACGTAGAAATACGTATTTTATATGTATCAAGGGTAGTTCTGTAAATACCCCTCTTGAGGGGTATATTTGTCTTTTATGTATTTTCTCTACATAACTAAGATTTATGGAGTCATTGTGAGATCATTACATGACATCCTTTCTCTCTTCTTCCTTCTCTCTTCTCTAAACCTAACCCTAACCCTAATTCTTCAATTCAACTCCCTAATTCTTTAATTCAACTACCAGAAAATGAAGCAATAAGGGCATGCATCCATTGCTTGTAGGAAGACCCATCTTTGCACCAAATTACACTTTCGAGGGAGGAGATCTACAATATAAGAGGAAGATATTGTTGGGTCATACTCTGCCCATGTGGATAAGGATACTTAAAAAAGCTCCATGCTCCAGAATCCAAATCCTTCAATTGGATGAGGATATGAAGCAACATCTAGATTTTTGTATGAGTGCCAAAGAACTAAGGGGAGAATGTAGCTTCTCCCAGCTCGTTACAATGACCACCTATACTCAATTGAGTTTAGACTGTTTCGTCAAATATAATGATGGACTTCATCGATGGATAGTGTGGTTCACATGAGAAGGATGTGTTACTGATGGTAGTTGATCACTCTCAAGATAAGCATATTTTTTCCCATTACCCCATCCTTACACGGCGGCAACAGTGCGAAAATATTCATGGATCATCAATATTATCATCATCAAAGCCTTGTCCAAACTCCAAACCATTTGCGGTCAGCTACACAAATCCTGTTTAACAATTCCATTCTATCTACGTCCCTATCCTATACTATTGTGTATGCGATCGTATTCTCATTACCTTAGTCCATGTCCTTTTTGGCCTTATTCTCAACATGGATATAGTGTTCTAATTCCCAGGCATACCTATTTCTGTGGTTAGCAAACAGGATGATGTATTCAATAGTAAGTTTTTGGCAAGGTTATTTTATGTTGTAAGGCACTCAGTAGAAACAGATTTACCATCCTCAAACTGATGAGAAAACGATGGTGGTCATCCGATGCTTGAAAACCTATTTGCTTTGTTCAACTTGAGATCATCCAAGGCAGTGATTCAAATGTTTTTTGTTGGCTTCATGGTGGTACAACATCACCTCCCTTTCATTTATGCAAATGATTTCCCTAATGATAGAGTTCCTAGAGAGCTAAAGTGGGTATTGAAAAAGAAAGGAGTCCCAACAGAATACGTTGACATCATTAAGAACATGTATAAGGAAGCAGCAACTAGTGTGAGAACGATTTGTGGTGTGACAAATGAGTTCCCAAACACTGTGGGTTTACCCAAGGATTGGCCCTAAGTTCATATCTTTTTGCTCTAGTTATAGATGAATTAATTGATATTCTTGAAGAGGAGGTCCCTGGTGTATTTTATTTGCATATGACAAGTTGGTTGATGAGACTAGAGAGGGGTAAATGCAAAACTGAAAAAAGTCCAAGGGCTTTAAAATAAGTGGGACCAAGATAGAGTATATGAAGTACAACTTTAATTAGGACACAGAGAGATGAGACGCTAGTTAAGATTGAAGGTCTAGAGATAGCCGAAGCAACCTTTTATGTTATCTTGGTTCAGTTATCCATAAAGATGGAGAGATTGAAGAGAATGTTGTCCACAAATTTTGAGTTGGGAAGCTGAAGTTGAGATGCAAGCGACGCATGCCAATCAAACTAAAGCAAAAAAATTAACATGGCAGTAAGATTGGTTAGGCTTTATGGAGATGAATGCTGGGCAATCAAAAACATGTTCATAGAATGAGTGTAGTCGAGATGGATGAGTGGAAAGACTAGGAAAGACAACTAAAATAAATGAATTCAAGAGAATGTTGTAACCCCAATAAGTGATAAAACAAAATAATAGACTGGGATGATTTGGTCATGTACAACAAAGATTAATGAGGGCGAGGAGAAGACCAAAGAGGACGTGGATTGTGGTAGTGATGAATATTAGAAGACTCTTCCCTCAATTGAAGACATGGCTTCATATAAAATTGAATAGGGGAATAAGAATCATGTTGCTAACTCCATATAGTTGGAATAAGGTGTTTGATGATGATGAAGATGACTCCTTAAGAAGTAGTTTAGGACTAGCTGTCCATTGCCCGACTTTCAAACTTTGCAAGGCTACAAACATTAAGCTGTTTAAGCAAATTTTAGGAATTGTGATTGTAGTCTCTTGAGAAAATGTAGATGGCATTATTTAGAATGAATCCAATACTGGAGATTGGCACTGTATTGAGTGAAAATGTCAAGAAGGGGATATGGTCTACTTACAACTAAAGCCTCAATGAAAAACTTCAATACCTACACAGAAGTCAATGGAATTGTCTCCTCAATTTTACGGTCCTAACAAATTCCTGCAATTGATTGCACCAGTAATGTAAAGGTTGGAATTGCTAAAAGGATTAAAGGTACGCATCAATGTTTCACCATGTTCCATGTTTTATGATCAAATAACATAGGACAGTATAATATGACGGACCAATCTTCCCACTCTAATGGATGGAACAGTGTAAATAACACTGCACACTCTACTCGATCACCGAATGGTCAAGAGACATAATTAGGCGCTTGTGCATTGATCCAACATGTCACATGCAGATACCAATGGGAACTCTTCAAAAGAATTCCAAATTTTCAACCTTGGGAGGAAGGTTGATCTTCGCAAAAGGATTACTAAGCATGTTCAATTGGATGAGAGCAGGAGAAGCATGTAAAGTAGTACCGCTTATAACTGATCCTATCAAACAAATAAACTCTCAAAATTGATAAAGATCTTGTCCATCCACCGTGGTCATTCCCATGCACAAAAACAAATAGCCTTTCAAATTCCATAAATGATATTGAAACCTCATGAAAACCCTTTTGTATCGATTTTGGGAGGAAAAATTTCAAACAAAGATGATGGATGGTGCAGGAGCAAGGGATAGCACAATCATGCATAGACCAAATCCAAGATAAGTGTTTATCTGCTACTTGGCTTAGAGGGAAGGATAATAGGGCGAGCACACCTTTCAACATTCATTATATATTAAAACTAAAGGAGAAATTCTACAAGAAATCCATAAGACAATCTATGCTTTATGAAGTCGAATGTTGGGTAATCAAGAAACAACATGTTCAGAAAATGAGTAGCACAGATGAGGATGTTGAGATGGATGACTGCAAACTTCGGAAAGACAAAATAAAAAATGAGCACATTCAAGGAAATTAGTAACAGATAAAATAAGGGAAAGCCAATTGAGATGATTTGGGTATGACAACGAAGAGCAACAATTTCACCAGTGAAAAGGATTGCTTTGACGCAAGTTGAAGGCCATAAAGGAGATAGAGGAAGGCCAAAAATGACATGGATAAAAGTAGTACGAAAGGATTTGAAGACATGCTTTGACAGAAGATATAGTTTTAAATAGAGTTGAATGGAAAGATTGGATTCCTATTGCCAACCCCAAACATATGGGATAAGGCATAGATGATAATGAAGTGGGGCTCAAAAGGGCAAATTTTGTTAAGTCCTTATGAAATCTTGGAAGGCTTCCTCGAAGAATGCTCCTTGTTAAAAAGATTTAAGGGGCATATAGTTCCCCTAGGGTGGAGTTTTTGCTTGGACCATTATGGATAAGATACTAACAATGGATCAACTTATTTATCAAAGCCAGTTCATTCCTAATAGATGCTCAATGTACTTGGAACCTGCGGATATTAGCAATTTTTTTTCCAGAAGCTTCCCTTTCAAAGAACACAAACTAATATTGTGGGGTGGCACAAGAAGTGTGGATATTATTCTTGCTCATTTTAAATGTGTCATGGGATTTACCTAGAGATGTGATTGACTTATTTGATAGATGGGCAATGGGCCCTTTTTAAACCAGGAGAGATACAAGGATCTTTCAAAAGAAATGAAGATCATTTCTAGAGGTGAGTAATATGACTTGGTTATTAGTGATTCGTTGGGTTCTTGCTTTGAAAGAGTTTAGAATATTTGAAAAGTCTGATTTTATTGCGATTTGGGACAACATTATAGAAGGATTTCAAAGTGAAAAGCCTAGCCCAACTTGGAGGTGTTCGAATAGGGGTTGACTGAAATTAAATTTTGACAGAAGTGATCTTGGGGGTGTTTAATGTTTATCAATGATAGGGGTGAAGTTATCAAGGTAGTTTTGGGACCATTGGGGATTGTGGACTCTAATGAAGCAAAGGCAAAAGCTCTTCTTCAAGGCCTTTAATTTTTCAAAGAGAAATTCTTGAACCCACTTTTGTTGCAAGGTGATTCGATGAATGTCATCAAATAGGCAAAAAGAGGCAAAGACTACCCTTGGAGACCTCCATTCGTAATTGACCATATTTGGGAGCTTGTTAGAGGTTGAGTCATTGTCTTCTCTCATATTTTTAGAGTAGCCAATGATCTAGCCGATTCCCTTGCTAAAAGGGGCAGTCATAGAGAACCTTTGTCCATGGAAATGATTCCCATATATTAATTCCCTTAATTTATTTTTCACTTTTACCCATCAAAAGATATGAATGTTATGCTAAAAAGTCATTTTTTTCTCTCAAAATGCTGCTTAACTTTCAAAACCAATATGAATATCACCTCAACTAATAGAATCAGTTTTCGAGAGGCATTACAGTAGATTGAAAGATTATTTCTGTGTTGGGGATGGGGAATTTGAGATGGGTCACCATCATCGTCATCATCTAAGCTTTATCCCAAGTGTTTGGGGTCGGCAACATGAATCCTATTTCGTCACTATGTGGGGTCTGATAACAAGTGTAAAAATCATGCCAAATCTCTTCACATGAGATGGGTAATGGTAAATAATAATAATGCATACCTTGAGAGATTTAGGAGGGTAATAAATGCCGGCGTGGATGACTTCACTGTTGCGAGAACTAGTCCCGGTTCCGAACGTGGGAGCAGATTCGATCATCAAAACGTCTCTACCCTTCAAAGCCAGCTCTCTCGCAACTGCGATTCCCACCACCCCAGCCCCAATCACAACGCAATCCACCGTTTCTTTTGGGATTCTGTCGGACAGTTGAGTACCCAAGTTCTTTGATTTTGCCCATCTGCATCCGGTGCTTATGTGTAGGACGGGTTCTATGGATTTCTCCAACCTTCTTCGAAACACAAATCTCAGCATCTTTTCAAGGAATCGCTCGGACTGAATTGCCACCGCTAGATTTCTGAGATTTTTGTTTTTGTTTTGTTGCTGCTTGTTACTTGTTGGAGATGAAAATAACGTTTTCGTTCCAATCACCGTTATGACGATTATAACGCCGTTATGGGCAAGGTTAGAGGCCCAGCAAATTAGGCCTGGTTTATGGACCTGGCTTGACAAGTCAAGCTCGATAGATTGGGCCTACTTTGATAAGTCCACTTGGTCTGCCCTATAATGTTTCTCGTGCTGGAACCTAGGAGAAAGTATTGCTGTCCCCGGGGGAACTTCAAAATTTAAAGTCTCCATCTCCCAAAAAATGCCATGTGGAGCTCACTTTGGGGCGCACTGACCTTATGGATGTTGGGTCCAACTCTTGGTAGACTTACATACTAAATATCAACTTGATTGATAATTTCTAACAGTTATATATTAGCATCTAAAAAATAACGCTCAAATCCAACGGCTAATTACGCTTTTAAAATGATAAATCCAACAAATAGAAATCACCGATCAAACCGATTTGTGATGTGTAGATCCATCGAGAAGTGAACCGAACATCCAAAAGGTCAGTGGGGCCTAAAGCGTTCTCCACCAGTAGGGTATCAGTCTAGACAAGTTAAGTTTACAGGCCGAGTTTAGGGTGATATAGGCTAAAGCACCGCCCAAGATGAGTTGACAGGCTGGGCTTGAGATATGCTAGGGCTTTTACACATGTATGGGCTGGACTTGTACAGACTTCTCTGTAGGCTAGGGTCTTCAAATCGTCAGTGTGAAACCCGGATTGAAAACTTATCCCAGGACCCGGCAAGAGAAGTTAACCTGGATCGGTCTGGCCGGTTGAACTGGTCATCGACCTGGCAAAGTGACTGGCTGGCTCAATCCGGTTTAACCATCGAGTCAATCGGGTTTACCCATGCCGTTGGCTTATGGGATATATAAAAATAGAGAAATAATTTTAAATCAATAAGGTAATAAAGGATTATAAAGAAAATGAAAAATAAGAAATATATGTAGAACTAAAATCTAGAATTAATTTAGCTTATAAGGTTAGATCAAACCCCCATGGGTGTTGGCACAGTGGTAGAACCACGATAGGGGTTTCCTCCCTCTGATCGTATGTTCGAAATTCGCAGGTCTCCTGACTTACCCTGTTGTGCCTAGGGAAACTTCCGTGGGGTCGGTGCGCACGACCGTGGGGATTAGTCCCACCCAAAAAGGTGTGGGATACCCTTCGATATTCAAAAAAAATAAAAAAATGGGCTACATTTCCCAACCCTACAAAGTAAGAACACATCGGAAAAAATATTGTAATCTTTATTCATTCCAATGTTTGTAGTTGGAGCCTACGTGGTAATGTTGAGCCAATTATCATCATTGCCACCATCTTAGTTTACCTGTGAGGAGGATTCTCCATGAGAATTTATCCATCGAACTTTGTCCAATCCGTCGGGCTATCGTCATATTAAACAACTATTTACCCCGATCGACCTATTGGGGAAAGGCGAAACAACTACGTATACCAACGGATTCTCGGATCAACACAGCACGTGCACGGGAATACACCATTCGCTAACACGCTCGCTCAACAGGAATACACTCCGTTGGAGATTTGAACTCGCGACCTCCCAAGCCTCAAGGCTCTGATACCATATTAAACTGCCATTTACCCTAAAAATCGACCTATTGGGGAAAGACGAAACAACTATGTATACCATGGATTGTCAAGCCAACACAACACGTGCGCGGGAATACAACATCCGCTAACACTCTAAATCATTATTCCCAGGAAACACATTTCCCATGTAGATAGGTATTTCCAAGGAAACGCATTTTGGGAATTGGGTATGAAAAAAGTTTCCCCAAAGCAGGAAAATGCGTACAGAAACGTCAAAAAAATGACGAGGAAATGTTAATTCGAAAAAAGTTCCCCCAAACTATCATGTAGGGGTCACAATTCGATTGTGTTGTCGGCCAGGCTATAAATGGCTGGTTCTGGGCCTGGGCTTAGAAAAAAGGTCGGGCTTGGCCAAGACATGGGTTTTCGGCCCAAATTTACACCGCTATGTTTAACCATGCACCAAGCATTACACATGAGCCTAGCCTGACAAACACTTGAGCCTGGCCTACTTTACATTGAGCTTGGGCTGCCTCTAGAATCCCATGGACTTATGTCTTATGTGGCCTTATTAATAAATGGGTCTGGTTTGGGCTTGCTTGTTAATGAATAAGCTTAGACCTAGCCCAACTGTAATGGTCCAACCCAATTGTTTAATTTAGGTCAGGGCTTAGGTCTTACTTGTTTGGTGGATGATGCACTAAGCCAGCCCCACACTTAAGCTCCTTATGTCCTAGGTTAGGCTTGGGCTTTTCTCATCCTCTAGCTTAGCCCACGTGTACCCTAATTGAAGTAGTGAGAAATGATTTGAACATATACCTGTGTTTTGACAGAACATCTATATAACAAAACAGGACAGTTGTCTCCCCCTCTTATCCGGCTTCATAAAGGATGGCCGAGATCTTATCACACCAAATGGACGGTGGATCTCAGCCACTCACACCCAATTTTGACAAACACTTTGTCGATGAGTGCCATGGGCACGGGGTCACCTACTATTTACCTACATATAAGGAATGAAATGGGTTGGATTTATAGCCCAAGGGTCAGGCTCAGAGCCTCACTTTTTATGCCTCGTGATATTCGCTTAAAAGTGCGTATTTTTCACTATTATTCTCTAAGTGTTATCACACTCTCCTACGTAAAACTGCTCTATTTATCAACTTTTCTATGTAAGAGTCTCTTCTGTTGCGTAGAACACACTTTTCTGGACGAAATGGTATATTTGCATTCATTAAACATATTTTCGGAAGTCTTGATATAAAGCCGTTCTGATTAAGTCTCATTACGCTCTTCTTCTGTCGTAGGAAACCCCGATTGGATGATTCTCGAGACTTGCAGGCCCACATCGATCATGAAAACCTATTATCAAAGCTTAAAGAGCCCACAGGCTATGACTAGAAGATATGGGCCAAATACGGGCTGAACAAGATGACCGAAGAACGGGCCCAAAGAACGAAGAGAGCGGGAGAATCAATGACCAAGAGACGGACCAAAGCATTTAAAGACGTATGAATCAACAAGAAATGATGGTTTACTCTACTGGTGAAGCGTGAGGAGGGACACAGTGAAGACCAGGGTTCCAGACCCTCTGCCAGTGCTTTTCTCTCTATTTTTCTCTCTCATCTCCCCTAATTCTCTCTCTTCTAAATCCTAATTTTCTCTCTCCTAGCTCTAACCAACTCTCTCTCCTTAACCTATCACCATCATCCATCAAATCCACCGTTCGATCGCCATCCGATCTACCATTTGACCATCCGATTATTCATCCATAACATCTGATCAATCGGTCGATCATCCGATCTATCGAGTGAGCTCCCTATCTCATCATCCAACAACTTACAATCATCTTACGCTCATCGGAGGGCCCTCATCACTTAGCCCCGATTCAAAACCCTGAAAGCATGTTTGGTTATTTCAAAAGATAGGGCTTTTAAGAAAAATGCATTTTTTCTCACTTGGTGACCAAACGCACCCTAAGAAAAATGATAAAAAATGTATAATTTTCAAATTAGAAACCGTAAGTTTTTAAGGGAGAAACCCACGGTTTCTCTCTTTAAAAGCTCCCATGGAAACCCTAGGGGTTGGTTCTCTCCCCCCCTCTTCTCCCTTTTCTTCTTCCTTCATCTTCCTCCTTTCTTCTTCGGCAACTCCGACCGGCGAGCTGGTGGCGCTCCTCCTCCTCCTCCTTCTCTTCTTCTTTTCTTCTTCTTCTTTGGTTCCGCCATTAGAACAAAGAACGGTCTGCAAGAAAGCAGACCGTCACTACCACCTTCAAGGATAAGTCCGACCACCATTGGAGGTGGTTCGCCTCTTTCCACAACTGCCCACCACCATCCACCATTAACGCCGGCAAGATCTTCCCAAGGTAAAGTTTCTTCTCTTTTCTCCTTCTTCTTTCCCTCCTCCTTCTTCTTCTTCTTTTTCTCCTCTCGTGGTTCCTCTTGCTACTACGCCTGTGAGCAGCACCACAATCTACCGCCCCTGTCTTCTTCTCGCCGGAGTTGCAGACCTGCAACTTCGGCCGCCGATTGCATAATCCACATGCTGGACCGCCCCTCTCTTCTTTCCTAAACCCTCTCCCTAGTCGGTGTTTCTTTCTTCTTTCCCCCTTCTCCTCCTTCTTTACTCCACTTTCTCTTCTTCCTCTTCTTGATCTTCTTGATCTTTTCCTTTGCCGGAGTTGCAGGTAGCAACTCCGGCCGCCTGTACGTCCACCTTCTCTCCTCTCCTCTCCTCCTCGTTGTTGTTGTTGTTCTTCTTCGTCTTCTTCTTCTTCTTCTTCTTATTTTTTGGCTCCATCTTGCTGTTGCCCACATCGTCCTGGTATTACAAACAACAACACACCATCATGGACTGCAAATAGCACTGCCTCCTCCTTCTCCAGCCACTGGACTGCAACAACGACCTGCAACTTCACGAGTGCAGACCGTGTTTCTTCCTTAACGGTTGCACACCAGCAACCTCCACTCCCTTGCCACCTGCAACTCCATCCAACAGCCAAGCCGTTTCCCACAAACCAGTCCTCCACCATGGTGGTTCGATCTCATCTCTTCTTGTCGGCGTGCTGCCATTGCTACCTGCTACACCAGGGCTGTGCGCCCTCAAAACCCACCTTCTGGAGCTCCTCCTCCATCTGTGGATGCCTGTCACCAACAAGAACACTTGAGGACCAGCAGGACAAGCTACTCCACAAGCTGTGTGTTTCATCTCTCCTCCACCTACTACATACCACCCTTACCTTCAACCGCACCACCTTCTTGCTCTTCTCACCGCTGCATCAACTAGCCAGCAAGTGCTCCGGCCACCTCACCACCATCTTCTCTAACGACCGCCTCTCCAACTTCGACCAGCCACCATGGGTCACTCCTTCTTCGCCCCCATCTTCACCTGGTTGCACTACATGCTACAAGCCATCTTCCATGCAGGTTTAACCAAGGCCGGTCAACCATATCCCACACCCTTCATCCCTTGAGCAAACACCTAATGGTGCCCTCATAGGCTCTTCCACTAATCAGCAGCCGCCATTCTCATCCTTGGCCACCCTCCGGTAGGATCTCAACTTTCTCTCTCTAAATCAGTCTCTCTCTCTAGAATTTTTAATTTTCTCTCTCTAGTCTCCCTTTTACTCATGCTTTCTAGATTAATTTGTTTTTATTTGCTTCAGTAATGGGATTCAGACATTGTAGACTTTATTTTGTTTGAAGAATAAAAATTGATTTTGGCATGTTTGCTCTTTCTCAATCTTCTTTCATGTTTGTTGATTTAGTTTGTAGTTTTGATAATTTCTCACTCTAAAAATCACTAAGCATGTTTTAAATCGCTTCACCATTCTCACCCCACCACAATTTCTGAGATAAATCCGTTATTTCATATTCATGAATCGCGCGAACTAACCCTAAGTGCGGATTGACATCCGACACGAATCCCTATACAAAAGTTCATATTTTGTAGGATTAAAATTCGAATCAAATTACAAATGTGTTGGGATTATGGTTTTTGTAACCAACGACGCGGAAAAACCCTACTTTCACCTCGAGAGGGGTGTTACCGTTAAAACGGATTGAAACAGCCAGGGGTAAAAATGAAAAAAAATAGATTTTAATGATTTTTACGGAAAAAATGTGGTGCCGAAATTCAAATTTTAAAATTTGAATCGGAAATTTAATGGTTTTCTTATACCCATCTTATCTTATATGGCTTCAATAATGAGTGGCTAAGATCCACTATGCTTCATATCGATGGCTGAGATTAACTCCCACCTGATTTTGACAAACACTTTGTCAGAAAGAGCCGCGGGCATGGGCCACCCACACATATATCAAGACAACTCAGTTGCATTCTCTTATCTTATCCATCCATCTAATGTGGACGGTTAGATAAACAGTGGTTGAGATCAAATCCATCGATCTAATGTGGACGGTTAGATTTCAGCCACTCAATCTGCCTCATTTGACCTCAATTTATTCAAAATTTAAATTTCAACACCGTTATTTATGTTATTTTCCCATTTCTCCCTCTGTGCGTTACAGTCAGTTAGAACAGTCGTTATAATGGAAAAAACAATAACGTCCCAGTCTGTTATACCATTTGAGTGCCAAAGGCACCCAATTTTTGCAAACGCTTTTGTCGGAGAGTGCCGTGGGTATGGGACATTTACTATTCTATATAACAAAACACATTGGTTGTCTCCCTACTTATATATCTTCTTATAAGCATCAACAAAGAAGGGTTGAGATCTAATCCTCCCCCAAATGGACGGTGGATCTCCGCCATTCACCTGATTTTGGCAAATTCTTTGTCGAGGAGTGCCGATGGCACAGGGGCACCCACTAGTCTATATAACAAAATAGGACGGTTGTCTCCCCCTCTTATCCGGCTTCATAAAGGATGGCCGAGATCTTATCACACCAAATGGATGGTGGATTTCAGACACTCACACCCAATTTTGACAAACGCTTTGTCGATGAGTGCCGTGGGCACGGGTCACCTACTATTTACCTACATATAAGGAATGAAATGGGTTGGATTTACATATAGCCCAAGGGTCAGGCTCAGGAACCCCACTTTTTATGCCTTGAGAGGGGTGTTACCGTTAAAAAGGTCGAAACGGCTAGGGGCAAAAATGGAAAATAAATTAGATTTTAATGATTTTTACGGAAAAAAGTTGTGCTGAAATTCAAAACTTAAAATTTGAAATTTAAAATTTAAAAAATAAATAGAATTTAACAAAAATTTAATGGTTTTCTTATACCCCGCTTATCTTATATGGCTTCAATAATGAGTGGCTGAGATCCATTATACTTTATATCGATGGCTAAGATTAACTCCCACCTGATTTTGACAAATACTTTGTCAGAAAGTGCCGCGGGCATGGGGCACTCACGCATATATCAAGACAACTCAGTTGTATTCTCTTATCTTATCCATCCATCTAATGTGGACGGTTAGATATAAACGGTGGTTGAGATCAAATCCATCGATCTAATGTGGACTGTTAGATTTCAGCCACTCAATCCGCCTCATTTGACCTCAATTTATTCAAAATTTAAATTTCAACACCGTTATTTTGTTATTTCTGTTATTTTCCCATTTCTCCCTCTGTGCGTTACAATCAGTTAGAACAGTCGTTATAATGGAAAAAACAGTAACGCCCCAGTCCGTTATATCGTTCGAGTGCCGAAGGCACCCAATTTTTGCAAACACTTTTGTCGGAGAGTGCCGTGGGTATGGGACATTTACTATTCTATATAACAAAACACATTGGTTGTCTCCCTACTTATACATCATCTTAGAAGCATCAACAAAGAAGGGTTGAGATCTAATCCTCCCCTAAATGGACGGTGGATCTCCGCCATTCACTTGATTTTGGCAAATTCTTTGTAGAGGAGTGCCGATGGCACGGGGCACCCACTAGTCTATATAACAAAACAGGACGGTTGTCTCCTCCTCTTATCCGGCTTCATAAAGGATGGCCGAGATCTTATCACACCAAATGGATGGTGGATCTCAGGTACTCACACCCGATTTTGACAAACGCTTTGTCGATGAGTGCCATGGGCGCGGGTCACCTACTATTTACCTATATATAAGGAATGAAATGGGTTGGATTTACATATAGCCCAAGGGTCAGGCTCAGGAACCCCACTTTTTATGCCTCGAGAGGGGTGTTACCGTTAAAATGGCCTTTAAAATGGATTGAAACGGCCATGGGCAAAAATGGAAAAATGGATTTTAACAGATTTAAATGATTTTAACGAAAAAACGTGGTGCTGAAATTCAAAATTTAAAAATTGAAATTTGAAAATTGAAAATTGAAAATTAAAAAAAAAATAGAATTTAACAGAAATTTAATGGTTTTCTTATACCCCTCTTATCTTATATGGCTTCAATAATGAGTGGTTGAGATCCACTATGCTTCACATCGATGGCTGAGATTAACTCCCACCTGATTTGTCAAACACTTTGTCGGAAAGTACCGCGGGCACGCGCCACCCACGCATATATCAAGACAACTCAGTTGTATTCTCTTATCTTATCCATCCATCTAATGTGGACGGTTAGATAAACAGTGGTTGAGATCAAGTCCATCGATCTAATGTGGACGGTTAGATTTCAGCCACTCAAACCGCCTCATTTGACCTCAATTTATTCAAAATTTAAATTTCAACACCATTATTTTTTGTTATTTCTATTATTTTTCCATTTCTCCCTATGTGCGTTACAATCAGTTAGAACAGTCATTATAATGGAAAAAATGGTAACGCCCCAGTCCATTATACCATTTGAGTGCCGAAGTTGTAAAACCCTGAACTTTTCTGGGGTTTTTCATTTTTTATTAAGGGTAAAATAGGAACTAGAAAAATTCTTTAAAGATTTAAATTCGACACTTAGAAAATTGTGTGAGAATGTAGAAATCAAAACCGACATCTTTGCATGACACTTAGAAATTGTCACAATTGTTCTATTAGCTTTTAATACTATTTTAAAATAATTGTATAGGACATTTTTGTTGGTATGAATTAAATTATGCATAAGTAGACCTAAATAACAATTCACCTAATTATTTTGAACCTCATCTAAATAATATTTCATGTTAGATAAGTCAATTTTTGACTTTTATAAGAAACGGATAAATTGCATAATTGGGTCAATCTTTATGATAAACACTTTTAATCACAAATAATTTTGAGAATATCTATTTTTAGGGGTATGTGGACCCCACGTGATAGTTTTTAAACAACGTTTTAAACGTTTGAGATATAACGTATTTTTCGGGTCTTAATTTGGACTTGTGGTAAGAAAATTGAAATTTGGCCTAGTTTGTAAATTTTTCAGAAAACAGGGACCTCGTTGCAAAATTACTGATTGTTATTTTTCTTACACGTGTACACATGTTCACACACGTGTGAGACTTGGTGGACCTTGAAAACAGTGTTTTTGATTATGAGTTTTCAAAATATATTATTAATATATATATTTTCTTTAAGAGCCTTTATAAAAATAAATGAATATAACATTTTTATACATACCAAATAGGGTGGGACATTAAGACCAATGGGTCCCACATGAGAGATCTCCAAAAACCAAAAGAAATAACTTTACAAAAAATATTTGACCATTCAACTTAACTTTTACCAAAAATAATAATATTTTATTCTAAAGAAATAAATGCCAATGAATTCAACAGTTTTGCTTAGTAATTATCCATATTCTCTTAAGGAAATTTTTTAAGGAAAAGTTTTCACACCAAAGAAAACAGCCACTTTATTAGTAAGAAAAAAATTAATTAATCAATTTATTCTTTATCTTTAAAAGAAAATTGAAAACTTTACCATGTCACTTACCTTATAGGTTCACCCAAGAGAATTTATTGTCATGAATGAAAAAACTGTTACAAACCTTTCACCCTCCCAAATTGGTAACTCCCTCACCCCAAAAATACTATAAATAAGGGTCCTCCCCCATACATAATTCACACATCTTCTTTGTGAATTCTTCACATCTTAAAGAATTCTTACTTCGCTTTCTAGTTCTAGTTCTAGTTCTAGTAGGAGTGTAATTCTTGTTTTACATTAGGAGGAAGAGGAATGAAATAAAGCAAGAAAATATATGGATATTTTAATTGTTTACATGCCTTATTCGATCTTTCCACCATAAAAAAATTAAAATTTGGATTCATTGTAAATACATGTTCATAAACTTTTACTTGTTCGTCGAATGCTTATATTTTGATTTAACATTCTTGTTGTTAGACTTTCATTTTAGTTAATTTTTTTAACCAGTTAGGATTGTCTTGAAAGTTATTAGTCGGGAGTGCGCATAGGTTTTGCGGCCCAGAAGTATGGTATTAGATGGGAGTGCGCATAGGTTCTGCGGCACGAATGTTTGAATTAGTTGGGAGTGCGCATAGGCTCTGCGGCCTAGAGAACCCTAAAAAAATTAACAAGGGCTCGGTGCCCTAGGGTGAAAGACCCCAAACCCCTGCAGAAGAACCTACAAGTTAGACCTTAACTTTTATAGATGGTTAGTTAGGATACAGATTCTCGACTTCTCTCATCTCATTCATGCATTTGTTTATATGATTCTGTTATTTGAATTGTTTAAAATTAATGTTAGATTTATTAATGCATGAGGAAATAATTATATCCGTGATATACTAAGCCTTAAAGCTCACGGTTTGCGTGTTTCAAACCGCTAGATCACGAGGATCTTATTGAAGACGGAGTATTCGAGGAAGATCACAGGATTATAGAAGCAGACTTAGATTTATAATTTAATTCACCTGAGGGTAACTAGGTTTACTTTTCTGTTAGTGAGCTTTATTTCAGTTACTAAATTTTGAATAATGTAATCCTTATGAGTTCCAAGAAGATATTAGTAGAATACTTCAATAATTTTGAATTGAATAAAAAAGGAAAATACAATGGAAAAAAATGGTCTGCTTCTCCGTGAAAGAGAAAAGTTGCTAACGATACACGTTGATCTTCGGGTGCTCGCAGTATGTCCAGTACCTTTGATATTTGCTTGAGCTCAGTTTTTCCGTTGTATTTCCTTCCGCACTAAAACTCCCATTTTTTATTCAATTCAAAGTTATTGAAGTATTCTACTAATATCTTCCTGGAACTCATGAGAATTACATTATTCAAAATTTATTAGTTGAAATAAAGCTCACTAACAGAAAAGTAAACCTAGTTACCCTTAGGTGAATTAAATTCTAAGTCTAAGTCTACTTTTATAATCCCGTGATCTTCCTCGAATACTCCGTCTTCAATAAGATCCTCGTGATCTGACGGTTTGAAACACGCAAACCATGAGCTTTAAGGCTCAGTATATCACGGATACAATTATTTCTTCATGCATTAATAAATCTAACATTAATTTTATAAACAGTTCAAATAATAGAATCATATAAACAAATGCATGAATGGGATGAGAGAAGTCGAGAATCCGTATCCTAACTAACCATCTATAAAAGTCAAGGTCCAACCCGTAGGTTCTTCTGTAGGGGTTTAGGGTCTTTCACCCTAGGGCACCGAGCCCTTGTTAATTTTTTTAGAGTTCCTCTGGGCCGCATAGCCTATACGCACTCCCAGCTAAATCAAATCCTTCGGGCCGCAGAGCCTATGCGCACTCCCAACTAATTCAAACATTCGGGCCGTAGAACCTATGCGCACTCCCGACTAATAACTTTCCAGGACAATCTTAACTGGTTAACAAAAGAATTAACTAAAATGAAAGTTTAACAATAAGAATGTTAAATCAAAATATAAGTATTCGACGAACAAGTAAAAGTTTATGAACATGTATTTACAATGAATCAAAATTTTAATTTTTTTATGGTGGAAAGATCGATTAAGGCATGTAAACAATTAAAATATCCATACCTTTTTCTTGCTTTCTGTCCTTCCTCTTTCTTCTAATGTAAAACAAAAATTACACTCCTACTAGCACTATAACTAGAAAGCGAAGTAAGAATTCTTTAGGATGTGAATAATTCACAAAGAAGATGTGTGAATTATGTATGGGGGAGGACCCTTATTTATAGTATTTTTGGGGTGAGGGAGTTACCAATTTGGGAGGGTGAAAGGTTTATAACAGTTTTTTCATTCATGGCAATAAATTCTCTTGGGTGAACCTATAAGGTAAGTGACATGGTAAAGTTTCTAATTTTCTTTTAAAGATAAAGAATAAATTAATTAATTAATTTTTTTATTACTAATAAAGTTGCGGTTTTCTTTGGTGTGAAAGATTTTTCTTAAAAAATTTTCTTAAGAAAATATGGGTAATTACTAAGCAAAACCGTTGGATTCATTGGCATTTATTTCTTTAGAATAAAATATTATTATTTTGGTAAAAGTTAAGTTGAATTGTCAAATATTTTTTGTAAAGTTATTTCTTTTGATTTTTGGAGATCTCCCATGTGGGACCCATTGGTCTTAATGTCCCATCTATTTGGTATGTATAAAAATGTTACATTCATTTATTTTTATAAAGGCTCTTAAAGAAAAAATATATATTAATAATATATTTTGAAAACTCATCATCAAAAACACTATTTTCAAGGTCTAGCCCAAGTCTCACATGTGTGGGAAAAATAACAATCAATAATTTTGCAATAAGGTCCTTAGTTTTTGGAAATTTTACAAAGTAGGCCAAAATTTTAATTTTCTTACCATAAGTCCAAATTAAGATCCGAAAAATACGTTATGTCTCAAACGTTGTTTAAAAACTATCACGTGGGGTCCACATACCTCTAAAAATATATATTCTCAAAATCATTTATGATTAAAAGTGTTTATCATAAAGATTGACCCAATTATGCAATTTATCCGTTTCTTATAAAAGTTAAAAATTGACTTATCTAACATGAAATATTATTTAGATGAGGTTCAAAATAACTAGGTGAATTGTTATTTAGGTTCTACTTATGCATAGTTTAATCATACCAACAAAAATGTCTTATACAATTATGTTAAAATAGTATTAAAAGTTAATAGAACAATTGTGACAATTTCTAAGTGTCATGCAAAGATGTCGGTTTTGATTTCTATGTTCTCACACAATTTTCTAAGTGTCGAATTTAAATCTTCAAATAATTTTTTTAGTTCCTATTTTACCCTTAATAAGAAAATGAAAAACCCCTGAAAAGTTCAGGGTTTCACACAATGGATCTCAGCCACTTACACCTAATTTTGACAAACGCTTTGTCGATGAGTGCCGTGGGCATGGGTCGCCTACTATTTACATACATATAAGAAATGAAATGGGTTGGATTTACATATAGCCCAAGGGTCAGGCTCAGGAGTCTCACTTTTTATGCCTGGAGAGGGGTGTTACCGTTAAAACAACCTTTAAAATGGATTGAAACTGCTAGGGGCAAAAATGAAAAAATAGATTTTAACGGATTTTAATGATTTTAACAGAAAAAAGAGGTGCTGAAATTCAAAATTAAAAATTAAAATTTGAAAATTAAAAAAAAAAAAAAAAAAAGAATTTAACGAAAATTTAATGGTTTTCTTATACCCCTCTTATCTTATATGGCTTCAATAATGAGTGGCTGAGATTCACTATGCTTCATATCGATGGCTGAGATTAACTCTGACCTGATTTTGACAAACACTTTGTCGGAAATACCGCGGGCACGGGCCACCCACGCATATATCAAGACAACTCAGTTGTATTCTCTTATCTTATCCATCCATCTAATGTGGACGGTTAGATAAACTGTGGTTGAGATCAAATCCATCGATCTTATGTGGACAGTTAGATTTCAGCCACTCAATCTGCCTCATTTGACCTCAATTTATTCAAAATTTAAATTTCAACACCTTTATTTTGTGTTATTTCTGTTATTTTTCCATTTCTCCCTCTGTGCGTTACAATCCGTTATAACAGCCATTATAATGGAAAAAACGGTAACACCCCAGTCCGTTATACCGTTTGAGTGCCGAAGGCACCCAATTTTTGCAAATGCTTTTGTCGGAGAGTGTCGTCGGCATGGGCCATTTACTATTCTATATAACAAAACACATTGATTGTCTCCCTACTTATACCTCCTCTTATACGCATCAACAGAGAAGGGCCGAGATCTAATCCTCCCCCAAATGGATGGTAGATCTCCACCACTCACCTGATTTTGACAAATTCTTTGTCAAGGAGTGCCGATGGCACAGGGCACCCACTAGTCTATGTAACAAAACATAGTGGTTGTCGATCTCCCCACTTATACCCACTCTTATAGGCTTCAACAAAGAAGGGCTGAGATCTTATGCCACAAATGGACGGTGGATCTCAACCATTCACACCCGATTTTGGCAAATGCTTTGTCGGGGAGTACCGAGGGCATGGGCCACCCACTAGCTAGTATAGCACAAGGCTTGGATGGTGATTGTTCTAATCATTTTGAATGATATTGACTTAAGCTGTGTGGAATAATTAAAAATATTTGGATGGTCCAAATCTATATTGGAGACAATAAATCCACCTATGTGGCATCAACACCACGGCTTTTTGACCCTCCAGAATGCTTGTTTGTGAAAGGATTATTCATAGTGGTCGTAAGAAATATCATGCAAGGTTTTAAATGGTTCGTTAGGATGTACACTCAATGTTACCATTAGATCAGTCAGGGTTAAAAATAATAGTTTTTTTTTCTTCGAAATAACGGCCGTTGTTTCCGTTTATAATGGCCGTTACAACTCTAAGCTCCTTTTTCCCGGTTTTGGGCGTTATTTTTTAAATAACGCAACAGGGTTGGGGTGTTACCTTTATAACGGCCATTACAACAATTTTTTAAACCATGGTATCATGTGTTATTTCTTAAAAGGATTGTGCACTCTTCCAGGCTCACTGACCCATGAATGGTTTGGCCACCACTTGATTAGGCTGATTAATGATCTCTAGCCATTTAATATGAGTATCCAAAAAGAAAAAAAATGTTTAAGCCCAGCTGAGGCAGGTCAAGTCCTCTTTTAAAAAGAAGAATTGGTTGCAAACCAAAATAGTTGGAAAGAGGAGGATAGAAAAATCAAGATGCAAAACTTACCAGAGAGAGAAAGGTTGGGGACGTCCCACACTCCTTGATCTAGGGTTGGGTTCCAGTGACAGCCCTAAAATGACAGGCTCCAATTACAGGACACGATATGAGCCATGTGGCACATTCTTAGAGGACTCTGAACTGTATGGATGTTTGGCCAATCCCTAGATGGACCTACAAACCAAAAATCAGCTGATTAGTGATTTCTAGGCATTAAATCTTTGTACCTCAAATACTGCTCAATTCCCACAGTTGAGATCAACCCATGAAAATAAGTCCAATCCAACGCTTGGAAATCACTAATCAGACTGATTTTTGGTTTGTCGGTCCACCTAGGGATTGGCCAAACATCCAAGTCCTCTAAGAGTGTGCCAAGTTGCTAATATTGTGTCTTGTAACGGGAGCCTGTAATTTTAGGGCTGTCATTGGAGCCCTATCCCTTGATCTATTGCTACATATATACATGCCTCCTAACTCATATTCCTAAACAAGACATTAAACTCAAAATACAAGTGTCAAGTTTGACTAACAAACTTCCTACAACATTCTAGACTTTTGATAAGTTCCAAGATAAACAACAACTTCTTCGTCCAAGTTTCCACACCTAGATTAACAACATAACCAACCTTAGCTCAATCTTGAAATCTTAATGGTCTCTTAATCTTCCTCTTTCTAAGATTTAGTAAATGATCCAAGTGCATCATTGTTAGATTGTGTCGCATGTGTTTCATGATGGGATGGTCTTCGATCACCAGCTCCATGAAAAAGTTCACTCAGAATCTACCGGTAGAGATAGATCACCAATTTGATTGTTGGTATGGAAGTTCATCAAGTGGTGGGCCAATTATTTATTGTTCAGTGGACCCGAAAGTGTGCCAAGTAGTACATTTTATGTGCTACAGCTTCAGATGGAAGATTGACGAAAATGTTCTTTTCTCGTTGAAAGAAAGGAATTCAAAAGGAGTCAGGATCAGGGGACACAAAATTTCACACCAATTTTGGCCTACCCAAATGGAAGATAAAGTAATCAATGGCTGATTTTTGGTGAGGATGAACTCCTCATCATGTAGATCACCCGTACAAAAAAAATCAGCACATTCTGAAATTTCTAACGCCATCAAATGTGGCTTGCAAGTTAACAGTAAAAAAACAGATGGTCCATAATTCTTCAACTTGTAAACCAGGCTACAAATATTAGAATGATTCGAATTTTCTTTTAGGGTGATCTCTTCATCATAGAGACCATCCTCACCAAAAATCAGCCATTGATTCATCTTCTATGTGGGTACCCCAAGATGGGGGTCAAAAAAGGGGGTCAGAAATGGGGGTCCCTTGAGCCCGACCCTTATATATTAGCCCCCACCAATTTCTTGGTGTGAAATTTTGTGTCAAAATTTGAGTCCCTTGATCCTGACTCATACAGAAGTATTTATTATTTTTTTCCTTTCCTTTTGTTTGTTCCGTATCGGACCGATCTGGATCGGGATCGGAGCCTACCGATCCAGCCTCTGATCCCGAGACTTTCATCCATGCTCAGGAAGGATTTGAGTCAATAGCAAACATCGGACGAGTAAGAATTCTTTCGATTAGTCACGATGAGTGACCCAATTTTCTTTGTTCAAAGTGGCAGAGCTTTGATTATGTGATGCATCCCTCAACAGCAGCTGTATCTGTATGTGCCATATGGCACAATCTTTGAGATCACTGACCGTGTGGATGTTTGGCCCGTCCTTAGGTGGACTTACATATAAAAAATCAACCCCATAGATTGTTTCTAGTCGTTGGATATTTGAATCTTTCTTGGGTTGATTTTTACTCATGAACTTCCAACATTATTTGGGATACTAAAATCTAATGGCGAGAATTCACCAATCAGGCTGGAATTTTGGTCTGTAGGTCCACCAAAAAGAGTGGGCCAAACATCCATACTGTCTCCAAGAATTGTCATGTGACATGCATACAGTCCCTGTTGACTTGACCCAGATACCTCAACCTTTCCACGGGTGGATCACCTTTTTGGGCCACCAACTTAGTGATGTCTCTCTAGGGCCTACCAACTTAGTGATGTCTTTCTTTTCACAAGATTCAGAGAGAGAGGATCTCCTTCTTTCTCGATTAGCTGAAGCCTAGACAAAGACGACTTCCCTTTCGGTGCTCTTTCCAAGTCCTACACGAAGAAGAAGAAGAAGAAGAGAGGATCAATGGAAGACATGAACTGGGTGCGGGATGTTGAAGAGAAACTGGTGCAATTGGATACTTCCAGGGAGGTGGAGCACTGGAAGAAGCGGTCTATTTACAAGGTACCCGAGTGCGTCACAGATCTCAACAAGAAAGCCGACAAGCCTCATGCAGTGTCCTTCGGCCTTTACCATAACGGCCGAGAGCACTTAGGGAGACGAGGATCATAAGGACCGAGCCCACCTTCATTTCCTTAAGAGATCAAAGAAACCTGTCGAAATCTACGTAGACGCACTGCAGGAAGTGGTGCAACAGCTGATGGACTCTTACAATTGGCTTGAACGACTTGGCAAGATAAGAACAGACTCTTGCAACTTATGTTTCTTGATGGGTGTTTCATGTTGGAGGTCTTACGCACGGGACTGGAACAACTGATGACTATGCTTTGAACGACCCTATTTTCAGCAAACACGGGAAGCTCTATATCATGCCTTACATCAGGAGAGACATGATCATGATTGAAAACCAACTGCCAATGCTGCTTCTAGAGAGATTGGTTGCTGTTGAAAGTGGGAAAAGTAAGGTGAGGTCTTCTTTCTTTGATAGAGAGTTATACACCGTATATAACTACAACAAAAAGGGTTTTAGCGATGGCCTCCAGCCGTGGCTATATTGTAGGAATCGGTCGCTATACCCTAAACTGACGGTCAGGGCAGCCGTCACTACAAAAACGTCGCGGAAAGGTATAGTGACGGCTAGCATAAAAGGGCCGTCGCTAATATTGTTTTCCCATCAAACAATATGGTGGTAGAAGCCATATGTACCGACAGTTACAGCCATTTACCGACGGCCACCACTGTCATTGTAGACTACATATAGAGACAGTCAGGTCTGACTGTTGCTATAGTGACCTTCTAGCGATGGTCACCCGGCTACCGCTAAATAAAAATATGTTTCATAAAGTATGAAAAACATTTACCGATTGCCATTGACTGTCGCACAAGACTTTCTAGCCACGATCAGAGCTTGGACATCGCTATACTCACCATGTAATGACGGTTGGATGTTGGCCGTCGCTATAAGATCATATAAAGACGGCCGGAGACCGTTGCTAAAAGTTTCTTTTTTTTCAACTCATTGACTGCTCCAAGGTTCATCAATCTGGACTGTCCAGTGTCAATGGGTTAAGTTTGTGCTATTTGGACGTTCTCTTACATTATAGGAAACTAGTGGAGTGGCACGTGCAATATATTAAAAAGGGGAGACGAAGGACATCGAAATTTGATGTTTCACCCAAGGTTTAAAAGGGGCTTTTATAATGGTATAACGGACTGGGGGCGTTACCATTTTTTCCATTATATATAACGAATTGTAACGGTCAGAGGCAAAAACAGAAAATAACGGAAAAAATGCTGCTGGAATTTAGATTTTGAAATTTGAAATTGAAATTTTCAAAAAATGGATAAAAACGAAAAATAATGGGGGAAAAAAGAGCCATTTTTTTCAACAAAATTTTCAGAAAATAACGACTGTTATAACGAAAATAGCAGGCATTATTTTCTGGACATTTTAACGGTACATAACATAACAGGGAGGTCCGAATCTGTTACAACGGCCGTTATTTTTGTTCCAACGGACGCTTTTTAAACCATGGTTTCACCACAAAAATGTCACATGGCACACTCTCTCTGGCCCATTGACCCAACTAATATTTGATCCATCACTTGCTGGACCAAGACACCAAAAATTAGCTTGATTAGTGATACATGGCCGATGTAATTTGTGTTCTTTGGGTATTTTCTAGCCATTGGGATTCTAGCATTTTGGAGGCTCTCAAATCCTATGGTTAGTTAACTTTTGGTGTGTAGGTCCACGGGGTGAGACAAACATACATTGGTCAATGGGCCCGAAAGAGTATGCAAGGTAACATTTTGGGGTAGACCAAATCATCAATATCAAAGTTTCTCTCATGAAGAAGCATGGTGCCCCATTTTCTTATTAAAATAATTCCAATGACTTAAAAATGCCCTTACTTTCATTTACATGTATTAATTATTTAAAAATTTAACAATTCAATGAGCAATTTTGAAAGATTTGGTATTTTTCAAAATTTGATAATTGTAGTAACTCATTAGCTATTAGTTCTAGAAACTTTGTAATGATTATACAAATGAAAGACCAACGAGCTCTTGTGCATCATAGAAATAAGTAATAGAAGTATAGGGCTACTTTTAGAGGTAGTCAATGGATGGGCCACCCAAAGATCTGGTCCTATAAAATTGGGATTGGATGTTAGAAATCGCGATCCATAAGCTATCAGATCGGTCATGGATTTAACCTTGATCTGATCAATAAAATATCACCATCCATGATGACCAGAGAAAAAGCTTTCTCAATGAACATTAATTTGAGGACATGGAACTTTTGACTCAGAAGACTTTTATGAATATTCATAGCCAGGAAATTTTTCTTGAAAACTTTGTATATAATATTATTTTACATATAATATTGTATATATTATTATTTTACAGATTACTAGCTAGCAAAGCATATTATACCAATGAAATGAAGGTTGAAAAAACTTTTTACAATTTTGTTATTTGACTTAAGAATTTGCAACTTTGATTTTTCAAATCAATGTTGGGTGGCCTTGATCGATCCAATCTTCGATCTGAGCATATAGGTTTTTATTTTAAAATACCCTTACGGATTTTGTTGATAAAAATAAACTGAGGGTTGTTTTATGACTCGCTCCAATCAACTCAAGTTCGAGCTAATAGATTTCCAAGTTGAGTAGAGTTTTTGGATTTTAAAATATTAATATTAATAATATGTATTTCGCCACTTCAAGAGCTAGGGTCATATTTTTATCAATAAAGTATACAATTTGTGAGCTCCATTTTTAAGGCATTAAGAACCTAGCCATCTCATCAAGAGCCTTAATAAAATTAAAATATGGACAAGTGTTTTTTAGAATTAACAAGACTAAAGTCTATTCAGGGTTGAGCGTCAATGTTTGGCTACTCTTGGATTCGCAACGACCCAAAGTTCACCGAGTCTAGGTGATGAGCCGTCCCATTGGATAGGAGCCTAACTTGGGGGGGGGGGTTGCAAAAATTTGTTAAAGGGGGCAAAAATCGCAAAAAAGGAAAAACCAAGAGTGGAGGGCAAACCAATGGAAAGAAGCAATTTAGGAAGTAAATTCATGTGGTGGGAATCTCGATACGATGATGCTACAATATACCTGTAAGGATAATTCTAGTGTACAACATTCTTGGACACAAAGCATCCAACTACAATAAAGTCATGCCAAGTGTACCTTAGGAAAATTGACTATGTCAACTACTTTGCCCTCTTTCTTTTGTATGTTTTGTTTTCCTAAGAAGGAAAAGATTCCCCAAGTAGCCTGGAACTCTCATTCATAGTTAAGAATCCGGTGGAATTGCCACCTTTTACTTTAAGACTTCTATTTATTAACTTGAAGCGGGATGAAGAGTTCCTATATAAGATAGTATTGAAGTTCTAAAAAACATGGGCCCATGCTAATTGCAAGTTTTGGATGTGTATAGGAAGAGCTTGCTTCTATACCCCCGTGCCATATCACAACATTATGTCTTTTGGCAAAAGCACAGGTGTACCTTAGGAAAACTGCCCATGTCAACTGCTTTGCCCTTTTTCTTTTGTATGTTTCATTTTTCTAAGAAAGAAAAGATTCCCTAGGTAGCCCGGAACTCTCATTCATGGTTAAGAATCTCGCAGAATCATCACCTTTTACTTTACTGATTAAGACTTTAAATTATTAACTTGAAGCAGGATGATGATGAGTTCCTAAACAAGATCGTATTTAAGTTCTGTAACCCCAGTACAACAGTCCAAAACATGGGCCCATGCTTGCATGTTTTTGGCGTGTATAGGAAGAGCTTGCTTCTATACCCCCGCACCATATCACAACATTGTATGTCTTTTGGCAAAAGCACAGGTGCACCTTAGGAAAACTGCCTGTGTCAACTGCTTTGCCCTCTTTCTTTTGTATGTTTCATTTTTCTAAGAAGGAAATTAAGATTCCCTAAGTAGCCTAGAACTCTCATTCATAGTTAAGAATCTCGCGGAATCATCACCTTTTGCTTTACTGATTAAGACTTCAAATTATTAACTTGAAACAGGATGAGGAGTTCCTAAACAAGATCGTATTGAAGTTCTGCAACCCTAGTACACCAGTCCAAAACATGGGCCCATGCTTGCATGTTTTGGACGTGTATAGGAAGAGCTTGCTTCAATACCCCCGCACCATATCACAACATTATATGTCTTTCGGCAAAAGCACAGGTGATATCATTTGGTCTGCAATGGAGCTTCACGAGGCTGGAAATCTGTTCAAGACTAGTAAAACCACAAGTTTAAAGGACATTTCACTCCGCGGAGGAGTCCTTAGCCTTCCAGTCATTGTTGTTGATGATGCCACCGAGCCAACATTCTTCAACCTCATGGCCTTCGAGCGGTTCCATGTTGGAATGGGTGACATCTTACATCTTCTTCATGATACCATCATTGATTCAGCCCACGATGTTAGTCTCCTCCACACTAGAGGGATCATCCAGAATGCCATTGGGAGCGACAATGCCGTTGCTAAGATGTTCAATGAGCTCTCTAAGGATGTGACACTTGACCCAAATAGTAGTCTAGAAGAGGTACATAAAATGGTAAACGATTACTGCAAGAAGAGATGGAACAAGTGGCGTGCCAACCTCATTCACACCTACTTCAGGAACCCATGGGCTAGTCTCTCTCTTCTGGCTGCAATTTTCCTTATGGCCCTCACCATAGTTCAGACTTTGTATTCCGTATATTCTGTTTACAAAGATTCTCTTTGTCATTGTCCGTCGCCTTCCCATTGAACTCTCTATTATTTGGACTGCTTGGTTTCTTATAAAGGTCAGTATTGGTGGCTCATGGTTTAGATTATTCGCATGGCACAGTGGAATATTTGACTCTCTAGCCTCTTAGCTTGCAACTGTTTGTTTGTTTGCCTTGTTTTGAAGAGTTGGGTTGTATTTGCATTTGTTTTGAGTTGTAGTATTTGTTTTGATTGTATGAGTAGTTGTTGTGAGAGAGATGTACGCAGTTTGTGTTTAGTTTTGAACTTTTCATTTGGTGTTGTGGTCTTCATTTGATTGAATGATTCATTTCCTGAATTTGTTTGTTGGCCTAGCATTATTCTATTTTCCTTTTTCCTGGTAATTGTAAGGCATCAGTAAGTATAAGGCAGGCCATGTTAAACTATTTATGTTGTACTAGGCCTGCCCGACCATGCAGAGCGAGTGCATAATCATGTCTATTAGGATTCTTTTCTTTCAAATGCCTGGTTGTAACACTAAGGTGGCATTTGGTAAAACTTAATTTCAGACCGCTTAGACCTTAATGGTGTGCTCAGACTGTTTGGTAACCGACTTATTTTTAAAGTCCTGAAATTCAAAATGTCTGAATTTCAAGTCACACACCCAGAATATTTGTTTGTGAAAGGATTATTCATAGCGGTCTTAATTAGAAGTATCATGCAAGAGGTTTTAATGGCCGTTACAACTCTAAAGATTGCATAAAAAAAAAATAAAAATCTAAACTTAAAGCTGTACAAGCTCTTTCTATGTGGGTACGCCAAAATGGGTGTCAAAAAAGGGGGTAAAAAATGGGGGTCTCCCGAGCCCTACCCTTTTAAAAATAATGCAACAGGGTTGAGGTGTTTAAAGACAATGATAATTTAGAAAGGATCTCTCACACAATGTGTGTTGAGAGTAAGTCTATTCATGTATATATAATACCTTATTTACATCAATCAAGGGATATTACAAGATTCAAGGGAGTAAATTATGGAATGATTACAACAAGAATGGAATTCAAATCCATTCAAAATGAGGCATGGATTTGAATTCAAATCCATCTAAATAAGGTATGTGCAATTACGACCTAGATATGGATTGGGTATTGATCTTGTGTGATGCAGTAGTATGGTGCATCTCTATATTCCCCCTCAAACTTGGCCGTGGAGAAGGGAGAAGGCCAAGTTTGGAAGACAAGCGCTCGAAGGATGCACGAGGCAACGGCTTTGTGAAAAGATCTGCAATCTGATTGGCAGAGGAGACAAAGCGAGTGATGAGGGCCCCAAGTGCAACTTTTTCGCGAACATAGTGGTAATCAACTTCAACATGTTTTGTTCGAGCATGGAACACCGGATTTACGGTCATATAAAGGGCGCTTAGATTATCACAGTAGAGAGTAGGAGGATGCCGAAGGTGAACTCCAAGGTCGCGTAGAATAAATGACAACCAAGTGATTTCTGCAGCGGTAGATGCCATGGATCGATATTCGGCCTCCGCACTAGAACGGGCAATTGTCGCTTGTTTCTTTGCGCTCCAAGAAACGCATGTAGATCCAAAAAAAGTGCAAAAGCCAGTGGTAGATCGTCGAGTTGATGGGCACCTAGCCCAATCGGAGTCAGAGTAGGCAAAAAGATCCATCGATCCAGATTTCAAAATTTGAATGCCGTGGGTGAGTGTACCGCTAATAAATCGGAGAATCCGTTTCACATACTGAAAATTTGCAATAGTCGGTTTTTCCATAAATTGACAGACGTGATTCACGCTGAATGAGATATCAGGTCTAGTCATAGTGAGGTACTGTAGGCCACCAACAATACTGCGATAGTGCGTGGCATCGTCATATAGACCTGGCTCATCGATAAGTGACTTCTTTTGTGCCATAGGAGTGGAGATGCTCTTACATCCACCCATTTGAGCACGATCAAGGAGATCTTAAGCATATTTGTACTGAGAAAGGTGTAAACCATCATGAAATTTAGTAACCTCCAAGCCAAGGAAGTAATGAATAAAGCCCAAATCTTTCATGGCGAACTCCTGCCCAAGATTGGTAATAAATGACTCCAAAAGTGCTTGATTATTGTCGGTGACTATCATATCGTCAACATAGAGAAGAAGAATGAGGATCCCATCGGAGGTTCGGCGAACAAACATTGAAGAATCTGCAGTGCTACAGAAAAAACCGAGTGTGAGCAAATATTCGCTAAAGCGATCAAACCATGCTCGTGGAGCTTGACGTAAGCCATAAAGAGCCTTCTTCAAACGACACACATGATGTGGTCGTGAGGAATCAACAAATCCCGGGGGTTGATCCATAAACACAGGTGTGGATAGATGACCATGCAGAAATGCATTTTTAACATCCAACTGTCGGATGTCCCAATTATGCATCGTGGCGATGGTGAGAACAACACGAATACTTCCTGGCTTAATAACTGGTGAAAAAGTCTCGAAAAAATCGAGGCCTTCAACTTGATTGAACCCCTTGGCCACCAAGCGAGCTTTAAGTTTCTCAAGGCTTCCATCAGCCTTTAGTTTTGTTTTAAAAACCCACTTACTACCAATAATATTCATATCAGAGCTTTAAGTTTCTCGATGCACTATATACCACTCATATCGAGTTCTTCATGCATTGCAGCAACCCAACCTGGATGATGAAGGGCTGATTTAATAGTCTTCGGTTCACGAGGAATGGAATGGACAACAAGATTCACATAACGAGGATTTGGCTTAGTAATCCCAGATTTGAGACGAGTAACCATTTGATGCCCAATGTCGCTATTGTTAGTTGGTTGTGCAACTTCAAGTGGAGAATCAGCCACGTTAGGAGGGGATATTATTGCATGGAACCCATCCTCAACAGCATGCATGGTAGGATCAGCAAGAGCATTGTCAGTTGTAGGAGAGAAAGGCGGTGGCAATGATATAGATGGAGGAGGTGATGCCAGCTCAAAAGTAGTGGCAACATCATCTTCAACGCTAGGATCTATAGCATTGGCAACATTACCTGTTAGAGGCTGTGGTGATGGTGCATCATCCGTATTTGATGCCAATGGTGAAGACTTGCGATGCCCATCAAAAGAACTTGAAGAGTTTTCAGTAGGTGGAGTATCAAGCCATTCATGGAATGAAGTCACCTGTGCGGTTTCCTTAAGCGGAGCATGCAAGGAAGTTGGATTAGCAAAGGGAAAAACAGTCTCATCAAAAACAACATGCCTTGAGATATAGATGCGATTAGTTGGGGGATAAAGGTAACGATAACCCTTGTGTCGAGTGCTATAGCCTATGAAGACACATGGAAGAGACTTTGGTCCAAACTTATCTTGGGAATAATCCCGGAGATAAGGATAGCATTTGCTCCCAAACACGCGAAAAGATTCAAAATTAGGTGTCTTACCCATTAGCCTTTGGAAAGGTGAATCCATATTCAAAGTAGTAGAGGGCATACGATTTATTAGAAAAACCGAGGTGGAAAATGATTCATCCCAAAATCTTTTAGGAACTTGAGCATGTGTCATCATTGTTAACCCCAATTCTGTAATGTTCCGATGTTTCCGTTCAGCCACGGAATTTTGTTCCGGGGTATGCGGGCAAGAGAAATGATGTAGAATACCAAGACGTGTAAGGTGGTGCTGAAATGCTCCATCTATATATTCGCCACCCCCATCGGATTGAAATACACGGATTTTGGCATTAAACTGGCGTTCAACCAAAGCTTGAAAGAGTAAGAAGCATGTGAAAAAATCAGATTTCTTCTTTAGAGGATAAAGCCAGGTGAACCTAGTGCATTCATCAACAAAGATTGCATAAAATCGATAACCATTGACAGAAGTAACTGGTGCTGGACCCCATAAATCAGAATGAACAATACTCAAAGGTTCAGTGCAAAAATCACGAGATGAAATAAATGGTAATCGACAAGCCTTTCCCATCTGGCAGCTTCCACAAACTGCATTATTATTCCATGAACTGACGGTAATACAGTCAGATTTATTTAAAAAGTGAACTACTTTAGGCTGTGGGTGCCCCAAATGCCAATGCCAAACTTCTTCAGATGCTGTCCGATTCCTATTTGAGAAAAATGCACGAAGTTTTGGTGCATCCAAAGCATAGAGATCACCCTTTCTAGTTCCTTCCATCATGATTTTTTGGTTGTTCCTGTTCTTGACCACAAAACCATCAGCAGAAAATTCAAAAAAGCACGGATAATCACTAGTGAACTGACTGACAGACAGAAGATTCTTCTTTAACTCGGGCACGAGTAAGACATTTTTAACTTTAAATTGACCCTTTGTTGTACTTAAGATAGCATCACCTGTGTGTGTTATCTTAAGTGTTACCTTTATAACGGCCATTACAACGGTTTTTAAAACCATGGTATCATGTGTTGTTTAATTTCTTAAAGAGATTGTGCACTCTTGCAGGCTCACTGACACCCTTGATTAGGCTGATTAGTGATCTCTAGCCATTCAGTTTGAGTGTCCAAAAAAATGTTTAATCCCAACTCCATGAAAAATCTCGAATCCACCCGTAGAGATCACCAATCTGATTGTTGGTATAGAGGTTCATCAAGTGGTGGGCCAACTGCCAAGTGGTACAGAAAAAATGTTCTACAGAGAAAATTTTCTCGAGGGAGATTGTTTTTCTAGTTGAAAGAAAAAAACCTAAAAATATGCATTATTTTCCTTTTCCTTTTCCTTTTCCTTTTCCTTTTATTTATGATTTTTATAATGAAAATCATGTCTTAGGAAGGATCTGAGTCAAAAGCAAACATCGGAAGAATTATATTCTTTCTACATGAGGCTGATTTTTGGTCTGTAGATCCACCAAAAGGTGGGTCACACATCCATACGGTCTCCAAGAGAGTAAAATTTTAGATGCAGTCGATGCAGAGGGTTCTCGTGGCCCTACATAGTTCTTTTTTTGGGCCTACTAACCGCATGGATGTTTTGCTCAATCCTTGGTAGAAATGCATACCAAAAATCATTCTGATTGGCTTTCTCTAGCCATAGAGTTTAGCAGCTCTTTAAGATTGATCCCAGCCGTTGGATTCAAATTTTTTTTGCATATTTTTTTGATACTTAATCCAACGGCTAGAAACTATCAATCAACATGATCTTTGGGCCAAACATCTATACGGTTAGTGGGCCCAAAAAAGTTGAGCTATCTAGCACCACGAGAGCCCTCTGCATCGACTGCATCCAAAGTCCTCTGCATCTAAAAGAGTGTGTTACACGGCAGATACAGTCGTTGTTATGAATCACTCCACCCAGATACCTCGGCATTCCATAGACGCGCCAACTTAGACAAGCATCTCCTTTCTCGATTACTTGAAGCCTAGACAAGGATGACTACCCTTTTCGTACTCTTTCCTTGTCCCACAAAAACCCCTTAATCGATCATCAGGTGGTGTACAAGAGAAGAAGAAGATGATCAAATCCTTTTGTAGGATCAATGGAAGATATGAAGTGGGTACTGGATCGATGTTAAAGAGAAACTAGTGAAAATGGATACTTTCAGGGAGGTGGAGCTCTGGAATAAGCGGTCCATTTATAAGATACCGGCGCGCGTCACAGATCTTAATTAGAAGGCCTACAAGCCTCAGGTGGTGGTCTTTTGGTCCTTACCATAACGGCCGAGAGCACTTGAGGGAGATGGAGCGGATCATAAGGACCGAGCCCTCCTTCATTTCCTTAAGAAATCAAAGAAACCTGTCGAAATCTACGTAGACGCACTGCAGGAAGTGGTGCAACAGCTGATGGGCTCTTACAATTGGCTTGATCCGACTTGGCGAGATAAGAACAGATTCTTGCAGCTTATGTTTCTTGATGGGTGTTTCATGTTGGAGGTCTTACGCGCGGCGACTGGAACAACTGATGACTATCCTTTGAACGACCCTATTTTCAGCAAACACGGGAAGCTCTATATCATGCCTTACATCAGGAGAGACATGTTCATGATTGAAAACCAACTTCCAATGTTGCTTCATGATAGATTGTTAGCTGTTGAAAGTGGGAAAATTACTTTGGTGAGTTTTTTTTTTCTCTTTCTAGTTCATTTTTTCCCTTAATTTCTGTAGTGTAAAATCATGTTTCATCTCCCCACAATCCAGGG
The DNA here is from genome assembly GCA_035048495.1 of Euptelea pleiosperma. Classification (NCBI taxonomy): domain Eukaryota; kingdom Viridiplantae; phylum Streptophyta; class Magnoliopsida; order Ranunculales; family Eupteleaceae; genus Euptelea; species Euptelea pleiosperma. The sequence goes on from CM068544.1 coordinate 4,269,391, forward strand.
AGCTGTTCAATGCGGCATACTCTTTCGGACCATGGACGTTGGCCCACACCTTGGTCAACCTACATATCAAAAATCAGCCTGGTTGGTGATTTCTAGCTGTCCTATGGCTTGGTTCGAAGCACCTGATGAAAAAGTGCTCAAAGCCAAATGACTGGAAATCACTAATCACAGTATTTGATCCACCACTAGCCAAAAATTAACCTGATTGGTGATACATGGTCGTTGTAATATTCGAGTTCTTTGGGTGATTTCTAGCCATTGGATTCTAACATTTTTAGGGTTCTCAAATTCTATGGTTTGAAATCACCAATAAGGCTAACTTTTGGTGAGTAGGTCTACTAAGGGTGAGACAAACATGCACTTGTCAATGGGCTCGAAAGAGTATGCCACATGGCATTTTGGGGGGCAGGCAATCCTGAAAATCAAAGTTTCTTGTGAAGAAGCGTGGTGCCATGTTTTGTCATTAAAATAACTAGGGGGATGCCACGTTCACCTTACACATGGCAACACCTTACTCGTGGCATACTCTTAGAGATCACTGACCGTATAGATGTTTGGCCCGTCATCCCTAGTTGAACATACACACCGAAATTCATCCTGATTAGTAATTTCTATCTGTTGGATTATAGTCTTTTTCATGGTGTATTTTTAATTGTGGATTTTTAGCCGTATTTGGGGTACTCAGATTCAAAGGTTAGAAATCACTAATATGACTGATTCTGTTACTTAGGTACATCTAGGGATGGGCCAAACATACATATGGTCAGTAGCCTCTAATAGTGTGCCACATGGCTCACACTGTGGGCCCATCATCAACTTTGATGATGGACACCACTATCAAATTTTTGCAAAGGTCGGGCTGCATGCACAGTAGCTTTCTAATTTAATACTCTGATACAATATTTTAACTATTTTAAATTATATTTATTATACTAAGGGGATGCCACGTGCGATGCACGCGTGCACCTTTCATGTAGCAGTGCCTGGCACGCTCTTAGAGATCATGGACCGTATATATAGATGTTTGGTCCATCTCTAGGTGGACATATGTACAAAAATTCATCATGATTCGCAATTTCTATCCATTGGATTAGAGTCTTTTTCAGGGTTTGTTTTAACCATAGACTTTTGAAAAAGTTGCTATAAGATCCTTGTATTTGGAAGATGCAACTTAGAGGCCGGGGAGGTGAATTGGTTATTTTAAAATTTGCAACTAGATGCTTTTAACCTAAATCACTAACTGTTGGTCTAGGATTTTTACTCGCATGCAAACAATCCTAGATTGAAAATAAAATCAAAATGATTATCTCAACGAACTCAGATTTAATATATCAAAGATATATTATCTCAGATTCATTTGATCTAATCTCAATAATTACAAATACAAAAATTAAAGAATACATGCGATTTTTTACATAGAAACCTTTTCAGGAAAAGTCACCGGACCACGCCTAGAAGTTACCACTACTATACAACTCTCAAGGCAGCATACATGCTAAGTCCATCCCTCAAGCCAACTACGGTTGCCTTTGGTGCCTTTTGATCACGAACACCTCCTCTGTAGTCTCTCATTCACACAGTTTTAAGATTTCAGTCCAACCTTGAAACCTAAGGAAACTCAATCCATCACGAGTTTGAGCAAAAAGCTTTGAAGCTATGGGTAGTTATAAAACTCTCTCTAAGAACAAATGAAGGTCATTGGGATCTAGAGAGTGATCTCAAGCTTAGAGGATTGATGAAACCCTCTAAGTGTAGAACAACAAGCTCAAGAGATCAAATTAAGGATTCAAATCAATCCCTAGGAGTTAAACTTTCTTTCCTCTATGCTAGAAAGCTTAGAGATGTTTTCCCCTTTTTTTCTTGAAAGTTTTTCTTCTTATTGATGTTGTTAGGTTTTCATTCCTCAACATTACTATATATAGTTAGGACACATATGGGTCCAAAATAGAAGAATGTTGAGTAAAACGAAGAATTTTTTTTTTTCCATATTTTGTATGCCACTGATTGATTGAATGTAACAACCCAATTGATCAGAGACAGAATATGTCCAGTACCGACATACTTTTTTCTTCTTTGGTCAATCGGATGTCGCCATATGAAAAATTCTAGAGAGCATATTTTTAAACAACTTGTTCTCCGATCGATCAGAGACCAAAAAATAGAGTTTTTATGAAACATTCTCTGAATTATTTTGGGTGATCCGATAAGGCATGAAAACCCATAATCTAAAGTTTACTTAGAGATTTAAAAAGGTCAACTAATCACTTAAATCCAAAGATCTCTAAGTCACTTATTATTCTAAGTGCGATCGAGCAAAGCTTTGAGTCTTTAATGAAATTGTTGCGTTTCAGAATCTTCTAGTTGACTAGCTTGAGTCAATTAGCTCAGGACACAACTCCAACAACCAAATTCACTAGGAAAGACTATATAATGTTTGTCATACAGAATTCACTAACACAAACTATAACCTTATAGATTCTTAACATTACTATTTAGCACACAACTCGAGGTATATTTTTGGCTAATGACAAACTGACACCACCATGCACGTCCATGGGCCATGTGATCACTACTCTTTTAATAATGGGTATGTACGGTGCTTTTAATTAACATTTTTTTTTCAAACCTTGAATTTTGACATGCCACGTTGATGCCACGTGGCACACTCTAAGACCACTAACCATATCGATGTTTGGCCCATCCTTAGTTGGAGCTACATATTTATCGCGATCAGTACTTTTCATTCGTTGGATTAGAGTCGTTTTCATGGTTTATGTTTAACAATGGATTTCTAGCATTATTTGGGGTACTAAGATTCAAAGGTTAGATATCACTAATCAGGCTGAGTTTTGTCATGTAAGTCCATCTAGGGATGGACAGTGAGGGTATGTCATCAAATTTGATGTTGGGCACCATCATCAAAATTTTGTTAGGGATATAGTTTAAGTGCTACGTCGGTGTTCAATGAATGCTTTTACATTTTAGTTGAAATGTTAAAATGTTGAATGACCAAAGCATCCACATGAAGTAAAAATTTTAAAATATGAAAGAAGCAATGTTTATAAATTTAAGGAATTTGAGGGTCAAATTAGGAATGAGGATTTTTTTTTTTAAATAAGAGAGCATTGAACTAGCTGCAGGGGTGACGTGTGTGCTTACAGGGGTGACATGTGCTTTGACATTAAAAGACCGAAGAGCCCCTAAAAAGAAAAAAAAAAAAAAAAGAATCAAAAGAAGGAAAATGATATTTTGGGAATAATGCATGGAATTTTGGGTAACACCAAAACCCGCTTCGCTTGTTATTAAGTAGAATAGATGTCGATGACTAAAACTGCCCTTATTTTTATTTACTTGTATTAAGTATTGTAAAAAGTGACAAAATAAGATAGTTTCAACTCCAAAGGGGCAGTTTTGGAAGACTTATGTAATGGGGCAATTTCGAAAATTTAGCAACTCAATGGGCACTTCTGGAAGATTTGATATTTTTAAATTTGGATTTTGAAATTTGATAATTGTGGCAACTCAATTGGTCATTCTAGAAACTTTGTATTGATTATTCAAATGAAAAACTAAAAAACCCCTGTACACCATAGAAATAAATAGTGGAAGTGCATGAGTTGTTTTGAAATTTAAAAAGTTACAAAAATATCGATCATCACAAATGAGACTCTTTGAGAGGCTCTGCCAATGGATATGGCCACCCCAAAGTAGATATGATCCAGGGTCGTCTCTATCAGAAGGGCGCCCCAATAACCCACTAACCAAATGGATGTTTAGCCCACCCCTTGTTTGATATACAAACCAAAAAGTAACCTCTTTGGTTATCTCTAGCCATAGATTTTAGTACTTTTTAGGATTGATTATAGCCATTGGATTCAAGCATATTTTTTGAGTATTAAGTCCAATTGCTAGAAATCATCAATCAAGCTCGTTTTTAGTGTGTTTATCCACCAATAGGTGGGCTGAACATCCATGCAGTCATTAATTAGGCCCAAAAACGATCTATGTAGGGCCGCGAGAGTCCTCTGTATGGACTACAACAGAACTATGGGAGTCCTCTGCATCTAAATTTTTTTCGTAACTTTTAATTATCATGAATTGTTGTTAAATAAGATTTTTTTTTACCATACAAAGAATTAAATTTTGTATTAATACCATATATATTAATATATTAAATATAAAAAAAGGTGTCATATGGAGTTTCCGCCTTAGGCCTCAACTTGCATTGAGACGACCTTGGTTTGGACTTAGAAATCGTGATCATAAGCTATCATCAGATTGGTTATGGATTAACCTTGATATGATCCAATAATAACCTGATCTGATATTAACTACTAATAAAATATTGCCCTGCATGGTGATAAAAAAAATGTTTTCTTAATAAACATTTGAGGATTAAGAAGTTTTTATCTAGTAAACTTTTACGGACATTCATGGCTAGGAAATGTTTCTCGAGAAATTTTCTAAGAGCACCCATACAAGGCCTAATTACATAATATTGTATATATTATTATTTTACATCTATTCTACTATTTAAAGAGAGAAGGACCTTCTTGCATTATAAACACATAAAATCTTGAAAATGCCCTTATTTTATCGAAAATGCCTCTGTTATGTTTCTTTATTTTTTGAAGTCTTTTTTACTCTGTTAGGGGTAATTTAGACTTTAAGCAACCTTTCTTTTTCTTAAAAAAATGGCCTTTAGCAGTTGATATCAGTATGCGTCAACTACAGCTCATTTAATGCTCCTCTCTTATTAAAAAATCCTTATTCTAATATGACCCTCAAATTCCTTAAATTAATAAACATTGCTTCTTTCATTTTTTGAATTTTTTTTTACTTTATATGGGTGCTTTGGTCATTCAACATTTTAACATATCAACCAATTGTGAAAGCAATTATTGAATCTCGATGTGGCACCTGAACTCTGTCCCTAAAAAAAATTGATGATGGAGGTTGACGACGCGGACCCACAGTGTAAGCTACATGATGTAGGTCCAACTAGGGATAACCCAAACATATATACGGTTAATGGTCTCTAATTAATAGTGTGCCACGTGTAAGGTGCTGCGGTGCGTAAGGTGTATGTGCATCGCACGTGGCGTCCCCCTAGTATTATTAGCAAAAGATGTTATACCAATGAAATGAAGGTTGAAAATTATACTTTTACAATTTGTTATATGACTTGAGAATTTGCAACTTTTATTTTCTCCAACCCAATATTGGGTGCAGCCTTGATCCATCTGAGCATATAGCTTATTGGATTGGGTCTGGACTAAGAATGAAGATCCGATAAGCTATTGGATCGGTTCTTGATTAACCCCGATCCGATATGAACCCAATCCATATATTGACAAGCCTATCATTATAGTACTAGAGATACTGATCAGAATCTCCCATATGGGGTGTAGGCTCTCCAAGTAGACCCAATACTACCATACTTCATAGACTCTAAACTCAGTCGAGTCGATATGAATTGACAGTAGAATTAGTCAGTTATCTCAATCTGTAGATATTGGATTCGCCTTGATTGACTTGGTTGGGTCAACCTGAAATTCACCAAGTTGACCCAATTACTATGTAAAAAAGGTTTTCTCACTTTCTCTGCTATTTGCATCCAAAATTTATTTATTTTTTTCTATATAAAAAAAGGTCCTAGCAATCCCATCAAGAGCCTTAATAAAATTAACATATAGACAAGTGTCTAGAATTAACAAGACTAAAGTATTCAGGGTTGACCATAAATGTTTGGCTACTCTTGGATTGACTACGATCCAAATTTCACACCGTCCAGGTGATGAGCCATCCAATGTACCCTCATTTGCACAGGAGTCTAAGGTGGCATTTGGTAAAAGTTGTTCTCAGGCCTTAAGTCTGAATGGGCTGAGATTAAGTGATTTTGGTATTAAGTGGTGTTTGGTAAACAACTAAATCTCAACACTTATCACCAAAATCATTGAGATTTAATGAAAAGCAAAAAAGTGACCCTCCCTTCACTTAATGCGGTAAGGGAAAGAATCTTTAAAAAGATTCTAAGATTCTCTTTTAATACCAACAATGCCCTTTTACTCAAAGCTTTCTCTTTTAAACACTTACAAAAGTGTTCTAATAAATATTTTAAAATACCCGCAATGCCCTTGACTTAATTTTAAGACTTAAGACCTTTACCAAACAATCTAATATTTAGACATAAGGCAATATTAAGCTATCAGACCTTAAACACTTTAAGCTTTTAGATCTGACAACTTAATTTACCAGATGCCACCTAACTGTCCAATTCAGTAGCAAATATTGCATTTATCAGAGTTGGGATTGTGGGGCAACGAATTTCAAACTGTCACCACCAATGCAAGGGGTGGTATCACATTTGGGTGGTCCGAATTTGATGACAACGGGTGACAAAAGTCTCATTAGGAGCAGAAAAGGAGCCTGGACTATTGGTCATAACAATCTTGTTCCCTCATTTTACAAATTGAAAATGATATCATCGTTGTTTGTATGTTCAAACCATTGGATGTTCTTTGGAATTTGTGTATGGTCTTTGTGATTCATGTGATGCTAAGTGTGCCCTTTACAAATCTCTATATATTGTTAAGGGTACATAATTGTAGTGTCCAACATCGTTGGACATAAAAAAAGTCATGCCTTGTGTACCTAAGAAAACTTACCATGCCAACCAATTTTCCCTCTTTCTTTAATTTGCATGTTTTGTTTTTTCAAAAAAAATGGGATAGACGACTCCCTAGGCAGCCTGGAACTCTTGTTCATAGTGGGACACTTTAAATATCCAATGATAAGTGACTCTATAACAACCCCATAGAACCACTACCTTTTTTCTTTATTGATTACAACTTCAAATTTATTAACTTGAAGTAGGATGAGAAGTTCCTAAACAAGATCATATTGAAGTTCTGCAACCCCAATACACCAGTCCAAAACACAGGCCCATGCTTGCATGTTTTGGACGTGTAAAGGAAGAGCTTGATTCAAGACCCACACACCAAATCACGACATCAGAAGTCTTACAATGTGATCCACCAAAGCACATGTGATATCCATTGGTCCACAATGGAGCTTCACAAGGTTGGAATTCGGTTCAAGACTAGTAAAACCACAAGTTTAAAGGACATATCACTCTACGGGGGAGTCCTCAGACTCCCAGTCATCGTTGTTGACGACGCTACTGAATCAATATTCCTCAACCTCATGGCCTTCAAGAGGTTCCATGTCGGAGCGGGCAATGAATTAAGTGACATCTTACATCTCCTTCATGGACATCATTATTGATTCATCAGCCAAGGATGTTAGACTCCTACACTCCAGAAGGATCATCCAGAATGTCTCTGGGAGTGACAATGTTGTCGCTAAGCTGTTCAATGAGCTCTCTAAGGATGTGACACTTGATCCAGATAGCAATCTAGAAGAGGTACATAAAAGGTGAATGACTACTGCAAGAGGAGATGGAATAAGTGGCGCGCCAACTTCATTCACACCTATTTCAGGAGCTTGTGGGTATCATATTTTCTGGCAAATAATATGGTGACACGTGTATTGGAAACACACGTGTTGTATACGAAACGACGACGCGTGGTGTTGTCCAGCATGCGTGAGTAAATGCGCCAAAGACATCATCAGAAGCCATAACCATTCTATCACTGTCTCACATCTTCCATTAATAGAAGCACCACGTGTCAGATCGGAATGATCAGAAGAGAGCATCTAGGAAGAGTTATTAACGAAACGCATTGAAGCTTCAACCTTTAATGTGTCGGGGAAGCATTCAATCTTGCTCGACACATTAATGATCGACCATCTTGACGGGAATGACAATTATCTCATCTCAATATTCTTGACGGATTGATATTCTACTCATCTCGACAAGTTCAACAATATACTTGATGGGATAAAACAATTCATCCCAACAAGTTTAGCTATCATCCTTAACGGGAATGATGCTCAAGACATCCTGACAAGGTCAGATGTCCTACTTGACAGAGAGCAACGTTCATCTCATCCCGACAAGTTCATACGGTATACTTGACGGGATTGACATTCAACACACCTCAACATTCTTAACGGGACTGATATTCCACCAACCCCGACAAGTTCAACAATATATATGATGATGGGATCAACAATTCATCCCAACGAGCTTAGTTATCATCCTTAACGGGAATGATGCTCAATACATCCCGACAAGGTCAGATGCCTACTTGACGAGAGTAACACTCATCTCATCCCGACAAGATCAATAGCCTAGTTGATGGGAATGAATTTCTACCAATCCCGAGAAGAATACAGGATTCTACAAGCGAGATAAGTATTCTAAACTATAATATAGTTAGTTGCTTATCCAATATATATTGGCCACATGGCAGTTAATTTGATTATTGCGCAGCTTTGACGTCCCTCTATTCGAATATCTGTCATGAGGAGTGTCACCTCAGTCATTTCAGATATAACCGAATAAGGGAAGTTAGGATCTAACAAGAAGATTCAGTTTCATAACAGAATCTCTTCAGATCATAACTGATTAACGACAAGTGGACATGTAAAAGGTGAGTCACGCCGGTTCTGGGGGTATAAATACATGACCATCAGAATTGAGAAACAAGATCTTGCTCTCCAGATCCAGATAGCATAAACTCTAAACTATTTTACTATTTTCCTAAACCCTGTTACACATCCTATACTGACTTGAGCGTCGGAGTGTTATCAACAGGTATGACCACATCTCATCTGGAGATTATCCTATCCTTTGCAGTGGAGAAAGAAGTTCTGTCCTGAAGTATCGAGTCATCTAATCATCATCGAGATAAGAATCGTCTGACCTCGAAGATTGTGTGGGTTGGATCAGATATTTTTCCCCCATAGAGCCCATGGGCTATTCTCTCTCTTCTAGCTGCAATTTTCCTTATGGCCCTCACCATAGTTCAGACAGTGTATTCCTTATATTCTGTTTACAAAGATTCTCCTTGTCCTTGTCCGTTGCCTTTCCATTGATCTCTATTTATTTGGGCTGCTTGATTTTCTTATAAATGTCAGTATTGGTGGCTCATGCTTTAGACTATCTGCGTGGCACATTGGAATATTTCTCTTAGCTTGCAATTGTTTGTTTGCCTTGTTTTGAAGAGTTGGGTTGTATTTGCATTTGTTTTTGAGTTGTAGTATTTGTTTTGATTGTATACAAATTTTAGAAGAAGTCAGTCAAGTAGATCCAACTAATATTTTCTTGTCATTTAAGAATTATACATCTGGTTATGTATGTGATATTGACATATTGTGGTGGACTATAATGCAATGATGAAGAAGCACAGATAGATCCCAAAGAAGGACATCATCATTTGGATATTTAAAAAAGAAAACCAAGTTAATGAGAAGATGGTTGATGATGTTTACGCCCCATGAAGGGCAGAGAATACCACTTGCGTGAACGTGTATACAGAAAGCGAGGAAGTGAAATCAGATAATGTTGTCTGTTTGGGTGTAGACAAAAAAAAACGTGGAAGTCAAATCTTGAGACTTCTAGTCAATCCTTTGATGATTATATTTCGTTGGATGATACACATGAGATTCGTCATGTGATAGACTCCCCATGAGATCCAAAATGGTTAGCCCAACTGTTAAATATGTAGTGTGGGATGCATGAACGACTGAGAAGGTAATGGAGGGAATAGGAAACATAGATGAGATGAATCAAATATTTGAGCAAAATGCAAAATAATGGTGGTGCAACATGTTCTCATCTAAAAGGTGAAGATTGCTCTTCTCAATAAAAAAGCGAAGAACCAAAGGTAGATAGATGTAAACATTCTGGATCTAAACTTTGAAACAACAAAGTTAGAGAGGTAAACCGTCGGATCTAAACTTTGAAACAACAAAAGTAGAAGTAAATGATCTCCCTTTTACAAGGGACGTTGAAACATTAAAGTTTTGTTCCTCTCCATATACAAGGGACATTAAAACATTGAAGTTTGGTTCCGCTCCATATACCGAAGAGTATGTGATAACTGAAGAACCATTTTATGTTGGTCACTTGTATGTAAATAGACAATTTGAGAACATATGCTGTGTGTAATCAATTCAATTTTAAGCACAATTCAACTTCTCATGATCGTCTAATTTGGTCGTGTAATGCAAAAGAGTGCACATGGTGAATCTATTGTAAAAGGAGAGATGGCACACCTCATTTTATAGTAAGAACATTTGAAGATATACATACATGTGGACTAAATATGAACGGCTCTGGAAACTGACAAACTTCAAGTAAATAGATTGTAGAAATATGTAGGAAAAAGCTCAGAGATAACCCAACAATTACACCCAAGTATATAATGCCTGACATTCAAGATCATTTTTTGCATTAATATAACATACAAAGTAGCTTGGAGTGCAAAGGACAAGTCTCTTTCTCAGGTTAGAAATTACTATTCATGTTTACTTTTTTTGACTTATCATGATAGAAAAAAGAAGAAATAGACGAGACAATAAAAAACATATGATAGGTAATATGGAGATAGACTACATAATAGGAGGAAAGAGATGATAGAACAAGAGGAAAGAGATGATAGAAAAAGAAGAAATAAACGAGACTTTTTAAAAACGAGATGATAGAAAAAGACGAAATAAATGAGACATAATAAAAAAGAGATGATAAGTAATATGAAGATGAACGACACAATATGAGGAAATAGATGATAGAAAAAAGAAGAAATAGACGAGACAATAACAAATATATGATAGGTAATATGCAGATAGACGACATAATAAGAGAAAAGAGATGATAGAAAAAAGAAGAAATAGACGAGACATAATAAAAAAGAGATGATATAAAAAAAAAATAGCTGAGACATATTAAAAAAAGAGATGATAGAAAAAAAAAATAGCTGAGACATAATAAAAAAAGAGATGATAGGTAATATGAAGATAGACGACATAATATGAGAAAAGAGATGGGAGAACAATAAGAAAGAGATGATGGAAAAAGAAGAAATAAACGAGACATAATAAAAAGATATGATAGCAGGTAGTATGAAGATGGACGACAAAATAGGAGAAAAAATGATAGAAAATGAAGAGATAGACGAGACATAATAAAAAGAGATGATAGGTAATATGAGGATAGACAATGCAATAGGAGAAAATAGATGATAGAAGAAGAGGAAATTGATGATAGAAAAATTACGAAATAGACGAGACAATAAGAGTAAGTTACATTCATGGTGGTGGTTGTAGATGTGTCCATGATTACATCCAGGATGACTGGATGATTCATCTCCTCCTCAGTTAATTTGTCATCCAATGGAGCAAATTTCATATTTTTAAATATTTCCTTGATAGAATTGATTTTGTACATTTTGAATAGGAGCTTTCATCCAAGTATTTTAGGGAATTGATTGTCATTTATTTGCCTAGCACCCAGTAAATGGATGCTTAGGAAAGCCCAGATCATCAAAACTGTAATACAACCATGGATTGTGTAATATTTTTTTTCTCCTATTGCCTTTAACTCTATTTGAAAGTCAATCACTGAGTTTATCGATGACTCGTACGCTACTCGTCCCTACAGAAAGTTGTTGAACTCGTCAAAGTTTTCGGCCAAGTCAACAAACCTCATATCTACATTTCTGCCGCCATTGGGGAGGAGAAAATTGCAGACGATGTACAATAAATTTAGTCGAGTCCTATCAATAGCGGCCTCTGCCCCATCGTTTCCTACCAAAATTTGCTTCGCTTTCTTCAACGACATCAACTTTTCTGATCCTAAAATACATTGCTCTGAATTGGGATGAGGAAGATTCATCCATTAGATGGAATGAATTTGGTATGGACCTCATGCTCAGACCTAAAATGCGAGCTACGTCCATTGCGCTAAATTCAAGCGTTACCTGCACCGAATTGGAAGACCATGTTACTGGTGTGGTGTTTCAGTAATTCGCAGATTAATGTCGATTGAGTCTTGAAGCTCTTGACATCCAATAGAATAGAGAAACATGAATCTTTGATTCCAACGCGCTCTTCTTCTGTCAAATTTATAAAGAACCTGTTGAGTCCTTCGACGGAACTTCGAGTGGTTACAATGAGTTTCTTGGGGGCCATTGTTGATCCTATATCAAGCTGAAAATATGATGGTGAAGGAGAAAATAAATGAGAAACTAGAGAAAATAGATGAGAGCATAGGAGAACACCAATGACAGAATACGAGAAATCAGACGATAGATCAATAAAACATTGATGGAAGAAAGCAGATGATAGAACAAAACACAAGAAAGGAAATATGGCAAACAGATGAGACCATACGAGAAAACATATGATATAACAGCCGAAAAATGAGTGAGAGAATGGAATATCATTGACAGATTAAGAAAATCAGATGATAGAAAAGAAAAACACAAGAAAGGAAAACGGATTAGAGAATAGGGTAAGCATATAAAACCAAACGAGAAAACAAATGACAGCGGCAAACGAATGAGAGAATAGGGGCATAGAGATTATATAAGAGGAACCAGATGATAGAATAGAAATTTTAAGATAGGAAGACAGATGAGAGAATGGGGTAAGCAAATGAGACAAAACGAGAAAACAAAAGATAGTGGAAAATGGTTGAGAGAATGAGATTAGAGAATAGGACAGAACACATCCAAGAAAAAGATGATATGAGAGGAAAATGACGAAGTAAGGAAAATGAGAAATGACGATAGAATGGGAGAAACAAAAGAAAGAGTAGGAGCAAAGAGATGACAGAAAAGATAAAAAATGAAAAACAACCAAGTTTCATACCTGGAATGGGAGATGAGGGTCGCTGATTGTCTTCGAGATGGTGAATGTGCTAACGAGTTCGTAGAAGTTGCAGAGCTCGTTCGTTCGAAATGGTGAAGGATGAACATAGGTTTTCGAAATTTTGTAAGGATTTTTACCCCCTTTTACGCGACATGGTGTCGGTTGGTTTCCTGAGTGATCCCCAGCGTTAGATGATAATCGACGGTTGCTTTTCATAAGAGTATTTTAGAGCCGACCATGGGAACGTACGCGAAAAAAATTAGGCCTACGGGCGTGGCAAATGCCTTTTGGAGGGTAAAATCGGTACTCGTAGCTTTTTTGGTTGTCATCGACGGTTCGGTCATAAATACTTTGACCCTTAATTATTAGGGGAAGGGAAATTACACTTATAAATTACTTTTTATTACTAACAATCAGGTGTAAAACAACTATTTTGTTATTAAATTATTCTGAAAAGCTACCCATAGTTATTTACGGCAGTTGTAAGTTGTAACCGTTATAATAACGGTCAAGGTCCATCACAAAACATCACCGTTACTAACGAAACCGTGAAGAAACACTCGAAACCTCTGAAGAACCCGCCCAGCTTAACGAAACCCTCAAAGACGGCTATCCTCCTCCGTCTGGAGTTTGGACTCTGTACTTGGCGCAATTTCTCAAGGTTTCTCATTCTCTCGAGCAATTTTCTTTTTCTAGGGTTTCTGCAACCATCAATTTGGTGGAGCGGAGCAGTTTCTCTTTTCTACGGTGATGGAGAAGGGTGTTCGGAGATGGTTAGTGGACATATCTCACTGGAATCCCTCTCCATCCGAGTTCTCCTTCATCCTCTCTCTCCTCCCTCTTCACGAGCACTCTGCCATCACCAGGTTAGCCTTCTTGATCACCGGTTAAGGTTACACTAACGATCGATCGATTGTTTGCTTAGGGGAATTTGCAAAACGGTTTTCTGTAGTGTCATTCCAAACCTGTTCACTAGCGTGGCGGGATATTTCTTGCCACGTGCCAGGTTGACGTGTCCAATCCATCTGAAGCTGGATTTGGCCGCGTGGAATGCACTTATCCACGTAATGATTTTGTTTAAATAGGAAAATTGGTAAAAGAAATAAACCTCTTTTTGCCGCGTGGCAGATTGCTATTGGGCGGGAAACTTGCCACATGGGAAATGCCGAGCTGGCAAAATGAGTGGCCACAATTATGTATTGCCGTTCCAAACCTGTTCAGTAGAGTGGTGGGATATTTCTTGCCAAGTGCGGGGTTGACGTGGCCAATCCATCCGAAGCTGGATTTTGCCACGTGGATAGTGCCCTTATCCACGTAATGATTTTTTTTTAAATAGGAAAAATGGTAAAAAAAATCTCTTTTTGCCACGTGGCGGATTGCTATTGGGCTTGAAACTTGCCAAATGGGAGATGCCGAGCTGGCAAAATGAGTGGCCCGTTTGGATCTGCCACCTCAGCGAAGAGGTTTGGAGTGTCACTCCAGAAAACACAACTATTGAAAATTATTTTCATTAAATTGAATAGATGTTGAAGAATCTGTTGCTGGCTATGTAGGTAGGATTCCATAATCTTATGTTAAATTTGAAAATTGTAAGGTTCATAAAACTCGAGGATAGAAATCGGGCGCTTGTCAGCCGGTTGCTTCAATATGCGCTTGTAAATGAGGTGTTGGGAATCCCATTTGATGAGATAATCATAAAGCGCACAGTCGAAGGCAAACCCTATCTGGTATGACTACGATTGCGCTCTATGTTCTTGTTTATATCACTTTAATTAAGATATGTGCTTAGTTGACATACTTGCTTTGATTCAAGTTTTTAAACTGAAACAATGTAGTTGTTTTGATTCGAGTTGGGCCGCTATTGGAACATGTCACTACAATTCATTAATGTGATTCAAGGTTTCAACTGGTGAATTGCAATGTGTCATTGGAATTGTAGTGAGTAGGACTTAGCTGTGGAAAATTGAATCCACTTGTTCCGAAAGTGAAATGATGATGGAGTTAGATTCCGGGAAGCGTAACTTTGTGCATTTGCATCCTATTTGAGTGATTCATGTCTCTTTGGAAACATCTTTTCCAGACTTACAAATCTATCTCATGAATATTTTCTAAATTCTGTTGTTTTAGGAAGTATGGAGACAGTGTTATTGATGGAATTTAGGGTTAGTTTAGTCATTTTTAGATTTAGATTGATGTTATTTTTTATGTACGGTTCAGATTATTGATGAATTTTTTTTATAATTGTTATATGAATTATAAAAGGGGTTCTTATTTTGATTGAATGAGAAAGAATTGCCTATTTGGCTTTAGTTCCCTGAGAACTTCCTGTGTTGCTTGAATTCGCACTTGCAGGAGGTTGTACCTTGATTTCCTTCTAAGAAATCCTATCTCCGACTGTGACCCAATAGTGTTAGCTGATCCTTGTGCTATTTCTGGATTGGTTAATGGCTTAGTGTCATTGTTTATGCGAAGTTTTTTATTGTCCTGATTAGATCAATTGAAGTTATTGTGCCCATCGTTGTTGTACTAATTGTTCCTTTTTCTTGTCATTCTGTGTTGTACTGCTTCTATAGTTCCATTTCTAAATCTCCTTTGCAATATATTGTTACTTGTGTGTTCAATTGGTCATCAAAATATGGTCCCAACTCCCAAGTTAATATTGGATCCTGTTCCACTAGTAGCTTGCATTTCAATCTCCTTAAGTATTTTATATGCAATCCTTTCTATATTCTGCTTTGATTTGCATGTGTTCTAGATGAAGTAAATTTTACAATACAAATGATTAGATATATAGAACCACATAGCAGTTGCACATGCCCATTTTGCATACTTGCATGTATATCTAATAAGATATTGGACTTCACTAGTTACATTATTTAGGTCATAGTCTAACAGACCTGTATCGTTTTAATGTTATCTTAAGTTTGTGTTTATGTTTGACTTTGCATATGGATGTTACACATGCACATTATAGTGAATTCTTGCAGTTGAAAGGTGCTATTCCCTTCTCTCTCTCAGTTAGTGGCTGTTCCATTTGTAATCTTTTTGCAGAGGCAGACATTATAAAATTGGATGTCTCCTCTTTAGTTAGGCAGACAATGGTTGCTTGACTTAAATAAAGAAACATATTTATTTTTATCTTAGTAAGAGTGAAGAAAAAAGAAAGAGCAGGGGCAGGGTAGGCAGGCAGTGGTTGTGGTAATTATCTTCTCTCTTTAGAAAAGAAAATTTTTCTACAGATTTTATGTGAGAGCTGGAAGATCCAAAAAGCAGCTCCCAAGTGTAGCTGTAATTTCTTAGGATCTTGGAGTTGGTCTAGTCCGCTTTTTAAAACTCAGAATTGCTTCTAGGAAATAGGCATAGCAAGTCAATTTTACGGGGACTGCGTTCTCAATACTTGACTGAGATTCCAACCAATTGGAAAATAATTTTGAGAACCTTGGCTGAGCTAATGGTCTGTTGAGAAGTCTTTCCCTCATCTACTTGTCCAAGATTAGAGTTTTAGGCTTCTAAGAGAAAAATTAAGCTGATTGGTACATTTTTTTAATGAATAATCGCACGAATTCTTTTCTGTAGAATATTATGAGAACCTAGTGGCACTGGAGAATAAAGAATTGAGACAACCAAAAAGGTTTTAGGCATATTGTATAACTTCAAATATTTATCACTCCTGCTCCAACTTGAGTAGAGAACAAGAAAGATGTCTTTTCATAGCTTTTGTGGCAACCAAGATATCCTACACGATTCCCGAGAGCGGATCTCCGAGTTGACACGATTCCCAAGGAAAATCTAAGAGCTTATTAGCTTGACAGTACCCTCGTCTCACTGTACCATTACTTATCTCCACTTCGGGAGAATCTTTAAGTAGGCGAAACGTTATATCTGTGATACTTCTATTTTGAGTATGAGTGAGTCTCTCGATTATCTATATATTGTACACCCCTAGCTTGGAGGACGAGGGGATTGGATGAGAGGGAAGAGAAGCATTGTAACACAACAACTATTCTACTGGGCTGCCCATCTCTTGGGGCCGTAGACGTAGTCATTGGAATCTGGCGATGAGCCACGTAAAACACAATTCTCTTTCTCTCCTTTTTTTTCTTCCTATTTTTCTCTTATGGTTGCTCTAACCTATTGCTTGTAGTGTTCAAATCCCAGGAAAAATCAATGGACGACATCGAATTCCATATTTGCGTGCCCACAAAATGGCATCGTTTGTGGGATCGGAAAGTCACCGTTCTTCATTGCAGCAATTTCGCTTGTACAATCGAAAACACGGTTCGTATTAGGGGCTTGTTGGGATCAATCCCGCCTAGCTTTTGAGTTTCATGCCTAGCTTCTGAGTTGCACACCTACCTTTCGAGTTTCATGCCTTGCTTTCAAGATTCACGCCTAGCTTTCGAGCATGCCCAACTCCTGAGCTTCACACCTAGCTTTTGAGCTTTATTCCTAAGTCCTAGCTTCCTAGCTTCATGTTTAGCTTTATGTGAAGCTTCCTAGCTTCATGCATAGCTTTACACCGAGCTTCCCCGCTTCACGTCTAGTTTTAAGTCAAGCTTCGTAGCTTCTGCCGAGCTTCTTAGCTTCACGCATAGCTTTAGGCCGAGCTTCCAAGCTTTAGGCCTTGCCTCTATAGTCGAGGAGCATGCCTCAGGCGCAAGGCACACCTAGGCGCACCTAAATCGCCTTAGAAGGGTCAAGGTGAGGCACGTTTAGTAAGGCGTGCACCTTATGCTCAAGACGCACGACTCAGACTAGGCTCCAGGCGTATCAGGCGCACGCCTCACATTCTGCCTATTATATTAAGCATCAATATGATAGAAGAAATACAATTGAACCTATCTCATTGAAAGACATTGATGAAAGCAATGAATGGATACTTGGGGAGATGGAAACATAAGGTAGAGAAGCAGAATGTGAATTGGTGTTTGAGGATGATAACTTGACATTAAGTGTTGTTGCGAGGGCTACTGGAGTTGGTGAATCAACATCAAATACTAGATCACAATCAATGTTAAGAGTAAGGGGAAGGGCTTCAATAAGGGAGCCGGAAGAGGAAGATGTCAATTCGGAGGAGACAGAAGAAGAAAAAGAAGAATATATTGAGGAGGCTAATACATCCGATGATGATGTGGATGAAGCTAATGATTATATTTTAGATGATGACGATGTTAACTAGAATTAATTGTAGGCTATTTGAGATTTTGAACATTTACTATCTTTTATGTTTTATGGGTTTTTGATTACTTGTTTTATATTTAGATAATGACAATGTTAACTAGAACTGCTTTTGGGTTACTTGAGATTATCGACATTTGACATCTTTTATGTTTTATGACCTAATGATTACCTATTTTGTTATTTATGATGTTATTTTTCTTATTTTTTTATATTTATTATAATTTTTAATCTTGTGCCTCGCTTTAGTCAGGCGCGTGCCTCGCCTTGCGCCTCAGGTGCCAAAGGTCCTAGCGCCTTAAGTGCACCTTGCGCCCTTAACTATGGCCCAAGCTTCACACTGAGTTCCGAGCTTCATAGCTTTATGCCGAATTTCACGTTGAGGTTCTTAGCTTCACATCTAGCTTCAGGCCGAGCTTTATGTCTAGCTTCTTAGCTTCACGCTAAGTTTATAGCTTCACGTCGAGTTTAAATTTGTTATTCCTAGCTTCATGTCGAGCATCACACTGCAACTATCCACCACTTCAAGAGCACTTACACTAAAAGTCGGTGAAAAAGGAAGATATCTCCTTGTATTTATTTATTTTTTAATACCTTTTCTCAGACTTAAACCCATTTAGTTGAGCCCATAGGCCCAAATCTGAGGCCTGACTAACCCGAGCATCAACTACTATCCACTAGACCTTGAGGCTCTCGCCCCGAACCTTCTCAAGACACCAAACTATCAGGCCCAATTGAACCTACACCATCCGATTGGGGGGCCTAAGATAGACCACTTCCTCTGACCACCATATTGTTGGATTTGGTCAATATCTACACCATTAGATTGGTTTAACCTAGACCATCTAATTCTCCTAAAATTATACTTATAAAAATAAGTAAACTTCCTAATTTAATTTTAGAAACTAACAAAAATTTCTATCCAAGTTAAACAATCATAATTAACTTTCTAAAAATAATTCCTAATTAAAATAGAACAAATCTTAAGCTAATCTTGTGGGATCCGCATGCTCTGGCTCTCTTCACTGATCTGGTGTAGCTGTGGACTACCAAGTAGAATGCTCCCGTACCAAATCTTCCTAATCGAAAAGAATTCAACCTCGAATTCAGATGCAAACAACAAGAAGGAAAATTGATCTGGACTTTTAGATAGATGGGAATCACTCCCTTGGCTTTACACCAAACCCCTTTCACAGGAGCAACATCACTAGGTCTTCAATGAATCATCTTCTTGGAAAAACTTGGAGTAGTTGTTGATCTTCGACAGAAGAATCACTCTTCCTTGCAAGGCATCTCACCATGCAACTTTTTTTTGAAAATTGCAAAAAAAAAAAAAGAATTTCTCCATGCTCTTCCAAATATACTTGGATTTGCACCTCTTTTTTTTTTTTAGAAATCTTCCTTTCTCCAATGGTGGCTCTGGTGATGAAGACGACGTTGTGTCCACAGTTCTTCTTCATCTTCTTCTTGTGGTACCCGTGAATAGTACCGTAAACAATACCGTGCACTGTACCCCTGACCAGTACCTATGAACAATATCCTCGACCAAATAAAAAATAGAAGAAAAGATCAAAAGGGAAGAAAAAAGAAGAGAAGAGATGGTAGGATTTTTTTGGCTCTGATACCAAATTTGATGCAGGACAAGGGGCAACCAGTTTACAATCGGATGACTCTCCATCGAGTTTTAAAGGAATCACTCCTTTGAAAAGAATCGCTCTTCCCTCACAGGCATCTCACCAAGAAAATTTGGAATCACTCCAAAATAGAAAATATCTCTTCATTCATTATTTCTTAAAATCAAAGATTATAACCCTAGTTATAAAATTCTAAAATCCAAGCTTTCCAAATTCTCCTAAAATTTTATTTATAAAAAGAAGTAAACTCCCTAATCTAATTTTAGAAACTAACAGAAATTTCTAACCAAGTTAAACAATCGTAATTAATTTCCTAAAAAGGAA
Source organism: Euptelea pleiosperma (assembly GCA_035048495.1). Lineage (NCBI taxonomy): Eukaryota > Viridiplantae > Streptophyta > Magnoliopsida > Ranunculales > Eupteleaceae > Euptelea > Euptelea pleiosperma. The sequence goes on from CM068544.1 coordinate 4,289,307, forward strand.
TTTCCTAATTAAAATAGAATAGATCTTAAGCTAATCTTGTGGGGTTCGCATGCTCTGGCTCTCTTCATTGATCCGGTGTAGCTACGGACTATCAAGTAGAATGCTCCCGCATCACCTGACCAAGACCACGCAAGGCAAAAAGCCTTGTAATAGATCAGGCACAAAGACTTGACACATATCAGGCACAAAGACTTGACCGAGTTTAGACATGAAGTCCTTGGTTTGTCTAAACGCATAACAGTCAACCTGGCAATCATAGCATTATTTGATTGATCATATCTAGTCTTCTTGTAGGCCGACTATCGGCCTTTGATGAGCTCCACCTTCGAGGGGGTCTATGTGGGTACCAATATATCCTACACGATTCTCGAGGGTCGACTTCTGGGACAACACGATTCCCGATGAAAAATTCTTAGGGCATATTAGCTTGGCAGCACTCTTGTCACACTGTATCATTACTTATCTCTGCTTTGGGAGAATCTCTAAATAGCAAGGTTTTAAATTTCATTGAAACACTCAAAATTTTGGGCCGAAGTTTTGGTTTCGAGATATATTGAAACTGAAACTCAATGAATTTTAAAATTTTAGGTAACTAGTCAATATTAATAGAAATGAGATAATGGAGACCCTTTTCATTAATTAAGGCATAAATAAAGATTTCCTTATCTTAGGAAGATTATAGAGAGAAAGAGAGAAGATTTTTCCTATAGATTAGGAACATTAATCTCACCAGTTATAATTTTTCTAGGATTTTTCTCACCAAAATTTTGAAAATTCCGGCAAAATTTCGGTTTCAACCAAGGCTAAAACCTTGTCGAAATTGAAATTTAAATCCCTCCTTGGTAGAAAAAACTTTCTATTTGTGAGACTTCTATTTTGAGTAAGAGTCTCCTGATTATCTATACATTGCATACCCCTAGTTTGGAGAAGGGGGGGGATTGAATGAGAGGGGAGAGAAGCATTGTAACACAACAACTATTTTAATGGATTGCCCATTTATCAGGGTTGTGGAGTAGTCACCAGAATCTGTCGACGAACCATGCAAAAAAAAAAAAACGGTTCTTTGTCTCTTTGTATTTTCCTCTTATGGTTGTTTTAGCCTATTGCTTTTGATGTGCAAATCCCGAGGAAAATCGACGGACGGCATTGAATCCCAGATTTGCGTGCCTACAGTGTTGGTTAGTGGAGGCAACATTAGCTTCTTGAACATGCACTTGGCATTTTGTATACTAGTGATTATACCCTCCAAAAGAGTTATTTCCTATAATGAGTCCTATAATGCTCTATATATTGCTCATTTTAGGCCCTTTTTGAATTTCTTCTCATTTCACTCTCATGGACCTTTTCTCCTGCTTCGTTTTTTTTGTTTTTTTTTTCTCATTGAACTTATTTATTTATAAGATTTTGTGCGTCAACATCTTACCTTGCAGGAAACAGATAATGCAAAGTTGGAATTCCCCAATTTCAACTTCAATGTATCGCATCATGGAGACTATGTGGCAATAGCATCCGAGCCACTGTATCTGGTGGGACTAGATATTGTTTCTCATGTCATCCCTAAGCAAGAAGCAACTCTTGACTTTCTTAGGAACTTCTCATCATGCCTTACAAGTTTTGAATGGGATAATATCATTAATGCTGGCACTTGCATTGAAATCTTGGACGAATTTTACAGGTAGAGTATATTTTGTCCAGATGATTTTTCTGGTGATCAATGTTATGATTTGTTTTAGGCTTTTATTCACTTGCTTTCAACATGTAATGATTTTCTATTAAGGCTCTGCTTGGTATCCTGTCTGTAGTTTGCAGGAATATTTTTGTAGGTAAATATTTGATGGTCAAATGCTTACAATGACAAACATTTGTTAGGAAAACATTCGTATGGTTGGGAGGGGAGAGCTGTTGGGGGAGACCAAAGGGGATGAGAGAGTCATTTGCCTATTGTTTGCAGCTGTTTGCAGCCACTTTTTGGCAAAAAATGATTGGGTGTAATGCAAATATTTGTTGGATGTTGCACCACCAAGCACATGCAAATGCCGCAAAAGTTTGTGCGCATCCAAGCAAGGCCTAAATCCTTCCACCAAAGAATTGGCATCTTCGTGAAAATTCTCAGCTTTGATTCTTTATAAAGTATTTTCTGTTGATAATCTTCACTGGTTAAATATGAGGTCATGTAACCATATATAACCTAAAACATTTATTCGAGTATGTTGATTGTATTATGTCCTAGTTCATTTCTCGAATACAAGCCAACTCTCTGTCTAGGTCAAATCTTAATTAATCTGTTTTTTCCTTGTTTAACTTTACATACAATGGTAATTCTTAAACAATTTTTCTGTAAACTTTTTTATTATATTCTAATACTTTCATGAATTCGTGTTTATACAATGATATGGCTGTCCGTTGGACTTTCTAGTTGTTTTCCAGGGTAAGCGTGTTCAACACCTTTTGTTCTTATTGTACCCATGGGTTGGATTTTTGATGCACTAAATGACACACGGCCATGGAGGCCACATGGAGATGAGTCAACAAATGATTTTTGGTGAGGATATTATCCTCACCATAGAGATCATCCTCGCAAAAAATCACCATTTTTTTAAACTTCCAAGGCTATCAAATGTGGAGTTCAAGTTAATGGTGAAATGGATGGTCCAGAATTTTTCCACTTTAATCCACTTTCATAAGGCCAGCAATGTCAGAATGAGCTGAGTTTTTGCGAAGATGATCTCCATGTGGGCTGTACGACCATGTGTCATTTAGTGTGTCAAAAAAAGCATGTATGTATGTATGTCTACTGCACATTGGTTTAGTTTGTTATCCAATTACAGGTCAAAGTTGGTATACAGGTGTAAACATAACATGATGCAAAGATGTGAATTCTTGACTAAGTAGAATGTCCTAGTATATTTAATGAAATTGTCTATAATTATTTTGTAGATATTGGTGTCTGAAGGAGGCATTTATCAAAGCCATAGGGGCTGGACTGGGGTATCGGTTGGATAGATTGGAGTTCCATCATACTGACTGGACTAGCATATCTGTCCATATTGATGGGGAGGAATCGAGAGAATGGAAATTTTGTCTTTTTGAGCTGGGAAAGAGTCATTGGGTAAGTCTGGCATTAAGTTTCCTCATTTCATTATTCTTTTCCCGCATGATTGCAAGCAAGATCTGGTATTTCATACTGTAGCACTGTATGAAGATTCACACTTTCTAGCCCACTTGCCATTCGTGTGGTAAACATTCAAGCAGGTCCAGACCCACCAATCAGTGGGTTCCCTTTTGGATCAACTATAGCCCCATAACCAGCCCAATTAATTGATTTGGACCATTTTATGGATTTTTTATGGTCTAGGAAAATTCTGTTGATGGATAGTTATCGAGTTCACTAAAACCCCATCTCTTCCTCCGATGCTAAGTTTGGCTTAAGGTAATCCAAACTACACACTTTTAGGTCATCTCGACCTCATATGCTAAGCCTCTTGTATTCTTTCCGTTTTCTTTAATACAATTTTCACTTATCAAAAGAAAAAAAAAAACTACACACCTGAAGACGCAAGACCAGAGTTGGGATCTTTTGTTCATTCTTTGCTTCATTACACAGAAAGATAGCATATCATGTTAGATTGCCACATCTGGTTATGGCCAGCCATGTTAACATTATTTTTTGTTGAAACTTTTGAAAATGATCTGCTATGCTAAATGATCTTGTTGACTAAGGTTCTTGGAAAGGGACCAGGTAGATTATGCTTGATGAGTAGCAAAATGCTTGATGTGGATGTATGCCACAAGGCACAGTGGGTCATCAATATAGAACTTGCACGAATTCCCCATGATGGATAGCATCCCCAAAGTGGGACTGGCTATTGATGCAGGTCACCAATTCTTAGAGCCTTATTTTGGATGTTCAAAATAATTTGTGGACTGGCCGATCAGGGTCAATGAAATGGCTTTAATTCTAGGTAACAAGGACACAACACATTTAAGGTTTTTTGCAGTGTTGGACACATCAACACACGGACACATCCTACCACGTACACTATTGTCACCCATTATTGTAACATATTTTGTGAAATAAATGATTTCTAAAGGTGGGTTGGTCTGATACATCCTCCATACAGTAGTTGTTTGATAGTATTCCCTCTTGTAAATCTACTTAAAATTATTATATTATTGGATAGCTCCATGGCGTATAGAAATATATCTTTTTTTATTTTTCATATATTTCGTTAGTTTGTTATTAAAAAGACTTTTGATTTAAATATAACAGAAATATTATATTATAATACATGTGTGAGGACTAAGGACGTGTCTGCATGTCGGCTTCTTGAGGAGCCATGTTAGACACCTCGTATCTGTGTTGGGACACCGACACTTGTCTCCTTGTCATTCTTACACAGCTTTGGTTAGATGGGTGGGATCTTGAATGGTGTAACTTTGTGTTGTAGCTAGCCTAAGGCTTACCAACAGGTTCAACACTCTGGATGATGAGCCAATGTGCTACCCGCACTCGTTTGCATAATACATAGAGAGGACTCTCTATGCTTAAGCATTTTTTACCTTTCTAGAAAAGTGTGAGTATTGTAAACAAAGAAATGCCTTTGCGAGCTGTATTTCTGCTAGTGGGTACTTGGGCTTTATTGTGAAAAAGATAGATCTTTTGTTTTAACATTTTTGATCAACAACCGTTAGAGAAGAACCAAAACAAGAAAGGAAATGCAGATGATTAACAAAATGAGCAATTGAAGTTAAGGAAACATCCACATTGTCGACTTGCATGATTGCTTTCCAATTCATTTGTGTTTATTAAAACATTTGTATTTACAAAATTAGTAAAATAACATTCAGGTATCCAAGTAATCAATGATATTAAAGAAAAATGAGATAACTGTTAACACACATCTACTTATACTTAATATGTTATTGGATAACTCATAAAAATGTTTTATTTTACGTTTAATAATTTTCCTTTTATAAAAATGTTTTATTTTACATTTCATATATTTCTTTCGTTATTTTTATTTTAAAAAAATTTCTGGTTTAAATATAACTAAAAATTATATTGTAATACATGTGTACAAACGTGTCCACGTATTGGGTTCTTAAAGATACCATGTTGGACACCGATACGTGAGTATATGTCATTGTTACATAGTCTTCAAGGAATTTTGTAGATACAAATACTTAAGGAAACATCCTTAAGTATTAAACATCAAAAATAAATTCTAATTTCTTGCAAATTACCCTAAACAATTAAAAGAAAGTATCCTTAAACTGCAAAAGTTACAAATAAAAATAAAAATCGAAACATAAAACCCTAAATTGTTCACCGATCAAAAAAAAAAAATACCCTAAATTGTTGTAACTTGTACCCTGAAATATTAAAAAACTTTGAGCCTGGCCAACGATTTCAGAGACAACACAAACAAAACTCAAGCTCTAAAACCATAATGAAACACATTAGACACAAACTTTTAGACAAAACTAACAAATCCAAAGCCCAAATAACTACAAATCAAAGATTTAGAAGTATGGAGAACATATTAGGGTTTACCTTAGTAAGATTGTTATAGAAGAAGAGGGTTCTTCCTTCACAGAGAAGAAACCCTAACCATAAACCTGAACCTAACCGTCCCCCAAATAATAAATTCACAGAAATGAAAACTAAAAATAAAACAAAAGATATGTAAGTAGAAAATGGCAAGGAGGAGAGAAGAAGTTCCTTATTTCAGCCTTTTGCCTTTTATATATAGTATAGATCTATTAAAATAGCTTTTCTGTTTTCAGTTATGTTTTTCTGTCACCCTTTTACTGTTAAAAAATTGATACACTAATTCATTTTTTCAAACCCAAGATCCTTTCTGGAACATCTGATGGCTTTTTTTTGTTCCTCTTTTTGCTAATTTCCTATATTTTAGCTGCTCACATCAGCTTTGAAAACTCTAAAATCCATTTGTTTTGCTTAACATAAGTGCTTGTTAGCCAAAGTTTCTAAAGTGATTTTGTTGAATCACAGGTCTCCATTGCAAGAGGTCAGCCAAGGAGCGCAGTCAAGAATTACAAGAGGACACTACGGTTGACAGAGTTTAAGGAAGAAGATTATCTTTCAGGTCTTCAGCTTTCAACAAGCTTCGTGTTGCGTTCAGTGGAACAACTCCTTCCAGTTTCTTTCAGATTAAGTTATAGTATATTTACAGATAATAGTGAGCAGGATATAATTGAAGCTAGAGACATGTCAGATGGAAGCTCATCAATGTCTTAGTGTAAAGCAAGTCAAATATCTATTCCACGTATTCTTTGATGAACAGATCATGCCAAATACGTTGGAGCAGAGTTATCGAAGATGCACAATGGAATGAAAGAAAGTCTGGTACTAACAAAGGGTATTGGGCAAGCTTGTTACTCAATTTGATGGTGCATCTTGCGGCAACCTAGAGGTTGTAGACTCAATCCCAGCTCATGCTACCGCTTGGAGAAAAGGAAAAGAAACGAGTCAACCAACGGGCAAAACCAGAGGGATTGAGTTTAAGTTAAGCAGGAGTCATGGACATTTAATGAGAGGAAGGGGGGATGAGTTGGATTATATATGTGTTGGGGAAAACAGAAGAACTATATGGGGCCAGTATTTAATGGAATCTTACATGTATTCTATTTAAGATTATCTCTGATCGGAAATTTCAGATTCTGCTTTGATCAATTGGAGGAAATAGCAGAAAGTGACCAGACCTTCAACAGTTCATCAGGAAGATACTCAAATTTTCTGGGAAGCATGCTTATAGTTTCCGAGGGTATTGTTGTGATTCTATCTCTTTTCTCCTCTTGAGTGCTTTTTTGCTAAGCTTCTAATAGAAACTTACATGGTAGATGTGCTTTCCAATATCAAATTTGTTTACATGTATTCTTTTTAAGATTACCTTTTAATCTGAAATATCAGATTCTGCTTTGCTCAATTGGAGGAAATAGCAGAGAGTGATCATTCCTTGAACAGTTCATCAAGAAGATATGCAAATTTTGCCAGGAAGGTTGCGTATAATTTTCAAGGGTATTGTTGTGATTCTCTCTCTTCTCCTCTGCATGTTTTTCTTTTGCTAAGCTTCTCCTGTTCTTGGTTGAACCCACGAGGTGATCAAAAGCTGAACAAACCATGGTTGCATTGTTTTCAGTTCATTCGGCATGTTTAGCTGGTTGCATTATTCTTGTTTTTTGGCCAGCATAACTGATATATACCGAATCATCTGAAAATTCTATTTCGTGAATCATCTGATATGCTATCTAGTTTGAATCGGCTGAATCTTGTCACTTCTTTTCACCCGTGTTAGAAACATGTCAATGTCATCAAATTATGTATGACATTTTTGTTTTTGGAGAAACATTCGATTGTCCCTTACTACTACTAGTGGGTGGCACACTGGCACGTGTGTTGCACGTGATTACAAACTATAAAGGATTGTTATGGTGTGTGTGAGGAGCACAAGTTTTGCACATATAATCATTCAAGCAACATAATGTCAGGGGTTCAGATTGATTAGTATGAGCCATGTCTATGTTCTTTAGCACAATAGACTCTGGATATTCTTGATATGGCCTAGGTTTGGTGCATTTTAAATGCAGGCTATGACCCATATAGATAAGATGAGAAAGAAAGAAATCAAGTAATTATAAATGGATTAAATTGATATTATGTTTATGGAGATGTTTTGAAAGTAATAATAAAGGGAAGTTTTGAAATTTTGGATGAAATGGGAGGGGAAAAAAATTAAATAGTTATGAGGGGTGTTTTGAGAATTTTAATATACTGACATGTTTTTAATGGTGGATAAGTCATCTCACGGTGAAGCCCATGTTCTTTTGTTTTAAAAGTAGTATAGATACTTATGATAGTATTTAGTTTAGGGTCGGGCTCCCGGGGGCGCGCCTGTTTTTGACAGGCTCCCGGCCCGGGGCTTGCCTTCTCGGGTGTGGATTCCGAGAATATAACGGTGGTGATAGCGCTGAGCTGGCATCACTTTCTGCCAAAGCAAAACCAGCGTTGGATTCTCGGAATCCACGCCGAGAAGACAAGTCCCGGGAGCCTATTCCTTTAGTCATATTACATAAATGGTGGAGTTTTCAAACAGTTGACCCTATGATGGAGACCTCTATCACCAAAAATTAGCTTGATATGATATAAATTGGATGATGTTTTTTTTTTTTTTCTGGAGTGTTGTTCTTGTCTTTTTAACCGTCCAAAAGAATACAACTGCTTGGGTGGTTAGAATCATGGTTTTAAAAATGGCCGTTTAAACGGTAACGCCCCAAGCCTGTTTCCGTTAAAACCGTTTAAACGCGTTTTGACGCTTAAAATTAAACAGCCATTTTTTTGGGTTTAACGGCCGTTAAAACCGTTTAAACAGCAGTTAAATTCTGATTTTTTTTTATAAAAAAAAAAGTCCGTTAAATTCCTTTTTTTTTTTTTTTCTGAAATTTTCAAATTTCAAATGGCTGTTTAAACGGTAAAGCCCCCAGTCAGTTAAACTGGCCTCCTTTAAACCTTGGTTAGAATCATATAGGTTGTGTTTGGATTACAAAAGCAGTTTTTTTAGGAAGTGGGTTTTCCAGAAGTGCCACTTCCAAGGAACCTACTTCTTGGAATCTTTTTTTTTTCTCAATGTTTGGTTGCAATTGGAGAGAGAGAGAGAGAGAGAGAGTGAGTGCCACTTCTAAGGAACCCACTTTGGAATATTTTTTCCTCAATGTTCGGTTGAAATTATATATATAGTTGTTTGGGTTTTTTTTCGGAGAGAGAGGCGTAGAGAAATATGGGAAGGAGTGGACAACTCCAAAGGAAAAACGAATTCCTCTTTTTTTTTAAATGGTCAGGATCAGGGGACACAAAATTTCACACCAGTTTTGGTGTACCAACATGGAAGATAAATCAATGGCTGAATTTTGGCGAGGATGATCTCCTCACCATATAGATTAATCCTGCAAAAAATCAGCCCATTCCGAAATTTCTAACCCCATCAAATGTGAATTTCAAGTTAATGGTAAAAAAATAAATTGTCCATAATTCTTCAGCTTGTAAAGCAGGCTACGGATATCAGAATGATTTGAATTTTTGTGTGGGTGATCTCCTCACTATAGAGACCATCGTCACCAAAAAGAATCCTATTCCAAAATTTGTAATTTATATATTGGTCCCCGCCAACTTTTTGGTGTGAAATTTTGAGTCAAAAGTTGTGCCCTCTGATCGTAACCCTTCAAAAAAAAAAAGTTGTTTTTCCTTATTTTGATGGATGTTGGAAGTTGACTTTCTGTGGGGCCCACTTTTCATAACGAAACAACACTAGGAAAGTCAAACCAACCGACGAGGCGAACCAAATGCAACCCTAATGGGGCTGACTTTTGAGTATCTCAAAGCATCTAGTCTTAAACAAAAATCAAGTTCCATTTCATGATATGTGTGGGCCGTCTACCTCCACGTACATTGCGTTATCGCTGCAAACCCCGAGATATTATTACGACGATGAACAAAAATCTAGAGCTCTGATTCAAAATTTACTTGATTCATCCCAAATAATTTGATGTTTCTTTCTCCTGTTTAAGAGAAGTTATGAATCTAGAACTTCATATGAACAAAAAGAGTTGGGAAGATGTCGTCAATAACAGATTACCTAGAGATATAGGGAAAAGAATGGGCACAATAAAAATAGAGTTCAGCTTGCTTCCCTCAAGACCATTTCATTTCACCACTTCAATAGGATTAAAAGGGCACAAGCAAAGCTCAAATGGTAATCTGAAGCCAAAACGGATTTTAACAGGTCCCTTATAATGGCCGTATAAAAGGTTACATCAGTCAAATCCTAGGTTAAAAAAATCAGAATATTATTATTTTTTCAAAATAACCTCGGTAACAGTAAAATAACGGATAATGGGCACTAAAACCGGGTTTTTTTTGTCGGTTGGGGGTTACCGTTATAATGATCATTACATTTTATTTATTTTTATTATCTGTTTAATTTTTTTGATAAGAATTATACCTGATAGTAATAATAAATTGTTACAAAACTTTTCTTTTTTAAATGTTAATGGGTACTTAGATGGGGTTTTATTTTTATTTTTATTTTTTTACGGGGTTTTAGTCATATGTTTTTTGTCGTTTTTATTTTTATTTTATTATTTTTCTTTGTTGGAGCCACCTGTTTGACTTAATATTGTAAGCCCCTCAAGTGTGAGTGGCAGACAAAAAGAGCAACAAAGAGAGAATAGGAGGGCGATCGAGTGGAGCTCGTTATGCATTGCCGCAACATGTTCTCTTTGCGACACTCTTCTTTTATGGCTTTAACATTGTGTTGTCCATACTGTGGTGACCATCCTCACAAAAAACAAAAAATCAACCCATTATGAAATTTCTAACCTCATGAAAAATTGACTTGAATTTGAAAGATCCAAACCATTCAATTAAATCGTTACTTTAGGTCAAATTTTATCTTAAAATATTTCCCCACGGTCGACGGTGGAATAGGCTGACTCTTTACCAAATTATTTGTGTTAAGGAAATCCTTATTTGTCATATTTTCAGCCCACTATCCTTGTATGGCATTTCTTTCAAAAAGTAAGTACATTGGGATCTTTATTTTCTAAACATATTTATTTTGAAAATTTATTTTTCTAAGAGGATATTTCGATAATCATTTTTCATAAAAAAGGTTAATTGAATCATCATTAATGCAAAATGTCTTTATTCTCTTGATGGGTATCACCACTACATTTGATGAGTGGTAGATGGGGGAGGGTTGGATTAGGATTTCTTTGTTTGTTTCATTCAATGAGCTTGCAAAATAAATAAAAACAATACTTTTTGACTCGAAAATGACATGTATTTTTATGAAGGGTCAGGATCAGGGGACTCGCCTTTTTTGCAGTTGTCTTTTCACTTGTGGACTCGGGTGTGGATTGTGAGAATCAAATGGTGGTGGTTGTTGGATTCTTTGAACTCGAACAAAGTTCTCCGAAGCCAACAACCACCGTTGGATTCTCGAAATCCACACCGGAGAGCACGAGTGATAAGATGAGTGCAAAAAAGGCGAACCCTTCGAGTCTGGAAGACGTTTTGACCCGTTGCTAGGTAGCAGTGGGATTCGGGCAATATTTTTGGGGTATTAAAATCCAACAGCTAGAAATCACAAATCAAGCTGCCTTGCAGTCTTTAGGTCCACAAAAAGATAGGCCAAACATCTATATGGTCAGAAGTCCTACCAAGGCGCGCACCTTCGAAGACACAATGGACCTTCGAAGGTTCACCTCCCCCCTTGAGTTTTGGGAGACATGTACTTTGAAGGTTCACTCTCCACCCTCAATGGGCTTAGCCCAACTAATGTGTGGCTCACTTATGATGTCCGGGCCCACTTGACATATATCACATGTATGATCTATCAAGGCCCCTTTATTATTTGGGACCCATATATGATCCATCAACTTCTATTCTTATTTGGGGCCCACATGAATTATCGACCCCATTAAGTATTAACATGTGGATCCCACATGATTTATCAACTCTAGTCATTGTGAGGCCCACACGAACTATCGATCTTTGTTCTTATGTTGGGCCAGCGTGATCTATCAACATTTGTTCTTATGTGGGTCTCACATGGTCGTGTAGAACCAAACGTCGGTCTTGACCTTTAAAGGTACGCACCTTGAAGACGTGAACCTTCAAGAGGCACGTCTTCAGTTGAAGACGCGCTACCAAACATAACCTAAGAGTGCACCTTGTGACACATTTTTAGGCGATCCACGGTGTCGCATAGACCCACTTCAAAAAAAAAAAAAATCATGTTTGACCACCTCTTGATGGTCTTACAATGGGGGTTAGGCAGACCCCTACATATTTATTCGTAGGAAATACTTAGATACATAGAGGGTGAACATAACACCTAGCCCCTAAAATCAAAGAGCTTACATGCGGTAAGTGCCTCAGCCAATTTTGTCTAAGAATAAACTAGGCCGAGTAACAGCTAACAATTCCAACTCATTGGTGAAGACATAGTCCATATGATGCGCACTTCCGCTTATCTCTGCTTTACTCATGATTTCAGTCATGTTTAAAAGGAATATTAACAATCAACATTGGGCGGGACTTATCATTCCATGTTCAACAGGAGAGAAGCCAATAAATTCAGGTTGTTGGTTTCCCATTGCACCTTTTGCATTTAAACTTGGTAGCGAGAACTATTATATTCATGTTTCTGTCTTGTTTACACTTTTAAAAGAACTGAACTCTCTCTCCTTTAACAATATATCATGCAGAGATAAGCGGAAATCCCCAACTCACTTGTCGATAGTACTCCCCGAAGTGTGCCACGCACATGACATTCTGGGAGCGGACAACAAACTTGCACTCTGTTACGAGTGTATACTAGTAAATGGCCCGTGCCCACGGCACTCTCCGACAAAAGCGTTTACAAAAATTGGGTGCCTTTGGCACTCAAACGGTATAACGGACTGGGGCAATACCATTTTTCCATTATAACGGCTGTTATAACGGATTATAACGTACTGAGGGAGAAATGGGAAAATAACAGAGTTAACAAAAAATAACAGTGTTGAAATTCAAATTTTGAATAAATTGAGGTCAAATGAGGGGGATTGAGTGGCTTAAATCTAACCGTCCACATTAGATCGATAGATTTGATCTCAACCATTCTTTATCTAACAGTCCACATTAGATGGATGGATAAGATAAGAGAATACAACTGAGTTGTCTTGTTATATGCGTGGGTGGCCCGTGCCCGCGGCACTTTCCGACAAAGTGTTTGTCAAAATCGAGTGGGAGTTAATCTCAGCCATCGATATGAAGCATAGTGGATCTCAGCCACTCATTATTGAAGCCATATAAGATAAGAGGGGGTATAAGAAAATTAGTCGCTTGTTATATTGATAGTGGGTGGCCCGTGCCCTCGACACTCCCCGTCAAAGCATTTGCCAAAATCAGGTGTGAGTGGCTGAGATCCACCGTCCATTTGGGGGATAAGATCTCGGCCATCCTTTGTTGGAACATATAAGAGGGGGTATAAGTAGGGAGACAACTTCCCGATTTTGTTATATATATATATATACACTCTACTCATTAATGGACGAAGACCTTAGCGCGTTATTATTGCTATTTTATATATTTTCAGAAATACCATTATTTTCTCATTTTTATTTCTTTAATTTATTCACTTAAGAAGGGATCTTCAGTCTTTTTGGGGTCAAAGCACACATCACCTTGTCTGCAACTCATTCAATGCTCCTCTCTTATTAAATCAAAAAATCTTTATTTCTAATTTGACCCTCAAATTCCTTAAATTTACAAATTCTTTCATTTGTTGAATTTTTTTACTTCATAGAGGTGGTTTGGTCATTTAACATTTTCACATTTCAACTCAACTGTGAAAACATTTATTAAACTTTCACCTTGAACTTAAGCTTTATCCTAAGAAAAAAAAATTTAATGATGATGTCCATCATCAAAGTTGATGACGAACTTAGTGTGAGCCACGCGGCACACTATTGGAGGTTACGGACTGTATGGATATTGGGCCCATCCCTAAATGCACTTATGTAACAAAAATCGGCCTAATTAGTGATTCTAGCCTTTGAATATGAGTACCCAAATACTGGTAGAAATCCACGATTACAAATAAACCATGAAAAAGACTAATCATTAGCAAATAAAATTTACTAATTAAGATGAATTTTGGTATGAAGGTCCAACTAGGGATGGGCCTAATATCTATAAGGTCAGAGGTCTCTAAGAATGTGCCTCGCGCAAGGTGCATGTGCATCGCACGTGGAATCCCCTAGTTATATTTAAAGGGAAATGATTTTTTTTTCAATGAGTTTTTTTTACCTCTTCTCGTCAACACTTTTCACATGTTGACAATGCTTTTACCCTAGCTGTCTACCTTATATGGTTAGTGTTATACTCTTTTAGTGGAAGGTCATAGATTCAATTCTACTAGACAAGTTTCCTTGTGGAGGAAATACTATAATGTAGGTTAAGGGCGTGATATAGATAAATACGTTGTTAGTACCAAATCCATATGATAGTCTATCAGATAGATGGTATAGATTTGTCATGTTAATATTCAAATGAAAAGAAACCCTTATTCTAAACATATTTAATAATTTTTGTCAAATCATTAATGAAGTTTACAAATATAAAAAATGATTGTCTAGTTCAAATATTCAGATTTATTCACAATCTTTTGGATCTAGTTGAATTATTTTTAATTACTCTTAAATTATTGGTGAATTATTCTTAAATTGTTCACATATGGTTAAAAAATTATTTTATAAGATATCTTGTATTTATGTTTCTATTTTTTATTAAATTTGTAACTAACTTTTGAATGACAAACATGTGATATAATTTTGCTAACTAATTTTTTAATATTTTTTTAAATAATATAGTTCTGGATATAACTGTAACTAATTATACAACTTTTTAAGTAATATATTTGAACATAATTTTCAAATATAGGTTTTGTTTTTTTAACTAATATAGATTTTAATTTATTTTAAATATTATTTTGTATATATTTTTTTAACTAATTGTGAATGACAAACCCATGATATAGGTTTTTTTAACTAATTTTTGAATGACAAACATGTAATATAATTTTTTGAATAATACATAAAATTTTATCTAATTTTTAAGTGACAAATCTAGTATGATATTACTATAAGTATTACATTTGATCCATATAAATTTTATTTACATAAATAAACAATGTGATGTAGTTTTATTGATCACATTCTTTAACTACGTTTAATCATCCAATATATTATCTAGTTTTGAATAATTAATCTATTTTTGAACAATTAATAAAGTTATATAAAATGGTGAAGAATTTTTTTTATCAATCAAATGATCAAGAATGATAAAAATTTTAAACATGTTTAATTTTAAAAGCAGACTATATATGATTTAACTCACAAATGAACATCCGCATTATGTGTAAATAGGACCAGACTTGATCCAATAGCTTATCAAATCACAAATTATGTCCAGACACGATCCGATAAATTATTAAAACTTATCGGATAGGGTGACCAAACATAAAGTCAATCTAGTCAATAATGTATTTAATTTAAAAAAATATAAATTCTAAAATTTATATCAAATAGTAAAAGATTTTATCAACATACTTTCATTAATATAATATAATTTATTAATAATATATATGAATAATATTGTTTTTATATAATATAATATATATTTTGATAATAATCAAGTTGTTATCCGATCGAATCAAGATAGATCCTGAACCGATTCGATAACTCATTGGATCGTAATTCTTAAGTTCAAATCCGATCTTATCGAATTTAGTTGTCGATGCGATCTGATTCATTATCAATAAGGTAAGACTTAAAATAATTATAGTGATAATTAAATATTATAATTCGTTGTTTTGTAAGACTTTATTTAAACATATTTTGATGCATAATTAGATTTCTTACACTTTATCTTAGTATAGAGATTTAGATAACTTAAATGACAAGAACAAATTAAGAATTTATTAACTTTGTTTGGTTTGTAGTTGATGTTAATTTGTTTTATATCTATGGGTTAATTGTCTCATCTTAGATATAGAAATCTCGTATAAAATAGTCCCATAAAAATAGTGATCAATATAAATGTCAATAATTTAGATTATATAACATAATTATCAATAACCATAGTTTTTTATCAACTATTAGATATTATCACTATAAGAAATTTGACTTTTAGCCGCGAAAATTTTCGGAGCTAAATGTCTAAAAGTCGCTACTAAATCTTTTAATGGTGACATTTTCATCGCCACTAGGCTGCTGTGGAAAATGTTCTGGCTAAAAGTTTTAGTGGCGACTTTATTTAATCGCCACTAAAAGTGAAACATTCAACTGCGACATTATAATTATCGCTAAAATAAATGTTTAGCTACGCAAATTATTGTCACTAATTAAAAATAATTGTTAGTAAATGTATAAATCTCCACTAAAGTATAAAATAAAAGTATTTTTTGGTGATAATTTTTACTCGCTGCAAAGGATGATACGTTTAGCTGCAACTAAATATCGTCACAAAAAGTGTTAGGTATTATACTTGTAATGACGACTTCTAGTTGCGACTAAAAAAATATGTGTTTAGCTGCAATTAAATATCACCACAAAAAGTATTAAGTATCGTAATTTTAGTGGCAACTTTTAGTCGCGGTTAAAAAGATATGTTTAGCTACAACTATATGTCGCCACAAAAAGTGTTAGATATCGTAGTTTTAGTGGCGACTTCGTGTCGCGGCTAAAAAGATATATATTTAGCTACAACTAAATATCACCACAAAAAGTGTTAGGTTGCGACTAAAAGTTTAAATTTGATGAAAATTACAAAATATTATTTTTGATAAATTTTTTTTCCTTTCATATACATGTTTTTTCATGAATATACTTATATATATGGGTCAGGATCAGGGGACAACAATTTTATACAACGTTTTTGACAACAATTTTGGTGTACCCACATGGAAGATGAATCAATGGCTGAATTTTAGTGAGGATGATCTCCTCACCATATAGATCACCCCTACAAAAAATCAGCCTATTCTAAAATTTCTAACCCCATTAAATGTGGTTTTCAAGTTAACGATAAAAATAAACGGTCCATAATTCTTCAACTTGTAAACCAGTCTACGAATTTCAGAATGATTTGAATTTTTGTGAGGATGATCTCCTCACCATAGAGACCGTCCTCACCAAAAAGCATCCCATTCCAATACTTCTAATTTATAAATTGGCCCGTGCTAATTTTTGTTGTCAAAAATGTTATATAAAATAGTTGTCCCCCGATCCTGACTCATATGTAAAATGCAAATATGAAAATTCAATCACCACCAACAATTAAAACATAATTTTAAATTTAATTCATTTAAGTAAAATATTCATTCAGAAATATAATTAAACTATATGTACATCGTCATAATAAGAATACAAATAAAAAGATCGCAATCATCAAGTTTTTGAGAAGCTATGCATCACACGTCTCTGCTAGCCTGCAAATAAAAAAATAAAATATGATTAGATACTATAAAAAATATAAATGACATATATGTGATAAATCAAAGATAATTATTTCATTTTATTCCAAAAATAAACATGTGTTAGATAAGGGAACTAGGTAATTCTACACCACTCATTCTCGGGAGAATTGAAAACACTTTGATTTTTCATGGCACCCAAAACATACAATAGATAAACCCTATGACAATCTGAGATTCGTTGAACCCCATATCCAAAAGTATTATTAACAAGTTTTTCTTTTTAATCACCAAGTACCTTAGGAGTTGGAAAACAAATTTTGTTAGGACTTAAATCTGGATTTGACTATGCCTACAAAAATTTTGACAAAATCTCATTTGTTTTATTGACGTTTAAAAAATTATGACCTAATAGACACAATTTATAAATTGAATTAAAGATTTATAAAATCCATAATGTCGACTAACCATTCATATCTGTTAGTTTTAGCACTTTGACTAATAGAAACAATGAGGTGTTTGTGTCGGTAATCCACAAAAAAAAAAAAACAACAGTTAAAGCATAAATGTAATAAGGTGTATCAATTTTGAGCCAATCAGACCAATAATGCTTTAAATTTCATAGTTAACTTTATAATTAATTTATGATTAAAGAGATCATACCCTATTAGAAGGAATAGTAGTATGAATTTGCTCTGACTCTTTGAATTGTTGGAGGAGGGTGGCAAGCTGATACTGGAACACGGCCTGCACCTGATCATGCACCCGTGTCTGCTGTAAAGCTACCTGGAATTCTAGTTCTAGGGACTCGAAGTGTGTCCTAAACTCCTCATTCTCCTTCTTTAACGACTCCAATCGCCCGGTAATCCATTTCCAGCTTCCTCTGCACACTTGCAAAAAATTTAGACTTAGATGAGTATTTGCAAATTAATAAAGGAAAAGAAAAAATATCAACAAAAAAGTTTTAAGAGACCACAAGTGCTGAACCATCTCCATTTCAAGAATATGTGCACGCAATAACCAATAAACCTCCTCACTTCAAGGATAAGTACCTTATAATTGTATAGTTAGAAAGATAGCAGCTATCTAATGTAAAAATTACTTGGATTGTAATGCCCAGGCGCAAAATCAAAAAAATAACAGAAAAAATGGCACTGAAATTTGAATTTCAAAATTTCAAAAACAAAAAATAACGAAAAAATGAGAAAAACGAAAAAATAACAACCTTTTTCACAAAAATTTCTAGAAAATAAGGTCATTATTTTCGTTCTAATAGTTGTCATAACGAAAAATAACGACCGTTATTTTCTAGGCATTTTAATGGTACATAACATAACCCCACCTGACTTACCCCCTTATGACCCAGTACTCTGTCCATGACCGACGTTGACCTACCATCGACTCAAAAAAAGAATTTAAAGGACAAGAATGCCTCTTTCTTCAACCTTAGAACATTTTGGTTTGGGCCAAATCCTTAACCCTAAATCAGAAGGATGTGTACAGGACAGTTGGGCACGATATTCCAGTGGATCGTTGGCCGCGGTGACCAACCTACTAGAATCTCATGGTCGATCGACTGGCATGGTGGTGGTACAGATCATGATATAATCCCTTGCCATCGTTAATTTGAGAACACGGACCGTATTAAAGGACACTGACCGTATTGGAGGTCATTGGCCGAATGGATGTTTGGCCGATCCCTGGGCGGACTTAGAAAACAAAAATCACCCTAATTAGTGGTTTCTAATAATTAAGCATTATTACCATTATTTCGGTAAGAGGATCCAAAGGTTTTAAATTACAAATCTTGTTAATTTTTGCTATGTAGGCCCATATAGGGATTGGCCAAACATCCATACGGTCAGAGTCCTCTAGCAGTGTGCCATGTACTCATTTATGAGTGGTCATATAATTTTACTCCTTTTTGGAGTGTCGAAGCACAATTTTTGTCACTCGCCATTGCCATCTGGGCCCACTGACCAAATGGATGTTTAGCCCACCCCTTGGTAGACATTCATACCAAAAATCAGCACATTTAATGATTTTTAGCCGTTGGTTTTAATACACAATAATAATGGTTGAATTCAATGGTTATAATTACACCTTAAAAAGTACTAAAATCTGATGGCTAGACATTACCAATCATGGTGATTTTCTGGTGTATATATCCATGAAGGGGGGTGCGGAACATCCACGCAGTCAGTGGGCCCAGGTTGCAACGTTGAGTATGCTAAAAAGTTACTATAGAGTTTTCTAGAAAAATATTTGAAGCTTTTTAGCCATCAAATATATAACACATGGCTCAATCTAGACCATCCATATACAGTACTTAAGACTATATAAGAGGGAATGCTCTTCATTTTTAAAATAGTTCATAGTTGTGAGAATAATTAATGCCGGGGAATTTTCACACTAGGCTCGAGTGGGGTAGCCTGCGTAATATGGGGCACACTCGGGGTGGGGTGGCCTATGTGATATGGGCCCACGAGGGGTCGTGTCAACCGAGAACCTAGATAGATCCTATGAGATAAAGGAATTTAATCTCACGCTACCAACAGTCGCGGCTTTTGGGGTGTATTGGTTAAATGTCCTACATCAATAATATAAAACATTCGTAAAAGTGCAATACAAAGAAATTTCTCTTAAAGTATATTTCTGTAACACATTTCTCAAATGTGTGTTTATGGGTCATAATACATTGTCAAAAACTTGATTAATAAGTTTATCAAGTCACAATAAGAAAGTATGTACAATCAAGAGTAAAAAATTTTGTCAACTTATTCTAGTATACTCATTTCATCTCTTATATGCTATATTACTTTTATAAGCAAACATAAATATATACTTTAGACTTTGGATGCCAACACATATATATATTTCATTTCGAAAATTTAAATTCTTCTTTCAAAAGTTCCTCTTTAATATAATCATGTATGAATATTAAGATAATAAAATATTTAAAAATAGAATCATATAAAAATATTTTCACAATTAAAAAGAATCAAAATAAGTAAGTTTTAATTATTCTAAATATATTAATTTTTAGTAAAAATAAGAACGAAAATAAATAAACACATACGTTTTGGAAGGTAATATTTGATAGACCAAAGTAAAAAATTTATTATCCTTAATGATTATAATATTATTATATATTTTTTCAAGTTAGAAAGGAATTCATTCATTTCATCAAACTATGCTTTCAAATTAATATTGTCACTTGAAATCAATTGTGCAACAAAATTTGTAAGTTGAAAAAAATATAACTTTACTAAAAAAGACAAATTTCATTCTCTAACTAAATTTTATCAAAATGAGTCTTGCAGACTATCAAAGAAAATGTTGGATGAGAAAGAAAATAATATTAATAAAGAGTAATGTCTATATTTGAGGGATTTTCTACAGTTTGCAAAGAGTTTGAGTATTTACAATATTTTGAAAGAAAGATTATGTTTAATTGAGAATTTAAAAGTAAATAAATCAAATGAAAACTGGATGAATCCACAAATGCCAAAAGTTAAAATTTACCTGAAGCACATTGAACTAATCCAGCCACTAAGCAGGCTCATTGTGGATGATCTAAAGTCATCATCAAAAGGTTAATTTTTTTTTCTTTATATGTAAATAAAGTAAAGAATATAGTTATTTCTTGTCCTTAAAAGCTGAAATTCTTTTTGGAATATGATAAAAACTATATTGGAAGCGTAGTATGTACGTTTGGGTTGTGTTTTCTATTCTGTTAGTATTTGAAATCAATTTCATGTGAAAACTCTTTTTTGTAATTATCAGCCGTCCTATAGTATATTAAGATGTTTCTACTTTAATATTTTTATTGAATTATCCTTGCTATTTTTTTACTTATATATTTTTTTAATTTAAAACTTGTCATTAAATAGTTTAGTCATGTTTTATTTTTCTTCTCAATTAAATTTCTGTAAGTTGTAGATGACCACAATTTGATTACAATAGCATTGTTAATTTTTTCTTGGAAGAACTTATTTTATATATTAGAAATACTTGTCAACATCAACTACATACTAATATGTGAAGTGATACTAATTCGAAAACGAATTACCCAACTTTTTATAGAAATCTTTTAAATCAATAAATATTAAAAAATAATTTTGCCTTCTAATATCGTATCGAATCATGGTAACCAATAAAAATGGTGTTAAAGCATAGATTTTTGGATAATGCATATTTAAAGAGCTATATGATTAACCTTTTGGTTTAAGAGTATGACTCTTTTATCATGCTGTATAAGAGAATGACTGTGAAGATTTTAAAAATTTTAAGAAAAGTATTTAAACGAGATAACACTTTCAAAGTCATATAGATTATGACGCGAAGACCATCAATGTTGAATAGTAAGTTCTTTTGCCATCAGTTAAGGATCCAAAGTTTTGGATGCTAAAATGTGTGATACAATGTTTTGTTAAAATGATTTATTATTATTTTTGTTCCATTTAATAAGCTATCTAATAACACCCGCTTGTGGGAGATCTCCATGGTGATTTTTGTGAGGACAATCTCCTCACCATCGAGATCATCCTCATGAAAAATCAATAATTTTAAAAACTTATAACCCTAGCAAATATGGACTTAAATTTAACAGTGAAAACGAATTGTCAAATTTTTTTTAACTTGCAATCAACTTTTCATAAAGCTACAAATGTTGGAATGTGTTAATTTTTTGTGAGGTACATATCCATGTTGAGAAGAATATCATCACCAAAAATTAGCCCTTAACTGATCTACATGTGGGCCCCACGTCCATTAATCATTATATTAGTAAGAATAGAATGAGTCAACGTATCCCAACCAATGATATTCTTACAATATAATGACTAATGGATGTGTGGCCGACTTGTAGATGAGTTAAGGGCTGCTCTTTTGTGATGATGATCTCCTCACCATGGAGATCATCCTCTCCAAAAATTAGTAATTTTTAAAATTTCTAACCCTACCAAATATGGACCTAAATTTAATGGTGAAAATGGATTGTAAAAATATTTCAACATGCAATCCACTTTTCATAAGGCTATAAATGTTGGACTGAGTTGATTTTTGATGAGGTTGATCTCCTTGGTGAGGAGATCATCCTCACAAAAGATCAGCCCTTAACTCATCTGCAGGTGGGCCCCACATCCATTAGTCATTATATTAGTAAGAATATCATGAGTCATTCTATTAATGACTAATGGATGTGGGGCCCACATGCAGATGAGTTAAGGGTTGATCTTTTATGAGGATGATCTCCTCACCATGGAGATCATCTTCACCGAAAATCAATAATTTTTAAAACTTAACCCTATCAAATATGGACCTGAATTTAACGGGGAAAATGGATGGTCCAAAATTATTAAATTTGCAATCCAATTTTCACAAGGCAACAAGTGTTGGAATGGGTTGATTTTTTGTGTGGTTGATATCAATGTAAAGAAGAATGTCATCACAAAAAATTTGTCGTTAACTCATTTGCATGTGCCCCCCCCCCCGTCCATTAGTCATTATATTATTAAGAATAGCATTAGTCATTTATCTCAGCCCTATATATTATAATGAAGCTAATTCCAAGAATCGAGAAAGTATAGGATGAGCATAGTGAAACTAATATCAAGGAAGAACAAAATTTGTTTAAATGGTTTGAGAAAGTCCATATAAGATCAGAAGAGGATGGTTTGCCATTAATTGCTAATTGAACCATCTTTTATTGTTTGACGTTTACTATCAAATGTTCATATATATATATTTGGAGAGAGAGAGAGAGAGAGAGAGAGAGAGAGAGAGATTTTGCTTTAAACTATTTTTGTTAATGAGAAGCCTTTTAAGTATTTCAAATATATTGATCATATGAAAGTTGATTCTTGTGCTCAGGAATGTGCAATTGGTGTTCTTACAAAGGTATAGTTTTAAAGTAATGATACTGGTGATGGTATTAGATAAAGTTGATACTGACACCTATTGGCTAATACACTGTGATACACAAATAACACTAAAAAAATTTAAATAAATATGAAAAAAAATGTAGATGACATGATTGCTAAATCATGAAAAGTCGATGACCATCTCACCAGCTTAAAGAAATTATTTGAAAGAATATAAGTTTAGGTTTCTTCTCAATCCTAAAAAATGTACTTTTAATGCAACATCTAGATGCCATTTGATTTATTATCAGTAGAAGAAGAATCAAAATAGATCCAAGGCCAAGTTGATCATTGATATGCCTCTCCAAAGATAGAAACAGATCAGAGGTTTCCAATGACTTTTATAATACATCAACGGGTTCATGACACAATCTGTCACATCTAAAAATTTATACACTAGAATATCTATATGTATACAAATCTCGAAGCACAAAATACATAATAAGAATTTAGTTATCATCTTATTAATGCTAGATTAATATAAAGCCACACCATATACTACAACAAAACTAACTTTCAATGACATTATTTTATAGCATTTATTAAAGAACGTCATTGAAAGTACAAAATTAATAGGGTTGACGCCATTTAAAGGACTTCTTGTGTTTTAAGATGCTTAGTTTCTAAAATGGTTGTTTCAATTTAATTCTATTAAAAATCAACAGTTCACTAATATTTTGCACTCATTCTCTAATATACATTTTCATTCTTTTTCCTTACCTTAGCTTCCTTAATTAATATATGCATGTCATATCTATAGCTTATGTGTTTCTATTTCAATTGATTTTTTACATTTCTAGACGAAATATTAATTAAATTTTTTAGTAGGTTCATATTTTCTTTAATAAAGAAACTACGCAAAGTAACACATCAAAAATTTTGAAATCGAGACTAGGGTATCTTTTAACATTTTTCTCTTTTTTGACAAGAAAAAGAGTCATAGGATCCCATTTAATATTTTTATGAGAAAATGGAGATCAGTTACTTATTATATTCATTGTGTACTTGTAATTTTGTCTAACATGTAATATTTAACACTTGAATAAAATTGTGAATTTAATATTTTATTAGTACTGTTTGTCTTTAGATAGTAGAATTATCATTTATTTTGTGTATGTAATGTGAATGATAAAACATGTCGTCAATGTAGCTAGAATGTGTATGAATTTTCATTAGAAATTTTATTACAATAAGAGAAAAGTATACAATTTTATTATAAAAATAAAATTATAGCGTTAAAAAAATGTCATTCTTTATAGTGTCTTTATAGCGTATATTAAGCACTATAAATTGATGGGGTTTATCGTACACTATAAATTGATGGCTTTTTCAGCTCTATAAATTGTTAGCGTTCATTGTATGCCATAAATTGATGGCGTTCAATGTCCTTCTTAAAGGCCATGGTTGAACTTTAGAAAAGTATGGCATAGTCTGATATGGTGTTCTTTATGGCGTACAATGAACGTCATAACAAATCTTTTATGGAGTTTTTTGAATGCCATAGAAGGTTCTTTTTATTGAAGTGATAAGAATAAACCAAAATAAATAAAACTTAATCTAGAAGTACCATTGGGTTCAAACATTTATCCAAAAAATAAAGTAGAATTATATATCAATGTCTAAATAAAATACAACTCGTAAACCTCTCCAGAAGGTCACTAACAATAATTAACCAAGGAAACAACTAACTATTATTACTCAATTAATTCAGATCTTCACCTGATCTTTCAGCCACTTCTTATA
The DNA here is from genome assembly GCA_035048495.1 of Euptelea pleiosperma. Classification (NCBI taxonomy): domain Eukaryota; kingdom Viridiplantae; phylum Streptophyta; class Magnoliopsida; order Ranunculales; family Eupteleaceae; genus Euptelea; species Euptelea pleiosperma. The sequence goes on from CM068544.1 coordinate 4,314,013, forward strand.
ATAAGAGAAGAGTACTTGATATTAGACAATGGTGAGTACAATGTATTCCACAAGCTATGCGTTTATTAATCGCTTCCACGTGCTACAATGTGGTGTACATGTTAAACTATAACATAATAAGCAAGCATAGTCACAATTGCATCTTTACAGTTATATAATCAAAGAATAAAAAATGCATGATCTCATCATACGTCTGTACACTAATAACAAACAAGCATGATTACAATTTTATAATCAAAGAAGCAAAACTGTATAATTTCATCATATGTCGGTACACTAACATATGACCAAGATATTACAATTACATGAGAATGTACTGAGACTCAAAATTAATACAATACTTATGGAAAATATTTGATAAATAGATTGTCAAGTGATCAATAACGATTTAGGATTTTTCACCCAATGACTTCTCATTTTTCTCTACTTGTAATTTAAGATTGTATATAACCACCCAATGACTTATCCGAAATACTTATATATAACCAATACTCCAGACAAACCTTAATACGCATGAATGTTTAACCTACACACAGGGCCATCTCGCTGCAAGTTGAGGCCTAAGGCGAAATTTGTATAGGAGACTTTTTTGATATTTAATAAATTAAATATATATATATATATATATATATATATATATATATATATAATATTAATTAAAAATTAACTGCATATAAAATAGAAAATTTTTATTTAGCAATTGTTTTTTATGATAAAAAACTATGGAAGAATTTTAGATGCGGAGGACTCCTGATGCAATTAATGTAGAGGACTCTCATGACCTATACAGATCATTTTTTGGCCCCATTGGCCTTATGGATGTTCAATCCACCTATTGGTGGATTAAGACACTAAAAATTAGCTTGATTGATAATTTCTAACCATTGGATTTACTACCCAAAAAAACATGCTTGAATCCAACGGCTAAAATCAATCCTAAAAAAGTACTAAAATCTATGGCTAAGAACCAATCATGTTGAATTTTGGTTTGTATATCGAACATGGGGTGGGCTAAACATCCATGTGGTGAGTGGGCCTAAAAAAATAGTGCCCCAAAAAATGCAATTATACACCATTATTTATGCGAAAAACTTTAATGCCTAGGACAAAAATGTCACGTTTCACATTAATTCTAGCAAATTATTTCCGTGAGTTGAATCTACGCACCAAAAATAGTCGTCGTTATGCGTGCATGGACTGTGGATGGGACTTTCTTATATGGACAGGTGGAGGGGCCCTTTCACTGAAATATATTAAAAATCAGAAAGGGCCTCTTAAAACATTTCAAGAATTTTGGGGCCTTAGGTAGCCGCCTCAATTGCCTAATGGTTGAGCTGGGCCTACCTACTCACAAAACATCATATTATCTGATAAATATAACAATAACATATTAAACAACATTAACATTCATCAAATTATTTACATTTAATTTAAAAGACTAACATTATGAATTTTTGCTTTTGTCCTTTTCCTTCCATTCAACTTTTTAAATACGATTTTTATTTTTTGAAATTTTCAAAACAACCCCTAAACATATTTTAAATTATTTTTTTGTCCTTTCGGTAAAGATAAAAATTTTAAATTAACCCACCAACAAATTTTAAATACCTTTTGGGTCCTTTTAAAAAAATTTAAATCAATCCACCAACGATTTAAAGTACTTTTTATGTATTTTTTTTATTTTTTTAAATTAATGAATAGTGTTTATTAAAAGGGTGAATGGTGATTTAAAGGGGGGACGATTGGAGTTCAACAAGGTTTAGAGGGGACTTCTCCTTTCAAATTTGAAGAAGGTGTTTTATTTAAGGGGCGGATTGGATCGAGATGTTCTTTTCATGATCTTGGAGTGGTTTGCTAAGAGTTGAGAAGAAGAATTTTATATTCTTCATAGCACAAAGTGTGGCTCACAATAATCTAGACGTACCACATGTTGAAGTGGGTTACACTTGTTTTAAGAAAATAGATTTTACAAAGTGATGCATGTGGACCACCACCTGATCAACATGTGATCTTGATCATGGTTTTAAAAACAGCCATTATAACGAAAATAATGTCCGTTATAACAGATTCGGACCTCCCCCCTTACGTTATGTACTATTAAAATGCCTAGAAAATAGTGGCCCTTATTTTTCATTATTTTTTCGTTCTAATGAATATGTCCGTTATTTTCTAGAAAATTTTGTGAAAAAAATGGCATTTATTTCTGTTATTTGCCATTATTTTTCACTATTTTCCATTTTTGAAAATTTCAGCACCATTTTTCCTTTTTTCCCATTTTTTGCCCATGACCGTTTTTACCGTTACTAGTGTTTTTGCCCGTGCTATGCACGGGTACTCTGTAGTATATGAAAAATTAATACTAAATTTTTTCTATAACAAATATATGTACATATTTTTATTAAATTATTTATTTTAAAATATGTTAATTCTTTTATAAAATTATATATTTTTATTTTTTAGATAAATTTTTAACTTAGTGATGGAAGACTTTAGTTTTGGATCAGCCAATGCATCTGGGTGCCAATGTACTTTTTAGAAATTGTCAGATTCTTTATGTTGAGGATATAGGCCTGAGCTTTCTTGTGCCTACTGTGCAAATGAAGACGAAAAATGATCATAGATTTGGGTATAGGCATCTTGGGTATAAAGAATGTTGAGGGAAAGATGTATTACAATATTTTTTAAAAAAATAGAAAAGGAAAAGAAATAACATTTTAGGAAATAAATTTTGATTAAAGATTTATTGGAGAGATTTTATCTAAGAGGCCTTTTTATTGGAATGTTTATTAGAGAAATGAGAATTAATTGGAGAAATCTAAGAGAGGTTTTCATTTGAGAGTTTAAAGAGAATTTATTGAAGCGATACTTATGGTAGGGAGAGAAGTTTTTGGAAGTTCGAATGATGTGATAATGTTGCAAAATGAATGGTGAGTTTGCCACGTAAGCACAACATTTTAGAGTGGTGATCACATGATCCCGGGGTGCATGTGGTACCCATTCAATATGTGCCAGCTGTCGGGCTCGGGGAACACCCATTTTGGCATACCCAAATAGAAGATGAATCAATGATTGATTTTTGGTGGGGACGATTTCCTCACCATATAGATCACCCCAACAAAAAAGCAGCCCATTCTAAAATTTCGAACCCCATCAAATGTGGTTTGCAAGTTACACGGTAAAAAAAGATGGTCCATAATTCTTCAGCTTCTAAACCGGTCCATGAATAGGAGAATGATTTGAATTTTTGTGAGGATGATCTCCTCACCATAGAGATCATTCCCACCAAAAATCAGCCATTGATTCATCTTCTATATGGGTACGCCAAAATGGGTGTCCCCCGAGCCCGATCCTTTTTGTTTTTAGGGTTCGAAAGAGGGACTTCAAAATCAAAAAATTTATACATAAGCCTAACTCGTAAAATGTCTCCCAAAAATTATTGTATTGCTACTGCTGCCGATTTGAAGATTGGCTTCGATCGCTTCTTCGGCCCCATTTTGTTGCTTCATATTACAATGGTAATATATTTTAGAGCACTATCAACACGATATTGACATTAATCGGTTCAGTGCAATCGTTTTTTCCAGTTCCTATCCAACAATCGATCCATACAAAAAGAAAAACGAAAAAATTAAGAAACACATTAGATAGAACCGAATGAAAAACAAATAAAAAATATTTACCAAGGTTAACTGGAAAATGAAATAAACGTGACTGTTGATGGAGATCTCTTGATGATATATTACAAGTGTTGATATAAAGCACTCAATCTTTCATTTCTTGAAAGAGAAAAGAATGGTAAATGGAAAGACGTGTTGGGAGAGGGATAAGTGTTAGTGAGAAAGGAGCATTAGAATTGTTTGAGAAGGTACTGAATAGATTTTAGGAGTTGGGGAAAGATTTTTAAGGAATGTTGAAATAAAATAACATATTGGGAGAATAGGAAGAGACATCTTTATAGAAACGTTGTAGCCGTTTGGATGAGAGAGAGATAGAGGAATATAGAAAGACATAAGAGAGAGGTTGACGTTTATGAATGATAGGAGAGATTTTAGAAATGGTGTGAAGGAGAAGGTGGATCGATTTGGGGCTAAGGGGTATTTTGAGAAAAAGAGTAAAAAACCAAGGATAAAATAGTAATTTTTTTTTTTTTCAGATACGACATTTAGTAGTACTAGTAGGTGCACACATGCGTTGCACGTGGATAGTTAGAGTTGGATTAAGGAATCCGATGAACCTATTTCGTATTTAATATAAGTTTTTATAAAATCTAATATATATTTATTCTTTTAATTGCATAGATTAAGTGTGTATGAAGTTTTTGAGAATAGTTTAAGAAAAAGAGTTGGAATGGAGAAAATCATTTTTTTTTTAAAAGAAAGAGTAAGAATGAGGAAATGCCGACTTAGATTTTTAAGGAGGGCTTTAAATGGTTCTGAAATCGAGAAATAAATGAAGAATTTAAGAAAAAAATGAAGGAGAGGGAGAGACATTGGAAGAGGAATTTTAAAAAGGGCATTTAAGAAATTAATGATAGATGAAGGCATGGTTTAAAATAACGTCGTTATAACGAAAATAACGGCCGTTATAACAGATTCGGACATAACTGGTTCCGTTATACAAAAAATAATGGATTTTAGTTATAACGGCTGTTATTTTTAAAATAACGGACGTTATAACGAAAACAACATGGTTATATTTCTATTTAAACCTTGATTATAACGGCCGATATTTTCCGTTATTTTCTAATATTTTTCATTTTATTCCGATATTTTCTGTTATTTTCTAATATTATAATTTATAGCAAAAAATGGGTGGGACCGTGGGATTTGACATTTTGCAAAGGGAGTTGATTTAATTAGGGTAGGCTATTGTAGGCAGCTAGTGTAGGCTATCCAGTGGAATAAAGCTTTGACGGCAGGCCTATGACAAAGCACAATATGAGCCCCGTGGAACACTCTTAGAGGACTCTGACTGTATGGATGTTTGGCCAATCATTAGGTGGACCTACAAACCAAAAATCAGCCCGATTAGTAATTTCTAGGCGTTGGATTGGAATTGTTTTCATGGGTTAATTTTAACCATGGAAAATTTGAGCATTATTGACTATTATTTGAGGTACAAAGATCCAAAGCTTTGAAATCACAAATCAATCTGATTTTTGTTTGTAGATCCATATAAGGATTGGAAAAACATCCATATGGTCAGAGTCATCTAAGAGTATGCCACGTGGCTCTATTGCACCCTGTCATCGGCTTTGATGACAGGGCCCTGTCATCAAAGTCTTACTCTATTTTTTAGGGTAGGTTACTGTATGCTTCTGCAAAAGGAGTTGATTGTTTTAGGGGAGCAAGACTTGCCTGACCACCCACAATAATGCCACGTGGAAATTTATTAGAGGATACTGACCGTATAGATGTTTGGCCAATCCATAGGTGGACCTATAGACCCAAAATAAACCTGATCAGTGATTTCTAAGCGTTAGTTGAAGTCATTTTCGTTGGTTGATTTTAACCATAGGAATTTGAGCATTATTTACCATTATTTCCATATAAAGATCCAACGGTTTGAAATCACTAATCAGGCTGATTTTTGGTTTGTAGTTCCACTTCCACTTACAAATTGGACAAATATCTATATGGTCGGTGTCCTCTAATAAATTGCCACGTAGCTTATATTGTGGGTGGTCAGGTAGCTACCTGACGGGCAAGTCTTGCTCTTTTTAGGGTAGGCTTGTAGGCTTTTCAGTGAGAATTGATGCTCAATTGTCATTTCAAAAGGCGTGCATAGGAGGGTCGTGATGTAACAAGGTATACCTGAGATCTTTTCATTTGCAGAAGCGGCAATGTTGGTAGTCACTGCTGCCATCTAGGCCCACTGACGGCATGGATGTTTAGCCAACACCTCAATAGACATTCATACCAAAAATCAGCTTGTTTAATGGTTTTTAGCCGTTGGTTTTAGTACTCAAAAAATGGTTGCATTCACCGGCTATAAGAACGCCTTAAAAAGTGCTAAAAAGTATTAAAATCTAATGGTTATAGATTACCAACAAGGGTGATTTTTGGTCTGTATATCCACCAAGGGGTGCGATGAACATCCATGCGGTCAATGGGCCAAAATGACACTGGTGACTACAAAAAATGCCGCTTCCGCAAATGAAACAGTTTTCAGACATACCTTGTTACATCTTTTTCCTTTAAAATTTTAAGGTTGTGTGTTTTTTTCCCACTTGTCGTGGTACAAAATCAGCCACGTGGGAAACTCAGAGGACAAACCAAAAAATCAACTTGATTAGTGATTTCAAACCACTTGATCTTTGTACCTCAAATGTTGATCAATAATGTCAAATTTCCAACGGTTAAAATCAACCCACGAAAATAATTTCAGTCCAACGCCTAGAAATCACTTATCGGGCTGATTTTTGGTTTGTGGGTCCACCTAAGGATTAGCCAAACATCCATATGGTTAGAGTCCTCTAATAGTGTGCCATGTGGCTCATATTACCTTATAAAGTTTTATTATTGCATTTTAGAAAAAGAAAGCTAAAATAACGGCCGTTATAACCGTTATTTTCTGTTATTTTCCGTTATAACGCCCGTTATTTACAACAACAATAAAATAGATTTTAAGATCCATTTTTTCCGTTATTTTCCCGTTATTAACATTTTCTGTTATAATGGAAAAAACAATAACGCCCCCAGTCCGTTATACCGGTCTTCTTTAAACCTTGGATGAAGGAGAAGGAGAGACATTTTAGGATAGAAGTGTATTGAAAGTAGGGCCCGGGCTGAGGGATATTTTAAGAAAAATAGGAAAAAAACCAGGGATAAAAAAAGGAAGGAGAGAAGGAGTGGAGAGACATTGAGAGAGGAATTTTAGAAGGGGCATTTAAGAAATTGATGATAGATGAAGAAGATGGAGAGATGTTTTAGGATAGAAGTGTATTGAAAGTAGGGGCTTAAGGATATTTTGGAGAAAAGAGAAAAAAATCAAGGATAAAATAGGAAAAAAAAGTTTTTTCCAGATACCGACATTTAGAAGTAGTATAGATAGATAACATTGAAAATAGTAATAACAGACTAGCAAGCAAACAGTCGTACCAAAAATCAGCTTGTTTGATGATTTTTAGCCCTTAATTAGTGTTAGTACTCAAAAATATATTTCAATAAGTTAAAATTCATATGTCCTTTATTGTTTTTCCTATTTTTCATTTTAAATATAAGATTTTACTATTTTGAATTTTTAACTTCCCCTTTTCCTTCTTTATTTCACTTATTTTTCCTATTTTTTGTAAACTTATTTAATAAATATAACCTAGTCCAACCAAATCAGAGTGTGTGGTGAGGCCGAGGTGGTCCGCCGTACAAAACACACGTGCCGAGATCTGCTGCCCTGTCATCTCCCTTGATGACAGGCCCGGTCATCAAAGTTTTATCCCTCATAGAGGATGAATCGATGACTGATTTGTGGTGAGGATGATCTCGTCACCAAAAAGATAACCCCAACAAAAAATCAGCCCATTCTGAAATTTCTAACCACGTTAAATGTTTTTTCAAGTTACACGGTAAAATCGACCGTCCATAATTCTTCAACTTCTAAACCAGTCTATAAATATTAGAATGATTTGAATTTTTGTGAGGATGATCTCCTCAACATACAGATCATCTTCACCCAAAATCAGCCATTGATTCATCTTCTATGAGGGTACACCAAGGTGTTGATCAAATATGTTGGTCAGCGGAAACCTACCCTTATTCAAATTGGATATAAGCATATCTGAATTCAAATTCATTTCAAAAGCTTACGGATATTCTAAATCAATATTCAAATTCGATTAACTTATCAGATATTCCGATTCGTCCATTAAGTAAAGCGGATTCCAATAATATCCGATAAGGGTAAGGTTCAATTCCCTAGGATATTTTGACCCATGCTTAATTTGTGACTCATAAAATGACTCATGGGGACATGTAGATGAGATAAGGGCTGTTTATTTATTTTTTATTTTTTAGTTTTTAGTTTTTAGTTTTTTTTGGTAGGCAATGTGGTTTAGGCTTGGACCGCTAGACCAGTCAGGTCGTGGGCGGATGCCACAGAGAACCAGGCTATACCTGGGCCGGTCAACATCGGGCCGGTGAGGGGATTTCAACTCCTGGCACAGCTGCTCAAGGAGGAACCTACCTTTGTGGGATTGAACCCACGACCTCCCACAAGAGGAGGGTACACACTAACCATCTCAGCTAGACGGGGTGCAGATAAGGGTTGTTTATGTAATGATATTATTGTCCAAATGGATATAAACCTTATAAAAAATAGGGCCAGGCTCCAAGGACCGGCCTTTTTAGATCGGCTCCCATTACAAGACACAATATGAGCCACGTGGCATACTCTTAGAGGACTCTGACCGTATGGATGTTTGGCCAATCCTTAGGTGGACCTACAAACCAAAATCAGCTTGATTAGTGATTTCTAGGGCTCTTGGGATTGGCCAAACATCCATACGGTCAGAGTCCTCTAAGAGTGTGCCATGGTGGCTCATATTGTGTCCTGTAATGGGAGTTGGTCAAAAAAGGCCAGTCCCTAGAGGCAGACCCTAAAAAATGAAGCCCATTCCAACATTTTTAGGCTTAACAAAAGTGGATTGCAAGTCGAAAAAGTTTGGACCGTCCATTTTCACTGTTAAATTTAGGTCTATTTTCGATAGGGTTAGAAGTTTTAGAAATTTTTCAATTTTTTTGAAGTGATCCTTAACTCATCTGCATGGGGACCGAAGTGAATATATCAATATCTGAATCTGTATCTGAAAAACAATCGAATATAAAAACTGATCCGAATAGAATTTGATATCCAAAATTTTTGGATAATACCATTACCAAATCAAAATTCGAATTTCTGAATAATATAAAAATCCAAATCCAAATTCACGTCAAGCCGCGTGAATTTCTAGGCTTAATACATACGTCACTTCTGCGATATAATCAACCCAGGAGACCATGAAAGACCTAATAGCTCATATAAACTCAAAAATACATCTGTATCCCCATCTCTGCTATATAAATATATCAATGCAGTACCAAAATGCCCCAATGCTAATAGTCTCATGCACTCTCATGCGCCATGGTTGTTCATCAGCATCTTCCCTGTCAACCCACAGCCCAGGGCAGCGTTAGGTATCTTCTTGACACGCTCGACACCTTCGGCGAAGATTACACCCATACCCATATGCAAATGAGGTTCGATATGACAATGGAAAGCCCAGACACCAGGATTATCGGCGACAAACCTTATCGCTGTCCATCCATATGGAAAGATCACCACTGAGTTTCTCAACGGTGGATTCTTCAAGTTCAGCCTCTTTGAATCCTTTTGTTCTGAAAACTTTCCTTCTCCATATCCCAACACCCAAAAGTCATGCCCATGCAAATGCCATGGGTGTATCTCGCTAACGTTCTCCGATAATGCATTAGCATTCTGAAGAATCACATCGACCGTGCTGTTGAAATCGAACATGTAAATACCGCTCCCGTGCGTCGAGTTTGGATTAATCGGCGGTCGCATTACGTCGTAATTACTCGAGAAGTTATCCGGTGGGCTTTGGTGATCAAATGCTCCTTTTAAGCTGAATTTGAGAGAACCGAGATAAGGAGTTGGAGGCAAGACTAAGGAGACATTGTTGATGGCCCATTTGGTGTTGCCATTGATCTTATTCTGGGTGTTTAGGAGGTAGATCCGACGGTCGTAAGAGGTTGGAGGCTTGGGGGAGCCTAGCAAGGCAAGAATTTTGTTGGAGAAGGATTTGCTGTGGTGATAATCATTCCATGCAGGAGAAATGGGAGGTGGGGAGGTTGGAAGCTTGAATGGAATGTTGGGGTGGTAGTTTAAGATGGTTAGGCCTTGTGGGGTCTTAGGTTCCCTTCCTCGCACGCTTACAGACACCCAGTAGTTCATTGATGGGTCCTTATCTGTGGTGATAAGGACGGAGTAGCTCTCTCCGGAGTAAATATCCATGTCCTTGATGACCACTGGATGAACGTAGTTCCCATCAGCTTCGACCAACACCATGTCATGATGCTGAAAAAATACCGAAAAAAAGTTATATTTTTCATTAGAGAATATATATCATGCATGGATGACCTTAATTTGTTCCCCTTGCCTCACCCATTTGGTTGAGGAGATGCCTCAACCCCCAATCATGTTGTGACATGTGGAGGGGAGGGCAATGCCTTTGATAATGCCATCTGGCAAATCATCTTTGGCCCACATTCATTTATGGTTGGCAGTAAATGAGTAAAATTCAACATAAATATTCAAGAATCTACAATTCATTCCATAGGAATTTTAAAGGTAAAATGATCCGAGGGTTCAGAAAAGTGTTTGTATATCAGTGGTTCGCAAACATAAAATCAGGTCGACTTGATATGATGCTTATGGATGGTCATCACCATCTATAATATTTAGGGTTTAGGGTTTAGGGTTTAGGGTTTTGAAAATGTTGGATAGATAGACCATGATTCTAAAAACTCAACCAGACAACTCGAAATTCGTCAATTAAAGATATCAAGGCTCTTCCAAAGTTTAGTATAAAAGTCATTTTATTTATAATTTTCACATTTTTTACCCTTTTTGTAAAGTTCATGGGTATACGACACCCCGGATGGGAGAACCGAATATTTATCATTCCGATTTTGGGTCCACTTGTTTAGGAAACAAAACCTTATCATACCCGAACATAATAGGTTCCGATTCTAGGTACCTTGATTCCCGAACTGGAATCGACCGCATATAACATGCACACACATGTACACACGTGCACACACACATGAACTAACATGAGGTAAGAAAGGATTATTTGGTCATGAATAACTCAAAGAAAAAAGAATAAGGAACCGAATTTTAATAAAGAATATTTTGTCTTTAAAGATAAGATGGTGGGGGAAATAATATCATTAGGAAGTCTTTGTGTATTTTGTTAAAGTTAAAGGGGAATTTTAAGATAGTTTTTCTTGGGTTGGTAAACTCTAGAATTGTCTGGTACGGACCATCGATCAATACCTTTTATTATTTTTACAAGTCCAAAAAGTAAATTGAAAAAGGACATGGAGAAGATCTCAAAAGGAACAAACAAGGAAACAAGGAAAAGAAATCAAGGAACACTAACATAAACACCATGTCCCCCAAATGGTGTCTCTCATCTTTGGAAAAATCTTACCCGAGCTGAATAAAAATTAAATGTTTTAATGCTAATGAGAGTATCCTGAATTGAGTTCTCCTTATCTCTAAAAATTCTCCAATTTCTCTCCATCCATAGACCCCACATAACTGCAAAAGGCAGCATCCTCTACAGAATTTTCCCTATCTGTGAGAGAGCAGGTTTAGGCTAACATCTCAACAAGGCCCCAATAGGGATGCTGAGAGAATAATCAAAAGAAAGTTGATTGAGATAGTTTGGAGAAAATTTACCGAGACGTGAATTTTTATGCGCTAAATAGCAGCACATAAAAAATTCTCCTCAGAATAAATTTTTTCAAAATGATTTGGACATGCACAACAAAGACGAATGATAGTACAAGAAAAAAAGGTTAAAAAAGACGAATTAAAGTAGTAAGAAAAGATTTAAAGAACTATAGTTTAAAAGTAAGATATGGCTGAAGGTAAAATTTAATGTCGACGTGGACAACACATTACAAATGATGACGATAAAACGACGAGGTTTTGACTTATTTAATACTAAGCAACATCAGATACCCTTGCAATTGGATCAAACGGACATGAGTATGAGTTCACTTTTGCGAGTCCACGGAACCTGTCCCTATTAAATATTGTCCAATTGTAAAACTACTCCAATAAGAAGGAATAAAATAATTTCTTTGCTTTGTTCAAAAGCAATCTCAACTTTTCACTTCTCAAAAGAGACTGTATCATCTTAACGTTTCACATGCCTTACATGTGGTCCACTGATCTGGACCACTCAAATGATGACTGATGAATTATACCCACCTAAGACCTAACACTAACCGGAGGATCTGATCTAGAGCTAAGGTTGTGTTTGGGTAGGCTTAAAAACTACAATAAACCAGCTTTTAAGGTTTTATGAAAAAAACTATGACAAACAGAAGTCATTTATGAGCAAGTTCTGCAAATAGCTTTTGCAGGAAGCCGTTCTTATAGATTTTCTGTCATACCAGAATCATCCTTTTACAAGTGTCTTAAGTGCAATTAAATTACTTTTAGGGGTAAAATGGATATTTACTACAAAAAAGCACTAAGAAAAGGAGCACTTTTCTTGTAAGATTGTCAAACCGTACAAAAATAGCTTGGACAGCTAGCATGAACATGGTTCACAGATCAGACCATTATAGTCTGGATCTTTTTAAGCCCATGCCCATCAGTTGGCCCACTTATTCAACGGTCCCGATCTCGGGTCCTCGTGTTGCTGTAGAAGTATGGGTTGCCATGCATTCTCCAAGCATGCTTCTACAGCAAATGGACAAAAATATGTGAGGAAAGAGGGCATTTCTGTCAAAAAGCCTGGAAAAGGTCAAAAAGCTCATTGAAAAAAAGAATCAAGGCTCCTGATGTAACAAGGTATACCCGAGACTTTCAAATACCGAAGCGCATTTTTATTACTCACCGCTGTCATCTGGGCCCACTGACCGCATGGATGTTTAGCCCAACCCTCGGTAGACATTCATACCAAAAATCAACGGCTATAATCACGCCTTAAAAAGTATTAAAATCCAATGGTTAGAGATTACCAATCAAGGTGTTTTTTTATGTGGTATATCAACCAAGGGGTGGGCTAAACATCCATTCGGTCAGTGGGCCCAGATGGTAGCAGTGACTTCCGCATTTTGAAAAAGTCTCGGGTATACCTTGAATCAATTCCCTGCGCGCATTTGGTAATAAAGCTTAACAAGGCAAGGAGAAGAAAAAAGTGAGAGAATGTTGACCGTACAAAAGTATCCTTCTTTGGCCTAAAACACCAATCATATAAATGTCATGGTCCCACAGTCGTTGTTGCATACGAAGCAAACACAACCCATGTGATGCACAAATCCAGACTGCCCATTTGATCATGGGCCAGCCCTTAGACAGCCCATTTATTGGACGGTTTGATCAGTAATGGATGTTGACTTGTTCCATTATAATATAATGCCCCATGACTATCAGATATTTTTCCATTATAATATATAATGGGCATATCTTGTCGTTTATTACTTTTTTTAAATAATAATAAATATTAATATTAATATTAATAATATAAATATATAAAATAATAATAATTAAATAAAATAAATATTTTATTTATTACCCCAATGGCCAAGTTGAGAGAGGCAAGTGAAGTGCTGCTTGCAATCCTCAGTCTGTACGTCTTATTAGGTAGCACATGGAGAACGTGGGGTGCGCACTGCGCATCTCCTTTGATCTTACACAGATTCGACGAGTTGCTAAAATGCGCAGCAAGGGAGCAGTTGTACTGTCCTCTCCCATTGATCAACAGAGACTGTAAAAGGAACACCAAAAAGTTCAAAAAAATAAATAAATAATATGAAGATGTAGTACAGCGAACATATAATAAAATATGTGTATGTTATACCTGGGGTTCACCAATCCAACGGAATGGATTGGAAGAGAGACCAACTTCTTGCTCGTGGACGCTTTGATGCCACCAGTCACTCAAGAGCAGGTTGAACTCTCCGTCGTAATGGAAGGGCTCCTTCTCACCCTCTGCAACATCGACGATCAGAGATCCATACAAACCGGCTGATCTTTGCATCCCATAGTGCCCATGGTAGAAATATGTTCCCGCCTACACCATAACAAGAAAAAAAATAATTAAAAAAAAAAAAAAAATTACTTTTATCCTTCTCCTTATTGTTCAAAACGAGTAGAACTTTGCTGACCGGCGCCGGTCAGAATATGAGCCACGCTGCATAGTATTAGAGATTTTTGCCCCTACCCTAGATGGACATACAGACCAAAAATTAGCCTGTTTAGTGATCTATAAGCGTTGGATTGGAGTCGTTTCAATGGGTTGATTTTTAACCGTGGAATTAGTGTGCCACGTGGCTCATATTTTGGTCAGTCAGCAAAGTTCTACTCTTTTGGTTGACATTTTTGTGCAAGAAAAAAAATTATTTTTACATGGAAAAGCTCTTAATTTTTTTTTATTTTTTTTTGGGAGTACAAAAATGGTGATCCAAACAGACCCTGTAATTTAAAAAAAGAAAAAAACAGCTTTTACCTTATCGACTTTGAACCTGTAAACAAAGGTCTCCTCTGGATTAATAACACACTGCGAGATGGATGCAGTTCCATCTGCCCATGGCGTTTCAAACTGTAACAAAATATCCAGCAAAAGAAGAACTGTACGTTAAGCTTCTCTTTAGAGAGAGAGAGAGAGAGAGAGGAAAAAAACTGTTAAGCTTCTCTTTGGAGAGAGAGAGAGAGAAGAAGAAGAAGAAGACGAAGGGTTAAGCTTCTCTTTGTATATATATATAGCGAGAGAGAGAGAGAGGGTAGTAGACCTGTCTGATACCATGCCAGTGAATGACAACTCCTTCAGTGTGGAGCTTGTTAGTAAGCTCGACGACTATGGTATCACCGGCTTTTGCTCGGATGGTAGGGCCAGGAAACTGCCCGTTGATCCCCATGACGACATGCTCGAAACAATCGGGTGACCAGAACAGATACCCCACTTCCCATTTGAAATGCCTAGCCTTAGAAGCAAAAGAGAAACGAAATAAAGCTGAGAAGCAACACAAGACAAGGAGACATCTCAAGAAACTGAAAAGTGAAGCCATTCTTTAAAGAAGATAGCAAGCAAGGGTAGCTACAGGGAAAAGATAAGGAGATTTTGAGGAACAGAGGAAGGATAAAAAAAAAGTTAAGGAAATGGAAGGGTATCCTAGCTGATTCAACTGGTGCAGTGCTTGTAACTTTATATAGCAATTTTGCTTGACAGAGGGGTCGATCGCTTTTTTCTGTAGGGAGGTGATCTGTGTGAGTGTGACTGTGTTAGTGGTTGGAAGGATATATTCTTTCTTCCACACGACATGGGATACTGGCCATCCTGTGTGGGGGTACCCTTCCGTCCTCTTGCGGAATAATAATAAGTAAAAAAAAAGTAATATGTGGAACAATTTTCCATGTGGAACACTCTTTTGGGCCCACTGACCAATGAATGATTAAGGACCTACACCAAAAATCAGCCTGATTAGTGATCACTAGCCGTTGGATTCAAACATTTTTTTTATGGGGTGATTTCTAGACGTTGATAACCAATCGATATACTAAAATGGCCTGGGCACCTTAGCACTACCCCTGGAAATTAGCTAAAACACCCAGTACCACTTTGACTGTGAGTCAACTTTGTTGACTGACAAACAAACATGACGAGTGTATCAACCACCCCATGTTGATTTTTTTATGTTTTTTTGTGCAAGCCACTAGGATATGTTAATATATAAAGAAGGAACAACCTAAGCCCTCGTCGAAAGGGCCACTCTTATCCTTTGACAAGGCTGAGGATAGAGGAGGCTCAGTGAAGAGGATGAGTGAAAAGTTTAGCCAGTTGGGCAATATAGTATGAGCAACCAACCACAGAAAAATAAAGTCATTTTAGCACCACCTCCTGAAAAATAGGTCGTATTACTAAGACCCACTGTAACATTTTAGAAATTAGGATCAGCCCTTTGACCATCAGTCAACTATGTTGACTAACACTATAATTTATTTGGTTAGTCGTAAAAATGCGTAATCGAGGGCATAAAGTTCCCGAAAATCAATTGTCCCTGTGAAAAATTATGTAGGGGTGATGCATAAAGTTTGCGAATTAATATTTTGTAAGAACTCAATTGCCTAATCGCCATCCAATTAGTGCATGTAACTAGTGGGGGAACCAGGATTTTATGAAAGGGTGGGCAAGGCGACAAGTATCGGTCAACCAAAATAGGGCATTTCAATCATTTTGATCATAAAGTCCATCAGTTTTTTAAATTATTCTTGATGGAGCACAGTAAGAACCACGTGACACACTCTTAGGCCCTGCTTGGTTCGCTGCACTTGGGTAGTGCTAGTGCAAGTGCAATGAATTGTGTTCCAATCACTTGCGATGTAAGTCACTTACAATTGTTTGGTTCACGCCATGTAAATAGATGCAAATGAAGTTTAGCTGATTGGTTGGTATTGCATTGCAAATGAATGCAATGGATTATTTTATTTCTTGATTTTACAAAAAAAAGTGCACACTAAAATTATAATTGTAATATTATTGTTATCATTGTTGATTTCATTATTATTATTATTATTATTAACATTAATTATTGTCATTATAATCATGGTTTAAAAAATTGCCATTATAATGGATTCGGACCTCCCCCGTTATGTTATGTACCGTTAAACACTTAAAAATAACAGCTTTTATTTTTGGTATAACTGACGTTATTTTCCATATTTTTCCTGTTATAACGACAGTTATTTTCTGAAAAATTTTATATATAAAAAAAAATGGCCGTTATTTTAGTTATTTTAATTTATTCAAATTTAAAATTTTGAATTTCAACACCATTTTTTCCATTTTCCCTGTTATTTTCCCTTTTTGTCTCTGAGCGTTAAAATTCGTTACAAGGGCTCTTATAACGGAAAAAATGATAATGCCCCAAGTCATTTATACCGTTATAACGGCCCCTTTTAAACCTTGATTGCAATTATTATTATTATTATTATTATTATTATTGTTGTTGTTGTTGTTGTTGTTGTTGTTGTTTTGGAGGGGAAAGCTTGGGGTTAGGGGGACCCCCACCAGCTATATAAAAAAGGGTTGGGATCGGGGAAAACCATTTTGGTGTACCCACCTAAAAGATGAATCAATGGCTGATTTTTGGTGAGGATGATCTCCTCACCATATAGATAACCCCCACAAAAAATCAGCACATTCCAAAATTTCTAACCCCCTCAAATGTGGTTTTCAAGTTACACGGTAAAAAATAGACAGTCCATAATTCTTTGACTTCTAAACCAATCTATGAATATTAGAATGATTTGAATTTTTGTAAGGATGATCTCCTCGCCAAAGAGATCATCCTCACCAAAAATCAGCCATTGATTCATCTTCTATGTGAAAAATAAAAAACTAAAAAATAAAGAAATAAAAGATAAAAAGATAATAATTATAATAATAATAAATAATCACAGTAGTGGTGGTGGTTGTTATTATTATTATTATTATTTTAAATGTTGAGCTAAGACAATGCACTTGCTTGCTGCAGTTTTTGGGCTTCACTTCCTTACACCTATTTTGTTAAGGACTCGCAAGGGCTTGTCAACCACTTGCACGGCAGTTCATTGCACACCTCCAACCAATCACTTTCAATCCCAAAATTGTGGCAAGTGTGTGCATTGTACTCAATTTGCAGTGAACCAAGCAGGGCCTTAGAGACCAATAACCTTATGGATGTTTGGCCCATCCCTATTTGGACCTATAGACCAAAACTCAGCCTGATTAGTGATTTCTAACCATTGGATTGAAGTGTTTTTCATAGGTTTATTTTAACCCAACGGTAAAGAGCTACTTTTTTTCTCGTAAGCAGCATACTTAAAAACTGATTCCAATGATCCCATCAATCTATTCTTTTGGATGGTTGATGAAAGCATGGAACTACTTATGATTAGGACTGTAAACGGATATTATTCAAATCGAATATAACTGTGGGGGGAAAAATATCTGATCTTATCCCACATAATCTTCGAGGTTAAAATGACTTGTATCTTGAGGTGGATCAATCGAATTAATTGAATCTGAAGCTTCAGGACCTGAATTCCTCCTTGCTGTGGCTGGTAGGATAATCTCTCCAAAGATGGTGGTAGTGTACCTGTTGACAATACTCCGACGCTTAGGTTAGTGAATGTCTAGATCTCACAGGTTGAACACACAAAGTTAACATATGATAAATGATTGATTATAGATTATAGATTATAGATTGGGAGAGTGAGCTCTTTTTTTCAATTCTAGATGTAGTATATTTATAGCTTGTGAATGATTTGTCCCCTATCCCATGTGTTAACTTCTCATTGGTTAGATCTAATCTCAGAGGAATCTTGTCTAACATAAGCTATTCCTGTTGGATCTGAACCTCGTCCATTCAGTTACATCTCGAATGCTTACATGGCAGCTACGTGTCAGATCTGTTGCCAAGTGGCACCTTTTACAAATACGTCAATGTGTAATTAATCTATTGGTCAAAGTACTTATTTGTTCGTAGAGTAGTTTGATGTCATTACTTGTCAGGAAAGTAAGAAAGCTTCGACCGTCAAGTATAATGTTGAAGATCTTGTCAGGAAGGGTTGATCGCCGGCCTTGTCCGTTAAGTTGAGAGACTTGTCGGAAAGTGTTGATTGCCCTTGACCGTCAAGTTGAGAGACTTGTCGGGAAGGGTTGATCGCCTTCACCATCAAGTATGGTGTTAGTTTATTTGTTGGGAAGGGTTGAATGCCTTGATCGACAAATTTATTGTTGAAGTTAATGCATTTTGTTTCTAACCTTTCCCAAGATGTATTTCCTCGGACGTCTCATCGGACACATGGTATTTTTTGATGTACCTAACATACTGCTAAAAAAGTCGATTGTTGTTTTTTGGCGAGTTTCGTCAATTCATTTATTCATGCGGGCCTCGAGATGACAGGTGTCAATTTTCGGTGTTTCACAAGTGTTGTGTTAGGGACACTTGTAACCATATTATAGACCAGAAAATACGGTACCCACAATAACTATATCCGAACCGAAATGCTAAAAATATTCATTATCCGAATCCGATTCGATATCCTACTGATATTGCGAATCAATATCCGAATTCGAGTCCGATTAATTTATCGACCATCGATCGAAAAATTGGGTATATAATAAATTATTATATTAATATAATAAGAAAAATATATAAAATACACATAATTATTGTATTTATATATAATAAATATAATTATTATAATAAATATCATTTAATATGATATATATAATTGAATATATCATATATATTATATGTAATTATTAACTATTAAATATAATTATTAGATAATATATCAAATCAAATATATCGATATATGAATCCTTATCCAAAAACTATTCAAATATTAAAAAATATCCAAATTCAAATCCGAATCTAATATTAGAAATGTTCGGGTAATAACAAATTTTTTGAATATGGATTTAAATTTTCAATTATCTATTGACATCCATACTTATGATGGTGTCCACATGGTTATATTGCTAATCAGCGTCTCTACACTTAACACATACAAGCTATCAATTCTTTTTGGAGTTCACTTTTCGTCACGATCACCCGTGACCAAAATTAGTGACTAGTGCCTCTCCACTTGATACATACCTCTAACAATGTCAGCCAACTGGCAATCGTGATTCATTTCAAAGTTGGATCTGAGTTTTTTTAGGTCCCCCCCAAAAAATTCAATGTGGAGTACTCCTTGCGGCTTGGTCCACCTCTCGATATGGATCTACACATCAAAAATCAATTTAATTGATGATTTATATTCATTGGAGTTTTTGAAGTCCCCCCCACCAAAATGTCATGTGGAGAACTCTTTAGGATCCACCAACCTTACGGATGTTTGGTCCAGCTCTTGATGGATGTACACGTAAACAATCAGTTTAATTGGTGATATATATCCATTAGATTTTTCGTATTTTAATAGAGTGATTTTTGGCCGTTGGAATTGAGCATTTTTTTATAGTAAGAATAAAGGTTAGAAATCATCGATCCAGCTGATATTTGGTATATAGATCCACCAAGAGGTGGATCAAACATCCATATGGTTAGTAGGCCCTAAAGGGAGCTCCATGTGGCATTTTTGGATGGGGAGACTTCGAATTTTGAAGTCCTCAATGGACAGCAAAAAATTCTCTTAAAGTTGAGGGTAGTCAATTGTCCACGATCGACCCCTGGTAATGGGATTAGTCTGTATGTGTTTGATGGGTTTCAGCCTTAATGGCATGCTCCCCATCTGGTCATGGACCTTTTCCTTTTGGGGTTTTTTTCTTTTTTTGCTTTTAGCATGAGGAGGCGACTGCAAAGTCTGCAATGCAATGGTGTACATTGATTAGACTTGAAGCAATGAGAAAGCTTGAAGCTGTTGGAAGTGATGGTACAAACATTGGATTGTGTGAGACAAGGGAAATTTTTTTTAGGAAAGTGGGAATAGCTGTAAGAGAGTGGGGGAAATTTTTTGAGTATTTTAGTAACACCCCCGAAATTTGAAAGTAATTAGTAATACCCCTTATATTTTCAAACTTTAGGATTACCCTCCTTGACCTAGTTTAACCATCATTTGACTAACGTTAAAACATTACATGCATTACGAAAGGACCATAATATTGCAAGTACAATGCTAACAACGTGTGATTCAAGTCCATCATAACTTAAGTCAACCACTGTTAAACTAGGTCAAGGGGGTAATCCTAAAGTTCGAAAATACACGGGGTATTACTAATTACTTTCGAATTTCAGGGGGGTGTTACTAAAATACCCAAAAATACAATGGAAATAGAGGACTATAGTGGACCCACATAGGGCATTTTTTTGGGCTCTAGTGGCCTTACATAGGGCATTTTTTTGGGCTCTAGTGGCCTTACATAGTGCATTTTTTGGGCCCACTAACCACATAGGTGTTTAGTCCATTCCTTGTTGTTGGACAAGGATACCAAAAATCAACCTGATCCTCAGTCAAACTTAATTTTTAATGTGCTCATGCACCAATGAGTGGGCCCAAAAAAAGAGCTGTCCGACTGCTTAAGGGGGCGTTTGGGAATGAGAAGTAAAAGCACTTCTACGAGTTGATTTTTACTTCCAGAAAAGTCATAGAAATTAAAAGTGTCGGGATGCGTTCTAATTTTGTAGAAGTATTTTCTCTTAGAAGTTAAAAGCTAAAAAATATAGCCTCAGTTTTAAGTTAGTTTTTAACTTTTGAAAAGTAAAAATATGAAACACATCCAAACTAACATTTTGACTTATAAAATTCAATAAGTTACTTTTTCTGCGTGGCCAAACGCCCCCTAAGACTAGTGAGTGGGACCAGTTTGGGAGAGGAGACAGCTGAGCAGTTTACCTTTGTTCTTTCTATACTTTTTGTTCATTTTTTTTTTTTAAATTTTAAAGAAAGGAGAGGGTATGTCGTCTCATGGAAAAAGTTACAAAATGTAGGTCAACTTCTACTCTCGAGGGTTGCCTTTGTAATAGTAAAAATTAATATAGTAACCTTTTTGCTAGAAGCCAAATGAATTACCATTTTTTTAATCTAAAAATACTATTTTAAACCCTAAAACATGGCTTCTCACATGGGTCTTCACTAACCCTTTTTTTTTAATATAAATATTTTTTATACTAAGTATTCTTTTGCAAGACAGTCCCTTAGGTTAGGGTAATCTCCTTTACATGTAACGGTGATTGGTTTGGATCAAGATAAGTAGGGCTGTCAACAGATACTGTTCAAATCGAATATAAGCAAATCCGAAAAAATAAATCTCTAATTTCTGAATTTGATTCAAAATCTGATGGATATTCTGAATCAATATTTGAATTCGAAGCCAGATGTCTGATAATATCTGGTTCGTCTGATAAGTAAATTGGATATATCTAATAAATTATCATAATTATAATATATAACATGTATATAAAACAAATTATATTGTATTTATTATACATTATTATTAGCTCTATTATATTTATATAATAATATATTGACAAAATTAAAGTGTTTATGAAACAAAGAAACATTTCTGCCAGAAATGTGTGCTACCAAACAAGATTATTGTCGATCAAAATTCTTATAATTTGTTGGTTATGGTTATTATATCGAGCATTTGAGGAAGGTGTAGTCTGAACCAAGGTTTAAAGGGGACCATTATAATGGTATAACGGACTGGGGGTGTTACCGTTTTTTCTGTTATAACGAAAAAAAGCTCAAGGGCAAAAATAAAAGGTGTTGTCTTTATAAAGTAATGGTTTTTTTTCTTTCGATCTTTGTTTATTTATTTTATTTTATTTTATTTTTTTGTAGAAGAGAGTGTGAATGCTTAGTTCCATGTCAGGTAGGAAAAGAAAAGGTGTTGTCTTTATAAAGTAAAAAAGCATTTTTAGCGCACATTTGCACTATCACAAACATTTGCGGCTTGAGGTGCACTTTGCACTATTCACACGTAAGCCTTCTCACAAGGAGAATTGAGAAGCTTTTAGTTTTGATCGTTGATTGGTCAATGATTGACCAAGATGACATGGATTGGTCAAATAATGCGATTAGATGTCCCAACGGTTACCTTCAATGGTTAAAGGTGTCCACAGGTCGTGTAGACTTGTGAAATCAATCTGAACCACATTCGTTGTAAGGGACAAAGGGATGGCTACAAATCGATGCAATCAAGATGAAATGACGTTACTCATATGTTCCAACGATCATCTCTGACAGTCAAAGGTGATCCCAAGGTCATGTAGACTTGCGTAATCAATCTGAACCGTAGGATCATCGAATGGCATGGATGAATGGCTACAAATCGATCCGATCAAGATGAAATGACGTATCTTTCCAAAATCCATCTAAACCACCTAGTTTAAACAGATCAGATCTAGATATTAGGATCCAAATGGTGTTTATTGGGAACAGACACGTACTTACCTAAGACAAGGCCTTGGATTAAGACAAACACATTGATTTAACATCAAATTAACACAGAATTGATCAGAAATTTTCGTGCGTAAAATAGAAACAAAGTTCTAGATTACATCAACAAACAATTACAGAATGTTCAGATTACATCAAATTGTGCATAATTCGATCTCAAGCACTGATGATCAATGGGCTTCATTATATATCCTAAAGGCGATCTCTCTATACCCTTTGTGCACTAGCGATTAAGATCGGCAAGGGAGAAACATCGTCTAACATATATCTACCATTTCGAGCCTTGAAGACCATTGATCATCTTCTCCATCTTTATTTTTTCTGATTTCATTCATTAGTGTTAGAACACATATTTTACAACACATTACGCCACATCTAATGTCACTTTTGTACATACAAGGTCATACAGTTTGTATTGTAGTACAACTTGAATTAGGAGTATTTTGAATATTTTATTTTACCAAAGATTATATATATTCTCTAAAGGAGGATTAGGGTTTTACTTGTACATTAAAAGAGTGAGAAAGAGAAAACTATTGTAACCCTAATTCTAATGTAAGCATATTGTCTAACCGCGTTCAATTTTCAACCGTTACAACTTTTTATAGTATAGGTTACAATTTGTTTTCTAGTTTTTTAATTCAAATATTTAAGATTTATTTTTAACAAAATACGAAGTTAAATCAATTTATAAAAAGCAATAAGTATTTTTAAATTTTTTTAAAAAGATTACAAAGTGCCATTTCAACTGGCGTCAACACATTGAAGCCAATTGAAATGGCATCAGATCCAATTTATTTGAAAATAACAAAAAATAACCCTAATCGAAATGATGCCATTTGAAATGGCTTCAAAATTGTTTTGGTGCCATTACAACCGGTGTCGAAACAATTTTGAAGCCATTTCAAATGGCATCAAAACAAATCTTCTTTATTTTTTTTTTGAAAAAGGATGTAACAATGCATATTTGACATTTTTAACTATGAGGAAGCACAATTTTTGTTACTCACCACTGCCATCTAGGCCGACTGACCGCATGGATGTTTAGCACATACCTTGGTGGATATACACACCAAAAATCACTATGATAGGTAATCTCCAACTCTTAATTGTAGACAAAATCTAACGCTGTTTCAATTGGCGTCAGAACCCATTTTGAATTGGGAAAGTTGACGCCAATTGAAATGGCGTTTTGTATTTTTTTTTTTTTTTAAATTTAAAAATAAATATTGTTTGTTCATAAATTGATTTAATTTCTTTCTTTTTTTTAATCTTCCGTTTTATTTTTCGTAGATAATGTAAGCATCGATGCCCATACAAATCAACTCATACAGTTCTCTCAATCTTCACAAACAAGCACATACACTATATATGGTTCCATCAAATTGCCAACAAAAAAAATGATTCCAAAGGAGTAATACTTTAATGATAGGGCCTGTCATCAAGGCACAATATAAGTCACGTGGCACACTCTTAGAGGACTCTGACCGTATGGATGTTTGGCCAATCCCTAGGTGGGCCCACAAACCAAATATAAGTCCAATTAGTGATATCTAGTCATTGGATTGGAATTATTTTCATGGATTGATTTTAACGGTGCGAATTTGACCATTGTTTGAGGCACAAAGATCCAAAGGTTTGAAATTACTAATCAAGCTGATTTTTGGTTTGCAAGTCCACCTAGGGATTGGAAGAACATCCATACAGTCAGAGTTCTCTAAGAGTGTGCCACATGGCTCATATGCGCCCTGTCACAAAGTTTTACTCCCAAGAAGATATCACAAATAGCAAATAATAAGGCAATTTCAAATTTTCAACCATTAATGTCACGTCGCTTGACATCTCAGTACCACCGGCTACAATTATTGATTCCATATCAAAATGGAGAGTAAGACTTGCCTGCCAGACCACCGTGTCAGGTAGCTTACCTGACCACCCACAATATAAGTTACGTGGCAATTTATTAGAGGACACTGATCGTATAGAAGTTTGGCCAATCCCTAGGTGGACCTACAAACCCAAAATTAACGTGATCAGTGATTTCTAAGCGTTGGTTGAAGTCATTTTCGTTGGTTGATTTTAACCCTAGGAATTTGAGCATTATTTACCATTATTTCCGTACAAAGATCCAAAGGTTTGAAATCACTAATCAGGCTGATTTTTAGTTTGTTGGTTGACTACCGATTGGTCAAACATCTATATGGTCAGTGCTTATACTGTGGGTGGTCAGGAGAATTTTTTGAAGCAGCGAAGCAGTGGCCAATCACATGGTGCCACAATCTGCTGTTTAAAAATCATTTCTGGGTTTGTACGAAAGCAACAGCAGATTGTGGCGCCATGTGATTGGCCACCGCTTCAAAAATCCACTGCTTCAAAAATTCTATCGCGGTGACCGTGGATTTCATAAGGACTGACAAAACAGCCTCACCCAACATGTACCAAGTGAGTTTTTTAAGATTAATTTTTTGATTTTTTTAATACAAAAGCAAAAAGACCTTGGCGTACGTGCCGAACACTCCACACTGCTTCTCCCGTATGAAATCCACGGACCGAGAATTGCACCTATCGTCAGGTAGCTACTAGACCATCGGTGGAGGCAAGTTTTACTCTCAAAATGGAATTCGAAGGCTCCAAGTCTCATCAATGGATGTTCATTATCCATAAATACTGGGTGAAGAATTTAGAAAATCAGATTTGTTGGAAGAAACATGGGTGCTTGGTCGTTAGTAGTAGGGCTGCAACTTGGGCGGGCTCAACCCGAGCCCAACTGGTTGAACCCGACATTAGGGTTGGGTTGGGTTAGCTCTTTCAGAACTTGAGTTGGGCTCGGGCCGAATTTTTAGTAACCTGATCAAATTGAGTTAGGTTAGGGTTGAGGCTCAGCTATCCAAAAGTGAAATATTTGGCGAAACCTGAGAACCTCAGGTGTCCTCATTTAAAAATTAAAATGAAGGACCATCCATCAAATACATAGAGATGTAGGCCCATAATAGTACTTTGAAATGTACTCCTCTCATATCATGTGGGCTCCACTTTGTCACGTAACCCTTGATTTGCGTGCCACCCCTTGGAGGCAAAAACTTCGAATAGATACATTTGAAAGTGTCTACCTAGCTCATGAGTCATGACACAAGGCCCGACAAAGTTTAGCGCATATTGGGATCGGAGCCCACCGATCTGATCCAAAAAATGGATTGTATCGCCCCGAGATCATTGTTTCCCAAAGGAGTCCCACTTTGTCTCAGGTGAAATGGGCTGATCCCGTTCTGGTTCGGATAGATCCGGCCTCCGATCCCGAGATTTCGAACCATGCACGTTTTACTTTAAAGCCATGGCTCAATGGTTACCTGATGACCCCCACGAGGGGGAGGTCGTGGGTTCAATCCAATCCAAGGGTACTACTTGCTAGAGGTTTAGGTGCAGT
Organism: Euptelea pleiosperma; assembly: GCA_035048495.1. Lineage (NCBI taxonomy): Eukaryota > Viridiplantae > Streptophyta > Magnoliopsida > Ranunculales > Eupteleaceae > Euptelea > Euptelea pleiosperma. The sequence goes on from CM068544.1 coordinate 4,340,123, forward strand.
TGTAGCAAAGGTAGATTATGTGGCGCGTGCACGTGATGCTCGATAAAACCACTGTCATAACGAAATAACAGCCGTTATAACAGATTCGGACCTCCCCCATTATGTTGTGTAACGTTAAAATGTCAAGAAAAAAACGATCGTTATTTTCTGAAAAATTTTGTGAAAAAAAGAAAGGTCATTATTTCCGTTTTTAAAATTTGAATTCCCACGCCATTTTTTCCGTTATTGTTATTTTCCCTTTTGCCCCTGAGCGTTACAATTCATCATAACGGCCGTTATAACAGAAAAAACGGTAACACCCCTAGTCTGTTATACTGTTATAACGGCCCCTTTTAAACCTTGTGTTTGATGTCCCTTAACCGATAAATAGAAGTACTCCGTGGTTTCCGTCCACCTCAATCGGAAAAAAAAAATTGAAATTTAACTCGCAAGTCAAGTTTTCTTTTTTTGAAGTCTTACACCAATTCCGGGCCTAAGTGCACATGGGCCATGGCCCAAGCATGCTAGGATGGGACTGGGCTTATATGGACAAGCCCATTGAAAGCCTTAAAGAGGAACTCTCCCTCTCATTTGGATGTTTGGACTTTTTTTTTATAAGTCCAAATAGTTGTATAAAATCTACAATTTGTTTCCATGTGAACAAGGAGATGCTCATCTATTCTATTCTACTATCTAAAAGGCGAAGGCCAAGAACGGAGGCACGCTAAACCCCGATATCTCACAAATGCCCTTATTTTTGTTTTTTTTTCTTTTCTTCATTTTATTTACTTGATAGGGGCTTTTTGGTGCCAAAGAACACGCCAAGCTGTAACTCATTCAATGTTAAATTAGTAAAATAAATCATTATTTCTAATATGCCCTCAAGTTCTTTGTATTAACAAAAATTGTTTATTTCAATTTTTGACATTTTTTTAATTTACAAAGGTGCTCTAGTAATTCAATATTTTGACATTTCAACTCAACTGTGCAAGCAATTATTGCATCCTGACGCGGCACGTAAACTCCATAGCTAGAAAAGTTTACATGATGAAGTTGATGATGGACTCACGTGTCACCTTATCAGAGGCTACTAACCGTATGGATGTTTGGTCCATCCCTAGATGGACTTATGTAAACATGATTAGTGATTTCTAACCTTTGGATCATAATCAAAATCCACAGTTACAAATAAATCAAGAAAAAGACTCGATTATAAATTACTAATCAGGATGAATTTTGATATGTAAGTCCAACTAGGGATGGGCAAAACATCCATACAGTCAATGATCTTTAAGATTGTGCCACGTGGCCCATAATATGGCCCATCATTAATGGTGTCAAAACTCATTGCTAATCATGATGAATTTTCATAGGTAGGTCTACCTAAAGATGGGCAAAATATCTATACAGTCAGTCGCACGTGCATGGTGGTGTCATTGGCCAAAATGCACCTCAAACTAGGTGCTAAATAGTAACACTACAAATCTACGGTTGAAAACAAACCATGAAAAAGACTCTAATCCAATGGATAGAAAATGCTAATGGGGATGAATTTTCCTAGGTAGGTCCACCTAGAGATGGGAAAAACATACATACGGTTAGTGCTCTCTAAATGTGTGCCATGTATACTGTGCTGCCACGCGTAAGGTGCGATGCAGCACGTGGCTTTCCCCTAGTTTAAGTAAACCACTACCATTATCCTAGCAGCCAAACACACCCAAAATGAACAAAGAGATGCTCATTTAAGTGCTTACGAGCATGAAGTTCAGGACATGCGGTGCACACACATCCAAGGAATTAGGTCACAACATTCTGTTGTCTTACCCAAGGTTTTAATGGTCCGTTATAACAGTTCTTTAACGTTACCATTATGGCCGTCTCGATGCAAGTTGAGGCCCAAGGCGAAAACTCTACCTTTTTATATGTATGATATTAATTAAAAATTTAACTTTATGTATAGTAGAAAATCTTATTTCCTGTTGCAGTTCATGCATAGGACTCTCACGGCCCTACATAGATCATTTTTTGGGACCTAATGACTGCACGTGGATGTTCAGCACACCTATTGGTAAATAAACACACTAAAAATCAGCTTGATTGATGAGTTTTAGCCATTGTTAAAAACATGCTTGAATCCAATGGCTAATCAATCTTAAAAAGTGCTAAAATCTATGGCTAGAGATAACCGGTCAGGTTAATTTTTGGTTTGTATATCCAACAAGGGGTGGGATAAACATCCATGTGGTTAGTGGGCTAGGGCTTTCTCTCACCATGGGGCCTAAGAAAGTTTCGATAATTATTTCAAATGGAAACACGAGGTTTTAGAAAATGATAAAACAAGCATCTAAACATACTCATAATTCATTATTTCACAATAAGCAATAATTTGAAGTAACAAAGACCAACAATCTATACAACAAAACAGAGAAATTATCTTATCTCTTATTTTATCCAGTTTCAACAAAGAGTAGTTGAGATCTTATCCTCCAAATAGATGGTGGATCTTAGCCACTCACACCCGATTTTGACAAATGCTTTGTTAGATAGTGCCGTGGGCACGGGCCACCCACTAGTCTATATAACAAAATAGAGAAATTCTCTTATCTTATCTAGATCTTATTCGGTTTCAACAAAGAGTGGCTGAGATCTTATCCTCCAAATGGATGGTGGATCTCAGCCACTCACACCCAATTTTGGCAAATACTTTGTAAGAGAGTGCCATGGGCACAGGCCACCCACTAGTCTATATAACAAAACAGAGTGGTTGTCTCCGAACTTATGGCTTCAACAAAGAAGGGCCTAGATCTTATCTCCCAAATGGACGGTGGATCTCAACCACTCGCACCCAATTTTGATAAATGCTTTGTCGGAGAGTGCCGAGGGCACGGGTCACCCACTAGTATTAGATACCTATTGTCACAAATAATTGAAGTACTAAAACCCTAAGAACCAAAATTACACAGTTAATTGGTTAAAATCATATCATCTAAGTGTATAAAAGTCATAAAAAACTTATGACCTAAATGTTTGTCAACTCCACTTTAACCCAAGATCTAAAAAACTATTGTGCAAATAGAAAACCTATGATTGAATTATATGACTATTTTTTATTCATTTTATTTATATTATTAAAATATTTTGATAATTTTTAATATTGAAAAATATTATCGATTCTACAACGAACTTGACCCCCTTAGAGATATTATCAATAACTAATTTGACATATTTTCAAAATTATTCATGTATAACTTGATTTCTGAAATAAAAAATGGGATATTTTAATTTTTTAATATTTAAATATTAATAGCAAAATGGGATATTTTAATTTTTTAATATTTAAATATTAATAGCATTGATTACACTACTAATTATAATCATTATAGAATTTTAAAAAAATCTCTTAACTTACCTCAGTTTTCAAAATCGCCTTAAAATTTTTTTCAATTCCTGAAATAACAACAGCCCTGCCGCGCGGCTAGTTTATTATTAACTTCAATATTGTTCAATATGGTAATTTCCTCATCAATCCATTCATCGATCCATTGCTATATTGTATATATATACTTAGGTCGTGTTGGATTAAACAGAAAATCCTCTTTTCCCTTGAAAAATCTTTGAGAAAAAATAAATATGGGAAAATGCCTTAAAGGGTTGTTTGATTGCACCCAAGAAAATATGCATTTTTCAATTATGTGAGAAAATAAAAGCGTATTTTTGTGTGGAAACGAATTCTCACCTATATGAAAGTGAAACAAAAAAAATACAATTTTTCTATGAGAAAATTTGCAACCAAGCAAGCCCTTAACATTATTTTAGGTTTACAAATCTGTCATATTTGGACTCAAATTTTTAATATTTTAGATCCCAACGAGTATGTAACGAACGCTTCGTAAAAAATAACTCCAACGCACTCCTCAATTGGCTCCCTACTTTAAGGACTCGCCAACCAACTCCTACATGTAGGGAGTGAAAACTCCGATAAGAGTCCCACTTAGGGCTGTAACTTGGGCGAGCTCAATCCGACTCTGGGCTCGGGTTGGGTTGGACCCTTCAGTGTTCTGGCTGGCAACTCTCTTTGCCTTTTATCTTAAGCAAGACCTTAACTAGCATTTCTCACTTTCTCTCTCATCTCTATCTCTCTCCCCCCTACGTCCTCTCCGCCCTCCCTCCATGTCACCCCCTCTCTCCACCCTCCCTGATCTCCCTCCTCTCTCTCTCCCAGGGCATTCGACTACATGTATGTTGGTGCAAGCAATCCAACGATCCATCCATTCATTCAAAGAAAATCACAAAATGGGTGAACCACTCTCTCACATGACATACTAGAAACCTTTGCAGTTGTAGCACGATTAAAGAACTGCTCACGCGATAACGACCTATCGATCCTTCCTGAACCCCCTTATCCCCACAAATAAATCACATCCTCAATAGCCAAATCAAACGAGGTATGCTCAGGCATCTGCTTCGAAAAGAGCATCGCACGGCTCAAAAACCTCATCAACATAACACGCCCTTTGCTCATTGCCGTTTTCCCCTCATTCTCCCTCATCATGCCTCCAAAATATTATTATTCATGAAAGACTATCTGGTATGTTTTTTGTTTTGTGAAATAAAATAAGACTGGAGGCTCCCAACCCGACAAACCCAATCAACCCGATCGGTCTGGGGGTCTTTAAGGTCGGGTTAGGTTAGGGTTGACCTCCTACCCGACCCAACCCGCCTACCCTAACCCAACCCGCCCGAGTTGCAGCCCTAGGACTCCCACTTTTTCAAGAAAACATTTACTTTTAAAAAAAAATTAACCACAACAGCTCCCTAAAGTAAAATATTATAAAAAAAATAAATTGTAGGGACTCCTTAAAGTAGTGTATTGCATGGTTTTAAAAACGGCCGTTTAAACGTTAACGCCCCAAGCCCTATTCCGTTTAAACCCGTTTTATCGGTTTTGAAAAAAACGGCTGTTTTTTTGTTTTAACGGCCGTTAAAATCACGTAAACTGCCGTTTAATATCAAAAAAAATTGTAAAAAAAAACGGCCGTTAAAACCTTTTAATTCCATTTTTTTCCATTTTTGCCCCTGACCGTTTCAATCCGTTTTAACGGCCGTTTAAACAGTTTAAACGGTAACGCCCCCAGTCCGTTTAACCGTTAAAACGGCCTCCTTTAGACCTTGGTGTATTGTAGTTATGACCCAACCCAACAGCTCCCTGCCCTAAAATAACTCACTACTTTTCCTATAAAATCCTTCAAATTAATGAAGATAATTATACTGCCAACCCGGGTGGCCAGTTGTTTCTTAGGTCCAGAGTCCATAGTTAGCAATTCGGTATACGGCAAAGATTCGAAACGGGAAAAGTTCGAGTTTAATTCGGTTTCGGGATAAAAAAAAATTCAGTCAAAAATCCGGTCCTTGTTGAAATGTTATATTCGTTTAGCTTTAAAAAGGCTAAATTTTACCAAATTTTCATTTTACAAGACCATTTAATACATTTTTATTTTTAAAATATAAATTCATGTATTAAACGCGAATAATACATGTTTTATTCGTATAGTCTTAAAAGTTGCGATTTTTTCTGATTTTTTTTATATTTTATACAGTAGAATTAAACGTTTCTTAAAAAAAACAAAAAATTCGGGTATTAAACGCGAATAGTACCCGAATTTACTAACTAGTCCAGAGTCCAGACTATAGCTAGCAATTCGTAATACTGGAAAAATACGGTACAAAAAAAGTTGAGTACAATTCAGGTTTGTCATTCAAAAACTCGTTAAACTTTTTGACAAAGAATTAAAATTTAAAATATGTTGACAATTTTTTGGCTTTAACAAACGATTTCTATGCTAGAAATTGAATAATTCTGTAATAATTCGGTATAGTTCGCAAAAGATTTGGGAATAATTCACCATGCTCATTTGCAAAATTTTCCAAACAATTGAAAGGACATCCAATTCATACTTTTTATTAAAAAAAAAAAAAAATGCATTTGGTTCAAGGATAATTCACAAATAATTCTGTAAGTTGCTATGGTCCAGATCATTGGACAATCTTCAGGTTTCATGTGTAGTGAATCTCAAGGACCATTCAATCATCTGGACCAAGGGACAACGGTTCGCCTTAGCCAACGACGACAGTAACCTTTAATGAATTAAGCGAGCAAGTTGGGCCAAACCAAGCCATGATCCAGGTAACTGGAGTCCAGATAAATGGGCATATCGACTCATTCGTTATACATCCACTCCTTATCCAAGTCAGAAAAGCAGACTGACGATACAATTACAAATACTATTACAGTCCATAAAAAGTGTTGTTACAATTGCTTAATCCAAAAAATAGTGTTGTTACGATTCTCTAAGAGGCCCGGATACCCACGGTTTCAAAAAAACAAAAACAAAAATTTACACATAATTATGAGCTACTACATTTATCACCAAACCCCAATATACCATATAAGGAAATAAAATCCCCCTCTCTATTTCAAAGTAAAAAAACCAATTTAGCACAAGGCGCAGTTGCGATATGCTGCATCACGTGTTTTCACGAGCAGTTTGTATCATACGTTGCAAGTCCCTGCAGCTCTGGACCTTCCAGCCGAGGGTTGTTCTCGAAGCTACATCACGAAGAGATCATTAATAATAATTCCAACAAATCCGAAAAAGAAAATGAGCTGTGCTTTGTTATAGTCCCACACAATGCAGACACACTACCAAGGCATGGATATTCAGTGGGAACAGAGCAAATAGGCAGAAAACCCAATCATCATTTCCATGGCATTTCCTTTCCCACCACGACAAAATGCCAGTGGGAACAGAGCAAATAGGCAGAAAACAAAATCATCATTTCCATGGCATTTTATTTCCCACCACCACAAAAATGTCAGTGGGAACAGAGCATATAGGCAGAAAACCAAATCATCATTTCCATGGCATTTTCTTTCCCACCACCATAAAAATATATGGAGCTGGCCCAAAACACTTGCAAGCACAAAATTCATTCCCATACAGATGAGAGTATAATGGCAAGGGAACCAAAACACTATATATTGGTTTCTCCCCAAGGAGACTGATCATTGTACATAAAAGCTGGTATGGCAGAGTGTAACACTTTATGCTTTGTGCACCAGCTTCCATCTCTCTTGCACACATGCAGGTGTTGAAATATAATTCAATTGCCCGCTACAAACCATCTAGTACACTGACTCACCAACACCTCAGGTTTTATGTTGGACCCTTGCTAGGTACAGCAATCATCATAGAACTAACACTCTTTTCTAGTTTGAAATAAAGTTTACCTATTTAAGAAAGGTCATGCTTCTCCATGTAGAGTCCACACAGAGAAGTTCATTTAGTAAAGTACAATGGCATGCATCAGGCTATCAGCATTATATATCTTCTGGTGAGTGCTACTGAGTTTCAGAATGTCAAAATCTTTCAAGTCAACAACATACTGGTAAATCAACTCTAGTTATTGGAATAAAAATTGAACCTTTCAATATTCCTTTCAGTGGTTTAAAAAAAACACACAAAATCTCAGTGAAAATTTGGAATACAAGTCCTCGTAGAGAGGAAAACGCGATCTGGCAAGACCCCATACCTAGTTCCCTCCCAAGAGGAAAACATTGTAGCCCATAAGTAACTGTACATAGAACAAGCTAGACCGTTTACCATATCAGTCTCATTGGCACCCAAAGTCTCCCATATTCAAGTAGAACCATGGGATTGGGATCAGAATTAGCATTACAAGCTACAAAGTTCTCCAGTAGCAATGGCTTCCGAAGATGCAACTCTTGAGATATTGACATCCATGAACAACTACATTAACTCACTTCTTCATGTCTCAAAAGCTCTTAAGAGCTTTGTGAATTTATTGAGAGGATGTATAGAGAGCTTTGCCACCACGAATTCATTAGCATAAACTTATTAGAATGACTTAATTGATTTTAATGTGTGTTAAAAACAAACTTGTATATAATCTAATGTAGTCGAATAAATTACTTGACAGCAATCAGCATGGATCATTATCATTACATAGGGCAAAACCAAGGTTTACAATATCGTTTTGTCTTATTGTCTCGAAAAGCTGACGGAATGAGATGTATCGATCAAGACGAAACGAAATGGAACGAGACCATGGAAAAAACAGTATATGTCTCGATAAGATTAAACCATTTTCTAATGCTTAATTAGGCTACAAACTTATTTTTTAGCATTTATACATGTTATAAACAACACATTTATCATGAAAATAAGCTTTAAAACCAGTTTTAGTACTTAAATTAGGCTTTTGGCATGAGACAATACATTACCCAATGTTGTAGGAATGTATCGTCTCGGTACACTACCAGAATTAGAAGTCTCGGCTGAGAAAAAAACGACATTTTGAACCATGGGCAAAACTTGATTGACTCAAGGATTGTAACTTTACTAAAACAGAAGGTGAGAGTTGATTTAATTGGCATTCAAATCACAGACTTTGGAGCGAAGACACCTGGACGGTCTCTGGAGAATGACACATTCCGCGCATGGCAAAAGCAATCACAAATGATGGGTATTTAAGGAGTTAATCAGGCTTGGAGGCTTTGATACCATGTAGGGAAGGAAGAAGGAAAGGGAAGAAGAAAGGAGAAAAAGGAAGAGAGAAAATTTAGTTCTCCCATCCCTAAAATTATTGTAATATAGTGGTTAGCAGGCATAATAAGCCTACAAACCAAGACGAATCCAGCACATAAGTGACAAGCCCAAATCCAGAATAAAAAATGGAAAATAGCCCTGGGGAATAAGGTTTCGAACTGGAGATGGCAGCAACTACACAGGTAGAGATCCTAAGATGCTGTTTGTGGATTTAAGGCATATCATTTCCTCTCAAGCCATTTTTTTTCTTTCATCAATTATTTGCTTCCTATAGGTTGCATACAAGAGGGAAATATGATATTTCTTTTATGAAAATCACGAAATAAACTTAGTTGAGTGGTTGATGTTGATTATATCTCATTGATGCTTTTGCCTGTTGGGCCCTTTTTTATTGATGATAGCACACTTGGAGATTACTAAGAATTCTGAGTTGAACCTACAACATTAGGGTTGCAAAATGCAGAACATCAATTGATTGAAAAAATAGGATCGACCACTTCAACCCTCAAATGGGTTTTACCATCTTGTTCATTTGACCTTTCTGTTTTCTCCATTCAATGCTCTACTTATCTTCCTCAGCCTGCATTACTAGTTGCAAAAAATTTGAACTCTCGCCACCAAGGTATCAAATTTCTTTTATTTCGTGAAATATTTAGATTTTGACAGGGTCAACAGGAAATATACCATACAAGTCAACATCTGCCTTATTTCATGAAATGAACGGTAAATGTCAACCAACCACAATAACATTTCGACCTAAACCCAGAATAACTGGATTATGTCGATCGCAATTTTCGACTTAACAAAAAATTGGACCCGAACATTTCGACCTAAACCCAGAATAACTGGATTATGTCGATCGCAATTTTCGACTTAACAAAAAATTCGACCCGAACACAATAAACCCTATTAAATTTGCTTCTTTTTTTTTTCCAAAACTTTTAATCCTCAATCCATAATGACCATTCCAGTTTGATTTTGTTCGAAGAACTCCTCGTATCAATCGGTGGAGCAGATTGAAGCAAAATTTGGGGAGTTGTGATATTTTCAAGGTAGCAATGAATTCTTTTTCAATAAAACTCAACTTTTGTGCAATCTATTTTTTGAAATAGAGTTTAGAGGTGTGAATGCATCAAATATGATGCAATCACACTGGATTTGTGCCCACTTTTATGGATTTTTTGGGTGAATTGTACAAAATTTAGAGAAATCCCCAATTTCCTTTGTTTTCACCCTAAATGTCCATGGTGCATGAATGAACAACATGTTGTATAAAACCTACAACTTGGTCGGATTAATTTTTATCCTAAAAATGATGTTTTAACCTTTTTCAAAAAATATATTTTAAAAACATTTAAAAATAAAACAATTGGCAATATTATAAGTTAATAGTAGATAATATTTGTTTATTATACATAATATTCATTCACTAAGGTAAATGAATTATGATGTTATTTTCAATGATTTAAAATTAATTACTAATAAATTAATTAAAAAAAATTAAACATGAGAGAAATTCTAATGCATCAAGAACATGCATATACAATGTATTTTTGAATTGTTTATTTCAAATCAGTTTAATATATTAGTACTTTAATAATTATAATAAATAAAGTTATATGACCTTCCTATGTGTATTTTAAAGACCTATTTTGATATAATGTACTTAATGTGACATGATTTAATAATTATAATCATTTCCACCTGTAACTATAGTTCTTTTCAACTGTCAGACTCTCATATACCTGCATCAGCATGTTACAGAATGCTATGGACATTCATTTTCAAGTTCCATATGATTGTTTATTAGAGTTTGATGCATATTGGTACGCAAGCATGTATCAGTCGTCCCAAAAAGCAAAGTGCATCATATATGCGATACGTACAATAAAAATTTAACTTTTCTCATTGAAAGATAAAAATAGAAACAAAGATTGATTAAAAATAGAACACCAGTAAAAGAAATAGTATGGTTTTGATGCAATAAATGGAGATACTTTCATCTATGTTATACTTTAATAAACTGTATATTGTAATAATACATGCTTCCATATTATCATATAACTTGTAGGGACATGTAAGCGTGTGGGGTTTTCCCAACTTTCTGTTATCTTATCATATACATTGGCAGAGTCTAATGTAAGTTTAAGTTGGATGTTAAGGTTCAATACAGAAAAGAAACACGAAAGAAGAAGAAAAAATTGATTTCAAATGCTAAATCTAATATTGCAGATCTAAAATTTCAACATAATAGAGCGCACAAAGGAAGAGAGAACAAAGTCCTGGATCATAAAGGAGGTAGAATAAAAAGAGAACAGATAAGTAGAAATGAAACCTACTTGTTCAAAGGGATGTGCTCAAAAGGTCCAGAAATGGGAATCGTTCCACACAAATTGTTATTTGAGACATCTCTGAAAGCACAAAATCATGTTTGTCTCATGAAGCTACCGTGAGTACAGTATAAACTACCATTAAATGAAAGGAAACCAAGAAACCCTGCACTTACACAACTTTAAGGCTTGAAATGCCAACAAGCTCCCTTGGGATTTGCCCAGTTAACCGATTATTGTTAAGCCGTCTACCAATTAAAGAACAAATTAGTGACTGGCAAGCAACAAGAAGGAAAAATTTTAAGCACGGGCATTTTTTCTTTTTGGGTTGGGGGGGAGAGGAAAGAGAATTTCAGCATTCTTCCAAATATCCAGAAGGCCAGGAGCAGGACCAACTAGTCAAGGGCCCAAACTAAATAATACCTGTAAACCCAGAGACAACTGGAAATTTACATAAAACTCTCATATTTCTCATGTTTTACTTGGAACCCTAGTTCTGGCCCTCTTGCCGCTGGGTGATGCTGAAATTGGATCACCAAGTTTTGCATCCAAAGATATGGCTTGGGGCAGCAAAGCTCAGGCCCAATCTACTCAGAAATGAAGAGACAGCAACAAGAATAACAAGTCAATCAAACTCACAAGAATACTAGAGACTTCAACTTCCCCAATGTTGGAGGAATGATCCCTGAAATGTTATTGTTATACAAGTCCAAGCTGATTAGGCTCTTCAAATTACCAAGCTCAACTGGGACCGTCCCTTGTATGTTGTTTTTGTAAAGCTCTCTGCGTCAACAAATAGAAATGAGAAACTAAAGTCAACAAATGATCAATAAATAGCAAGTCTAATTCAACATCATGTTCATCGTAGCATTGAAGTCTATTCAAAGACTACCACATAAAAACACCATCCAGATTATTGCCAGACCAACTATAGATCAGAAGGGGAAGAGGTAAGAAAAAACTAGCAATTAATTACCAGGAAAGCATCTATGGCCAAGTGTAAAAGAAAAGCAAAAAAAAAACTTACAAATATTGTAGATGTTCAAGTTTCCCAAGTTCAGGTACCAGATAGCCAGATAGGTTCGAATTTCCTAGGTCCCTGCAGAAACATATCACAGCATGATAAATTTTAAGATGAATCTAAAGTATTCCTTTCTTGCAAGCTATCATTAAAGGGGGACACAAAAGAGTACAGGCCCCCACCAAAAAACTAAGGCTATGACTTCTCTTTATCAAATCCACAAACACTTTTAAATCAGGAATGAGTGAATGACCCTCAAAGGATCACAAAGAAATAGTAAGGATAAAGAAAAGTTTATGAAACGACAAACATTTGAACTCCCTCAAATGAAACATCATATCTTCTGCAACAAGCCAAATTCCTTGGATTCTTTAAAACACCAAGAAAAAAAAATTGCCAAAAGAACAAAATTCCTCACATTATTCTGTGTAGACTCCATGGTCAAAAAAAAGGCGTGCAATGGAATCTCTTTAAACCAAGAAAAAAAAAACAGAAAATGAAGAATAATTACAATAACAGTAACCAAAACAAAATTTGAAGTTCCAGAAAGGTAAAAATAAAATGAAATGAAATGAAAATGAGAAAGAAATCCAGAAGAAAAAATTGACGATTTATAAAGCTAGTGTTCTGTCTAAAGAATAAGGAATTCTACCGATTTCATATCCGTGGTATTAAAATCATAAATTTTCATACGATAAGAATCAGTACCATTTTCTGAAGATTACGGTATGATAAATAGGGAAATTTTGTCGTAATTTAAAGCAAGGTTTAAAGGAGGCCGTTTTAACGGTTAAACGGACTGGGAGCATTACCGTTTAAACCGTTAAAACGGATTGAAACGGTCAGGGGTAAAAATGGAAAAAAAATGGGGAAAAACGGAATTAAACGGATTTTAAAGGTTTTAACGAAAAAAACAGAAAAAGTGGCGCTGAAATTCAAATTTTGAAATTTGAAAATTAAAAAATTAAACGGATTTTAACGGAATTAAACGGATTTTAACGAATTTTAACGGGAATTAAACAGATTTAATGGCCTTTTTTTCACAAAAATTTTCAAAATTAAACGGCTGTTTAAACGATTTTAATGGCCGTTTAAACGATTTTAACGGCCGTTAAAACAAAAAAACGGCCGTTTTTTTTCAAAACCGATAAAACGTGTTTAAACGGTTTTAACGGAAACGGGCTTGGGGCATTACTGTTTAAACAGCCGTTAAAACCGTTTAATCAGCCGTTTTTAAAACCATGATTTAAAGTACAATACGATACAATACAATACGGTATTTATTGATATGTATTATTATTATTCTTTTTGGAATCACCAATTCATACTATGATAATTATTTAATACCATGATCATATTGCAAGAAAACCAAACCTTTAGAATTATGTATCGAGAAAATACCAATAGAATTGGCATTTCTAATACACCGACGATTGGGTTGTAGTCATAGTTCATGGTATTGAATATTGTTATTGCAGTGCATATTGGTAATACCAATATTCTAATCCCATGGTGCATGGTTGTCCCATTTATCTCCAATTTGACTACACAGAACCAATTGTACAGAGTAACTTAGCATCATTCAAGAAGAGGAATGGCAGAACTTGAAATTTAAACAACTCTACTACATAATTGATACAAAAACCACTTAAATTCATCAGATTACACAAAAAATCCTGCCGATCAGAATGAAATTCACAAAATAAATAAATACTGGGTTGTGGAATGAATTGAGAACAGAAAGCGTAACATCCAAGCAAAATCAAGTAGAGAATACAAGAGTTGGAGAGTAAAAGAGTAGCTCACACTCTGGTGACGCGATTGTCTTGATCGCAGGTGATGTGGAACCAAGTGCAAGGGTTGACAAGGGTCGGATCCCAGCTCTGAAGAACGTTGTCGGGATCAGACAAGCTCCGCCGCAGCGTGTATAAAGCGTCTCCTTCGGAGTTCGCAGATGCCAAAGGGAGGATAATTAGGGTTAGAGTTAGGGTTAGGGTTAGGGTTAGGGCAACATCCTCCACGCTTATGCCCATGGCCATCGCTTCTGCTTAGAATTCGATATGAGGGGTTTTTCTTATGGCTTCTCTACTCTATGCGGTTTGATTCTGAGAACTCGGAAAGAGAAGAAATGAAAGAGAGAGAGAGAGAGAGTTGCAGAGGGAGTCGAAGCTCCTTTCTACCTTGAAAGGGTTTTGAGGTTGAAGATGAGAAGATGGACGAGGAGAGGAGGAGGAGGATCGGCTTTGGGAATAACAGAGTAAAACATGGGCGGTCATTTTAGTTTTAATTTAAAAGAAGTGATATTGTTAGGCGCGTTTTTTATATTACCAGGACATTTGTTTTAAATAAACAAGGGCAGGATGGATCAGAGTAAAACTTGCATGCTCACCGACGGTCATATAAGCCCTGACCACCCACAATATGAGCCACGTGGTACATTTTTAGAGAATAATGACCGTATGGATGTTTGGCCAATCCCTAGATCGACTTAGAAACCAAAAATTAGTCTGATTAGTGGTTTCAAACCTTTCATCTTGTACCCCAAATAATGCTCAAATATCCACGGTTAAAATCAACCCATGAAAATAACTATAATCCAACATGTCGAAATCACTAATCAGGTTGAGTTTTAGTTTGTAGGTCCACCAAGGGTTTGGACAAACATCCATACGGTCAATGTCCTCTAAAAATGTGTCACATGTCTTATATTGTGACTGAGAGTACTTATCCCAGTCATGCAAGTTTTAGTCCAAGGGTCAGCTTCGGGAAAAGATGGGTAAAACTTTGCTTATGAATGCCCACAATATGAGCCACGTGGCACATTCTTATATGATACTGACTGTATGGATTTTTGGCCAATCCTTCCATGGACCTACAAACCAAAAATCAACTTGATTAGTGATTTCTCAGCGTTGGATTGGAGTCATTTTCATTAATTGATTTTAACCGTAAGAATCTTGAGCATTATTGACCATTATTTGGGGTACTAAGATCCAAAGGTGTAAACTTACTAATTAGGATGATTTTTGGTTTGCAGGTCCACCTAGGGATTGACCAACATCCATACTGTCAGCAACCTCTAAAAGTTTGCCACGTGGCTCATATTGTGGACTGTTATCCTGTTATCGGCTGCGCTGATTGCGAGCTGTCAGCATAGTTTTACTCGGAAAAGACATGGGTGACCAAGAGTAGAACTTTGCTGACAGACGTGTGTCACATATCCCGATATGAACCACATGGCACGCTCCTAGAGATTGTTGACGCCCTTATGGATGTTTGACCTAACCCGTAAGGTGGACTTAGAGACTAAAAATGAGCCTGATTAGTGATTTCTAAGCATTGGATTGGAGTCTTTTTCATGGGTTGATTTTTATTCGTGGTATTTGAGCATTATTTTGGGAACAAAGATCCAAAGGTTTGAATTCACTAATCTAGCTGATTTTTGGTATGTAGGTCCACCTAAGGATGAGCCATATGGTCAGTGGTCTCTAAGGCCCTGCATGGTTCACAGCAAATTGAGTGCACTGCACTCACTTCCACAATTTTAGGATCACAAGTGATTGGTTGGAGGCATGCAAATGAACTGCGGTGCAAGTGGGTTCGCAGCCTATGCAAACTCCTTAACAAAATAGATGCAAGCAAGTGCAGCCCAAAAACTGATGCAAGTAAGTGGGTGCATTGTATTAGCTCAACATGTTTTCTTCCGAAAAACATTAATAATAATAATAACTGTGATTAGTTTTTTTTTTTATTTTTAATTTTTTGATTTTTTATTATTTTCTATTTTTGATATAGTTGGTCGGGCCGCCTAACCCCAAGCTTTCCTTCCAAAAAATAATAATAATATTAATAAAAATAATATTATAACAATAATAATTTTATTGTGTATTTTTTTTTATAAAATCAAGAAATAAAATAATCCATTGCATTCTTTTGTAATGCACTACCAACCAATCAGCTAAACTTCGTTTGTATCTATTTACATGGCGTGAACCAAACAGTTGTAAGTGACTTGCATTGCAAGTGATTACAACGCAAGTCGCTACTTTTGCACTACAGTGCAAAATGCACCCAAGTGTAGCAAACCAAGTTGGGCCTAAGAGTCTGCCATGTTGCTCATATTGTGATCGGTAGCAAAGTTCTACTCAAGCCCCACTTGATTAGCTACACTAGGATGCATTTTGCACTCCGGTGCAAATTTGGTGATTTGGATTGCAGTTACTTACCACAATTTTTTGGCTGTACATACTTGCATCCATTTTCTTAAAGAGTTTGCACTCCGGTACATACCGACCCGTTGACACCTTACGTGTTACTTGATGACCCAAAGGGTGTCACGTAAATCAACGGCTATTGATTAGAGAGGCGGGGCCTACATGTTTAGACTAAAGAATATTTCAAAACGTGTTGTAGGCCACTTCCCATGTATTCGATGGACGGCCCTTGATTTGTGTTGTGCCCTTTGGATCGAAGAGGACATTTTCGTCATATTAATTTAAAATGCATCTGTCCATGTAAAAAATATGACTGGAGATATCATTCTTTATCCCTTTGTTTTTTCTTTGTCCGCGTGGGAAGTGGGGAGAGAGAGAAGGAATGCATTAGGGAAGCATTTGTGTTGAATTTCATGTGAATTTAGTGGGTCCTACCACTTGCTTTCCTTTCACTAGTAGTCTGGTACTACCAAATTCTTTGCGTCTATTCTCGTCGTTGACCATGTCTTTTGTTTTGTTTTTTATTTCTACTTTCTTCTTTCTGGACTACAATTTTGGGTTGAAACACTGCCTACCATATATGACTTTCCATCACCGTGTGATCCTCGTTCTAATCATGATTGTAGGACCCACTATGTTTCTCCCTTCTATTTTTACAATTTTCCTTTCACTGGGCTATAATCTTTCATGTTTGATCAGGTACCAACATATCCATGGTTCGAAATCTTGGGATCGGAGGCCTGATCGGTGGGCTCCACTCCCAATTCGGATCGATCTGATCCAGAATGGGATCGGGGCTCCAATCCCAATTCCGGATCGCCGATCCAGAGCGGGATCGACCGTGAAGTAATGAACATACAAACTTGCATGCTAGGGCACCCAGACCCAATCTGGTTGTTAATTCGGGTCAATGAAGATGGATCCAAAGTTCCAAACCCAACAAAAGGTGAAGATATCAGGTCTTGAGCGGCAAACCCTTAGAGCACTCTGACCGTATGGATGTTTGGCCAATCCCTAGGTGGACCTACAAACAAAAAAATCAGCCCGATTAGTGATTTCTAGGCATTCAATTGGAATTATTTTCATGGGTTGATTTTAACCGTGGGAATTTGAGCATAATTGACCATTATTTGAGGTACAAATAGTCAAAGTTTTGAAATCACTAGTCAAGCTGACTTTTGGTTTGTAGGTCCATCTAGGGATTTGGCCAAACATCCATACGGTCAGAGTCCTCTAGAGTGTGCCACATGGCTCATGCGCTGTCATCAAAGTTTTACTCTCAGGTCATCTAGTTAATCATGTACCCATTGACACCACAAGGATAGAATTCTTAAAATTGAGAAGTCATAGTGAACATGAATTTGACGGGTGAAACACGCGTTATTGATTACCTCTCCATCCATTCACAATTTAATGCTAATCTAAATAGCTTTTTAGGTGTTAGCTATCAAGGTTTAAAAGGGACCGTTATAAAGATATAACGGATTGCGGAAATAATCTAAAATTCAAGATTCAAAATTCAAATTTTCAGTAATATTTATAAAGGAAAAATAACGGAAATAACTGCATTTTTTAAACAAATTTTCTAATAAAATAACGGTCATTATTTTCGGTACAACGGCTATTATTTTCAAAAAAATGACACGTTATTTTTTGAACGTTAAAACGGTATGTAACATAACAGGGGAGGTCTGTTTGCGTTATAACAGCCATTTTTTAAACCATGGTTGCTACCATTCCATGCATCTATTTCTTTTATGTCAGTCAGATGACAAGAAAAAGAAAGAATCGTCAACACAAGGTTTAACAGCTGTTATAACGTACGGCTCAAATCTAGTAAAAAAAAAAAATAGACAAAAACTATTATTTTATTAATTTTTAATTTTTTAAAGAAAATCTATAGCAGTAAAATAACGGATAACGGACATTATAATGAGCTGTTATGACGTTAAGTCCATTGCAACATTTTCTAACTTTTTTTTGTAAATAACATCACCATCCTGGATATTACCGTTATAACAGACTTTAATTATAAGGTATGTTATTTAAACTATGGTCAGCAAGGTAGGTGGGGCATAAATTTGATAAATTACAAATATTTTGAAGAGTCGTGCTTCCACACGGATAACCAGACAAAATATGTGTGGTTGAGACTATTGACAGTTGGATTCAAGAGATTCACGGTCCACATGAGAACAACGTTGTCGTCTCGTAGATCATAGATCTTTTGAATTCAATGGTTAATAGCCTCAACCATATACTTTTTTTATTTTTTTTCGATTAGCAGGCGTATCATTTTCCTATTTTAGAAGTGGAGATTGGAGAGTAAACCTTCCATGACTCCTGCAGTGAGTGACGCCGCTGATTGCAACCAATATGAGCCACATGTGACATATTCTTATGGCACTGTCCGAATGGATGTTTGGCCACTAGGTAAGACTTACAAACCAAAAACAAACATGATCAGTGATTTCTAAGCGTTGGATTGAAATTATTTTCATGGGTTGATTTTAACAGTAGGAATCAGTCTGATTAGTGATTTAAAACCTTTGGAATCTTTGTACCCAAATAATGCTCATATTCTTACCGTTAAAATCAGGTTTATTTTTGGTTTGTAGGTCCACCTAGTGATTGGCCAAACATCTATAGGTTAGTGTCCTCTTAAGAATGTGCCACGTGGCTCGTATTGGCTGCAATCAACGGGGTCTCTGACTGCAGGTGTCATCGAAGGTTTACTCGAGATTGGAGAAGTATCGGACCCCAAACTGTCAAATCGAGGTTCCAGAACAGAAACGGCACCCTTAACGGTAGGCTAGGATTAGCCGTGCAACCTAATAGGTTACAACACGCTGGGCTAGACCCCACTTCGTAAAATCTTCTATATTGATGTCAGCCTCAGGAGAACCCCCTCTCTAGGTCTACACCGTGCGATTGTCACAAACCCGCGAATACTAATTACCATCCAACGGTCTGAACCTTCGAGAATACGTCCTCTTGAGGCTGACAACATCATTTTCCTTCTTCTAATGATAACAAATCCATTCTTGGAATGGATCCTATGGTTCCATACCACTTAATGAGAGACAACACTGACTCCAACAATACCACGGCTCAATGAATACACTGCAAAGTGGTCCAACGTTCGGCCATCTCTTCTTTTTTCCTTATTTTCCTCCTTTGAAAAATCAAGCGTCCACTTAAAAAAATGTCCAACCACTTAAGTAGGAGTGGGCCCAGTTAGTGGTGGATAAGCTTGGAGGAATCCGACCACCTCCACTACATTGTTGATCTTTTAGGTGGAAATTGCTTTGGAATTTGTTCCCTTCCTTGGATTACCATTCATCTTGCCATGACAAAAGCTTAGAAAGTGAAGTGTTTGACTTCATTGGAAAGTTGTCACTGCACTGATATGGTCTTTTGAAGAATATGTCCCCACCCCCATTAACACCATTCTCATTTTAATGGAAGGAATCTAAAGTGCGCCATGAGAGGATTCCCACTTTCGAGTAAAACTTCGCTGACTGCCCCTGATGACTGCCCACAATATGAGCCACATGGCACACTTTTTAGAGGATGCTGGATGTTTGGCCAATCCCTAGATGGACCTGCAAACAAAAAATCAGCCTGATTAGTGATTTTCAAATCTTTAGATCCTTGTACCCAAATAATGGTCAATAATGCTCAAATTCATGGGGTTAAAACCAACCCATGAAAATGACTCCAATCCAACGCTTAGAAATCACTAATTAAGTTGATTTTTTGGTTTATAGGCCCATCTAGGGATTGGCCAAATATCCATACAGTCAGTGTCGTCTAAAAGTGTGCCACGCGGCTCATATTGTCTACACCATTGGATGGCCTCTGGATGAAAACATCATTTTTTTTTAAAACTTTCAACTAATCCATGGAAAATCACATGGCTCTGACTATAATACATCACAAGAGAATTTTCACATTGATCATAAAATATCCATCGTTAAGCAAAATATCATGACATGTGTCTGGTGTAGATTGCGTTAGAATCCATCACTAAATGAGCTCCACGTAGAAGATTTTCTAGGAAAAAAAAAAGCATCATAAAAAATCATTATAGTACTAGAATTCTTTACTTTATGGATGGAAAATATTTGAATGATTGTGATCATTCAATCATATGGACATTTGGCCTTATAAATCTCTTTTGATGGATCTTTAAATCCTAAACTTAACAAAAATTTACCACACATAATAGGATATTTAGCTCTTTTTCTTGCCTTAACCCAATCAAGTTTAACCTTATTCGGGCTTCGCCCTTCAGTTCAGCCATAACTCCTTCTAGAGCAAAGGAGGATTTAACTTTTTTCTCCGAAAAAAGAAGATTTTAATCTTGATTAGTGGATTTATAATAAGATATAGTTGTTACCTTGGAAAAGACTTTGAACTTCTACGGGCATTCGGATGGGGGTGAAAGGGGTAGATATAGAATTACATGAATTGGCTTTACATTCTACAAAGAATGTGTCTGCCTTCCAGCCCAACCGAACTAATTCAAAGACTACGACGTATACACATGAAGATGGTGGTTACACGCATGGAAAAGAAGGAACTTACAGGGAGTGTTTCTTTTGTACACATGACATGCACGAAAAATGTGTCTAGACCAAACCCTAATCGACTCAACATGACAAAATTAAGATTAATTTTTCTAGAAATATAACATTCTACCAATAAAAAGAGGTAGCAATCTTCTACATGTGCCAAATCCCACATTTAAATAAGCTGCCAAGTGCTACATGCACACTTTTTCACTCTATTTTTACCAAAAATAAATCTCAATAATAATTATATTACACAATTTAAAGGAAAATTGATAGTGCTTAGTGCCTTGCTCTCCACATAGATTCTTTTTTTTATTTTTTTGTGCAGTGTTGAATTTATATAATGAGGAATATATCTTAATTTTTAATTACCTTTTATTTGCATGAAACTTTTGATTCCTAACTTTCTTCTATTATTTTTGGAGTTAGACAATTTCAATAAGGAAATGGTAAGTGAACTACCAAGTTAGCTAGAGAGCCAACAGTGTATTAGGTTCTACATATGGACTCATGCAAACCAATTACTTGTTTCATCAGTTTAAGAGAACAAGATAGAAAAAAACAAGATATTTGTCTTCCCATCTTTTGCCTCCCTTCTCCATTTGAAACCTTCACAAGATTTTTTCATAGAGAGTGAGACAGAGAGAGATGACACTCTTCAATAGGTTTGGCAGGTTAGAGTTTTGAGGCATAACCCTCTATGTTTAAGAAAACATCTATAAGAAAAATAGAATGTTTTCTTTTCTGTGCTTACCTTATTTTGGCAATAATAAATATTACTATTTTACCTTCCCATTCTTCTTCTTTTTTATAAGTCTTCTTGATTTATTATTTTAGCTTATAGATTTGATTTGGATCTCCCCAATTCACAAGTGCTTTTTTTTTTTTGATGAACCTCCTTGGAGTGAGGGAAATTTATTATCAAAATAGAAGATTTACACCTTGATAGGGGGGCGTATGTACCTTACCCCTCAAGATGCTAAAATGGAGACTGGAGACTGGAGACTTAAGCATACATGCCACAAAAATGCAAACTTAAACTTTAAAGTAAGGAGTACCAATCTTGTCCAACCGATGCAAACCAGCCAATTTGGGCAGACCGTTATCTTTGAATTCCCTATAAGATCTAGCAAGTAACCCATGTAGGGCCATGTAATCAACAACAACATTCGATTCACAAGTTTATTCTTAGAGAGAGAGAAAGAACTTAAGAAAATTTGAAGCTAAGAGTGATGAAGGAATCTTAGATATTTCACCAGGAGTAGAGCCTATAGAGTGTTCAATAGGAAAACCCTATGAAGAAAACCAGAACCCTATTATCATTGAAGATGAAGATGAAATTTAAAACTAAGAAAAACAAATATAAGAAATCAAGATTAAGGAACCTGAAAGAGGAATGATAACTTGTCATTTTATACATTTTTTCTTATTTACCCCAAGGTGTTATCAAGAGTTTCCTACGTAAATCTCTATTTTTTACACATAAAGTAGAGAATTATCCATTTTTGTAACTTTTCTCACATTTAGGGAATTTCATGAGCATAAGGGCATTTCGGGACTTTCATGATAATGGGCTTACATTAATTTCGTTGTTGTTTGTGTAGGTGAGCCAACCCAATGCCTAAAGGAGGGTGCTAAAGTACAAATTCAAGGACTCGATATAACCCGGTGCTACAGCCCAGTACCAAAGCTCACTCTCAAAACCTGTCAAGCCCAAGTCCAATCACAAGAATTCAAATCTAAAAAAGGCTAGTAGGCCATACTGCCAAGATGTGGGCCGAATTTGTGGGCCAAGTTAATGATCCAATGTAAAAAATCGTGTCAACACAAGGGATAAATGCGTAGTATGCAATAATCATTTTAGCAAATATGTGAGATATTATTAAAAGAATATGGCATGTATATTTTTTCTCTTTCCAAGCAAAAGATTTTAATACTAAAAAAAAGAGTTTTGATATTTTAAAAAGAAAAGATCTCTTTTCTCAAAACAAGGATGGTCGATTGGCATATTTGAAAACCTTTTGATGTTGAAATGAAGTAAGAAAATATTATTTTAATGAAAAAATAAGTTCATGACATTTTTTTAATATAAAAAAAGTGGCTCAAGTTTTATTTGCTAAAAGACAAAATGATTTTCTTTGGAAAGTCAAGAGTTGAAAATTGCTAAAAGATGAGAACGTGTCACATCCTTTCTAAATAGGTAAAGTTAGATTTTGAAATTTAAAAAAGAGGTTTTGGAAAGTTTTGAGTGGTTTTTAGAAAAGAAGGAAAGAAGTCAACATGCTTTACAAAAAAAAGAAGATTCTTTACTCAAAGAAAATAACAAAATATGTTGGCTTGTTTTTATTTTTAAAAACAATTGGGGTTTTGAAAACTAGAAGATGGTTTTGTTAAAAAGGGGAGAGACATCTCCACACCTTATATAAGTCCTTAGGTGGCATTGATTTCTTCATCTTGAACCGATGATCGAGGCTCGTACTTTTGCAATCTCTACTTCGGCTCACATCTCTCTCTTGGCACAACAACATCTCTCGGGTAGCACATTTTCTTTGTCACTTTGACTGATAGTCTTTGTCAACATAACTCCCTTCCACGGCTCTCTGATCACTCCTCACAGCATCACATCTTGGGTGTGTTTGGAGTCCGACATAGGACGTGTAGATTCTCCACATCTTTGTTCCCTTCTTGTATTTTTTTTCTTTTGTTGTATTGTTTAGTTAATCCATTGTTCATGGACATGGCTGGCTAAGCACCTAGCTAAGGCTAGGGTCAAAGCCTAGTGCTTCTTTTATGAATTTTCTTTTGATCATCGTATGTGTGTTATTGATGGAAGAATGTTAAGTTAGCAGAGACTAATTAATTGTTGAGAATAAAAGTTTAAGAGTCTACACGATCTCTTGATTCACCATGATTAATCGATATAGTGAATGCTTGAGATCCCCTGTGGCTCATTAATCGGTATTAAGTTATTTAATTCTCCGTTAATATATATTACTTTGGATTTGTTTATTGTATTCATTGTTATATTTTTTGATCAAAATAAATTATTATTTGTTATTTGATTGAGAAAAATATTGATTAAAAGAGAGATATAAGAGAAGAGCTAGGTAGATCCCTGAAACCTTAGTCTTCTCTCTGATATTTGATCATTACTCTCTACATTGCCCCACTTCTCAGTGGAAAAATATATCATTGATTCATTGCATTTAGTTAGGTCTCCCTCTCTTTCTCTTCTTTTTCTTTAGCGATTTCGTGTTTGTAGTTCTTGCGCACAAGTCAATCCCTGTGGATTCGTATCTCGAGGTAGATCAATCGGATTGACTGAATCTGAGGCTTCGGGACCTGGATTCCGCCTTGTTGTGACTGATAGGATAATCACTCCAATGGTGGTGGTGGTGTACCTGTTGACAACATTCCAGCACTTAAGTCAGTGAATGTCTAGATCTCACAAGTTGAACACACAAAGTTAAGATAAATAAGGTAAATGATTATAGATTTTGGATCTGGAGATCAAGATCCTTTTTCCTGTTTTGGATCTAGTATATTTATAGCTTATGAATAATCTATCTCATATCCCACGTGTTCACTTCTCGTTGGTCAAATCCAATCTTAAAGGAATCTTGTCTGGCACAACTTATTCCTGTGGGATATAAACCTCCTCCATTTAGTTAGATCTGGAGTAGTTTATGTGGCAGCTACATGTCAGATATTTGAATAAAAAGTGACGAGAATTTCAGTAATGATCATATCTATTGCCAAATGGCACCTTTTGCAAATATGTCGATAAGCATGTAATTAATCTATTGGTCAAGGTACTTATCTGTTCATAGAGTTTGAATGCCTTGACCATCAAGTTGAGAGAGTTGTCGGGAAGGGTTGATTGCCTTGACCGTTAAGTTGAGAAACTTTGTCGGAAAGGGTTGAATGTCTTGACCATCAAGTTGAGAGACTTATCGGGAAGGGTTGATTGCATTGATTGTAAAATAGAGAAACTTTCTCGAGAAGGGTCGAATGCTTCGACTGTAATATTGAGAAACTTGTCGGGAAGGGTTGATTGCCTTGACCATCAAATTGAGAAGCTTTCTCGGGAAGGATTGAATGCCTCGACCGTAATGTTGAGAGACTTGACGGGAAGGGTTGATTGCCTTGACCATCAAGTTGAGAAACTTTCTTGGGAAGGGTTGAATGTCTCGACTGTAATATTAAGAGACTTGTCAGGAAGGGTTGATTGCTTTGTCCGTCAAGTTTGGTGCTGGTTTACTTTTCGGGAAGGGTTGAATATTTTGACCGACAAATTTATTTCTGAACTTAATGCATTTCGTTACTAACCTTTCTTGAGATATATTTCCTCAGACGTCTTATCGGACGTGTGACGTTTCTGATGTATCTGATGTATTATTGAAAAATTGATCATTTTCTTTGGCAAGTCTTGTCGATTCATTTATTCACTTAAGCCTCGAGGTGACAGATGTCAATTTTAGGTGCTTTAGACGTACAGTGTCAGGAACACGTGTAACCATCTTATAGGCTGAAAAATACGATACCCACAAAAGGATCCATAGAAAGCTCTCGTCGAGATTTGTTCAATGATATCCAATACTATATAAAAAAATAATACCGATATTTATATTGATCAAATTTCATATAGTACTTTAATAAAACTAGTTTTTTATGCTTTATAATGAAACACAAGAAAGTAATAACATTGTTTTAAGTTGTCCATTTACCCTTACTGAAAAAAAAAAGTTTTACATTTATCATTTCAATAAATTTATCATTTTTATAAACGTAATTTTTATTTAAAAATCATGTGACGTTCACTCTGTTAGGGGCCTTTTAGCTTACATTTTTCTAGAGGAGATTTATTAAGAATTAAAAAAAAAAAAAAAAAAAAGGACTAGAAACAAAGGATTTTGGTGGCCTTATTAATATTTGAGAAAATATGTTTTTGTCTTAGGATTTTCACCTTAGGCCTTAACTTGTATTGAGACGGCCCTATTAAAGAAATATTTTTCTTTATGAATGTGCGGCAGAGTACTATTGGTCTCAACTACCCATGTGGAAAGCGTGTGAATATATATATACACACCCACTACCTGAACTTCTCCTCTACCAAATTCAGCCATTGTATATTTCAATTTTTTAAATGGAAAAGGGTTAAAAGAAATATGTTTCTTTATGAATGTGCGGTAGAGTTATCTGAGGCTAAACTACCCATGTGTGGAAAGCATGTGAAATCCCTCCAATGAAGAGTTATGGAATGTCCCTCTGTAAAACTATTCTATATCCAAATAATTTTCTTGCTTCCATTTCTTAAAACCAGGTGCATATCACACAGATTTTGGTTGTTTTTCCTAGTTCTTAATATACTAGTGGGTGGCCCGTGCCCACGGCACTCTCCTCCGACACGACGTTTGCCAAAATCGGGTGTGAGTGGCGGAGATTCAGCGTCCAATTGGGGGATAAGATCTTGGCCATCCTTTATGAAGTCGGATAAGAGGGGTGACAATTTCTCTGTTTTGTTATATAGATAATAATGGGACCCACTCCTCGAATCTGTTGCGATTTCTGAAACAGCTGTATCAATATTTTGAGTAAAACTTGGTTTGAATTCCTGACCCTTCTCCATCAACGGACAGCGACGTGTACGTACCACGTCGCATACTCGGGCTGTTCTTTGATGCAGCCTTCAGTATCAAAATTTTGATGCAGAAGTTCCTCAAATTGCAAAGTAATAGACTCGTAAGGGCCCACTTGCCACTTGAATGTCTGGCCCACACTATGATAGACCTACACACCAAAAGTCAGCGTGATTGGTGATTTCTAGCAGTATGATTTGAGCACTTTTCATCATGGGCTTTATGAACAAGCCCATGAATTGCTTCCAAGCCCATGATGAAAAAGTGCTAAATCCAATGGCTAGGAATCACTAATTACGCTGATTTTTGGTGTGTGGGTCCACCAAGATGTGGGCCAAACATTCATAGAGGCAGTGGGCCCAAAAGAGTTTACTACGTGGTGAATTGAGGGACTTCTGCATCAAAATTTTGATGCAGATGTCTGTGTCATAGATTTTTCCGGCACTCTACCAGTTTTGATGCAGAAGTCCCTCAAATTGCAAAGTAATAGACTCGTTCGGGTCCACTTGCCACTTGAATGTCTGGCCCACACTATGGTAGACCTTCACACCAAAAATCAGTGTGATCAGTGATTTCTAGCCATAGGATTTGAGCACTTTTTCATCATGGGCTTTATGAACAGGCCTATGAGTTAGTTCCAAGCCCATGATGAAAAGTGCTCAAATCCAATGGCTAGAAATCACTAATCATACTGATTTTTGGTGTGTGGGTCCACCAGGATGTGGACCAAACATTCATGGAGGCAGTGGGCCCAAAAGAGTCTACTACGTGGCACACTATTAGAGGACTCTGACCGTATGGATGTTTGGCCAATCCCTAGGTGGACCCACAAACTAAAAATCAGCCTGATTAGTGATTTCTAAGCGTTGGATCTTTGTACCTCAAATACTGCTCAAATTCCCACAGTTGAGATTAACCCATGAAAATAAGTCCAATCCAACACCTATAAATCACTAATCAGGCTGATTTTTGTTTTTGGGTCCACTTAGGATTGGCCAAACATCAATACGGTCAGAGTCCTCTTATAGTGTGCCATGTGGCTCATATTGTGTCTTGTAACCAGAGCCTGTCATTTTAGGGCGGCAACCCGAGCCTGAGCCTTTTTCTTTAAGGGACTCTCAGTTCTTGGACGAGTTAACTCGACTCAACACTTCTGGTGAGTCAAAAAACGGTTTTATAATTTATAGTTTATTTTTGTCCAAAAATGAGATAATATAAAGTTATAAACCATATTTTAGTCATAGTTTAAAATAACGGCTGTTGTAACTGTAATGCCCTAAATTGTTATATTTTGAAATAAAGTTGTTATTTTTTGAAAAAACTTGCTTTTTTACCATTATTGAGGGGTTTTTATTTTAATTATAAAAATATTTTGACCATTTTTTCAAGGTTTAAAGGAGGCTGTTTTAACGGGTAAACGAACTGGGGGTGTTACCGTTTAAATAGATTGAAACGGCCAGGGGCAAAAATGAAAAAAAAGGAATTAAACGGATTTTAACGGAAAAAAACGGAAAAAATGGCGCTGAAATTCAAAATTTGAAATTTGAAAATTAAAAAAGAACGGATTTTAACGGAATTAAACGGATTTAACGGCCATTTTTTCTCAAAATTTTTCAGAATTAAACGGCTGTTTAAACGATTTTAACGGCCATTAAAACAAAAAAACTGCCGTTTTATTCAAAACAGATAAAACATGTTTAAACGGGCTTGGGGCGTTACCGTTTAAACGGCCATTTTTAAAACCATCCATTTTTTCACTTCAGATGTGACTGACGTGATCCATTATAATGGCCATAACGGTAACGTTAAGAGACTGTTACATTGTTACAACGAACAAAGTAAAACCTGGATTTTAGTCTTAGATTCTTGGATTGATTTTTTTTCAAATAATTTTTAATGACTCACCGAGTCGAATTGCGAGTCATCGAGTCAACTCGACTGATCGGCTTCCTAGTTTCGAGTTTTTTCCTCAGATTTTTCAAGTTTTAAAGCATCTCTCTCTCTCTCTCTCTCTCTCTCTCTCTCTCTGTCTGTCTTGACAGCAATCTCTAATTCTCTGCTCGACAACATCATATCCATGGCGTCTACACCGTATTGCTACTCTGATATCTCCTCCAGGTAAGTAAAAAATACGTACAATTCGTATACAGACTACGTAGTTACGTAGATATCTATGTAGATAACTACGTATACCACAAGTAAAATGGGATGTTAATACTAGAGGCTAGAGCCTAGAAGCGTGTTCCAAATAAATGGTTTTGTAGTTTTGTGTATGAATGACAACAACTTGCTTGAATAAATTACTCTGTGAAAAGATTTCAAGCGGTACGTCTTTTATTTTTTTATCCATATCTGACTTTTTTCTGTCGTTAAAAAGAATCCACTGTACGTTTTCTATCGTTGTTATTGAGTGATTTGTTTGGTACATTTTTGTGATCGAGAATGTGTCTAGATACGGATCATTTTTTTTTCTTCTGGTGAGGTTGTAAAGACCTGAATCACTCAATATGATTCACTGGTTGGTTGAATCATAAAGACGTATTTAGATTTCAGCGCTCACTAATTGGGTTCGAGTAAACCATGTCGACTAGACATGGCTTCTATACATCGTTCCTGGAAGCTTTGGATGTTCTGCATGGATCAACGATTAAGCTTCTGTGACTAATCTTTTAACTTCAATCTTTTTCTAGTGATCGTCAAGCGAATTCGCTGAAATTGTGGTTGTTAACGGATACAATTGTATTCAAAGTTAGTAGTCAAACAAGGCCTTTCAAATGGCGGACAACAGAAAACCGTTGTTGAAGAAGGTGTACTATGAGAATTGCCCAGGTTGTAACTTGTAAGGTGGATCAGCTCAATGAAACACGACGGGGAATACCTTACAAAGAATTCTTTTACATATGGATTGTGATACTATGCAATGGTAAGTACCTTAATGGTAGTTCCTATTTATGAGAATGCTTGTGGTCTTTAGCTTGTGAGGTTTTTTTTTTTAAGTTGTGCAGAAACTTAACAAATCATAGTTGTAATGTAAATTCTGTGTCCATGACATATCCTATCCGTGTCTCTGATGTACCCTGTTAACTTAGATGGACAGAAACATTCTGTAGCTTTAGGTGTTATAAGACATTAGTGGGGGGAATCATTATTGTCCGTAAATTCCAATCAGTATCAATCCAAGATGATTTAGCATGGATGCAAATGTGGAATCGAAGGCGGTTGTGTCAGAATCGGATGATTCCAAGTTTATTTGGAATTGGGTAAATTACGTAATTAGAACACAAGTATAATGCCTGAAAAAAATCTAAGAAATGAATAAAAAGGAAAAATATGCATAAAATAGGAGAAAAATAAATAGAAATTAAGGAAAAGGAATGATATCTAGCTGGGCCAATATGATTGTTTTACTAGGAATTTTGTAGATAAGGTGTCAAAAAGATATAATGGCAGCAAGAAAAAATTAAGATGATTTATTACTTGTTAAGTTAGATTATATTCTATTAAAAGAACAAAATATTATGAAACAAAATGTATTGTTTTTTTTTTTTCATTTTTCTTGGAAAAACCCAAGGATCAGCCTATTCACAGGTTCCATGGTTGATTCTCACTGAGTAGAGTTGTCTTCTAGATACTTGGATTGTGGGAGAAGTACTAAAGTGAATTTGCTTCTAATTGCCTAGACTTGGGGAGCCATGATAGTGTACCTTAAATAGACGAGGTGTAGAAACTTGACACTTTGCGGTCTATTGAGAATACTACCACAACAAATGCTGGTTTTTCTTAGAAACAGACTTTGCATTTACTTTTTTGAATACTACCATCCCATAAGACTTTAAGTTCATTATCTATTTGATTAATATGCGAGTCAACTCATTGAAGCTACAGATTTGTTCATTCTTTTCCTTAAATACACTTATTCAATCTTGTAGATATACTTCTAGTGGAGTATACGTATCATAAGAAAAAAACAAAGACCAAATAAATATTATGAGTCTTGTTTTCTCCCTATGTTGCATGGATTTTTCTAGATGAGTGAAGTACCATGTCAAACATTTGTTGGATTCTAACACTCCACAGTTTCTTTTGTGACACTTTAGAAATCTTTTGTTCTTTCTTTCCTTACTTGCAAGATACTAATTAACATTTTATCACAAATTATGAGTTCTACCTTTTCAAGTTGAAACTTTTATGTAGCAAATATATTATTAAATATACATTTTTCTTGTACGTAGGTATATGATACAAATCATAAGGTATCCCATTACATATATATCAATAAGTAAGATATCTCTTTACATAATCCATTATTATCCTTGAATATACTACCGACTCCTCAAAATATATTTTTCAGGGTTCGCCAAATCTAACACTCCTTACCCTTGTTAGACATTTGACAACTGTACATATATCAATGCAACATGGTTTATTACCGATCTATTATCTCAATATAATAAGAATCTTTTGCATCATAAATTTGATATGTGAGCTGATTTGCATTAAGAAGCTTATTTTGGTCAGAAAAAAAAGTTTGTAGTGTAAAGTGGTTCACACATTTAGGTGACTTATTCATTGCTTAATCTTGGGGAATCCAAAGGGAAAAGCCATACATATAAGAAAACTTGGTGGTAAAATGATAAGGTTCAAAAGGTTAGTAGACAAAAGAGGATTTACTACAAGACCTAGCAACTGACTAGAAACAAGGAAACCTGAGAAAAGATATAAAAATGCTAAAAAAGAAGCAAAGAAAGTGATAAGTGAGGCTAAACATAAGGAATATGATAGTCTATACAATAAGTTAGGGACATCCTTATCAAAAAAAAGTTAGGTGTTGGAGTTTATGTAATACACCCACGTGGGTGTCTCAAGTGGGTTGTGTCCCACTTCCCACGTGAGTGTTCTTTTTGGGTTATCACTATTCACGTGAATAGTGCCGCGTGAATAGTGTCACGTGAATAGTGCCATGTGAATAGTGCTACTCTTTTGTAAGGGTTCTCCCCATCATATACAATGTGTGAGAGAGAATGAATTAACAATTCATTCTCTCCTCTTCCTACAACTTCTCTCTCTAATCCTAATCTCCTTCTCCACCTTCTTCCGCCTCCATTACACTTTTTCCCTCTTCTCTCTCCAACCTTCATCTACTGGTTACAACCTTATTTACAACATGGTATCAGAGCATGGTAGCTCTAGGGCATGTGTCTTTGTCCCCCAGAGCCTTCATTTCAATCTGAGATTGTTATGTGAGCATTCGGAGTCGCAAGAACTTTTTGGAGAATCGTAAAGAGCTTTCCTTCGCGATCAGAGGATCTATCTGAGGCAAAACACCAGAGGATCTTATTTCCTGGCTTGTTTTTTTCCCTTAGTCGTATCAGAGATCTAGTCGTAGTCTTCTCAAGCTTCTCCAACAGTTTTCCGGCCAACACACTTCCCGAGGTTTTTTGGATTTTTTATTTCCTCAAGACTGCACCATAGTAGGACTCCCTGTCCTAGCCGCCATCTCCGGTATCCTCCCAAGGAATGTCAGACGGTCATTTCACATATTTTTGACCACTGGAGCCCCAGTTTCCAAAAAATCGGCCCAATCTCAAATATTGGGTTTTTTTTTTATTTTTTCGCGATTCGCGCAATGGGAGGCCTCTCTGACCTAGCCGCCTCCTCCAGATTACTTATCCGGAAATTCAGAAACTTGGTTCAGTCGTTCAGAAGATTATGACTGTCCGAATCCTAGTTTCCAAACATCGTCGGATCTTGCTCTAATTTTTTGTTTTGATTTTCTTCCAAAATCAGACCTCTCTAGGCCCTCCCGCCCTAGGCGCGCCACTCATTTGGCCTTTAGGGATCCTCTGGACCTCGCTTCTGATTTTTGGAAGCCTCTTGTACGCTACTTGCTATTTTTGGTGGTCCTGCTCTGATGAGTTCCACCGAGGCCACATCTAGGATTTCTGACTCTTCCTCTGAGGGTCGTTCAATGACTCATGGTTCTCATGGAGATCACAACCTTCAGCTCTGCATCACCACAGTGAAACTTGATGGCCCAACTTCCTGGAATGGAAGACTTCTGCGCTCATATACATGAGGGCCATGGCTACAACAAGTATCTGACCGATGTTGCTAAAGAACCAGATCTGACAGACAAATCTCACCGGATATGGGTTATGGAGAACCGGACTATGATGTCCTGGCTTCTTCACTCAATGCAAACCCAGATCAGCAAAGGGTTTATGTTCCTACCAACGACCAAAGATGTTTGGGATGCCGTATCTCAGACATACTCCCAGGTGGGAAATTTTGTCAAGCTCTATGAACTAGAGCAAGATATATCTTTTCTTCCTCAGGGGAGATGAAGCTTGGTACATATTATGCTTCATTTCGAATCAAATGGGAGGAAATCGATCACTACCAGAGTTACTCTCCCAAGTGCGCAGATGATGTCAAATCCCTCAAGGCTATGGTTGAACGTTTCCGGATCTTCCAGTTTCTCTCCAGCCTTCATCATAGCTTTGAGGGAGCTTGTGTTCAGATCCTTAGTAGGGATCTTGCCCCCACCTCTCTAGCACATGTCTATGCTTACATTCAGGGGGAGGACAGTCGCCGCTCAGCTATGCAACTCCGTAGTGGGAGTGATATTCCGGACCGATCTGCCTTGGCTACTGCTAATCAGAAGGGCCAGAAATCCAGTCCGAAGGAGTCTGGGGACAGACCCAGACCCAAGTGTGACCACTGCGGTCGCATAGGCCATATCCAAGACACCTGCTGGAAGCTCCATGGACGTCCCCCAAGACAGGCCCTAACTTCTCGTCAGCGCCAACTGGCCAAACAGGGATCCCATACAGCACACTCAGTTACTCAGGACACCACACCACCAATGTCTACCTCTTCTGGGGACACAGACTTGTTCTCTCATGCAGATCTTGAGCGACTTCGCCGGATGATGGCCCAACTCAATGGCCAAGCTTTGACTTCCACATCTGCATTTGCTCACACAGGTACTAGGATTGCTTTTTCTGCCTCTATTGTACTTTTCAGCCCTTCTTGGATCATTAATTCAAGGGCGTCTGATCACAAGGTTGGCATGTCCTCCGTTTTCTCTAGCTATGGTATTTGCTCCCATCGTGACAAAATTAGGATAGCTGATAGCACTTATTCCTCTATCTCTGGCAAAGGGGATGTTCATGCCACACCAGCTCTCTCTTTGTCTTCTATTTTGCATGTTTCTCAATTCACTACTAATTTATTATCCGTTAGTAGTCTTACCAAGAGTCTTAACTGCAGTGTAACATTTTTTCCTTCTTATTATGTGTTTCGGGATCTGGAGTCGAGGTGGACGATTGGCAGTGGACGTGAGGGCGGTGACTTATACATCCTGGATTCTTCGGTTTCTTCATTGCACACCAGTCCAGCATCAGTAGTAGTAGTAGTAGTAGTAGTAGTAGAGTCAATAAAGACCAAGTAATGCTTTGGCAAAACCGGCTAGGTCATGTACCCGTGTCAATCTTAAAGCGTGTCTTTCCTGCTGTCTCTTCTGTTTTTGCAGTTCCCTTTCATTGTGACACATGTGAACTGGCAAAGCATTGTCGTTCTACTTTTCCCATTAGTAAGAATAAAAGTAATACTTTTTCTATTGTGCATTCCGATGTGTAGGGCCCTGCACCCGTGACTTCTTTGTTTGGATATCGGTACTTTGTTACCTTTGTGAATGACTTTAGTAGATGTACCTGGGTGTACCTTATGCGAACCAAAGATGTATTCTACATTTTCCAAGAGTTCCATAAGATAGTTACCACTTAGTTCCATAACACTCTCAAGATTCTTCGCTCTGACAATGGGGAGGAATACCTAGATGGGGGCCTTAAATCCTACTTTGCATCTCATGGCATTGTTCATCAGACCTCGTGCCCTTCGACACCTCAACAGAATGAGACTGTTGAGAGAAAAAACCGTCACCTTCTTGAAGTTGAGCGTGCTCTCCGGTTAGGCATGCGGGTTCCAAAACAATATTGGTCCGAGTCTGTCTTATTTGCAGCTTACCTCATCAATCGTATGCCTTCTCGAGTTCTAGGATTTCAGACTCCCTTATTGTTCCTCCAGAGGTCTTTGGGTGTGTTTGCTATGTCCATATTCATCGTTCTTTGAGGGACAAGTTAGATCCGCGGGCCTTGAAGTGTATCTTCTTGGGGTACCCTTTTAATCAAAAAAGGGTACAAATGTTATCACCCTACTACCCGTCGTCGCTTCATCTCTATGGATGTCACCTTCACTGAGTCCATCCCTATTTTTGGTGAGTGAACCTCTCTTCAGGGGGAGCATGATGTTGAAGAAGAGAGTGTCCCCAGCCCTAGTGACAAGGACACTTCCATTGTTGTAGCTGATGTGCATGTATATGTCAGAACCAATAAGAAAAGGACAAGGCACTGTCCCTACGCCTACATCTGCAAGTCTCCCCTCGAATCCAGTTCCAGGTACTGCTTCTATCCCTGCTTCAGTTCCTATTTCTGTTCTTGAGCCACATGCATCTCCTACTTCTGATGATCATATGAGCATTGATATTGAACTCCCTGTTGCACTTCAGAAGGGTGTATGTACTTGTACGGAACATCCTATCTCACATTATGTCTCTTATCAGTCTTCGTCTCCATTGTATCAAAATTTTGTCAGTATTGCCTCCTCTGTTTCTTTGCCTTCCAGTGTTGCCGATGCACTTAGTCACCCAAAGTGAAAAGAAGCTATGATGGATGAAATATAGGCTCTTGAGAAGAACAAAACATGGGAACTTGTTCAACTACCCAGAGGAAAGAAACTTGTGGGGTGCAAATGGGTCTTTACAATGAAGCATAAAGCTGGCGGATCAGTCGATTGGTACAAGGCACAACTCGTAGCCAAGGGATTCACTCAGACATATGGGATTGACTATCATGAGACTTTTGCACCTATGGACAAGATGAACTCAGTCAGATTTCTTCTATCCTTAGTTCCCAACATTTTCTGGTTGTTGCATCAGCTAGATGTGAAGAATTCATTTCTGCATGGAGATCTGACAGAAGAGGTGTACATGAAACTACCACCTGGATTGAAACTTGCTGGAAGTGATGACAAGGTGTGCAAGTTAAGGAAAGCTCTATATGGGCTAAAGCAGTCTCCAAGGGCATGGTTCGAGCAGTTCAACAGTGCGATCAGACGAGTGGGCCACAAGCAGAGTCAGGCCGATCACACGTTTGTGAAGCACCAGCAGACTAGAACCACGAAACTGATCGTCTATGTTGATGACATTGTCATCACTGGGAATGATCCCAAGGAGATAAAGCAACTGAAGACCTTATTGTCCTAGGAGTTTGAGACAAAGGATTTGGGGCCACTGAAATACTTCCTGGGGATTGAAGTTGCTCAGTCTCGAAAGGGCATCTTCATATCTCAACGGAAGTATGTATTGGACTTTCTGGATGAGATTGGGTATTTGGGTGCTCGACCAACAGAGACTCCAATAGATTAGAACCATCGGCTGAATTCTGAGTAGGGCGACATTCTTGAGGATGTCGCTATGTTTCAGTGATTGGTTGGCAGGCTGATCTACTTGGCACACACCCGTCTGGATATTGCTTACGCTCTGAGTGTTATCAGTTAGTTTATGCATGCACCACGATCATCACATCTTGAGGCAGCTCACAGAGTTCTTCAGTACCTCGAGGGCTCTCCAGGTCGTGGAATATTGTTCGGGCGACATGGACACTTTAGAGTGGAAGCATATACTGACGCAGATTGGGCAGGTTCAATTACTGATCGTCTGTCTACGTCAGGATACTGTACCCTTGTTGAAGGATACCTAATTTCTTGGCGAAGCAAGAAGCAGCCAGTCATAGCTCGATCCAGTGCAGAGGCAAAATTTCGCTCTATGGCACATGGTGTGTGCGAACTCCTTTGGTTGAGGATCATGCTTGAGGAACTGGGACTCTAGGTAACCAAGCCGATGGGCCTCTACTGTGACAACGAAGTCGCCATCAGCATTGCTCATAACCTAGTCCAGCATGATAGGACCAACCATATTGAAGTTGATCGTTGCTTCATCAAAGAGAAACTTCAACAAGGATTTATTTGTGCTCCGTATCTGAGAACACAGGAGCAGGTTGCCGATATGCTCACAAAGGGGGTGAACAAGTTTATTCTTCATACCTTGACTGGCAAGCTGGGCATGATAGATATCTTCGCACCAACTTGAGGGGGAGTGTTAGAGTTTATATAATACACCCACGTGGGTGTCTCAAGTGGGCGGCGTCCCTCTTCCCATGTGGGTGTTGTTTTTGGGTTATCACTATTCGTGAATAGTGCCACATGAATAGTGTCACGTGAATAGTGCTTGATGCAGGATGATGAGAACTAGTCTATATGAGGTGCAAAGATCAGAAATAAATTACCACAACTTCTATTAATGTAAGTGGCCCACACCACTTACATAATTAGTATATATATCACAATGAGGAGGCCAAACTACTTTAGTTTGTGACTCTTTCTCTCTCTTTCCCTTTCTTCTCTCCAAGGGGATAGTTGGATAGACAGCTCATTATTTCTTTATCTTTCCCTAGGCACTCCTATCTTGTTATTCTCATGCGGGAGCTGATAGCAAGCACATAGTATAGGCAGAGGCAGAGAATTGGAACTTGTACCCGTCTAAGAACAGTTGCAGATTCAAGTGTTATTACTTTCCATATTCTTTTTGGTGTACCTCTAACTGCATTCCTATGGTTCTAATATTACTTTTAGAACTTAAGTGCAGTTAAACTGTTTTAGTATACCAAAAGTGAATGTAGCAAAAATTGAGTTGAGATTCTCTGAAAAAGGAATATGGATTTGCAAGAAGAAATGTTGGAGAAACACATGTTGAAACTGGTCTTTTGAAAAACAACACAAGAAAAAATGATACTTTCTAGACGTGTATTTTTCTCAATATACTTGTAAATTGAAGTTTATCAAGTGTTTGTTTGTTTATCTATATTTTATTTCTGGACATTGGTTTGCTGACTGATTTTGAACTACTTGGCTTTTCTCTTTTACTCTTTCAACTTTTTCTATATCCGACGGTTGAGAAGATTCTTGGGCCCGTGATGATATCTCGCATTGCTGCGGTACGCTTCCAATTATGATTTGAAGTTAAGTCTCTTTGCATTTCATATCTGCTATTTGATGACATATGCTTTATTGATGATTCTGTTTGTAGGCTTTATCTGTACCCTTGCTGTCAAGTTACCCCTTAATAGCTAATTTGTCTGGGTTCAGCCTTTCACTGTTAATCAATTGTGCATCAATTTTGAAGAATGCTTTATCTGTAAGTACAATCTCATCTTGAAAATGGGAATCACTTTTATTTAAGTGGCTTGTATTTTCAGAAGTCCTTGCCTACATGTCCCTATCTTAAAGTAATGTCTCTTACAAGTGATTCTTTTAAATGTAATTAGGTGTGCATTATGACTTGCTTATTCCTTCTGCAAAATAATGCGGTGGTAATATTCCTTCTCTCTCTCTCTCTCTCACACACACATTCTTTCATTTAATTTAAAGTGAAATTTCGAGCTTAGTGTTTCACCTCGACTTGTTATTAGATGTGTATTTGAAATGATACTGTAACAACAGGCCCAACACCAAAGAGGGGCTGCAAATGGCATTTCTGTGACTGTGATGTCTCTTTTCAAAGCAGCTGGTCCAGCTGGAGGAGGTGCTGTGTAAGTATCCCCTTCAACCTGTGTACTTCATTTACATTTGTGATGAAGTACTTGAGGAACAAAGCTAGCCATATTCTGTGCTCATACTAGAGCTAGGATATGATATTCTATCCATGGTTTATAATCTCAGTCTCAAGATACGTCTAGGTCAGTTGAGAAACTGAGACGTGTCGACCGAGATGGTACGAGTCAAAATGAGACAATGGAAAGACAAACCAATAAATTCCGATACAAATGCCCAATGTTTCGTTCTGGTCACCCCAAGACAAAGACGTCTTGGAAGAGACATTCCAAGGCGAAATGATACTTTGAACATGATTATCTCTGATCTACTAATTCTACTTAGTATCTTATAGTTTTAAATTTTAACTATAACTAAACCAATGCATATTGTGTGCTGTTTTGCTGTTCGAAATTTTAGACCTTTTCATTTTCATTAGCCAATCAATTTACCTAATATTGTAGGATCTTGTCACAATGTGGCTATTGAAATTATTTCCTTTCTTTTCTTGAGAAAATTGGCCCCATATGTTGGTTTCCCATAATAAACACTTATATCAGGTCAGAGGGCTATCAGTAACTGCAAATGTCTGGTCTGACGACAATGGTTGTCAAAGTTTGAGCACAGTAGGCAGGAACTGTGACTCCATAAGAACAAGCCAATCCCATGGCCAGTCATCTCAAAATAAAACTCCTTGATCAAGTGATTCCATTTGAGTATAACTCTCCAAGTGGTAGTCCTGAGCATCATTTGACTGAAGACAAAGCCTACTAAGGTAATCGTACCCCTGCTAAATGGTTTTAAAATTTAGTAAAGTCATGCCAATTGACCAGTTAAAGTTATCCTAATAAAAATGTTTTGTTAGGATTGAGAAGTAGTAGTTTTGCATTGAATAGTATAGCTTTAATATTCACACTAATGGCTTCGATTATTTCTCTTTTGCCTTCAAGTATATAATTATTCCTCTCCTTCCAAATGTCCAACAAAAATGGAGTAAGCTCCAAAGAATTTAAACATGAGCTGCAAATACCATATGACCAGCCAAGAAAAATACCAAAGACTTGATCAGGAACAGTCCAACATATGCCAAAAGATCAAAAGAAAGCTTAAACTTCACTGTTGAACCAATAATGAATGAGAAAATGGTCCAAAGTCTCTTAATTGGACTTACACGGATGCACATATTGAGCATAATTTTTCCTCTACTAATCAAATGATCTGTCGTCAAAATCTAATCAGCATGGCTGTCCAAACGAAGAACACAACCTTGGAAGGGATGTGAGAATTCCACACAAGATTAGTGGGAAAAGAGGAAGAAGCTAGGATAGCTATCTCCGAGAAGAATGAACACGCCATTAGGATCCCACTTTCACACCCTCATATCCTTGTTATCCATCAAAGCCACCCCTCCAA
Source organism: Euptelea pleiosperma (assembly GCA_035048495.1). Classification (NCBI taxonomy): domain Eukaryota; kingdom Viridiplantae; phylum Streptophyta; class Magnoliopsida; order Ranunculales; family Eupteleaceae; genus Euptelea; species Euptelea pleiosperma. Next base: position 4,379,632 of record CM068544.1, read on the forward strand.
GCCGATTCTACTGGATATGCTACATGGTGCAACCATCTTTTCCAAGATTGATCTTCTCAGTGGTTATCATTAGATTAGAATCAGGCCCGGTGACGAATGGAAAAAGGCCTTAAGACAAGGAAGGACTCTATGAATGGCTGGCATGCCTTTCGGCCCCCCAAGAAACGTAGTATGTTTACTCAGTTCATGAATTAGGTACTAAGACCATTTATTAGGAAGTTTGTAGTCATTTATTCTTTTATAACATTTGGGTCTTTAGTACTAATTCCCATGAACATCTTGATCGCCTACTTCAATTTTTATTAGCATTGAGAACTGAAAAATTATGTGAACACTAAAAATTTTTCATTATTAATGAGTAATGAGTAGCGTGGTCTTTTGGGGGAATGTCATCTCTTCTAATGGTATCAGTATGGAACCAGAAAAGCACCAAGCAATTGTTGAATGGTCAACACCTCATAATCTAACCGAGGTAAGGAGTTTTCATGGCTTAGCTAAATTTTACAAGTGATTAATTTTTCCAGAACAAATACTGTAAGACGAAAAAATAGATGACATACTAGTCATGTGATCAGGGCCACAAAATCGTTGATCCTAGAAGGCCTGAAAGGTGTAGAAGACACAAGAAGGGCTGACCCAAAAGTACCTGAGTGAGCGAAAGTGGTAGTATGAACATTGGACTATCCATCGGGTTGAGACATCGTCCGTCACAACTATTCTATCTCATCACTGGAAACCGTGACCATAACCCCCAAGAAATGTAGAAAATGGTTGAATTTCATTCTAGGCTACTAAGTGCATTGCAGGTGGCCCCTATCTAGAACTGGAGCTAAACTGAAGTGTTCGGCCATGTAGATCCCAACACGTCTCCTTCGTGTGACGTCTTCACCCACAATGCTCATACTTCAGCTTGTCCTTATCATCATCCTTCCTGAATTTTTCAGGGTCGCCTTGCTTATTTTGAGTCATCGTTGCAAGTGTAGAATTATCATGAGAAATACCGTCCTGGTCAGTCTTAGAGAATATAGCACATCACCTGCTCTCTTCACTTTGAATGTAGTCATAAACTTGAGATAATTCGAAAGGTGGAGGATCTCTACCCAAAATCTGAACTCTAGCATGCTTGTCACTCTAATTCAGTCCGATGAGGAATTAAAATATCTGTTGGCGTTCTACTATTGCTATCGTGACATATCAGTAGCACAAACTGGAGTATAGCTCTGATAGTGGTCCAACTCCTCCCACTTACTTCGTAGGGTTTAGGGCTTAGGGTTTCCTATTCGGAATGTTTCGTTTCGTTTCGTAAGAAAACCGAAATGTTTCGTATGTTTCGTTTCGTTTCGTAATGTTTCGGAATGTTTCGGTTTGTTTCGCCGAGACAATCCGAAACAATCCAAAAAATAAAAAATATGATTTCATGATTTTGGAAATATTTCGAAATGTTTCATAATGTTTCGAAAATTTCGTTTTTTCACCATTTTTTCAATGTTTTGTTTCGTTTCGGAGTTTGTCTCGGTTTTTCACTTGGCCGAGACATTACTCTGAAACGAAATTTTAAACCTTGAGCATAATACGTCGCCAAGAACATCTCGCCTGACGAAGATGGGATATTTCCTGTTGTCACTCTTACAATTTCACAAAATTTTCAACTTGGGCATAAGTTTGTGCTACATCATTCCATATCTCCGTTGCTGTCGAAAGAAACAAGAAACCCTTATTAATGTATGACTGCATAGAATGTAATAACCATGACATCACCATAAGGTTTTCAGCCTCCTACTTATCATAGATAGAACCAGTTAGGGCTGGTGCTACCACCTTGCCATTAATGTACCCCAACCTACAACGTTCGTTGATATACATACAAGCAATTGTGCCCACTTTATGTGTTGGAGTTTATGTAATACACCCACGTGGGTGTCTCAAGTGGGCTGCGTCCCACTTCCCACGTGGGGCTCTTTTTTGGGTTTTCACTATTCACGTGAATAGTGTCAGGTGAATAGTGTTCTCTTTTGTAGGGTTGCAATTCTCTCTCTAACCCTAATCTCCTTCTCCACCTTCCGCCTCCATTTCATCTACTGGTTACAACCTTATTTACAACACTAGGTAATTCGACCCATCCAACTTCATTGTGGTGACTTGCATTCCTAGGTGATGGTTACCATGGGTACCCACGTGTTGCATACCACTCATTACTCCTAATGTGGCAGATGAATCACCAAACTAATTATCAGTGGACAATTGCAACCTAGCGTTAGCATTAGAAGTCCCAAAAAAAATTACATGTCCTATGAATAGTAATCCCGTGAACAATACATCTGTGAACAATAATTGTGAACATTACCCACGAATAGTAATGATGAACAGTGTGATAAACAATACTCTTGAATAGTACGTTGAATAGTGCAATGAACAATACGAGGGGGAAATAAACAACACCAAAATAAAGCTACATGATTTGCCCTAGGCATAAGACCCATCCATGTGATTTTATCACCTGGGGCAATCCTAGGGTTCAAAACACAGCACCCTGGTTACCTACTCTAATACCATGTTCTAAACTTCACATACCTAGGTTTTAAATTAAGTCTATAAAGTGAAAAATAAAGTACAAAAGATTACGAGAGAAGACAAGAGAAGAGAAATATGAGAGTAGAGGAGAAGAGAAGCATGGAGAAGGGAAAATCGTGTATCATGTGGAGCACGATTTCCCACATTTATATTAATGAGGTGAAAGACAAAGAAATACCAGAAATACCCCTTGTACCTCAGGTTACAATGAAACGGGGAAAATAAAGACATAACCAACACAATAACCATATTTTTCATAAAAAAAGCCAATAAACCCATCCAGCCTTGGAGTTTTTTCATTAGCAGAAAAGATAACATCTCAAATCTCTGTGTCAGAAACTACATGAACTATCCACACCTGCTGCTCATTTAAAGGCTTCTCAAGATTAATAGACATACCAATATCTGGATCATCAATAGGAGGCCCAAACAGATTTGTGAACTAGGATACAGCTTCTGATTTCATATCATTTTCTTCCATCAACCTATTCCCTTCATATTCACAGATTGAAATAGTATTGTTTTATTCCTTCTGGAGCATAACATTTGACAAAAAAAATTATTGTTGCTATCCTCGATGTTCGGGCACTAAACTATCTATTTCATTCTTAAGGTAATCTCAGTTAAAATAAAAATCCTAGATGTGTAAGAGAATAGAAGAAGAGAAGAATGGAAGAAAGAGAAGAGAAGAATGAGAGAGAGTGGGGATCGGTTTCCCCAACTTTGTCATTTATATTATTATGAAATACATATGAGTCCAATAACTTAAACCTAATAAATTAGGAAATAACAACTAAGGACAATAAAGTCGAGAAATAACAATGAAGGACAAATATGATGACAATCCCCCTCAAGATGGTGCGAAGATATCACACATGCCCAGTTTGCCAATAAGATAATCAAAAGTGACCCTGTTGACCGCCTTAATGAGAACATCAGCCAACTATTGAGACGTAGGAACAAAGGTGGTGCATATCGCATCAGAGGTGACTTTCTCCTTGATGCATGTGTGTTTCATATCCACATAACAGTTATGCAATACTTCACAGAATGTGGTGCTGAAAGTCAATAGCATAATTTTCCTTCTTTCACAGGAATTGGCTACATTATTATGCATTTGTGTTTCATATCCACGTAACAGTTATGCAGTACTCTATTTGTATCTTATTTTACAGACTCTGTCCAATAATTATTCATGGCTTCTGTATTTGCAGCTTTTCTTGGGCAGAAAAGCGTCAGGATGCTTCCTTCCTCCCCGGTACAGAGTTCTACTTGATTTTAAGTCTAAAAAGAACAAGGATTCCCATTTGGTAAACCCTAAGGCCCCAAGGAAAGTCTGCTGTCTTCATACTGTGCACCTTGGGCAGGGAGATGCATTCCACCATCCAGTGGGTTCTACTCCTACCTAGGACATCTTCTGTGCCAACAAATGAACTGATCATATGACACTTCCAATCCATTCTTTTAATTTTTTCGTGGACAACTCCATACTTCTAAAGACAGCTAAAAGGAATGCACTGGATCATATGGTAATGGTTGTCTGGTTGGATCAGATTTTGGAATAGATCTTGTAGGTGGGATTGACCCCATCCCCTGCACATGCTCCATGTATGCAGACAGCAAAGACAAGTTTTTTTCTGGAGCTACATTCCAGAACTCTTAACTGTACCGCGGGATATTCTTGACAGGCGGAGGGCTGATGTGACCAATCTAGACCATCCATCTGATACCCCATCCTATGAATTGACAGCGTAGGAGTGCCCATCACCACATTATGTCTATAACCTACCTTTTATTGTACTTTTCCCTACTAATTTCAGCCATTGAATATCAAAAAGAAAATTAATAGAAAAAAGAAACATGCTTCTTTTTGCTACATACTGGTTTGCTATTGGGCTGAAACTTGTCTCATGGGAAGATGCTGAGGTGGAGAAATGCATGGGCTTCTTTGAGTCCACCACCTCAGCTTCCACGTGTAAAGAAACCTCACCACTCCTTAGAAATTCTGAAATGTAGCTCAGAAAACCTGTTCCCGACAGGAAAGCGCTATCTTGTTTAAGCCTTCAATGAACAGTCAAACTCTATTCCTTCTTATTTATCACAGGCTTCTATATTTCCTCAAACCCCCCAACGGTCAGAAAATATTATCTAGTTTAAACAAGGATTCCCGGAGCCCCACCTCACTTTGAAATGTGAACTTCTTTATTCATACAAGTGACTTGTTTTAAAAGAACTGACATTGTATAAAAGAGGTCAAGAATATAAATATTAATAGGTGTCCAAGGTAAACAAAAATTTGAACTGTGACAAGTTTTCTGACCTTTGTCCCACCTAATTCTAGGTTAAAAGTGACCATTTTGGGTTTAGAAAAGAAGTTAAAAAAAAATTAGAAACTGTCCCAACAGCTAATTCCCGCTTCCATCTATCTTAAAAAGTTCTATAAATTTAAGATACGTATCCCAAGCAACTAATGAAACACAGGGGGTAGCTATGTTTAGTGCTTAAGCTTAGTATCTGTTCATCTTTGTCACTGTAGTTCTTCAATGCCTTTCTTTCTTCCTTAATCAGATATTGAGTGCAGTTAGTTTTGTTGAGATGCAGGTGATCAGATGGTCTTCTTCATCCTAAATTTGGTCGAGGTGATTGGATTGTTAATGACATTCAAACCATTTCTCGCTCTGCCAGGTTAGGACTACAATGTAGCCAATCTTAACCCGCAATGGAGCCAATCTTAACTCTGTTAAAATGAATCCACCTGAGACGATGAATTTAGTAAACCAGGTTTAGATGTTAAGCTGAAGCAATTTAGTTTCTTGCTTTCATTTAAAGAAAAGTTATGTAGTTATCATAATCAGCATATTAGTTATTCTTCTTGGCAAAATCTCTGGCCATTTTTTTTTATAAATTTGTCACATTGTAATTTTCCCAAAGCTGCAAGTAGGACAGTTGGGTGATTAACTGAATATCATCCTACCACTGGCAGGTTGATTCTTCTTTTTTTTTCTTAGTTGAGGAATGAGATTGGTGTTATTATCAAAGGGTCGGGCTCCGTTGACAGATATAAAATGACAGATAAAATGACAGGGACACAATATAAGCCACGCGGTACACTGTTACAGGACTCTGACCGTATGGATGTTTGTCCTATCCCATGGTGGACCTACAAACCAAAACTCAGCCTGATTAGTGTTCTATAGGCTTTTGGATTGGACTTATTTTCATGGGCTGATCTCAACTGTGGGAATTTGAGCAGTATTCGAGGTACAAAGATCCAACACTTATAAATCACTAATCAGGCTGATTTTTGGTTTGTAGGTCCACCATGGGATAGGACAAACGTCCGTACGGTCAGAGTCCTGTAACAGTGTGCCACCTTGCTTATATTGTGTCCCTGTCATTTTATATCTGTCAACAGGGCCCGACCCATTATCAAAATATCAATAATGATTGTATATTTGTTGCGAGGTTTAAAAGGGGCCGCTATAACTGTAGAACGGACTGGGGCGTTGCCATTTTTTTTCCCCGTTATAACAGCTGTGTAATGAATTGTAACACACAGGCAGAAACGAAAAAAATGGAAAATAATGGTAGCTTTTTTTCCTAAAATAACGGTTATTTTTGTTATAACGGCCGTTATTTTCAAAAAAAAAAAATGGTCGTTATTTTCTGAGCGTTAAAATGGCTCATAACGTAATGGGGTAGGTCCGAATCTGTTTTCACGGCTGTGTATTTTCGTTATATATGATGGTCATTTTTTAAACCATGATTTCGTTATATAGATGGTCAGATTTGTACTTGCTAACCCTATTTCTCTACAAATGAGACACAATTAAGAAGTTAAGACTTGGCGCATTATAAGAAATTACACAGATAAAATGAACAATTAGGCGAAAAATTCATGCTTACAACAGGATTGTTCTCATGCATGGTAACATAGTAATAAATCAAAAAATTAAGTCACATATCCGAATTCATGTCCATGCGCAAGCACACGAACCTCCAAAGTAGAACACCAAGAACACGAGCCACCGTTAAGAAAATATTTCTCTCGATGTCGTCGAGGAAATATTTTCTCCAATAACTAGATTATAATAGCTATCGCTACTTGCAATGTTCTATTGTCCACTTTTCATGAATGAGGATTTTATCCTCTTACCAAAGAAAATTTTCTCAAAATAGATTACCTTCTGGTGAAAACAAGCAATCTATTTCCATGGGTTATGTTGCAGAATGTTAGAGGCCACTGACTGTATGGATGTTTGTCCCATCCCTAGGTGGACCTATATACCAAATATCAGCCAGATTAGTGATTTCAAACATTTGAATCTGAGTATCCACAATAATGCTCGAAATATACGGTTCAAAATCAACCCATGAAAACAACTCCAATCAAATCCTTAAAAATCACTAATCAGGCTGATTCATTACATGTAGGTTCACCTAAGGATGGGTCAAACATCGATACGGTCAGTGATCTCTAAGAGTTTGACACGTGTAAGGTGCACGCGCATAGTACGGAACGCCCCATCCCTGTTACACTTTTCCGTTACAACACCCCAAGACCGAAAAAAGAGATATTTGGTATAATCAGTGGCGGAACCAGGTGGGGATGGGCTGCCGACCCTGAACTTTCAAAAAAGTAGAAGAAAATTGTTTTTTTTTAATCAAAAAAATCCCCTTTAACTTAAAGTTTCACACCCTTGAAATCAAAATAAAAATTCCCAAACCCCTTTTAACCTAAACCTTCCCCACCCTCCAACAAAATCCTGGCTCCGCCACTGGTTACAATGGCCGTTATAACCGTTCATAAATAATAAAAAAATGCTTTTTCACTGTTATCGAGGTTCTTTTTGAAAAAATAATAACATTCTGACTTCTTTACTTAGACGTGACTGATGTGACCCCATTATAACTGCCGTTATAACGGTAACATTAAGGGACCATTTAAAAACCTTGCACCGAACCCTCAAAAGTGATGCAGATCTTAGGTCAATTCCGCTGTACAACCTGTATTATACATCCTTGAGATACACTTCAAGTAGAACAAAAATTACAATCCAAAATAAGAAAACCAATGTCCACAACACTACAAAACCTGGCTGTGGACCTCATGTTTACCTGCCATTTTGCAAGATAAAAACAAGAAGTCATTTGCATAATCTTTCACAATAAATACATTTTTATTAGAACGACATTGTACCGACGGACCGGGCCTAGTCTAAAGTGCCGGACTGGGCCGGGCCAAATTCCAGGGCCCAAGCCCAGGGACTAAGGCCCGTAGGAGGTGGGCCTCAGCCCGGGTTGAGCCCGGTCAATTTTATAAAAAAAATAGAAAAACAATTAAAAAATCAGGATGGTCAAACCAATTTTGGGCCGGCCCGCTTCGAGCTAGTTTCGGGCCAGGCCTCATGGGGGTATGCCTGGCAGAGGACCATATCGGGCTGGGCTTTGGCCCGAGGGGTTGGGTCGGGACCCAGGCCAAATTTACAGGCTGATGTAGTGTGGTTATACATGTATTCAAACAATTGGATGTTCTTTGAAATGTGTGTAGTGGTTGTGGGGAAGTTTCTTCACCTCACGATCCTCATGGTCAGCCCTAAAGAGAAGAGTTGGCCTCTTGCTTCCTTCACTCATTGGATGTCGGGTGGTACATGCAAAAATACTCCAACGCTCAAGTAAGAGGATTTGGACATAGTTGCAAGTGAATTTATTGGAGATGTGATGTTCATACCTTTGCTCGTGATGTAAATTTATAGATTTAAAGGAAAGTCCAATCCGAGAAGTACATGAACTTGTTGGAGGATTTCAATTAATTGGATTGATCCTGCGAGGAAAAGTTTCTAATCTTGGTGCATTAAGTCAGAGGGAGTCCAGTTTTAAGAAGAATTGGACTCTTCTTAGAATCTTTTCATAATTGATATTAAGTTAGCATTTTAAGAAGTCTATTCCACGTTTGACTATAATTGAGAATCTGGTCTTTCCACCTAGGTGGGTTTCTTTATTATGAAATTCATCGAGATTCTTGCTAATTCATTGAGATTATTATAGTTGTAGTGGAATCATGTCAAAATATTAGTAACAAAAAAAATTTAAAATACCATGTTAATTGGCCCCACGTAGTTGATCTGATAAGTTATGGGCCCACGTGTCATGTGTTTATCTCATGTGCTTGATAGCCCATATGTGGCTGGGGGGTGTAGTGACACATGTATATATGGTTGGGATTAGCCTAGTTTTAAGGTTGCATTTCCTTATTTATTTTTGTTCTCTTAGCGGAAAGGACAATTCATTTCCTCATTTTGGATTGAGTCTGATCAGGGAAGCTCTTGAGACCTTAGTCTTAGGAGAAACCTTTTTGTGCGGGAAAATGATCAACTTTATTCTTTATTGGATAAGCTGAGGACTCACAGGGTCATTAACACGAAGGAGGATAACTTGTTTTGGGCTCACTCAAAGTCGGGGTGTTTCTCGATTAGCTCCTTTTATAACCACTTATCCTATCACCAACATCAGCACTAGGGGTGTCAATTTTACCCGATTTAACCGGAACCGAATAGGAACCCGAACCGAAAACACCGGTTCCGGTACCACATTTTTGGGAACCGATTAAAAAGAACCGGAACCGGAACCGAACCGGAAACTAATGGTTACGGTTCCGGTACTCTAATATGGAACCGAAACCGATAAGAACCGGAACCGAACCGATAAGAACCGGAACCGATATATAAATATAGTGTAAAAATTCTCATATTACCAAGATTGGACCCGTTATACCCGAAACTGGAACCGGAACCGACAATAACTACATAATCGGTTCCGGTTCTGGTACCATCACTTTGAGAACCGGAACCGATAAGTACCCGAACCGATAAGAACCGGAACCGTTTGTTCCGGTTCTGGTCACCTTAGGAACCGAACCGGAACCGACCCGTTGACACCCCTAATCAGCACCCACCCTTTTGGCCTGTTGTGCGGAAACCTTTCATTCCTTTAAAAATTCATTTTTTTGCTTAGATTGCATGTCATATGAAATTGCTCACCATGGACAACTTGATAGCTAGAAAGTGGTATCTTGTTAATTTTGTGTAATGTGCAAATCCGATGGCAAATCCACAAACCATCTTCTGGTGCATTATGATTATACTACAAGGATGTGGTCATATTTTTTTGGACAGGTGGGGATTTCTTGTGTAATGCCACAAACTATCGGAACTGTGTTTAGTGGGTGGCCCAAGCTAGCTTCCTCGGGTAGAAAGAAAATTTTGTGGAGATTAGTGCCTTACGCGGTAATTTGGGGCCTTTGGTTGGAAAGAAATAATATAACTTTTAAAGGCAAGGAAAACACCATTCAAGAGATGAGATGAATATTCTTTAGTGATATGATTTTTAGGTTTGACACCATTTTGGGGAGGGAGTAATGTTTTTGTTCCTTTTGGGTGTAATGTTATTTGCTTATCTCTTTGTATCTTTACTCTCTTGAGATCTTCTCGATCTCCTTTAATGCATTTGACTTATCAAAAAAATTTAGTATCTACAATGATCTTTGAAATCCGTGTGGTGGTCTTTGAGATTCATGAGATGGGAATCTCGATGACCATTGATGATCTGCTAACAACTGTTGTCTCTTCCAAAGGTGAAATATTGGAGAGGGATGTGACCGTCATACTATAATTAACACTATACTTCAAGATTTTCCAGGTCCCTGTTGTAAATTCTTTTTTTTATACGTATAAATTATCATTAAAGCCAAACAATTACAGAAAGATCAGTTAAAAAGCTTGAGGTGGCCTATTTTAACTACATCCAGGAAAAAATATTTAAGAGAGCTAAATATAATGGCGCTGAAATCCAAAATTTGAAATTTTTTAAGATTAAAAAAAAAAGGAATTTAACGGATTTAAAGCCGTTTTTTTCACAAAAAATTTCAGAATTTAACGACTGTTAAAATGATTTTAACGGTCGTTAAAACAATAAAAAACAGCCGTTAAATTTAAAGAGTTAAAACGTGTTTAAACGATTTTAATGGAAACGGGCTTGGGGCATTACCGTTTAAACGGCCGTTATAACAGATTCGGACCCCACCCATTATGTTATATACTATTTTCCTTTTTTTTTTTTTTTTAATAATGGCCATTACAACGAAAATAATGACCGTTAAAAAAAGCCTGTTATTTCTGTTATAAATTTTATTATTTTAGCTCCACTTTTTGCATTATTTTTCCATTTTTCTATTTTTGCCCTTGTGTGTTACAATCCGTTATAAAAAAAAAAATGGTAACACCTCCGGTCTGTTATACCGTTATAATGGCCCTTTTTACACCATGTTTTAAACTAAATTTTTCACGAAAACTTGGAAGATCTATAAAAACTGAAAAAACTTGGGATTCGTTGTGAGACAACTTACCACTATTAAAAGGGTAATTTTAGTTGCACGCCACAAAATATGAGGGCACCTGAAAGCCTTATTTTTTATCTTTTTTTTTATTATGAAAATACCCTATTAAGTTAGGGCATTTTCTTTTAAATATTTTTAACGCACCCTCCCTTTCACATTTCTGCTTTCTCCTTTTGTTGCAACAAATTGACTAAGCTCTCGTGCCCGACGACGACTTGTTCCCCTTGGTGCGGGTGCATGTACTCACTCTGCTTGCTATGAGTAAAACTTTTGTCAATGGGTTGTGACCAACCCACAATAGGAGTCACGTTGCACACTCTTCTTGAACGCTGACGGTATGGATGTTTGGCCAGTCCTTGGTGGACCGGCTAACCAATAATCAGCCGGATTAGTGAATTCTAAGTGTTGGATTGAAGTGATTTTCATGGGTTGATTTTTAGGAATTTGAGCTTCATTGAGCATTATTTGGGTGCAAAGATCCAAAGGCTGTAAATCACTAATCAGGTTGATTTTTTGTTTGCAGGTCCACCAAGGCTGTAAATCACTAATCAGACCGTTAGCAGCGTTTAATTGGGTCATTTTTTTGGCTAAGATATCTCCTGCGGCATACCCAATAAAGGTCTGATCCTTCTGCTGCACCAATGTTTTGTGGGGTGCTCTCAACAGTTCGGGGTGCCCTTTCAAAGTTTTAAATCTTAGTGGGGTGCCCTCACATTTTGTGGGGTGCCACTAAAATTTCCCCTATTAAAATTTAAAATCATGATAAGATACAAAATTCCCAAAACAACCCCATATAAGCACTTAACTTTCTTCCCTCTTATTTAATTCGTATTTCCAAAACTAACATTTTATAACTACTTAATTTAAAAAAACTCCAAAACAACCCTCGTAACCAAGGTTTAAAAGAGGCCATTACAACGGAATAACGGACTGGGGACGTTACCGTATTTTCCGTTATAACGAATCGTAATGCTCAGGGGCAAAAATGGAAAATAACGAAAAATTGAAATTTGAATTTCAAAGTTTCAAAAAGGAAAAACAAAAAAATAACGATCATTTTTTCACAAAATTTTTCAGAAAATAATGGTTATTATTTTCGTTATAACGGAAAAATAACAGAAACTAACGACTATTATAACAAGGAAGATGCCATGTGGTGGAATGGTATGCCTAATGGGCTTTTCTCTGTCAGATCATTTTATTTCATGCTTGACAGGGAGTGGAGATCCTCCATGGGCTCCTCTACGCCTCTAGAGTCACGAGACTCTCCGATGATAAAGATCTGGGGATCAAAGGTGCCGTCGAATGTAGCTTTCTTTGCATGGTGTGCGGCCCTGAAGAAGATTCTTACGGTTCACAACCTCATGAAAAGACACATGATATTGGTGAATTTTTGTGTCTTGTGCAAGGAAGCTGGAGAATTTGTCAACCACCTCCTGTTACACTACAGAATAGCTCGGGCAGTATGGGGTTTCTTCTTCGAGTCCTTCAACATTTGTTGGGTTCTTCATGCATCAATGTATCATACTCTTGGAAGTTGGGCTCTCTTTGGTCTTTCCGATTGTGGCCGTAGATTATGGAGTCTTCTTCCGTTTGCTATATGGTGGGACATCTGGAAGGAAAGAAACAGAAGAACCTTTGATGGAAAGGAGGCTTGTTTCTTTGATATAGTGTTATAATCTATCAAGGCGCTCCTATACCTATGGTCTATGGTCTTTGAGGAGTGTAAAGGGCTTTCTTTTGAGGATTTTGTGTTTAGATGGGAGTCCATTATGTACATGAGTAGTTAGCTAGTTGTGCGTTTGCCTTGTTTCATTTTTGTTTTGTTTTTCCTTTGGAGGTCTTCTCGACCTCCTTTTTCGTCTTGTATTTCGCCTTTTTCTTATATATAGCCGTTATTTTTTGAGCTTTTTAACTGTACATAACGTAATGGAGAGGTCTGAATCTGTTTAACGGTTGTTATTTTTGTTATAAAGGCCGTTTTTTAAAAACATGCTCATAGTAGTCTTAAGTACATATCGGCTGCCCTTTTTTTTGTCGCGGAATATCCGCTGTCCTGATGTGCAAAAGATCGAGAGAATTCTTTAAGCAGTGAAATTTAGAGTAAAACTTAGTGGACGCTGACCGTATGGATGTTTAGCCAGTCCCTCGGTGGACCTATAAACCAAAAATCAGCCCGATTAGTGATTTAAAACCTTTGGATCTTTGCACTCAAATAATGCTCAATAATACTTGAATTCCTACCGTTTAAATCAACCCATGAAAATAACTTCAATCGAATCGCTTAGAAACCACTAATCAGGCTGATTTTTGGTTTAGAACAAGGTTTAAAGAGACCGTTTTAACGGTTAAATGGACTGGGGGAGTTACCGTTTAAATGGCTGTTAAAACGGATTGAAACAGCCAGGGGCAAAAATGAAAAAAAAAATAGAATTTAACGAAATTAAATGGATTTAATGATTTTAACCGGAGAAAATGGAAAAATGGCGCTGAAATTCAAATTTTGAAATTTAAAAATTGAAAAAAAAATAGAATTTAACAGATTTTAACGGAATTAAACGGATTTAACGACCGTTTTTTTTTTTTTTTCACAATTTTTTTTACAATTTAATGGCTGTTTAAACGATTTTAACGGAAGCGGGCTTTGGGCGTTACCGTTTAAACGGCGGTTTTTAAAACCATGGTTTAGACTCAGAGGTCCACCGAGGGACTGGCAAACATCCATACGGTCAGCGTCCACTAAGAGTGTACCTTGTGGCCTGTATTGTGCATTGTGACAAAAGCATCTGTCAGAACGCTGTGACAGAAGTTTTACTCTGAAATTTGGAAGCAGCAATAATGCGTGAATTAGGGCACGCCACCTGTACAAGGTTAAAGCGCTATGTTAAACCACTGTTAACCTGGTCAAATCTAGTATGCAACTGTTCACAAAATTAAAAGTATGTAAACTGTGTCAGTATTGTTGGATGTCCCTTGAAAAGTGTGTTATTTCAACGTTTTCAATAAAAATCTATTACTATTATAAAGCAAGAACGGGGGCACGCCCACACGACACATGCCACACAAAAAGAAAGAAAAAAACTAAAAAACCATTCAAGAGTACATAATTACTTCCCATGCCATTTTCATTAAGGGAATTTTTGACATATCCCCCCATGTTATCTTTAAAATTTGACATACCCCCCACAATTTGAAAAAGCTGACCTACCCCCTATGACTCGGTCCATTGCCATTTGACCAGTGTTGACCAGAGTTGACTACCAATTTTTTACTAAATGATAAAAATGCCCTTGTCTTCAACTTGGATACAAGGATTTGAAAAAAAAACCAAACCTCAAATCAAACGATTGTGGTGGATGGCCAGCCAAGAGATTCCAATGGGTTGGCTGCCCATCACCGGCGACCATCCCACCGGAGTCTCATGGCCAGCCGGCCACCACTCTGGCAATAATTTAAAACCCAAGGTTAAAAAAAAAGACAAAAAAATAGCATAAAATTTTAGTTTAAAATTTTTTTATTAACATAAATAAAAAGCAAGACAAAGCAATTTATATTTTAAACTTTTGAGACGTGGATTTTGGAAAGATGGGTTCTTTCAATTTTAAAATATTCCTTCATGAGTTTTATCTATTTTGTTCGGGGGTTTTTTCTTTTCAATATTGGCTTAATTCATCAAAAATCAAAAAAAAAATCTCAAGTCTGCCGACATGAGTTTTAATTTTTATTTTTAATCTCCTCTTTTCATGTTTGATTTGGTGTTTGGATTTTGGCTTAAGCCCAAACCTTAGTTCTAAAGTTGAAGACCAGATACAAAATTTCATAATCAACTGGGGTCAACAGTGGTCAAATGACAGCGAATCATAAGGGGGTATGTCAGCTTTTTCAAATCGTGGGGGTATGTCAAAAATTCCCTTTCATTAAATCTCCCTTTAAAGTTCAGGTTGTCTGGCACGAATGAGGGACAATGGTGTAAGACACTTGGCACAATCTTAGAGACCACCCACCTTATGGATGTTTGTCCCATCCCTAGGTGGACCTATATACCAAATATCAGTTGGATTAATGATTTCAAACCTTTGGATTTGAGTACCCCAAATAATTCTTGAAATTTATGAAAACTACTCCAATCAAATGCTTAAAAACTACTAATCACGCTGATATTTTTCATATAGGTCCACCTAGGATGGGCCAAACATCGTTACAGTCAGTGATCTCTATGAGTGTGCCATGTGTAAGGTGCATGCTTCCATGTGTAAGGTGCGCGTGCATCGCATGTGGGGTTCCCCTAGTATTTTATAAATTAAAAGCACGTTTTTCAAGGAGCATTCAATGGTAGATGCAATGTTTACATACTTTTAAGTCTGTATATCAATGCATACTAGATTTGTCCCTGTTAACCAAGGAGCTTTCTCTCTTGGGATGAGTCATGAGAGTATGAGGAGACAACGCCTCTAGAACCAAAACCAGAGTCTCTTACTCCGTCATCGGTTCTCCTCCACGGCTCTACATCTCTCCATCTTCAACCTCCACCTCCTCACCTCTTCGGAAATCGCCACTTCCATCTCTCTCCTCTCTCACCAGAAAACGAAAACGGCCCCCCACCACCACCAACAATCAGAATCCTCATCAGATCAAGACAAAGAAGTGATCAACGATCAGGATTGCGACGACGACGACGACGATCCTGACGGTTCATTGTCTTCTACGGTCCCACGACCGCATCTTGACTCCTTCAAGGTATGTTAATTAGTTCTTGTGTCCTAGAATCCGTTTATGGAAGATGATCTTCAGGCCAATTGGCCGAGTTATATACCACGCACGCCGGTGTCATTTTTCGACCTAAACCAAACAATAGTGCGAGGCATCGGAAAAAATAGTTTGTTTTTTATTTTGGGGGGGGGGGGGGGGTGGGGTTCCATGGACCGGGAATCTGATGATGGAAGCACCACCGGCTGTTTTGGCGATTCTGGGTGGTTTTTCGATGATTTTCGACAAGAAAAAAGAAACTAACCTTGGTTACTTTTATAATTGGGTTGGTGGGCTTTTCAATTACGTGGGCATTCAGCATGGGACCTACGTATTTGTGTACAGGACATGCTCCTATTGAAGCCAGACCCAATGGGCTCCACCTTAGTAACCGGAACCGCTAAACTGGGATGACGGTCGGCTGTCATATTGTTCCACCCTGCCACTACCACTGCCGTGTGTCACTGTCCTATTTATCTTGTCGATTCTAATCGGTATTCCAAAAATCAAATATTATCCAAAAAAAATTTGGATATTGAATTGGGATACCTTTTTAATATTTGAATAGTTTTCAGATGAGGATTTGGATATTAATGTATTTGATTCGATAATATCCGATATATTATTTAATAATTATATTTATTTATCATATTAAATAATATTTATTATATATAAATATAATATTTTTAATTATTTTACATATATATATTTATTTATAATGTAAATATGATAATATATTAAATGTATTCGATTTTCAGATCTGATATTATCAAATATCCGATAAGTTAGTCGGATTCGAATATTGGTTTAGAATGTCCCTTCAATATCGAATCAGATTCGGATATCAGATAATTTGTTCAGATTCGGATATCCTTATATTCGATCCAATTATTTGTTGCCAGCTCTAATCACTGGCAAGTAGTTAATAATCATTAGTTTATGGTCATCCGTTGTGTAATCCATCACCTGATCATCTGACATAGAGAATCAGCCCATAACTCGATCGTAGGGTTCCCAACTTCATCGGTTAAGGCACTTGACAAGTCAGCACGCTGTCATGGTTCAAATGAAGCATTCAAGCCCTCTAAACCATGGTTTTAAAAATGGCTGTTTAAACCGTTTAAACGGTAACGCCCCAAGCCCGTTTCTGTTAAAACCGTTTAAACGCGTTTTATCATTTTTGAATAAAACGGCCGTTAAAATCGTTTAAAAAGCCGTTTAATTTTGAAATTTTTTGTTAAAAAATGGCCGTTAAATTCTGTTAAAATCCGTTTAATCTCCGTTAAAATCATTAAAATCCATTTAATTCTATTTTTTTCCTTTTTTTCTCATTTTTGCCCCTGGCCGTTTCAATCCGTTTAACGGCCGTTTAAACGGTAATGCCCCCAGTCCGTTTAACGGTTAAACGGACTGGGGGCGTTACCGTTAAAACGGATTGAAACAGCCAGGGGGGAAAATGGAAAAAAACAGAATTTAACGAAAAAAATGGCGCTGAAATTCAAATTTGAAAAAAAAAAAAAACAAAATTTAACGGATTTAACGGCCGTTTTTTCTACAATTTTTCAGAATTAAACGGCTGTTTAAACGATTTTAACGGCCGTCAAAACAAAAAAACAGCTGTTTTATTCAAAACCGATAAAACGTGTTTAAACGGAAACAGGCTTGGAGTGTTACCGTTTAAACGGCCGTTAAAACCCCGTTTTTAAAACCATGCTCTAAACAGCTAAGGAGATGTTTCAGCTCCTGCACATTGAGGCACTGAAGGCTGGTTAGGCTTACAACACTCTCCTTAAATAAGGACCCAATAAGTAGAGAGGTGCAACTATATCCCCGAAGCGCATATCGGACACCTACCCAAGTCCACGGGATAAGCGTCACCTAACAAAGCATCACTATGCATAGCGTCGCCCCATACGACTAAAACTTCTGTCACAATGGGATTGTAAATCACACAAAACACAGCCAATGAGTTCTCGGCACATACACCTAAAAAGCAAAAGCACATGGGTACGTTGCAAGAGTACTTGTGTACGTGCCGAGAACTCATTGGCTGTGTTTTGTGTAATTTACAATTTCGTGTGATGGAAGTTTTACTCTCCCCATACTATATATGCTACCGTGCTACGGTATAAGAGCGGCTTGACCTAAGAGCACTGAGTACCCGAGAGCAATCACCTGACTTATCGGGATTGCCATTTGTCCCTCATGACACATTAGTTGTGTGTAGTGCATAGCGAGCGGGTGAACGGCACTAAAGCCTCAGTGTATGTGGGACCCACAGTGACAACTTGCAGCCACCTAGCACCGTCCCAAGACATGTCTTATGCCAAGGGAGACTCAGGACATCCCCTCAAGGAAGCCTAAGCTCGGCCCTAGGTGACCTTAGGGATGGCCCTTTAGATGACCAGAAATTTTGGGCACAAGATCGCGGGGGATAAGTCATAGACCAAGGGCCACGGTCTAGCACTTTCAAGGGAAGGTCCATATGACGCACTACCACTACCACCATCATCACGAGAAAATTTTGCCTGACGTGAATTTTTCTATGGCACTGTGGGAGCATAAAAATGTGCTACCGGCACTCTTTGGGGCCCACTGATCCATGTATACCCTAAAAATCAGCCTGATTGGTGATCTCTACCAATTTGATCTGATCACCCAAAACCGCTTGTCTTATTTAAGTACAATTTTTTTACTAGGGGGATGTCATCTACGATGCATGTGCAATTTACACGTGGCAGAACCTTATACGTGGCACACTATTAGAGATCACTGACCGTATAGATGTTTGGCCCATTCTTATGCGGACCTACATATGAAAATTCATCCTGATTAGTAATTTCTATACGTTAGATTAGAGTCTTTTTCTTGTTTGTTTTTAAACATGGCTTTTGAGCATTATTTGGCCAAAGACAAAATGACACCACCATGCAGCATGTTAACACCCATGGCCCTAACTGGACCGTGTATCATTACTCTTTTAATGATGGGTATGTACGATAGATTTATTAACTTTTTTGTTTTTTTATTATTTTTTTTTTGCAAACATGGAGTACTATGTTACGAGCCATGTGAAACAATCTTAGAGACCACTGACATATGGATGTTTAGCCCATGGTTTTAAAAACGGTTGTTTAAACGTTAACACCCCAAGGCCGTTTCCGTTTAAACACGTTTTGACGCTTTGAATTTAACAGCCATTTTTTTTGTTTTTGTTTTAACGGCCGTTGAAATCGTTTAAATGCCCGTTAAAATCGTTTTAACAACTGTTAAATTCTGAAAAAAACAGCCGTTAAATCCGTTAAATTATATATTTTTTTAAATTTTGAAATTTCAAAATTTGAATTTCAGCGCCACTTTTTCAGTTAAATTCTGTTAAATCGTTAAATTCCATTTTTTCCATTTTTGCCCTTGGCAGTTTCAATCCGTTTTAACGGTAACGCTCCCAGTCCGTTAAACCGTTAAAACGGCCTCCTCTAAACCTTGGTTTAGCCCATCTCTAGGTGGACTTACATACCAAAATTCATCCGTATTAATAATTTCAATTTGTTGTATTAGAATCTTTTTCATAATTTATTTTTAACCATAGATTTCAAGCATTATTGGGGTACTCAGATCCAGAGGTTAGAAATCATTAATCATACTAATTTTTGTTATGTATGTTGGTCAGTGGCCTCTAATATTGTGCCACTGGGTCACACTGTGGTCCGGCGTG
Source organism: Euptelea pleiosperma (assembly GCA_035048495.1). Lineage (NCBI taxonomy): Eukaryota > Viridiplantae > Streptophyta > Magnoliopsida > Ranunculales > Eupteleaceae > Euptelea > Euptelea pleiosperma. The sequence goes on from CM068544.1 coordinate 4,399,059, forward strand.
ACTTCCATCATCAAAGTTTTTTCTGTGAGGAAGAGTTCAGGCACCAATGTGAACGCATTAATGGTTTAAAGACTAAAGCATAGTCTAAATAATGCGGTTTTAACAATGGTAACGCCCCAAGCCCGTACGTTAAGAACCGTTTTGATACTCGGAAAATAACGCCCTGTTATTTTCTGAGAAAAAATTGTGAAAAAATGGCCGTTATTTTCGTTATTTTTTCATTATAGTGCCATTTTTCCGATTTTCCCGTAATTTTCATTTTCGATTTTGCCCCTGTCCATTATTATTCGTTTTAACGCCATTAAAATGAAAAAAATCAGTAACGCCCCCAGTCCGTTGTATAGTTTTAACGGCCTCTTTTAAATCTTGGACTAAAGTACCCTTAAAAAAAAAAAAAAAATTAAAGAAACATAATTGGGTCATTTTCGGAATATTGAGGATTTTGGAGGTAGCGCAAGAAGGGCCTTCACTCTTTAATAAGTAGAATAGATGTAAGTGGTGGATGCAAACATTCATCAATCAGTGGGCCCAATGTAATTCTCTCCAGCTTAGTAGATCAAGTTCGATCTCCTAGTGAGAGCAAACCAGTTTCAATGAGGGAGAGGAGGTAATAGGGTTTGGAAATTAAGTGAAATATTTTCTCTTTAATTAAATGTTAGAGGGCGGCACGTGTGTTACCTTGATTACACAAAAAAAAGTGGTGGGACGTGGGCTGCACGTGAGTGATTGTAGGCCTCGTCAATGTTTACGACGGACCAAAGTATGAGCCATGTGGCACACTCTTAGAGACCACTGACCGTATGGATGCTTGCCCCATCCCTACTTGGACTTGCATACCAAATTCATTCTGATTAGCAACTTCTATCCGTTGGATTAGACTCTTTTCCATGGTTTACTTTTAAGTGTGGATTTTGAGTATTATTTGTGGTACTCAGATTAAAGGTTAGACATCATCAATCTGGCTTATTTCTTGTACGATGGAATACAGTATGAACCACGTGGCACACTCTTAAAGGCCACTGACCGTATGGATGTTTGGCTCATCCCTATCTGGACTTAGATACCAACATTCAATCTGATTAGTAACTTCTATCCGTTGGATTAGAATATTTTTCATATTTATTTTTAACTGTGGATTTCGAGCATTATAGGGGTACTCAAGTCCAAAGGTTAGAAATCATTACTCAGGCTTGATTTTGGTATGTAGGTCTACCTAGGGATGAACCAAACATCGGGTCAGTAGTCTCTAAGAGTGTGGCTTACACAGCCGGGACCTCCGTCGTCAAAGGTCTGCTCTTTAAGGTAGGTGAGTGTCCTGTGAAGCCCATGTGAAGGGCGTGCCCCAACCCTACTTTTGGCTTTAAAGTAGTATAGATAGATGGAAGCTGGTGAGTAACTCTTACCTGACCACCCACAATATAAGCCATGTGACAATTTCTTAGAGGACACCTGACCGTATAGATGTTTGTCCAATCTCTAGGTGGACTTATAAACTGAAAGTCAACCTGATCAGTGATTTCTAAGCGTTAGTTGAGGTCATTTTCATGGGTTGATTTTAACCGTAGGAATTTGAGCATTATTAACCATTGTTTGGGTACAAAGGTACAAAGGTGTGAAATCAAATCAGCGTCCTCTAAGAATATACCACGTGGCTCATATTATGGGTGGTCAGGGCTTCCCTGACCGTCGGTGGTCAGGCAAGTTTTACACGAGTGTCAATAACTGTGCTGCTGTTCAACACATGTTACACATCCCATTCTTTAACATCTCCGAGCATTTATATGTTTCACGTGCCATGCCGGTGGAAACCGTGGAATCCACTTCTGGGTCCTACTTCTTACACGTAAAAAGAATTTGAGGATCTCTGTTAGGGCCCACATGAATCAGACAAGAGAGCTCTCGGGTCCTGGACTCGTGGGTCACGCTCATTTGCTAATGAAATTCGTCACACGTTAACTATTTCTGATGTTACGTCATAAGATCTGGCCGAACTGTATTCTTAAAAAAAAATTGTGGGTCAACCATTCATTTCTCAGTGGGCCCCAAAGAATGAACCACGTGGCTCGCTGTTATGGTCCCTACAGCCCCCACGGACATAAAAAAAAAAAACCCGGTTGGGTTGACTAAATGTTTACGGGTCGTGTTTGACTTGTAGGTGGTTAATCGGATAAATGTCCATGACCTGCTTGAGAATTTGTGTAGGAGAAGAGATAGAGTTTGAAGGAGAAGAAATCGATTAGAATGGCGGAGAATAGAGAAGCATTGTTGAAGAAAGTGTACTATGAGAACTGCCCGGGTTGCAAGGTTGATCAACTTAACGAGACGCGGCCCGGAATACCATTCAAGGATTTCTTCTATATGGGGATTGTGGTACTCTCGGCTGGTAAGCAACCTTATTACTGTTGTTGTTATTCATTTATAAAAAATAGCATGCTTGCAGTCTTTTTCCATGCTAAGAATTTTCCTGGGAAAAACTTATCATGGTAGTTTGTTTTTTCTTGGAGGAAAATAATATGGAATTTGGAATCAGAATCAGTTGGGGCTTAATAGGACGAATCCAATAATTTCAGGTTTATAAAATGGGAAAAAGTTATTAAAAGCTTAGAACAATGAATCATATCTAACACAAGCACTAGCACTAGCACTAGCACTGTCTGTATGATTAATTGTTAAGTGAAAAAGAAATATATGTTATATTATATTCGAATTCAAAGAGGAAGCAAAATGAAAAGGAAAATAAAATAATCGTCGGTTCCTTGGTAGATTTTAATCCATTTCGTCCATAGAGTGCTTTGTTGGCATTTAATCGTTTTGTTTAATGAATTTGGTTGGTTGATTGATTGATTACAATTTGAATGGACTTTTCCAACCATAGGATATAGAGGTGTTGAAGCCCGTAAATGTGCTTACCTACCTACCTACCTACCTCCCTACCTAACCCTGTTGAAACAACTGTGCGTTTACTTTTTCAAGCACCACTTCCCCATAAGATCTTAAGTTTGTTGGTCTAGCTTCATTTTATTGATATAGAACCAAGCCACTCGAGTTACAAATTTATTCAATCTTGAATTTCTTTTGTTCTCAAATGCATTTACTCTTATCAAGATAAGTTGTGTTGGAGTGTTTTAAGTTTAATAGATTTAAAATTGGGTTTAAAACAAATGAATGAAATGCTCTCGAATTTTGTAGTTGGTACATTTTGAACACAAAAATGACTAATTTTAAAAAGGCTAAATCTTAAAATCATTAAACATTTAATAAATTGTAAATTTATAACATGACTACAAGGCTCGTTTGGTTCGTAGGAAAAATATTTTTCATAGGGAACATTTTTTTAAGAGATTTTTTCCAGGAATTTTTTCTCTTGGAAGTTGGTTTCAATGTTTGGCATGTCAGAAAATTTGTGATGGAAAAAAATACCTTCCCAATTTCTTCCGTTATCTCCATATCTCTCTCTCTCTTTCTCTTCCTCACTACCATCACCAAGGTTTTAAATTTCGGTTTCACATGCCATTTCGGTGAGTGGCGAAACCGAAATTTTGGTATGAACTTTGTAAAATTTCAAAATTTTAACCGATGTTTTGAAATTTCAACCGAAAATTCACAAAAAGCCATGAAATTTTAAAAAAACTTGATATGTATGATAATTAACAAGTTTTGTAATAAATCTAGATTACTCTACAAATCTCGAAAGTTTTCATACATAACTGTAAGGAATATGACATATTGTATTGGCTAAATTCCATACAACAAAACACAAATATAACAGATCCTATAGTGTGCTAGTTAGGCTGAGAGTGTGTCAGTGGTTGCATCACTCTTGTGCTGCTTGAAGACTATATTGATGAAGCTTGAAGACTCTGAAGATTGAAGATTAATTCATCTGAAGACTTAGAACTTTGTCCGCTTATCCGTATTCACATGTATAGGATGGTTAGTGACTTAGATATCCTAGAGATAGGTGCTAGAATGATCAAATTCACTTAGAACCAAGTCAATTAAGCAAGGGAATCAGTTTTAGGGCCTCAAGGGTTTAAAATACTGAATTTGGGGGACCCAGTCCAATCGATTGGACTTTTCCAGACAGAACAAAAATCTGTTCTGAGGCAGCCCATTGATTGGACTCTGACTCCAATTGATTGGACTTGTGCGGGAATTGTTTTCCCAACCTGGAAAGGGTTCTAAAAGCACTCAAACTCTTGTTAATTCAGTAGGCTTTGTTGCCCTAACTATAAATTAATGCTTAAGGGTTGTAAAACCAAATTCAAGAAGAATCAACAAAAGTGATAGAACTCAAAGAAGGCAATTGAAGCTTCAAGCATTCAATTGGATCATCAAGAGCACAATAGCCTCTATGATTAAGAAGAGAAACCCCTAGGTAATCCTATGTCAATTCTCTTGGGTTTTTATCCTATATGATCAAAGCTTGAGAACATGAGTTCCTTTGTTTTCTTCCAAGTTTGATAAATCTCCGTCTAGGATTCACTTCCATATCTAAAACCTAGATGTTAAAGAGACCACACGATTGAGTTACTCAACTTTTTTGAGTTGTGTTGTGGAATCGGGGCTCTACTGAATCCATCACTTTTTAGGGCTGGACCGGAATGTGAAAAGAAGATCGGGGTTGGACCGATCGAAGGGTAGGTTTGGGGATAGACTAAACTGAACACTGTTGAAAAGGCATAGGGCGTGGATGCATCGGCAGTTGGCTCGAGGGATGGACTTGGGTTGTATGCTGTGAGTAACAATGTTGCGTGGGTAACTTCTATTCTTGTTAACTTTTCGGTAGTGTGTAAAATCGACTAAAAGTGGCTTGTAGTGAGTGAATTTTTTTTTTATGTTATGGTAATGACGGGTTTGGCATCAAATGGAGGTATTGGATTACATGTATTTCATCGTCTTCTTTTTCTATTCTTGTCTACTGTTCCTCAAAAGGTTTCTTTAGAAGTTCAAGGGGTCTAAGACAGTGGCATCCTATATCTCCTTTTCTCTCTATCTTGGTAGACGAGTGTCTTAACAATCTTTTAGGATCTTGGTATGATTGAATGCTTTAGGGTGGGTGAGGAAGGTCCCATTGTATTGTTCTTCCAACTTGTTGCTGATACTATCATATTCCTACACACTTCAAGGCATGTGGTAGTTGATTTACTAGGTATTCTTTGTCATTTCTAAGCGGTATTTGGGATTTAGAACAATCTGAGGAAAAATATGTTCATAGGAATTAAAGATGATAGTGAAGGCATTTTTGTGGAGCGTGCTAGATTTTTGGCTTGCTTGCTTAAGAGGTTTCTGCTTCCTTTAGGATCCCAATCTATCTCCCTAAGTATTAGTGATGGGAAGCATGATGAGGAAATTAGCTAGTTGGAGAAAGAGATCATGATATGGAACTAACTTTTATCCTACCAAGTTTTCTAGATGGGGTCCAGAATTTGGACACCCCCACACATTTGATGTGTGGGGCCCTGCGCCTGTGACTTCTTTGTTTGGATTTCGGTACTTTGTTACCTTTGTAGATGACTTTAGTGGTTGTACCTGGGTGTACCTTATGCGAACCAAAGATGTTGTATTCTCTATTTTCCAAGAATTCCATAAGATGGTTACCACTCAGTTCCATACCACTCTTAAGATTCTTCGCTCTGACAATGGGGGGGAATACCTCGATGGGGGTCTGAAATCCTACTTTGCTTCACATGGCATTGTTCATCAGACCTCGTGCCCTTTGACACCTCAACAGAATGGGACTGCTGAGAGAAAAAATCGTCACCTTCTTGAAGTTGAGCGTGCTCTCCGGTTAGGCATGCAGGTTCCTAAACACTATTGGTCTAAGTCTGTCTTACTTGCTACATACCTCATCAATCGTATGCCCTCTCAGGTTCTCGGATTTCAGACTCCACTATCTCTCTTGGTTCCTGACCGCCCGGCTTTCGTTGTTCCTCCAAAGGTCTTTGGGTGTGTTTGTTATGTCCATATTCATCGTTCTTCGAGGGACAAGTTAGATCCGCGTGCCTTGAAGTGCATCTTCTTGGGGTACCCCTCTAATAAAAAAGGGTACAAATGTTATCATCCTACTACCCGCCGTCGCTTCATCTCTATGGATGTCACATTCGCTGAGTCCATCCCCTTCTTTGGTGAGCAGACCTCTCTTCAGGAGGAGCATGATGTTGCAGAAGAGAGTGTCCCCTAGCCCTCTGCCTGTCTCTATTCCTATGCCGGGACCTCAGTCTAGTGACAATGACACTTCCACTACTGCAGCTGATGTGCGTGTATATGTCAGAACCAAGAAGAAAGGACAAACCACTGTCCCTATGCCTACATCTGCAAGTCTCCCGGATCCAGTTCCAGGTATTGCTTCTGTCCCTGCCTCAATTCCTATTTCTGTTCTTGAGCCACATGCATCTCCTACTTTTGATGATCATATGAGCACTGATATTGACCTCCCTATTGCACTTCGGAAGGGTGTACGTACTTGTATGGAACACCCTATCTGACATTTTGTCTCGTATCACTCTCTGTATCCGTCATATCAGAATTTTGTCAGTATTGCCTCCTCTGGTTCTTTGCCTTCCAGTGTTGCAGACGCACTTAGTAACCCAAAGTGGAAAGAAGCTATGATGGATGAAATGCAGGCCCTTGAGAAGAACAAAACATGGGAACTCGTTCAACACCAAGAGGAAAGAAACTTGTGAGGTGCAAATGGGTCTTTCCGGTGAAACATAAAGCTGATGGGTCAGTCGAACGATACAAGGCACGACTCGTAGCCAAGGGATTCACTCAGACATATGGGGTAGAGTATCAAGAGACTTTCGCACTTGTGGTCAAGATGAACTCAGTCAGAGTTCTTCTATCCTTAGCTGCCAACCTGTCCTAGCCATTGCATCAACTAGATGTGAAGAATGCCTTTCTGCATGGAGATCTGACAGAAGAGGTGTACATGAAACTACCACCTGGGTTGACACTTGCTGGAAGTGACGACAAGGTGTGCAAGTTAAGGAAAGCCCTGTATGGGCTAAAGCAATCTCCAAGGGCATGGTTCGAGCGGTTTGGCAGTGTGATCAAACGAGTGGGCTACAAGCAGAGTCAGGCCGATCATACGTTGTTTGTGAAGCACCAGCAGACTAGTACCACGGCACTGATCGTCTATGTTGATGACATTGTCATCACTGGGAATGATCCTAAAGAGATAAAGCAGCTGAAGACCTTCTTGTCCTCGGAGTTTGAGACAAAGGATTTGGGGCCACTGAAATACTTCTTGGGAATTGAAGTTGCTCGGTCTCAGAAGGGCATCTTCATCTCTCAACGGAAGTATGTATTGGACCTTCTGGATGAGACTGGGAATTTGGGAGCTCGACCAGCAAAGACTCCAATTGATCAGAACCATCAGCTGAATTCTGAGGAGGATGACACCCTTGAGGATGTCGCTATGTTTCAGCGATTGGTTGGCAGGCTGATCTACTTGGCGCGCACCTGTCCGGATATTGCTTACGCTGTTAGTGTTATCAGTCAGTTTATGCATGCACCACGGTCATCACATCTTGAGGCAGTTCACCGAGTTCTTCGGTACCTCAAGGGCTCTCCAGGTCGTGGAATACTGTTCGGATGACATGGACACTTTAGAGTGGAAGCATATACTAACGCAGATTGGGCAGGTTCAGTTACTGATCGTCGGTCTACGTCAGGATACTGTACCCTTGTTGGAGGAAATCTTGTCTCTTTGCGAAGCAAGAAACAACCAGTTGTAGCTCGATCTAGTGCAGAGGCAGAATTTCGCTCTATGGCACATGGTGTGGGCGAACTCCTTTGGTTGAGGACCATGCTTGAGGAACTGGGACTCCAGGTGACAGCCGATGAGCCTTTACTCTGACAACAAAGCTGCCATCAACATTGCTCACAACCCAGTACAGCATGATAGGACCAAGCATATTGAAGTTGATCGTCACTTCATCAAAGAGAAACTTCAACAAGGATTGATTTGTACTCCGTATGTGAGAACACAGGAACAGGTTGCCGACATACTCACAAAGGGGGTGAACAAGTCTATTCTTCATACCTTGACTGGCAAGCTGGGCATGATGGATATCTTCGCACCAGCTTGAGGGGGAGTGTTGGAGTTTATGTAATACACCCACGTGGGTGTCTCAAGTGGGCTGCGTCCCACTTCCCACGTGGGGCCTTTTTTGGGTTTTCACTATTCACGTGAATAGTGTCGTGTGAATAGTGTCACGTGAATAGTGTTACCCTTTGTACGGTTTCTATATATATATACACAGTGTGTGAGGGTGAATGAATTAACAATTCATTCTCTCATCTTCCCACAACTTCTCTCTCTCTAACCTAATCTCCTTCTCCCCCTTCCGCCTCCATTACACTTTTTTTCCTCTTCTATCTACCACCTTCATCTACTGGTTACAACCTTATTTACAACAATCTCCCCTGCTGAAGCCGGGAGATACTCTGTTTAAGCCGAAAGGCCCGACTAACATTTTGTTGTTTAGAGTAGATCTTGCGTGTAGATTCCCAGATTTCATGGGCAGTGTGCACGGCTGATGTGAGGCTGCATGGAACTACAAAGCCAAGACATCACAGTGAGATTCTCCATCTCCCACTTAGCGTATAGAGTGTCGTCAGGTGAAGCAGGCTCAGTAGCTCTCCCTGTAAGATAACTCATCTTCCCACGGCCTCTGATGAACATCTTAGCGGCCTGTGACCACTCGAGGTAATTCTTCCCATCCAATTTAACAGTCGTGATCTGCAATCTGGGGTTTTCCACGACCATTCGAGACACCATAGGTCCTCCAGTACCTCTAGAGGTGGCTTCCGTGCTCAATACGGATCTGGAAGGAGTATCTGGGATAACAGGTGGGGTATGATCCAGGATAATAGACGGATTAGACATCACAAAGCAAGGGAAAAAAGAAGAAAAGGTCTAAAATACCCAAGAAGAACAATCAAAGGTATAAAAACCGATATAGTGTGACTAAACACCCATAAAAGTCCCCAAAGGCCTGAAATAGGGAGTAAGAAGAGGGATGGGCAGCGTAGGATGGGAGGAAATCATCCTTAAAGCATTCAAACACATGAAAGGATGTCTGGAAGCAAGGAGAGAGAAGAATATATTCCAGCCGACAGCCAAAAATGGCTAAAGAGGAGGCCAGCGGTAACTAGAGGGGGAGAACTCCTCCCATAGCCCTCAAAACTTGTCGGATTCGAGCAAGTGAGGTATGCTCATGAAGCTTAGATTGGAGGGGGGGGGGGGGGGGGGGCAACAAACCCCCCAAAAAGATCCATTAAGGATCCGAAAAGCTTGCTGGTTTACAGATTGAGTTTTTTTGAATTTTCAAGGAGAAATCCCAAAAAACACACCAAATCAACTCAGAAAATTTGAAAAAAATAACCAAAAAAGAGGAAAAAATATACACTAGCCAATGGTGAAGTTTCAGGAGAAGAGATGGAACCTGTTCGTACGGCTGCTGACGTCAGCTGTACGGCTTGGATGGCGTCATCACCCTGCTGAAGTTCCTCTGGAAGATATCTCTTATGTATTCCTCTAGGATGGCTCTGATACCAAGTTGAAATGAAGAACAATAAAGAATTAGGGTTAGGTTTAGGGTTTCAAAGTAAAAAAGAAGATGGAGAAGAGAGAAGAAAGAGTGAATGTCATGTGATGATTTCACCATGACTCCATAATTCTTATTTATATCAAGAAGCAAATACAAAAGACAAATATACCCTTCTAGGGGAGTATTTACACAACTACCCCTATTACATGTAATATATGTAAAAATACGTATATGATAACAGTAGGAACATAAACCCTTTGCTGATCCGGGTTTGCATCGAGTGAAGAAGCCAGGGCATGATAGTCAGGTTCTCCATAACCCAAATCCAATGAGATTTGTCCTTCAGATCTGGTTCTTTAGTAGCACCTCTCAGATACTCACTGTAGCCACGGCCCCCAATGTACATGAAAGCGGAAGTCTTCCATTCCATGAAGTTGGTGCCATCAAGCTTCACAGTGGTGATGCAGAGCTGAGGGTTGTGATCTCCATGAGAGCTATGAGTCACAGGACGATCCTCAGAGGAAGAGCCAGAAATCACAGATGTGGCCTCGGGGGAACTCATCAAAGTAGGACCACCAAAAATAGTAAGTAGTGTACCAGAGGCTCCCAGAAAACCGAAGCGAGGTCTAGAGGATCCCTAAAGGTCCAACGAGTGGTGCGCCTAGGACAAGAGGGCCCAGAGAGGTCTGATTTTGGAAGAAAATCAAAACCCAAAAAATAGTCGGGTGATCCAGGTGATTTTTGGAAACTAGGGTTCTGATGGTCAGAATTCGTCGAATCAAGTTTCGAACTATTCCACCAGCAGTACCGAAGAGGGCGGCAAGGTCAGAGGGGCTTGCTGTTGCGTGAATATCACAAAAATCCAAAACCTAAATATCTGAAAATCGGGCCGATTTTTGGAAACTGATGATTCGGCAGTCGGAAAAATGCGATGCGACTTTCTGACAGTCCCTGGGTGAATACTGGAGGGGGCGGCTAGGGTAGAAAACCCTACCGTGGTGCGGATCTTAAGAAAATAAAAACTCAAAAATCCTCGAAAAATGTGTTGGCCGGAAAAACGCTAGAGAAGCTTGAGTAGAAGACAAACTGGATCTCTGATGCGGCTGAGGGAAAAAACTAACCAGGAAATAAGAGCCTCTGGTATTTTTGCCTCAGGATTAATCCCGGATAGCACAGGAATGATCTCTACGATTTCCTCAAAAGTTCTCCTTGGCTCCGGATGCTTACATAACCGTCTTAGATCGGAATGGAGTCTCTAGGGGACAAAGACACATGCCCTAGAGCTACCATGCTCTGATACCATGTTGTAAATAAGGTTGTAACCAGTAGATGAAGGTTGTAGATAGAAGAGGGAAAAAGTGTAATAGAGGCAGAAGGTTGGAGAGAATGAATTGTTAATTCATTCTCTCTCACACACTGTATATATATATATATATGATAGGGAGAAACCTTACAAAAGAGAACACTATTCACGTGACACTATTCATGTGGTACTATTCACGTGACACTATATTCACGTGAATAGTGAAAACCCAAAAAAGGCCCCACGTGGGAAGTGGGACGCAGCCCACTTGAGACACCCACGTGGATGTATTACATAAACTCCAACAGGGTATGACCTTTTTTCTCTTCTATATGCAGCCTGGTATGACTTGGAGCATGTGATTTTTTACTTTTTCGAAACGAGATGAGCAATAAGTTGCAATGTTACAATGTTATTTTGCAAAATCAATTCCTTAATTGTTTGACTTTCAATGCTATCTCATATTGATTCCAGGACAAAACTTGACTGAACATTTCCTTTTGACAATCTTAACTTCAGAGATTGTTCAGACTGTTAGATTAATTTGATCTGATGTTCATGTTGGCAAAATCTTCGTAGGACTGTTTAGTTTGGTAACAAATAATATTCTTCTCTTGCATCGTCGACAACTTATGAAATTCATAAAAGAGTAACACGTGCAACATAGTTTTACTAGATAACATAACCTATCGATTTTTTTTTATGTCATATCTCTTTCTTATTTGGTTAAGCACTGATCATAGAGCAATGCAATATGTTCATTACCCACATGATTTTCTCTCATATAGTTGCACCCTAACACCCCTCTCTATTTGGTTTACCTTTTCAGCTTTGCCAATATCATCTCTCTTTCCATTCTTATACTTCATGGTACGTATATTACATATTGGAGCTTCATTTAAAATTATTTTCTGCTAGTTAGTTTTTCATCTAGCACCCTTCTTTCGATTCATATTCCAAATACTCAATCTTTTCAATTGCAGAATGATTATAAAATGAAGTGGAATATTGTTACTGGAAAATCCATGTTGAGCTTAGTTTGTTAGATACATCACTAGTGTTGTCCGTACGAAGCTTTATTTGCTAACAGAATTTTGATGAGAAAACTGAGTTTGGGCTTTTGCGACTAGTGGTTAATGGAAATAGACTGGACCGATTTTTCTTGTATGACTAGAAGGAAACTAATGGAAAGCCTCCCCTAAGTACAAATAAGTTCTACTCGCACCAAATCTCGTGAATAAATTGGTTTTATCGTTGTCATAATGCAACATATGACTATACACAATATCCATCCCCCCAATCATCATCATCATCGTTTACGCCTAATCCCAATTGTTTGGGTCGGCAACATGAATCCTATTTCGTCGTTGGACTCTATTTAGAGCTATATATGCTGTCAAATCATAAGTCTTCAAATCTTTTCTTACTACCTCCATCCCCGTCATTTTCGGTCTTAAGGCCTTCAACTTGTATCAAAGCACTCTTCTCACTGGTGTTGTCATTGGTTGTTTCACATGCCGAAACCATCTCAGACGACTTTCTCTTATCTCCTATTGGGATTTTTCTTAAGTTTCCTCGAATATGCTCATTTTTTATTGTCTTTCCTAGTTTTTCCACTCATTCATTTCAACATCCTTATCTCTGCTACACTCATTCTATAAACATATTGTTTCTTAACTGCCTGACATTCAGCTCCATAATGGCTGCGTTCGGCATTGCGGTTGAATGAAAAAAAATGCTTCTCAAAAAACACTTTTTGTTAGCAACTTAATTGAAGTTATTTTGGGTGTTTGGCTCACCCTACCAAAAAATTGCTTATTTTGTGAAAAAGCATTGATACAGCATTTGGTTATGGAATCTGAAAAAGTGCTTTCTCTATGGGATTTAGGAAAAACATAAATATTCATGAGGGGATGCGGTTCCCCAGTAACTAGGATTAAAAGACAATTATTTATATTTCTTTGATATGGAAATTTTGATCCTAAACAAAAATTTCTCATATTCAAAAAACATCATATTGTTCGTGCAAATTACATTAGAGGAGCCTATCTTTGAAAGGGTTTGAACTGCATTCTAGATTATTTCTAGGGATTTCTTTTGACTTCTGCCAATTTGCACATATTTATGGAAAATGTGCGCACTTTTTCCTATAAAGTCTTTTCATTTCCATATTTAACTTTTGTAGATAAGAGATTTCCATATTGCGAAGAGGGAGGAAGACATTGGTTACTATGCAGGTTATGTGGGTGAGCATAGTTTAAGCCTTTATATTGATGGTATGTTTACATTAGCTATCTAATTTGAGTGCCTTGTAATGCAATGCTAATAATGCCTTTTTATTTCTCAAAGGATCATCATTTATGTTTGGAAGAGCTTTGACTTCTGTTTTCTGGGGAGTCGTAGCAGATAGATATGGTCGAAAACCTGTTATAATGATCGGTACTATTACAGTGTTAGTATTGCTTGACATTTGTTTTGAAGTTCAACTTGAATGCTCAATAATGAAGTTCAGCCAGTTCATTGTGGATAATTTTCTCATCTCCATTTTCCATCATTGGCTTTGGTGTATTTTCCATCTCAGGGTTTTGTTCAACACTCTCTTTGGTCTCAGTACAAGCTTTTGGATGGCAGTTTCTATGAGGTTTCTTCTTGGAAGTTTGAATGGTCTACTCGGCCCAATAAGGGTATTCCTCTCTCTCTCTCTCTCTCTCTCTCTGGAATTTGAGTTCTCAATAAGAATTAACCTATAATTTTGTGGTTATGTGTTCATGCATTTTGCATAATCATTTTCTACTTTGTTTCCTCTATTCATATTTACTTTTCTATTTGATTGTTTTCCAGGCTTATGCTTGCGAAATTTGCCGAAAAGAATATCAAGCTTTCGGATTGTCAATTGTAATAGAGTTTTCTCTGTGTTTTTTTTTTCTCGCAGATATAAAAGTTTTTCTATATTATATTCTGCTGTGACATTTAGAGTGAAGAATTTTCAACCAATTATTTCCTTTCAGGTTAGTACAGCATGGGGCATAGGTTTGGTCATTGGTCCGGCTCTTGGAGGTTTCCTTTCACAGGTACTCGTAGTGCTTCTGAAGGTTTATTAGATATTGAGAGGAAGATTAGAAAGTGCTTCATGTGGTGAAAACCAGATATTTCAAGAACTAATGCCACCAGAAATGATAAAATTTATATTTCAACAATTCATTTACGAGGAGAACCTTCTCTTTCTTTTTGTAGGAGCTATGCTATCTCTTAAAGAGATTGAGAGAAATGGATCTTTAATTTCCAAGAAGAGTTCCATTTTTTGTTTTCCTTTATTTTTTTAATAATGGAATGTATTATGAAAAAAATATGAGAAAATTTACTTAAGAGAAATGTATCTCAAGAGAAATAAAAAAACAGGACACAAAGTGTACAATGACTAACCAATGGATTAAGTATTGGCTAAATTCTCAAAAAATGACAATCACAGATTCACAATTTCAAACAAAGTTTTCATCTTGATACCCTGCAATTCTTTCAGGATGTATGCCCATTCAATCGAGAGCTACCTAATAGCCATGCAAACCTCTACAATTATCAAGGATTTGACTATTGCCTTCTTTCCAAATGCCCCAACAAAGGGCATAAAGGGGTTTTTCCAAAGAATTTCCCCCTAACACCAAGCCGCCCACTTAACCAAGAATAAAAAAACCCTGATGTCTCTAGGAAAAACCCAACTGATGTTAAACAATAAAAGGAAAAGTTCTACACCAGCCAACCAAACTTGCAAACCATGAATAGGTAATTAACACTCTTTTGTGCTCTTTACACATAATGCTATCCCGATTTCAGTTGTGAACCCCATATCTATGGCCAGTTAACCACCTCCATAGAGTAATAGCTTCCTTACTAAATCCTCGCACCCATTTCCCAAGAAGAGGTCTTATTCGTCACCAACAACCCTCTAAACCTAACTGCCAGTACTATATTCAACAAACCAAGCTCCACTTGACAAGGTGGAATTTCTTCTTCGCACCTCTCCCTTTTAACAAAATGTATCTTTGAAGCTTTTCAGTCCGTCTGACAACTGAGACAGGCATCTTAAAGACAGATATCAGACTGGAAGGCTAGCAACTGTGATTTTAATAGAGGTTATTATCTCCTTCTGGACCCAAAAGGGCAGAGGCATATGGGAGTAGAAAAGTTGAAGGCATCAGCTATAGTTCTACTAATGGCATTCCAAGATACATTTTCTGCAACCAGGTCACAGACGATAGAACATGCCCATTAACCAAAAAGTTGTGATTCATTTTGGTATACAGTTTTAATTCTTATTACATCATCTGCAATCTATGGATCCCTCGATCCTTTCCGACAATGACAATGGTCTAGATTGCTTGAAATTAGCTTCTGCATATCTATAATTCGAATTAGAATCAGTCATTCTAACAAAGTGGTAAGCAAGCACTGTTTGAAAGAATTTCCTGCCACTTTTACTATTGCCCTCTGGAATGCATATAAAGTGATATCTGGGTTGTCCATATGATTCTGTTATTTTCAAAAATTTCCCTTTTCATTATGCCTTGTTTCTGCAATACATTCTCTCTTGGCTTCTTGCCTTTTAATTAGAAATGCATCTTCAAACTTTGACAACGCTTCAGCCAAAACCTCTGATAACCCGAAAGCACCATTTTAATCCAGAAAAATTCCTGCTCCAATTGCCTTACTTCTCTCTGTAATCTTCAACAACTCACCTCTATTCCCTGTCCTCTTCCAGATCAAAAGCTTTCCTTTCTATGGTGATACACTTCATCAGAAAAGCTAGAGTTCCATAGATGTGGGAGACACCCCAATTGAAGACCAAGAAGTCAAGGACTAAAATGAGTAAACTACCAATAAACTAAACTAAAAGGAAACATACAAATAACTTAAGCCAACAAAGTAACCTACTTTATGAAAGAAGAAAACTCCAATACAGAGGAAGTTTCTCTCTAACATTAATATATACTAGGGGAATGCCACGTGCGATGCACATGCACCTTACATGTGGCAGCACCTTATACGTGGCACACTCTTAGAGATCACTGACCGTATCGATGTTTGGCCCATCCTTAGGTGGACCTACATGCAAAAAATCAGCCTGATTAATGATTTTTAGGGATTTGATTGGAGTCGTTTTCATTGGTTGATTTTTAACCGTATATGTTTTGACTTTTGAGCAATATTTGGGGTACTCTGATCCAACGGTTTGAAATCACTGATCAGGCTGATATTTAGTATATAGGTCCACTTATGGATGTGACATCCATATGGTCAGTTGTCACTAAGACTGCGCCACATGGCTTATACTATGGTCCCTCATCATCATTGATGAGGGATGCATGCGTGCTGGACAAGCCCTGTACCCCAACCCATGTTTTGGCTTTAAAATAGCCTTTAAAGTGAGAGGCATTTAATTAAAGCCATGTGGACTTGAACACCGGTTCTTGCTTTACATAGATTTTAAACATTTCACGTAAAAGTATAGAGCTTCCATTTGGATATTCTTCTCACTTGTGCGTATGTTATTCCTTTTCGCAAATATTCTTCACTTTTGTGCATATTGCATTCTTTTTTTCATGAAAAATATTCCGTATGTCTCTTATTTGATTTTCCGTATGAGTTCAACTTTGTAATTTAGCGTCTCTGGCTGTTTATGTTTAGCCTGCGGAGAAATATCCAAATATATTTTCTAAAGGATCTCTATTTGAGAGGTAAGCAATTCTCTGTCTGTTTTTCTTCTTATGTTTAGTCATTTAAGCATTTTCTTTCATCGTTTAATTTATGTTATGTTTTGATAAATGGTGTAGGTTTCCATACTTCTTACCCTGCCTCTGTATATCAGTCTTTGCAGTGACTGGATCTATTGCTTGTTCTCGGCTTCCGGTATGTTTATTTTTTTTTTTGGTATGGCTTCCGGTTTGTTTCTATATCCATCTGAAACATTCCTTAATAACTACGTCACAAGTTTCTAAATAACAACTTCTTCATTTCGATCTTCACACCCTAATATGGATTGTGTTCAACACCTGTTGGGAAATTGTTTTAGATTTGTAGGATACTAAACTTAAGCAATCTAATCTAATTCACACTTTTTCAAATGGTATAGAACACTCCTTAATCTAAAATACTTTCCCTGTGGAAGCAAAACACTTTCCTAATCTAAAATACTTTCCCAATTGGTGTAGAACAATTTTCCAATGTGTGTTGAACACACCTTCTTAATCTCAAATACCTTCCCAGTGGGTGTAGAACACTTTTCTAATCTAAAACATTTTCCCAATGGGTGTTGAACAGTTTCCTTATTTTACCCTTTGAATTGTTTATTTATTCCTTGTCAATTTTGAATTACTTCTATTTCTATCCAAACTGTTGATGTTTGTCTCACTATCAAGAAGCAAAAATGCATATAAAATAAAGTGTATTTCTGTTCTTGTACATTTGGAAACTACATAGTAAAACAATTATTAATTAATATGAAGAACAGCCAACACAGCAATGTAATGTTATAACATAATTAATTGTAAACAGAGAACTAATCTTCTATTACCTAATTTTTAATGTGGAACCATCTGCTGTTGCTTTCAACAACATATTGATTCAGAGTCGATGAGAAAATTAATTTGAAATCATTGGTTTTTTCTTGGCCGCAAATGCTTTGCAAAATCTGCTACTTCTTGCCAAAATTTTATTGGGGAGAGGTAAGATGACTGTCCAAGATAAATATGTCAAGAGAAGCATCTAATAATGAAAACGAGAAGGCGAAAATAATGAAATTCTTAAGAGTGAAATGATCTCAAGATCTTCCGAAAACTTTTGCAGTTTCCTTTGGCAGCAATGGTACACCAATAGTGCAAAGGTTGCAGGTCTGGAACCTGCACTGGCCATAAAAATTTTCTAATATATTCCCACTGAAAATGGCATGCCTGCAGATTTTAGAAGACTGATCCGAAGTTTAAGGACTTCCACAAAAGAGGTTGTGATGTTTATTCACATTAGCGACTGTTTCTTTTCAACCCTTAGCCTTAAGTTTTGACCACTGTTTCTTGGGTTAGATTTTATTTTTGTTCTTTTAAATTTGGGTAAAAATTCACACTCTATGGTATCATAAGGAGTAGGATTCAAATCAAATCTGGATTCAAACTGTTGGACCGTAAGATTCCCTAACTATTCCATAACTCATGATATAATGACAAGGTTTTGTACAAACACTTACAAATAATGACAAAAACATTTTATCTTTCAGTCCTGATAGGCACTGTAGAGACGTTCTAAAATCATAGTTATACAAACTAAAGATCTTTTCATTGAAAGAAGGATCAAAACTATATTTCTTCATAATATCATCAAACTAAATAAGTCTCTATCTCCAATCAGCAATCCCAATTCTCAATCTTTCAAATTGCGTTCATGGACATGCATTTCTTGTCATCCGTGTTAGGTGGCGTTTCATCGAAAACTCTACCATGAATCCGTTTCCTACAATAACTATATTGAGATGATCTTATGTTTGTGTGGAAAGACATAGCAAGCTATAAATATTTTTAATTAGTAAAAATACCCTTCAATTGTCTTTGTTTTTAGTGTTTAATATTTGGGAAAAGTCAAAAGTACAAACATAAAAATCATTGTTTTCACTTGAACATGTACCTCCATTTTTAATTAAATCGTAAGATTTGAAAGAACTGAAAGATTCAAGTAGTGAATCTTACTCGAATCGTAAGATGCATATAGGAATCATAGGATTTTTATCTAAGGGGATTCATATATAAGATTCAAATCGTTTGGGTTAAGATTTGATTTAAACGAATTGTAAATCGTAGGATTTTAATCACATTGTTATCATCCATTTTCATGCAACCATATTGACCTCTCTGTATCTTAGATCATTTTTCATTAGATACAATTAAGATATTAAATTTCCATATTTTTGCAAAATTTTGCATTTCTAGAGGAATAGATTGTAAATTTCATATACATTTCTTTTTTGTATATCATCATTATCATCATCGTCTACACCTTATTCCAAGTGTTTGGGGTCGGCAACATCAATATAATTTGAAAAATATCGTGGAATTGCTGGAGTTTATGTTACACCCCATACCGATCTAAGATGGTTATGGGGGTATTCAGAGCCAGTGAGAACTTTTGAAGAAATCGCAGAGTGTTCTTGCGTGATCCATGAATCAATCCTGAATCAAAACACTAGAGGTTTTAACACCCCTGGCCAACACCAGCATGATATTGTGCGCTTTGGGTTTTATCCCTCACGGCTTTGTTTTCCTCTATGGAAAAGGCCTCATACCAAATAGGGTCAAGTTTGCCCTTAAAGCTCAGGCTCTGAACGTTCTCTTGTCCAATGTGGGACTAAACTCAAGCACCTACCTGCCATTCTACCCAGTAACCCCGGCGTGGCGCACCGACTAGGTCTTGACACTTTTCTTCTTACCATGTGTTTCAAGACTTGGAGACGATTTCTTTTTTGATAAGGTAAAGGATTGTATTAAAGAAAAAGAAGATTACAAGAAGCAAGGGAGGCCGAGTAGGCCTCCCAAGGAACAAAGAAAGAAGACAAAACTAGTAGCCCCTACTGCTAATCGACTCCCATCTAAAGACAAAATCCTCAAACTTCAACTCTTTACATTCTACGAACAGCTTAGACCAGAAATAGAGGAGGCCTTTAATGTTAATAACAATGTCTAGCACTGATGCCTCCTTGCCCTTAAAAATTCTGTTGTTGCGCTCGTTCCAAAGGCCCCACCAAACTGCGAAAGGCAGTAGGTTCCAAAGCCTACTCCCACAAGGGTGGAAAGCACTACACGACCAAGTCCTAATTATTATCAGATGCGTATTTTATACGTATTAGGTCTTTATGTAAATACCCCTTGGTGTGAGGGGTATACTTGTCTTTTGTTATTTTGTTATTTCCCTTTCATATAAATACAACTTATGGAGTCATTGTGACCTAAGCACAATAGACATCCTTTCTTCTCTCTCTTCTTTCTCTTTTCTACAACCTAACCTAACCCTAACCCTAATTCTTCAATTCTACTCTTCAATTCAACTTGGTCTCAGAGCTATCTGCCGTCGAGGCTTGCCGGAGTGTTTTTGGATACAAACCAGAGGCAACCTGACGCCTTCTGACGTCATCAGACTGCATGCTGACGTCATCAGCTCTATGGACACATCGAGGTTTGTCGAAACCTTCACCAATTGATAGATCTCTTTTTTTCCTGTTTTTTGGGTATTTTTTGGATCCATTTGAGGTGTTTTTTGGCCATTATTCACAAAATTTTCGCACAAACAAGTTTGTGAACCAGCTCAATTTTCAACCATTATATGAACTTTTTTGGGGGGTTTCTTGCTTCGTTCTAGTTCCCCCCAATCTAACCGACATGTGGATACCTTTCTTGAAAGGATCCATCAAGATTTGAGACTTGTGGGAAGTTTTCTTCCCCAAGTAGTTACCGCCGGTGGCTATATTGCCCCCTATGTCCATCGGTTTGATAAAAAATCCCACCCATTCGACTCTAAACACCTTACTTCAGGGTTCTTCTGGTTCTAGGATGTTTTTTTGCACATCTATACCTATTTCCTCCTTCATCGGGCTACTTATGCTCCATTTTGAGGTTCGTGTGGGTATGTGTTGAGTCTTGTTCTCCATCCAGCTCATTTCTTTGGTCTCTTGAGAGATTCTTGGGTTCTATATACCCTGTGTAGATGTTCCTACGATCTCTGGTGTGGTTCTTTAGCCTTATTTTGATCCTGGAGTGATTATTTGTGACTTTCCTCTACGTCTCTATAGTTGTTCTTGGCCATAGTTCTTCATGGCAGATCCTCCACCTCTTATGGATACTCCGCCTACCTTGGCTTCTCCTTCCACGTCTGAAGTGAGCACGGAAACTCCCTCCACTGGTAGTGGAGGCCCTATGGTGCATCACTTGGCGTATGAGAACCCTAGTTTACAGATCACCTCAGTGAAGTTAGACAGCAAGAACTACCTTCGCTGGGCTCAGGCTGCACGGCTATTCATTGGGGGCCGTGGGAAACTTGGCCATACTACGGGGGATACAGTTGAGCCTCCCAGAACTGATCCTTTGTATCGTTAGTGGGAGACAGATGATCTTACTGTTATGTCATGGCTGCTCAACTCTATGGAGCCGGACATCAGCTAGAGTTTCTTATTCATGTGCACAGCTTGAGAGGTTTGGGAGATTACACGGAAGACCTTTTCCGAGCAGCAGAATGCCGGCAGGGCTTTTCAGTTGCGACAGAGTATCTCTCACTTTAGATAGGGGGAGAAATCCCTTTCTTAGTACTATACCGCTCTTCGCACCATGTGGCAGGAGCTCGATCATTATTATTCCTATCAGCCTCTTCATCCAGGAGAGATAGCTCCCTACCAGCGGTATATGGAGAAGGGTCGTATTTTTGATTTCCTTGCTGGACTCCATCCATCTCATGAGCTTGGTCGTGTTCAGATCTTGAGCAGCAGGATGGATCTTCCCTCTCTCAGCGAGGTGTATGCGTATCTTCAGAGCGAGGAGAGTCGCCGGAGTTCCCTCCAGGATGAGCATCCAGTTTCCGAGCGATCAGCGCTTGCCAGTTCTTCTACTCCTCCTACCTTCCAGCAGCAGCAGTCCCAGAGGGGTCGCTCTTCTCAGCCTTCGTCTACGGCTGTGTCTTATGTTCCTCCTGGCACAACTTCAGGGAAGTTTTCTACAAGGGAACGGCCCAAGTGTGATTATTGTGGTAAGCTGGAACATCTGCGAGATCGGTGTTGGAAGCTTCATGGTCGTCCTAGCCAGCCAGCCTCCTCTGGAGCTCATACTGCTCAGTTGGATGCTTCTGTGCCTCTTTAGGACTCACAGCCGAGTCCTTTGGTAGCTCCAGCTGGTATTTCTACTATTGAGATTGCTGTTCTCCGACGCTTGCTGAGTCAGCTAGATAGTCCTTCTGCCTCACCTTCGACCTCCTTTGCCCAGTCAGGTAACATTAGACCTGCCCATCATGTGTCCATATCCTCTTCTAGTTCACCTTGAATCATTGATTCAGGGGCTTCGGAACACATGACGGGTATGTCTTCCCTTTTTTCCATATACATTATTTGTTTTGGTAGAGATAATGTTAAAACTGTAGATGGTACTTTATCCTCTATCTCTGGGAAAGGGAATATCCTTCCCTCCCCTCATTTACTTTTATCCTCTGTCTTGCATATTCCTACTTTTACTTCTAATCTATTCTCTGTGAGTTCCCTTACCCGTTAGCTAAACTGCAGTGTGACCTTTTATCCTTCCTCATGTGTCTTTCAGGACGTGGAAACGAGGAGGACAATTGGCACTGGACGTGAAGCCGATGGACTCTATCTTCTGGATGGACGTATCTCTGAGCCCACAGCACTTCAGTCTCATAGTAGTCTTAGTAGTAGTTTATCTTCTATTCTATGTTGGCATGCCCGTCTGGGGCATGTCTCTTTTCAGTACTTGAAATACTTATTTCCTGCTTTGTTTAGTTCTGTTTCTTTTTTTGAGTTACACTGTGAGACATATGAGCTCTCCAAACATTGTAGATCCACTTATCCCTCCAGAGGAAATAAAAGCTCAAGTTCTTTTGATATTGTGCATTCTGATGTGTGGGGTCCTTCCCCTGTTACCTTTATTTTTGGCTTTCGCTACTTTGTTTCTTTCGTTGATGACCATACACGGTGTACTTGGGTCTACCTCATGAAAACCAAAGATGAAGTCCATTCCATCTTCAAGGGTTTTCATAAGATGATCCACACACAGTATGGTGCCTCCATCAAGGTCGTTCGATCTGACCAAGATGGAGAGTACTTGTTTGGAGGTCTCAAGTAGTATTTTTTTGATCATGGGATTTGCCATCAGAATTCTTGCAGCTACACACCTCAGCAGAATGGTGTAGCTGAGCAAAAAATGCGTCATCTGATAGAGGTCGCTCGATCTCTTTTGATCGGAGCCCATGTCCCCAGCTCTTATTGGTCCGATGCTGTTTTGACTGCTGCTTACCTGACTAACCGGATGCCTTCACGTGCGCTCAACTTCAAGTCTCCGGTTCAGGTTGTTGCCCCTAGCTCGTCTTTATTCCCTATCACACCCCGCATCTTTGGGTGTGTCTGCTTTGTTCACATTCTGGGTCCACACCATAACAAGTTGGATCCTAAAGCGCTTAAATGTGTCTTCCTTGGTTACTCTTCTTCTCACAAGGGGTACAAGTGTTACGACCCCTCGATAGGCAAGAAGTTTGTTTCCATGGATGTCACCTTTCGCGAGGAGACATTCTTTTTCTCCCCTTCCTCTCTTCAGGGGGAGAGACGTAGTGAAGAGAGGTCGTCTGATTTTGTCCTCTTCCTACTGTATCTATGTCTCCTCCATTCCCGTTGGTTGTTGAGCAATCTATTCAGCCCACTATGGTGTCTGATAGTGCTCCTGAAGCACAGGGGGAGCTTCAGGTCTATCGCAGAAGAGGGAAGGCCATTGCTGATCCAGTACCAGTAGTTCCATCCTCGGATCCAGGTAACCTATCTTCCACCTCTGTTCCTGTCATTTCTTCTTCCACTGATGTGTGTGCTCTTAATCTTTTCATTGCTTTACGAAAGGGCACTCGTAGTTGTATTCAACATCCCTTGAGCAACTTTGTCTCCTATAGTGCCTTGTCTCCTTCCTACAAGGCGTTCATTTCTTCTATGGACACTATCTCTATTCCCACTTCTGTGGCAGAAGGATTGACACATCCCAGATGGAAAACTGCTATGGTCGAGGAGATGCGTGCCTTAGACAAGAATAAGACATGGGAGCTTGTTGATTTGCCAAGAAGCAAGAAGCCAGTTTGGTGCAGATGGGTATTCACAGTAAAGTACCAGGCAGATGGGTCAGTTGAGAAGTACAAGGCTAGATTGGTAGCCAAGGGGTATCCTCAGACCTACGGGATTGACTACATGGAGACCTTTGCACTTGTGGCAAAGATGAACTCTATCAGGGTGTTGTTGTCGTTAGCAGCAAACCAAGCATGGCCTTTGCATCAGCTGGACGTAAAGAATGCTTTCCTTCATGGTGATCTACTTGAAGAAGTCTATATGGTACCTCCGCCAGGATTTAGCCCCCCAGGGGACGGCAGCAAGGTATGTCGACTGAGAAAAGCCCTCTATGGGCTAAAGTAGTCTCCCAGAGCTTGGTTCGAGAGGTTCACTCTAGCAGTAAAGAAGCTGGGGTATACTCAAAGCCAAGCTGATCACACCCTATTTGTGAAGCATCTAGGGAAGAGCACTACTACTCTCATTGTTTATGTGGATGACATCATTCTGACAGGGAATGATGCAGAAGAGGTGTCCGAGCTAAAGAATCATCTGAAAGGGGAATTTGAGACTAAGGATCTGGGGCCCTTCAAGTACTTTCTCGGCATAGAGATTGCAAGATCTAATCAAGGGATCTTCATCTCACAACGGAAGTACGTCCTAGATCTATTGCAGGATTCTGGCAAGCTGGGAGCTAAGCCAGTCGAGACTCCCATAGAATAGAATTACCAGTTGGCTAACTCGACCAGTGAGCCTTTGTAGGATGTGGGAGGTTTTCAACGACTGGTTGGGAGATTGATCTATCTCTCCCTGACTGGACCAGACATTGCCTATGCGGTCAGCGTCATCAGTCAGTACATGCATTATCCTAGGTAGATCCATTTAGAGGCAGCACACAGGATTCTGAGATATCTCAAATCTGCCCCTGGTAGAGGTCTTCTCTTCCAGAAGAATGACCACATGAAAGTTGAGTCATATACTGATGCAGATTGGGCAGGGGCCAAGGATGATAGGAGGTCTACTTCAGGCTATTGCACCTTTGTTGGGGGCAATTTGGTTACTTGGAGGAGCAAGAAGCAACTTGTCGTTGCCTGATCCAGCGCAGAGGCAGAATTCAGGGCAATGGCCCATGGCCTATGCGAGATACTCTGGTTGAAAATGTTGGTGGCCGAGCTTGGTTTTCTAGTCTTGGGGTCTGTGAGCTTGTATTGCGATAACAAGGCTGCTATCAGTATTGCCCATAACCCCGTACAGCATGATCGAGCCAAGCATACTGAAGTGGATCGTCACTTCATAAGGGAGAAGATTGTTTCTGGAGAAGTCTGCATTCCATTTGTGAAGACTGATGAGCAAGTAGTGGATGTCTTCACCAAGGGAGTTCCCAGTTGGCAGCTTCACAGATGTTTATGCAAGTTGGGCATGCGAGATATCTATGCACCAACTTGAGGGGGAATGTTATCTGATGCGTATTTTATACGTATTAGGTCTTTATGTAAATACCCCTTGGTGTGAGGGGTATACTTGTCTTTTGTTATTTTGTTATTTCCCTTTCATATAAATACAACTTATGGAGTCATTGTGACCTAAGCACAATAGACATCCTTTCTTCTCTCTCTTCCACAAACCTAACCCTAACCCTAATTCTTCAATTCTACTCTTCAATAATGGTATGCATAATAGATGCCGGGAGAGTCTAGTAGATATCGAATACTCTGAAGAAGATGCCCCAAACCTCCCGAGCGATGCGGCAACGTAGAAGGAGATGGTTGACTGATTCCCCCGCTTCTTTGCACATGCTACAGAAGTTAGCAATGATCCATTGTCTCTTTATAAGATTATCCATGGTGAGAATCTTCTCAAGGGAGGCACACCAAACAAAAAAAGCCACCTTCGATGGCGCTTTTGATCCCCAAACCTTGGCGCACGGGAAGTCACTACGGTTCAAAAAAGATGAGGATGCTGCCTCCAAGGGCCTACCCTTGGTCACCATCTCATAGAACGAGCAGACAGAAAACAAGCCGTTAGGATTTTTGGTCCACCTCATAGCATCCTCTCTGGATCTGATCAAAGCAACTCCCTCTAGCTGCTGAAGAAGCGCCGCTAGAGATGGGATCTCCCAGTTATTAAGGTTGCGTCTCAATCTAAGGTTCCAAGAAACAACGTTGTCTCCCTCCACCAAGGCGTAATGAACGGTATTTTCTTTCAACTCCGAGATCTCATAAATCTGTGGGTACTCTACTCTAAGAGCCTTGTCTCCACATCAGGTATCAATCCAGAATCTCACCCTGTCACCCTTATCCGCTTCAAATCTGATTCCGTCCAAGAAACAATTTGTAGTTTTGTGGATACCTCTCCAAACTCTGCATCCATAGGGGATCCTAACCTTGCAGCTGGCCCAACCCAGAGGTTCTTCTCCGTGCCTAGCTACCACAACCTTACTCCACAGACTATCGATCTCCTTAGCAAATCTCCATAACCATTTCCCAAGCAGGCCAGTGTTCATGTGTTTCAGATTTTTGACCTCGAGCCCTCCAACTTTCTTGGGGGAGCAAACAAGTTGCCCATTCACCATGGGGTAACCAGTTCCTTCCTCTTTGCGAAACCGAAGAAAGTGATGCATCATCTTCTCCAACCTCTTAATCACTCCAAGAGGCATAGAGAACAAAGAGAGGCAATAGCTAGGAAGATTAGCCAGAGTGCTCTTGATCAAGACAAACCTACCTCCTTTCGTTAAGTATTTGGCCTTCCACACAGCAAGTCTCCTATCGCATCTTTCGATAACTAGGTCCCACAACACTTTCGATTTGTAAGGAGCACCAAGAGGGAGGCCAAGGTAGGATGTCGGAAGAGCTGCTACAGAAACCCCCATAGTAGAAGCCAGGCTCGAAATATCCTCTACGTCGCCCACCAGATAAACCTTGCTTTTACCGAAGTTGACTTTGAGACCCGAAACCACTTCGAAGCACACTAGAAGCCCATTTAGAATCTGGCATTGCTCCCTATCGGCCTCCACAAAAATGAGAGTATCATCCGCAAACCGAAGATGCGTGATAGTAAGGTCTGAATTGCCTGTACTAAAACTCTTCAGCAACTTGAGCGAGGAGGCTTGGGAGATCATTCTACTCAGAGCTTCAGCCACAATGATGAAAAGGAAGGGGGATAGGGGAGCTCCTTGCCTCAAGCCTCTCAAGCTCCTGAAGAAACCAGCGGGGAAGCCATTGATAAGGATAGAGAATGACACCGAAGAAATGCACTTCCTGATCCAAGTCCTCCACACTAGGCCAAAGCCCATCCTCTTGAGAAGGTAGTCCAAGAAGTCCCAACACACATGATCATAGGCCTTCTGTAGGTCAATTTTGCAGACGAATCCAGGAGTACCAGATCTCAACCTTTCGTCGATGCACTCATTGGCTATCAAAACCCCATCCAAAATTTGTCTCCCGTAGACAAAGGCCCCTTGCGAAGGGGAAATAATCCCAGAAAGCACCTCTCTAACTTTGGTGGGCAGGACTTTGGAGAGAACCTTGTAAAAGCTGCCGACAAGGCTGATGGGTCTGAAGTCAGAGATATCAACAGTTCCCTGCTTCTTGGGAATAAGGGCTAGAAAAGTGTTGTTGGACCAACGATCCAAATACCATCCCTGTGAAAGTCTTCCATTGCTGCCATGAAACTATCTGGGCCCGGAGCTTTATCTCCTTCAAGATCCCTAATGGCTTTAGGAACCTCCTCCTCCTCCAAGGCTCTTTCCAGCCAAACATTCTGCTCATGAGTGATTTTATCTAAAGCCAGACCATCCAACTCTGGTCTAGATCTAGAGGGTTCCGAGTAAAGCTTGGAGTAGTACTCCACCACTCCCCTTCTGATATCCTCTTCCTCCTCCAAACTGGTTCCCTCAATCTCAACCCTCGCTATATGATTCAGCCTTTTGCGTGCATTAGCTATACGATGAAAGAACTTGGTGTTTCCATCCCCTTCCTTCAGCCATCTGATTTTGGATTTCTGGCGCTAGCTCACCTCCTCCATTTTGGCTAAGGATTGAAATTTGGCCTGCAACTCGGCTCTATTGCTCTTCTCTTCAATAGTAAGATCCTCCTCTTCCTCCTTCCTATCTAGGGCTTCTATAGCCGCCAAGATGTCCTTAAGCTTCACATCTACACGCCCCACCTCCTCAATGTTCCATCTCACCAGGGTGTTTTTAAGGGCTTGTAACTTCTTGCGTAACACAACACCTGGTCAGTCCTGGAAGACTAGGGATGACCTCCAGCCTCTAATGAGGTCCACAAATTTCGGCTCCGGAAGCCACATGTTTTCAAAAAGCTGACTAACCACCCAAGTCCAGCAAAATCGGGGTATGATCGGAATTGGGCCTAGGAAGAATTTTCTGAATCACTTATGGGTAGTGTTCTTCCCACGAACCCGAGACAAGAAAGCGATCCAGTCTACAAAGCGTCGGGCAGCTCTGCTTGTTAGTCCAAATGAATAAACCCCCATTGAGAGGGAGGTCTATTAAGCCGAAGTTATTGACAAACTCGCTGAATTCCTCCATGCCTCTACTAGACCCACTGCCTCCTTTCTTCTCGCTAGCAAATCTAATGGCATTAAAGTCCCCCCCTATGCACCACGAGGGGTCCCAATAGCCCGCAATATCCCCTAGTTCATCCCAGGATTGAGATCTCATTCTTTGATAAGGACCATGCACACTAGTCAAGCGCCAAGAGAAACCGTCACTATTGGATCTACAAGCCACTGAAACTGAGAAGGCCCCGATGAGGTCCTCAGTAACGTCGATCATAGTAGAGTCCCAAACTATCAGGATTCCTCCCAAATACCCAATAGAAGGGAGTGTGCACCAACCATAGGACCTACTCCCCCATATATCAACAATAAGCCCAAAACTAATATTCTCCAATTTGGTTTCCTGAAGGAGGATAACCTTGGCTCCACTATCACGAACTACCCTCTTTACCCTGTTTACCATGGCCCTTTTAGAAGGATCCACCAAGCCTCTAACATTCTACAACAAAACATTAATCATCAAGTACACTGGAACACTACCCTTAGAACAAGTACCTAACAAGACCTACTAGGTCGCCTATCTGATCCCCTGTTAATCGTAGACCCTAGAATGTCCACCAGTTCC
Organism: Euptelea pleiosperma; assembly: GCA_035048495.1. Lineage (NCBI taxonomy): Eukaryota > Viridiplantae > Streptophyta > Magnoliopsida > Ranunculales > Eupteleaceae > Euptelea > Euptelea pleiosperma. The sequence continues at coordinate 4,427,888 of CM068544.1, forward strand.
CCTCGGTTAATTCCCAGTCGATGTAGTTCTCTTACCATCTTGGGCAACAATCCTTTGTCAACAGTCTTACCCCCTGGCTTCCTCATGTCTAGAAAAACTAAATCATTCGATTCCCTGATGATATGTACCCGAGTCTCCTGATAGTTGTTGAACAAATCCCCAATGTGTTGATCATCCTTGCTGATAATGATCTCCATTGAACCGTGGTTCGGGACCAAGGGATGATTGCTTTCCTAATCCTCAACTGTCTGAGCATTGGAGATAAGGGTCTGAAGATTCTCCCGGTGCTGAGGAGATAGGTATGATTCCTTTCTGGCCAGCTCCCTAAGCAGATAGATAGCTTTCGATCCATGCTTACTGAAAGAAACCCCCAACAAATATCCTAAAGAAACAATATCGGAAGGGTTATGAAGGATAGGAAATACCGTAAGGGTCCGAGACCAAGTGCCTGTGGCTGCAGATAAAATTAGGTCGCCAGTGCTGCCTTCCCTAATCCGATCGGAAATTTGGAGAAAGTTTACGTTTTGCACTTGGTCGATCATCTGTCCAGCTCTCCTTACAACATTTTTCTCCAAAAGGTGGGCATGAGTTCCTCAGCTAAGGAAGTCGGCGTAATCTCTAGCAATGATGGAGTAGGTTGCGCCTGTTAGGGGATGCGGATGTCCTTGAAGATCCTCCTGAAAATGCCTTTCAAAGGATGGACTTGGAGCTCTGCAGTCGGCCTCTCCCGGAGGCCATCACCCTCCATAGCAGCTATAGGGGAAATAGGGTCCAGCTGATCGAGAACATCCACCTCCATGAGCAAAGGTAAATCCAAAGATGTGAGAGAGAAGTTGTTCTGAACGCCCTCTAACTGGTTCTTAGAACCACGGAGCTAAATGTCAGGGATTGCTTCTGTTGGGCTGGTGGATAAACGGAGGGCCCAATAATTGGTCTAGAGCTGGCCCATTCGGTGTTGTTGGATTTAGCCCCTGATGGGATTCAATGGCCTGGGCTTGTGCATCTCCTCTGGGTTGGGTCATAAAAGGTTGCCTCCCTATCGAATTGCGTACTATCTGGCCCTGAGGGGTCAAATTGGCACCAGAGCTACACACTTTCTGATGCCAGGTGTCAATCCTCCTGGTAGGCCTAGCTACCATACCTCTAATCCTACTCCTGAGGTGGACCGCCCTCCTAGCACGAGCCATCTCCTAGCGTTTTGAAATATCCCACTCCCATTAGCCCTGTCACTTCGTGCCTCAACGGCTATTGCCTCTCCAGTGTGATTGCCACAAGTGTGCCATTCCCTACTCTCCCATACTTTGGTACCAGCTGTATCGTGAAAAGTGTCTCCACTAACATGCACCAGTGTATGCGGGTTACCCTCCTCTGTTCCCCTGTCCATATGTTGATAGGGCATCCCCGTAGACACGTGGTGCAAATAGGACCCCTTGAAACATGATCGAAGGCCACCCTCAGCTGCTCTTCCGGGATGACCTTACCAAGTTCGTCGAATGATGAGGAGAACTGCTCATCTGCCATCGCAATAATCACCGTTACTACAACACCTCTATCGATCACCTTGATGGATTGGGGAACTGCTCCGGCATCGGCTCGAACTCTGATTCTCGCCTCACTCAGATCCCACAGATCGGAGGTCTACTTGTCCGCCTCTAGGAACCATCCCGCTGCATCTCCTATCAGTTTGAAGATGGTAGGAGTCCACAAATGTAATGGAAGACCCCGGAGCAAAATCCAAGAGCTTGTCCCCTCTGGAGATTTGGGGAGGGCATTGAGAAACAGGTTCCAGGCTGAGAAGGAAACCCTACCAGCACCAACTGGAATCAACCCCAGGACGCAAAGAAACCTACACAAGTCTGTCGATGGGGAAAAAAAGATCCTACGACGAGGATCCAGTGGGCGGAGCTCCGCTAAAGTCTGAGTCCCTATCAGACCTTGGATGGCTAAAGCTACGTCCTTCCAGTAGACGTCAGGGTAATCCACCTCACAAACGACCGCCATACTCCACGGGCCAAAAGTGCCCAGTCCGCCTTTTGATTCGGCTCCAGAATACCAAGTGTTGACTGCTGGGTAGGATCCCTGCCATTGGATCGCACCAGCCACCCATAGCCTCGAACAGACCTCTCTAGGAGGCTCCCTCCTGCCTTCAAAGAGAGAATCGTTAATGCCCCTACTCGCGACTTGGGAGAGCGCCTGCACTGCCTGTCTCCAGCCCTTTCTATCCCGCCCCATGGGGAAACATAATAAGCGGTTTCTGCATTGGGGGGTGAATTCTACCAACCTAAAGAACGAGCCACCTGTGTTTGATTGCATATTACAAATAAAGGTCCTCCCCGCCATAGACCTCTTGCTCCAAACTGGGATCTCCTTCTCCCATTCTATGGCTTCCGCCAACACAGCGGTTAACCACTTACAGTCTTCAAAAGACAGACACTTCTCAACTACAAATCTTCTGCCTCTCTCCCTAATCGTCACCTTCGAGGTTGGGATAACCGGTTGGGTTATTTACCTGTTTCGAGGTTGGGACAATTATTTCTGAAATTTGAATCTTTCACTTCTATGAAGTTCAATTGTGAAACTTGTGAATTGGCGAAACATTGTCGTATTTTGTTTCCTAATAGTGAGAATAAAAGTACTGTTCCTTTTCACATTGTTCACTTTGATGTTTGGGGCCCTTCCCCTACTACTTCTCTATTTGGTTATGCTACGTTGTCATATTTATTGATGATTACAGCCTTTGTACTTGGGTGTACCTAATGAAGTCTAAAGGTGAAGTGTTTTCTATCTTTAAGATTTTTCATTAGATGGTTTACACTCAATTAGGTGTTAAAATCCAAATCTTCTGGTCCAATAATGGAGGTCATATGGATGGGAAGTTTACATTTTTCTGGGACTTTGTAAGGGGGTTTATCTATTTGTTTTGGGCCTCTACAATCCTAGGGAAGTTTTAAATCCATTTTTATGGGATTTGGAGCATTATTGAAGGCTCGGTGAGGTTTTCTCTACCTAAATGCTACCGCTGGTAGCCATTTTTGGCATTTTTGAGCTAACGTTTGGGTATTAAACCCACCTATTTCTCCCACCTGTGATTTTCAGACCTTTCTAAGGTCCTTTTGTGCAGAGTGGAGGGATTTATCCTCCTCTAAGTGCTGTTTTTTTGACGATTTGAGCTTTTTTGAGGCAATTGATTGGGTCTTTAGGCCATCCACCTCTATTCCAGCCCCCTTTCCATGGTGTGTATGGGTCCTATGGTGCTTCAATCTATTTGTGGACTACTATTAGGCCTCTTCAGGTTCATTACAGCTTCCTCAGGATCCTCTTGACTATGCTATAGTCCTTTTGTGTATTTTTTTGACCTCTGTTCTTGCCTAATGCGTTTTCTCTTGGTACTCCATCGACTTGATTCGTTATGGAGACTCCGCCACCTCCTCCGGATATTCCCTCAGGGTCCAATATGAGCACGGAAGCCACCTCCAGTAGAGTCGGAGGGTCTATGGTGCATCAATTGGCGTTCGAGAACCCCATATTGTAGATCACTTCAGTGAAACTTGATGGCTGGAGTGGGCACAGGTTGCCCAGTTGTTTATTGGAGGCCGTGGAAAGCTAGGCCATGTTAATGGGGATATAGTTGAGCCTGCTAAGACTGATCCTACCTATCGACAATGGGAGACCGATGACCTTACAGTTATGTCATGGCTCCTCAACTCTATGCAGCATGATATCTGCCTGAGCTTCTTGTTTGTGTGGACGGGTCAGGAAGTTTGGGAGACTACTAAGAAGACCTATTCTCAATAGTAGAACACTGGCAACGCCTTCCAGTTGAAGCAGAGTATCTCCCATTTTCGGTAGGGGGAGAAGTCCCTTGCAGAGTACTACACCTCTCTCCGCAGCATGTGGCAGGAGCTCAATTATTATTATTCCTATCAACCTCCACGCTTCGAGGATGTTATCATGTATCAGCGGCATGTGGAGAAGGGCATGATATTTGAGTCCCTCTCTGGACTCAATCCATCATATGAGCTTGCTTGAGTTCAGATCCTTAGTAGCAGGGTGGATCTTCCTTCTCTCAGTGAGGTTTATGCCTACCTTCAGAGTGAGGAGAGTCGACGACTATATCTATAGGATGAGCACCCAGTCTCTGAGCAATCAATGCTCGCCACATCTTCTGTTTACCTGTCTCCCAGCTTCAGTAGCCTCAGAAGGGCCGCTCTTATCAGTCTCCTACTCCAGCATTGCCATACACTTCTACTGGTCACGCTGTTGAGAAGTCCTCTACTAGGGAGAGGCCCAAGTGTGACTATTGCAGTAAGCTTGGGCATATGAGAAACCGATGCTGGAAGCTCTATGGTTGCCCCAGCCAGACAAGCTCTTCTGGTGCTCATATTGCCAGTATGGATGCTTCTTTCCCTCCTCAGGGACAACCACACCCGAGTTCTTCTACCCCTGCTGGTATCTCCGCTGCTGAGATTGCTTCACTCAGGCGCTTGCTCAGCCAGCTTGATGGTCCTGCTACATCAGCGACTTCCTTTGCTCAGTCAGGTAACGTTAGACCTGCCCATCATGTGTCTATTTCTTCATCTAATCCCACTTGGATCATTGATTCAGGGGCTTCAGAACACATGATGGGTGCGGCTTCTTTATTTTCTACATACTTCATCTATTCTTGCCGTGATAAGGTCAAGACTGCTGATGGGACCTTATCATCTGTGTATGGGAAAGGGGATATCCTTCCTTCTCCCAAACTTCCTCTTTCCTCTATTCTGCATGTGCCCAAGTTTACCTCTAATCTTTTATCTGTTATTGCTTTAACAAAAAACTTGAACTGCAGTATCAGCTTCTTTCCTTCTACTTGTATCTTTCAGGACCTCGAGACGAGGAGGATGATTAGCACTGGATGTGAAGTTGATGGCCTTTACCTTTTGGATGGATGCCTTCTCGAGCCCAGAGCACTGCAGTCATTTTCTAGTAGTAGTATTAGGATAGATGTTGTTTTATGTTGGCATGCCTGTCCGGGGCCTGTTTCTTTTCAGTACTTATAACTCTTGTTTCCTGCTTTATTTGATTATGTTTTATTTTCTGACTTACACTGTGAGACTTGTGAGCTCGCTAAACATTGTCGCTCTACTTATCCTTACAAAGGTAGTCGAAGCTCCATTTCTTTTGATCTTGTGCATTCTGATGTTTGGGGTCCTTCCCCTGTTACTTCTATATTTGGCTTCCGCTATTTTGTCTCCTTTGTAGATGACTATATTAGGTGTACATGGGTTTATCTCATTAAAACCAAAGATGAGGTTTATTCCATCTTTAAAGGTTTCATCAGATGATCCAAACCTAGTGTCCCATCAAGGTCCTTCGTTCTGACCAAGGTGGAGAATACATGTATAGGGGTCTTCAATAGTATTTTTTAGACCATGGGATTTGTCATCAGAATTCCTGCAGCTACACCCTTCAATAGAATGGTATAGCTGAAATGAAAATGCGTCATTTGACTGAGGTTGCTCGATTTCTTTTGATTGGCTCCAAGGTCCCCAAATCCTATTGGTCTAATGCTATGTTGATTGTTGCCTATTTGACTGACAGAATGCCATCTTGTGTGCTTCAATTCAAGTCTCATAGTTTACGTGGATAACATCGTAGTTATAGGAAATGACTCAGAGGAAGTGCAAGAGCTTTAGAAATTTTTAGGGATAGAATTTGAGATTAAAGATCTCAGACCCCTGAAATACTTTCTTGGGATTGAGGTAGCTCAATCGAAGCAAGGGATGTCCATCTCTCAGAGGAAGTATGTTCTTGACCTATTGAAAGAAACATGTAACCTCGGTGCCAAGCCTATTGACACATCTATTGATCAGAATCATCGACCGAATGATGTGGATGGGGAACGCCTATGTGATGTAGGTAGATTTCAGATTTTAGTTGGAAGGCTAATTTACCTATCTCTCACGCGTTTTGATATTGTGTTTGTAGTTAGTGTAATCAGCCAGTTCATGCATGCTCCTCGAACATTCCACCTAGAGGCGACCAACAGAGTGATTAAGTATCTTAAGGGTTCCTGAGGCAAAGGCCTACTATTTGGGAGACATGGACTCTTATGTGTAGCAGCATATATTGATGTAGATTGGGCTGGTTCAGTAACTGATCGCCAATCCACATCTGGTTACTGTATTTTTGTTGGGGTTAATCTAGTTTCTTGGAGAAGTAAGAAATAGTCCGTGGTTGCTAGAACTAGTGCAGAGGTAGAATTTTGGTCTATGGAGCATGGAGTGTGTGAGCTCATATAGCTAAAGATTATGTTGGGAGAGTTAGGAATTAAAGTCCAAGAGCCACTGAGTTTATATTGCGATAACAAAGCTGCCATTAGCATTGGTCATAATCTAGTCCAGCATGATAGGACTTAGCATATAGAGGTTGACAGACACTTCATCAAGAAGAAGTTGAGAGGAGGTCAGATTTGTACACCCTATGTCAAGACAGGAGAGCAACTTGCAAATGTTCTGACTAAGGGGGTTAATAAGAGTTGTCTCCAAAAGATGTTAATCAAGTTGGCCATGATCGATATCTTCGCAACAGCTTGAGGGGGAGTGTTGGTTATTCTATAGTTTTATTGTGTTTATTAATGTTTTATTGTAAGTTGGAGTTGCAGGGGTATTTTTGGTACTTCACCTTTTATTAGCTTTTAATATAAATCATATGGGAAATCGCGTTCACACTCATACACGATTTTCTCTTTCCTCCATTCTCTTATCTTCTCTTCTTCTTCTCTCATCTACTTCTTCTCTCCTCTCTCCTCATCTAATATGCTTTTTCCTATTTTGTTGTGTTTAATCTAAACTCTATACGTGAGATTAATAACAGTTAGCACATTTAAATTTTTTTTCTAGTTAGTGAAAAATATTATATTTTATTTGTTAAATTTTTTAAAAAATTAGAAAATATACACGAGCATAGTAGTTAATAGTTTGTATCATTGAGCCATATGTTTTTGCAAATTTTGTGCTCTTTAAGGTAGTTCATAGTTGTGACATGTAATTCTTGCATTGATTATAGAAAGCAGTACGATAACTTCATGTCCTTGAGTACTGTACCCAATGATGGGAGCATTATTGAGTTTGCCAGCAATATGAGTAATATGTCTAAAATTATCAAAACCGGTACCATAACCTCATGTTGTGGGCCCAACGCTGTTATTATATAGGGCATCAATTCTCTTAGGGTAAAAGTGTCCAACCAAGATAATGACGATGTGGGCCTAAGGTTTATGTGATTATGACCTTTTCATGTGTCATGTACACTTCTATGTTGATATAATATACTTAATATGACATGATTTGATGATTGTAATCATTTTTTGTCTAATTATCGTTGTTTTTAGCTGTCAGAGGTTGAGTTACTTGCATCAGCATATAATGAAACATTTTAACCATTTATTTTTATTATGCTTTGATGACTTATGAGTTTGTTTTTATGCTTGTTCTACCATTTCTTAAAGTTGCAACAAAAGTTTCCACTATATTTCCATTAATTCTACAATATCTCCATCATTTCCATGAAATTTGTATTGTTTTCCATGAAATATTTCTATTTCTCAAATGGTTGGAATGTACCTTGAAATCAAAATTTAATACCTTGGATACAATATTAACATATTCCCTTGAGCAATAACGATGTTCATAAAATTTGAGGTGACTATTTATTATGATTTGGTGTTTTAAAAATTCTCATTATTGTAGGAAACATTGCACATGCATAATGGCAACAATAAAAAAGGGTCCAACTCATATGAGGCTTTACCGTTTGACTGCGATGTGAAAGAGGAGATTCAAGAGACTGATGCAAGAGGACCAGATCCTAAGGAAAACCTCTTAAAGAATTGGCCGTTAATTTCATCAATCATTGTTTATTGTGTTTTCCAACTTCATGATATGGCCTACACAGAGGTAGTGTTTCATGTTTTATCTTGTTTTATTTGGAATATGGTTTGATTTACCTTATGATATGTCAATTTTTCGTCATTAATATGTCTTAGTCGTTGTGAAAGCTGTTGTCAGTATGAGGGAGAATATAATATAAGATATATGGTGGGTGGAGATATTAATGTGGGTGTAATTGTTTTGACCTAGTAATATAAATAATATTGTGGGACGTTGGTAGATTTAACTCTCCAACGCTTTCCCTTCTTCTTTTTCTCTCTTCTTCTCCTCTCTTCCTGAAACCCTAAAATTCTACTTGGTATCAGAGCATAGCGAATCGAATCCGCACAAAAACTTCAGGGGTGAATCTCCTCACGCCTCAGACCTTCAAGGGGTGATCAACATTGCTGACGTCATCGCTGACGTCATGGAGCCGTACGGCTGACATCATCAGCTGTATGGACAGGGTGCTCAAGATCTCCAAAACCTTCACCTTCTAGTAGATGACATTTTTCTAGGAATTTTGGTGATTTTTTGGGAATTTTTTGGACCTTTTTTGAGCATGTTATGGCTGATATTCGAAAATATTGAAAAACAGGCTCGTTTCAGTTCGTGGTGATTTGCGACCTCTTTCAAAGCTTCTTGGCTTCGATTGCTGCTTCGTTTTGGTCCCTCCCATTATTACCTACAGGCCTATGCCATTTATTTCAAGTTTGGTGGAGTATTGAGGCTGGGGGATCGATTTCTCCCCCCTATTATTACCGCCGACGACTTTTTTGCCCTTATTGGGCATCACGAACACCCTCAATCCCTGTTGGTTGGCTCCCCTATGCCTTTAATCCTTTCTTGGATGCTTTGTTGGAACTTTGGGATGATCCCATCACTCCGTGATCTCTTGGTTAGCGTGGCTTGAGTCGTTTGACTCGTTTCGATCTCCGTTGTGCCTCCGGTTTGTCTCAGATCGTGGTAGCTGTTTATTGGGTGGTCTTTTTCTATTATTTGCTTGTTATTTGTTGTTTGTGACGCAGCTATGCCGACGTCAGATGCATCCGGAGCCTCAGATGTGGTCTCCAGGCCTACCGGCCCCCCAGTTTCAGCCCCCACTCCATATGAAAACCCTGTGTTGCAGATCACCACTATCAAGCTGGCTGGAAAAAATTATTTGGAATGGTCTAGGGCTGCCAAGATGTTTATTGGTGGCCGTGGAAAACAAGGATATCTTACTGGCCGTCTAGTGGCCCCTAAAGAGGATGACCCCGAGTTTGAGAAATGGGAATCGGGCAATTTGACTGTTATGTCGTGGCTTCTTAACTCTATGGAGCCCCACATCAGTCGAGGATTCCTATTTCATACTACTGCAAAGGAGATCTGGGACTCTGCATCTCAGACCTATTCCCAGCAAAAGAATGTTGCTCGTGTGTATCAGTTGCGCCAGAGCATTGCCACTCTTCGTCAAGGAGACTTGCCTTTGGCCGAGTATTTTGCTAAGCTTCGTAGCATGTGGGAGGAGCTTGATTATTATCAAGTTTTTACCCCTGCCTGTACCACAGATGGTAAGGCATATCGCACGTTGGTGGATCAGAACAGGATATATGAGTTCCTTGCTGGCTTGAATGCTGATTTCGAGTTGGCCCGTGTCCAGTTGCTCAGTAAAGATGATTTACCCTCGCTTAACCAAGTATACGCCTATGTTCAAAGTGAAGAAAGTCGCAGAGATGTCATTTCTCATCTTCCCAAACATGAAAAGTCTGCCCTGGCTGCAGTTTCATCATCACAGAAACCACCACAGCATCGCCCTAAAGGTCCTCCACCTACTTGTGCTCATTGTGGCAAGAAAGGCTACAGTCAAGATAAATGCTGGAGTCTTCATATGTGTGAGGGGTGTGGCAAGAAGGGCCATAGTAAAGAAAAATGTTGGAATATTGTTGGACGACCCCCGCAGTCGTCCCTGCCGTCGTCACGCGCACCTCCCACTACCCACAGCGTTGCTATGGATACTCCTACAGATCCATCCCCTTCCTCGGACACACCACCAGTTACTATTTCTCGAGAGGAGCTCGAGAATATACGGCGCTTTATGGCCCACTTGGATGGACCTTCGGCAACTTCTGCATTTGCCCAGTCAGGTACCATCAGTTCTGCCCATCATGTTTCCGCCTCTACTTCTTCCTCACCCTGGATTATTGATTCGGGGGCTTCAGAGCATATGACGGGTATGTCTACCTTATTTTCTTCCTATTCTGTGGGTTCTGGGGCTAATAAAGTCCGCATCGCAGATGACACCCTTTCCTCTGTCTCTGGGAAAGGTCGTGTCATAGCCACATCTGAGATTTCTTTATCCTCTGTCCTTCATGTTCCCAAGTTTGATACTAACCTGCTTTCTGTTAGCTCTCTCACAAAAACCCTGAATTGTTGTGTCACTTTCTTTCCTTCTCATTGTGTGTTTCAGGACTTGGTCACGAGGAGGACGATTGGCACTGGACGTGAAGTGAATGGTCTCTATCTCCTAGATGCGTCTTCCACAGTTCCAGCAGCGTTGCAGTCTCGTAGTCATAATAATAGTTTCAATAAGGAGCAGCTACTGTCTTGGCATGCTCGTCTTGGTCATGTGTCTTTTCCATATTTACGTCTCTTATTTCCTGCATTGTTTCAGTCTGTATCGCTGTCTGAACTTCATTGTGAAGTGTGTGCTCTGTCCAAGCACACTCGTTCTTTTTTCCCACCACGGGGTAATAAAAGCAATGCTATTTTTGATTTGATTCATTCTGATGTTTGGGGCCCATCCCCGGTTACTTCCATTTTTGGTTATCGCTACTTTGTCTCGTTTGTGGATGATTTCTCTAGGTGCACATGGATATTTGTTATGAAATCTAAAGATGAAGTGTTTTCTATCTTCCAGAACTTCCACAAACTAATCCTTACCCAGTTTGGAAAGTGTATAAAAGTTCTCCGATCTGATCAAGGGGGGGAGTACATGTATGGGGGGTTGAAGTTGTACTTGGCAGAGCATGGTATTGAGCATCAAAATTCATGTGTGTTCACCCCGCAACAAAATGGGGTGGCCGAAAGAAAAAATCGACATCTACTGGAAGTGGTTCGTTCTCTCCTTTTGTGGTACAATGTTCCCAAAACTTATTGGTCTGATGCCGTGCTTCTTGCCGCCTTTCTCATCAACCGTATGCCGTCTCAGTCTCTTCAGTTCCACACTCCTTTTCAGTTCCTTCGTCCCTCTAGTCCTCCATTTGCGGTTCCTCCGAAAATCTTTGGCTGTGTTTGTTACGTCCATATCCTTGGCCCTCATCGGACAAAGTTGGACCCTAAAGCACTTAAATGTGTGTTCCTAGGGTACTCCTCAAGCTCGAAGGGGTATAAATGCTATCATCCTCCCACACAAAGGAGGTTTGTTACTATGGATGTCACTTTTCTAGAATCGGCTCCTTTTTTTTCCGCTGCTAGCCCTGCCGATCCTCAGGGGGAGAGTAGTTGGTGTGAGGAACGGCATGTGACCCCTGCTTTGCCCGTGACATTAGATGATCCAGTTATTGATACTATTATGCATGACAGAGACACTAGCAAGCAGGGGGAGCTGCAAGTCTATACTCGTCGTAGAGTAAGGGAGACAAAGACCATTCTTGAATGTCAAGGTCAAGACTCCTCCTCACTGGATCCAGGTAATTCCTCATTTGGTTCCCCTTTGGTTTCCCCTTCTTTATGTGATAGTAGTTCTGATCTTCCTATTGCTCTTCGGAAAGGGAAGAGATCCTGTACTCAACATCCTATTGCTAATTTTGTTTCCTATGATAACTTATCACCATCCTACAAATCTTTTGTTACCTCCCTGTCCTCTGTTACACTTCCTTCTTCTGTCACAGAGGCTCTAGCACAACCCAGATGGAAGGAGGCGATGGTTGAGGAAATGAACGCACTGGAAAAAAATAACACATGGGAACTGGTTCGGTTACCACAGGGCAAGAAGCCGGTTGGATGTAAGTGGGTCTATACAGTGAAATGCAAACCGGATGGATCTGTGGATAGATACAAGGCACGGCTGGTGGCTAAGGGCTATTCTCAGACATATGGTATTGACTACAAGGAGACATTCGCTCCTGTAGCCAAACTAAACTCTATTCGGGTTATTCTCTCACTCGCAGCAAGTCAGTCCTGGCCACTACTACAGCTCGATGTTAAGAATGCATTCCTCCATGGTGACTTGAAGGAAGAAGTTTACATGCTCCCCCCTCCGGGGTTCCAGGTGTCTGATGACATGCAGAGAGTTTGTAAGTTGAAGAAAACTCTGTATGGTTTGAAACAGTCATCAAGAGCATGGTTTGAAAGATTCAGTGGAGCAGTTAAACAATTGGGATACAACCAGGGTCAGGCAGACCACACACTCTTTATCAGACGAGTAGGGGGGACTACGACTATCCTAATTGTGTATGTGGACGACATTATTGTCACAGGGAACTGTGTAACAGAAATTTCCAGACTTAAGAGCTTCTTGGCAGCTGAATTTGAAATTAAGGATCTAGGCACCTTAAAGTACTTCTTGGGCATTGAGGTTGCAAGATCGAATGAGGGGATATACATATGCCAGAGGAAATATGTATTGGATTTACTTCAGGATACAGGCATGTTGGGGGCACGACCTGTTGATACCCCGATTGAAGCCAACCATCGGCTAGATGGTCAATCAGGAGAACTCCTTGAGGATGTGGGTAACTTTCAGAGACTCGTGGGACGCCTCATCTACCTAGCTCACACACGACCGGATATTGCATATGCCGTGAGTGTGGTGAGCCAGTACATGCACGCGCCTCGCACACCGCACTTGGAAGCTACTAACCGTATCTTGAGATACTTGAAGTCATCCCCAGGGAAGGGATTGTTATTTCGTCGTCATGGGCATACGAGGGTTGAAGGCTTTACTGATGCAGACATAGTTTAAAGTTTCGGCCGAAACCGAAACGTTTCGCCCGAAACGTTTCGGTTTCGGTACATGCCGATACAAGAAACAGGTTTGTATCGGAAAATTGAAGTTTCGGCTCAGTTTCGGTGGTTTCGGACCGAAACCACCGAAACTACCGAAACTGTGACCGAAACTACCGAAATTCTTTCATTTGGTTTCACCAAGTTTCGGACCGAAACCACCAAAACTTCCGAAACTACTACCGAAACTACCGAAACTCTTTCATTATGGTTTCACCAAGTTTCGGACCGAAACCACTGAAACTGCTGAAACATTTCGGTTTCGCCCGCGACCGAAACCGAAACGAAACCAACGACTTTGAACCATGGATGCAGATTGGGCTGGTGCCCAAGATGATAGACGGTCTACTTCAGGCTATTGCACATTTGTGGGAGGCAATCTAGTAACCTGGAGGAGCAAGAAGCAGCAAGTGGTAGCTCGGTCAAGTGCGGAAGCCGAATTCCGATCTATGGCCCATGGTCTGTGTGAGCTACTATGGCTCAAAATTTTACTTAAGGAGCTAGGTTTCCCGATTGAAGGATCTATGTCGTTATATTGTGACAACAAGGCGGCCATAAGCATTGCACATAATCCTGTGCAACATGATAGAACAAAGCACATCGAAGTGGATAGACATTTCATTCGCGAGAAAGTTACTTCGGCAGTAATCTGTACACCATTCGTGCCTACGTCAGAACAAGTGGCTGATGTTCTCACCAAAGGTGTTGCGGTTGCTCAATTTCGGGCTTGTTTGGACAAGTTAGGCATGATCGATATTCATGCACCAACTTGAGGGGGAGTGTTGTCAGTATGAGGGAGAATATAATATAAGATATATGGTGGGTGGAGATATTAATGTGGGTGTAATTGTTTTGATCTAGTAATATAAATAATATTGTGGGACGTTGGTAGATTTAACTCTCCAACGCTTTCCCTTCTTCTTTTTCTCTCTTCTTCTCCTCTCTTCCTGAAACCCTAAAATTCTACTAAAGTATAATTCTGTCTCAGAATGTCTCAGTTGAGACATCTTGTTCCAGTAAGCTGATGAAGTGATACATAGGGAGATGTATCGTTTCGTATTAGCAAATCAATTAAACAAATAAAAAATTAACAATGACTGAAAATGGTATTATTTTATGGTTGAAAGTTATATTATTTCATTAAACGACATATTATTTTTAGCTTAGTTAAGCATTAAAAACAATTTAATTTAATGAAGTCTTCGTATCTTTTATCAAGGTGTGCCTATTTTCTAATTTATAGTTCCATCTCGTTTAAAACCTCATATCCGTGTGAGGCTCATACCACTTGCAAGTTAACGTAACTGAAATACCTCCTTCAAGAGTTGGGTGCTGATGTGGATGATGTTGCACTGTGATAATCAAGTATCTATCCATATAGCTTGTAAAGTATTTCATGAACGAACAAAACTTATTGAGGTGGATTATGACTTTATTAGAGACAAGGTTGTGTGTGCAGCGACATTTCTACTCTGTACATGAAGTCTGAAGATCAGTTAGTGGATTTGTTCACTAAAGCCCTTTTTAAGAGTCGTATGGATTACATTTGTTCCAAGTTGGAAATACACGATATTAACTCTCCAGCTTGAGAGGGAGTGTCAGAAGAGTTATATGTAATGTGCTGGATGTGTAGGGGTATTACTGTCTTTTTGACAGTTTTCAATAATATAATATATTGTGGGGAGTGACGACTAGGACGTTAATCTAGTTCTTCTCTTCTTTCTTCTCAAAGCTCTAACCTAACTTACATTTACCTTCAGCAGATTTTTGTTTGCATCTTTCTCTAGCAAGTTATTTTGAGGTAGGAACTTTATTTTTAGTAATTATTTGAAAGGGTTAAGCACTACACCTTTATATCTAGTTATTTCTTCATCCAATTTTAGTTTGTATCTTTCTTTAGATTTTAATTTGGTCCTTGGTTTATGTCAAGTGGTATCAAAGCAAGTTCCTTCCTTGGGAGTTGTTTATTTCTATCCTAGTTTCGTGCTCAGTCATGGGGATTAATGGCTGCATGAGGTGCATGGGGAAACTGTGGAGGAGGGAAAAAATACCCTTATTTGAAACGGCTAAGTGCTACACCTATATTTAGTATGTCATGGATTTTAGTTTGCATATTTTTCTGGCCTCTTCGATTATGATAGAACGCCAAGGAGAGTAAGGGTCACAATGAAGAAAAGATGATCAATGGATTCCTGTTGGTACATGCAGAGAACATATTTTGGGTATAATAATCATCCTACTTATCAAATGGTTCAATGTAAGAATCTTGTCAAGAGAGACCATCCATAAAAGATGCCACCTTTGAAGGAGCTGTACCAAAATTAGTTTTGTCGGGAAAGATAAGATGCTTTTAACTTCAAGGAAAACAAAAATTCATCGAGAATATTCCTTCTGTCCGAACCTTTCCATATGTTTTGCCAAATCATCTCTAGCTATACAGCTAAGAGCCCAGCTAGATCATCCATCTCCCAATCATTTAGGGTTTCTTCAAAAATTGAGATTCCAAGAAGTCCTTCCCATGTCATTCACATAGCATCTATTAGTTAAAGTATTTTTTTGATTCATTATATCATAAAGGTCTTAGCGACAATGACATAATGTCTCCTTGCAGCACATTCTTCCAAAATCTCACCCTTTCCTCAAAGCAGATGACGTTTCGAAGTTACTTTGCAAACTTTCACAATGCCCTTCCAAATGCCAACTCCAAAATTAGAAGTGATCTCGTTGTTATCCCACCCAAAGTTCCTACTCTCATACTCTCTTTCCACAATCAATTGGGTTCTTCACCGTACTCCCAAGCCACATCCTTAATAAGGCTTTGTTCATAAAGTTAAAGGTATAATGCTTCCAATCTCCTTTGCCTTAGTAATCAGGTTCCGATCAACTAAATGGTTCTTTCTTTATTGTCCTATTCATTCCATAAGTACTTTTCAAGCCTTCAAGCCTATTAGGTATAGAAACTGGAATAGGGATACGAGAAATATGTGAGACAGCTATATAGTGTTCTTCTAATTGATGTGACTTAGCTGCCTTTTGACAAGTAACTTCTAGTCCGTAGTGCAAGTATTCTTTTAAACCTTTCCACCGCTAGATCTATTTGGTTGAGAAACTATAAAAAGCTCTTAAAAGAAGGCTGCAGTAGAAAGATAGAAGATGGCCTACTTTACAACCATTTGCGCCTTCAAGCTCTCTTATGTTATCCACCTTGCCCACACTATGCATTTCACCTTTGGGACTTCTATGCATGGCAAAATAGTAAGTATGGTGTATTAGGTAAGGGTCACTTTACGGGCGCCCACGTCTTTCGGCTGGGCACCCACACTGGACAAAAATGCCCCCCCTTCAATGTGGGCACCCACCCCATCTCTTCCTCTCTCTCTCTCTCTCTTAGCCCCCATAGTGTTGAACCACCGTGGGGGCTGAGAGAGAGAGAGAGAGAGAGGAGAGGAGAGAGAGAAGGGAAGAGAGAGAGAGAGGAGACGGGAGAAGGGTGGGTACCCACACAAAGCAGAGGCATTTTTGTCCCATGTGGGTGCCCAGCCGAACAACATGGGCGCCTGTAGGGCGACCCTTTAGGTAATAGAGTCAATTGAGAGGGTAATTCAGTAGAGTCCTTTATTATAGTTAGGAAGTCATGTGTCCCGTAGAGCGACCCTTTAGGTAATAGAGTCAATTGAGAGGGTAATTCAGTACAGTCCTTTATTATAGGAAGTCTTGTGTCTAAAGTTATAGTTCAAGGGAGTCTATGAATATATGTATATGGCCTCACTCATAGGAATGAACAGTTTGAAAAGTGTTTTCTCTTAGTTTTAGACACTGTTTAGATTTGTATGTTGCTAGATGTCAAGGCATATTGACATGCTTATCAGTGTCACATCGGCATGAAAAAATGGGAAAATGGTTGTGTTGTTACGTAGAGTTCCGCTATCCAATAATCTCATCTAGACCCAATGTTGGCTTCAATCTATTTAACTATGCTTCCACAATGACATGAATGTGGTTATTGATATCTATAATTTTCAAATCGATATATTTGATGTCTGAATTTTCTTCTTCAGATATTCTCATTATGGGCTGTCAGTCCTAGAAAGTATGGGGGATTGAGCTATAAAACTCAGGATGTTGGTGAAGTTCTGGCAATATCAGGTATATGGATAGTTTGATACATAACCATCTTGAATAAAAGGCATCATAGTTGTGCTTTGCTACCTCTTACGATCGGGAATGCATGTCCTTAGATGAAATGCCCAAATCTTTGTTGCTTCTAATGCAAAATTTGGATACTTTGCTACCTCATAGGATAGGGAAATGCATGTCCTTAAATGAAATGCTCAAATCTCTGTACCTTCTAATGCAAAATTTGGATCTGTAATGATGCTTAAAGACCCTTTTGGATGGGCACCACACTATGGTTTGCCAAAAGCAAGATGGGCTGAAAACGCTTAGTATAAAAAAAATATTTTTTGCTAAGTTGTCATCAGCTCTGTGTTGGTACCGTTTTGAGGATGGGTGAATTATGAGGCACATAGTGGGGCACATCCAAACACATGGGAAGTCACAAAGCTGTTAATGCAAATTGAAAAATAGCACCATCTGCATTTTGGGGTGCGTCTAAATGTAACCTAAGTGAATGTGATTGTTTTGTCTATATCACATGTTTACAAACTGATAATAATATTTTAAACATTGAGGAAACGATTATATATTCAAATGCATTGGACTTCCAGAATGATAACTTGTGGGAAGCTTTGCTTGATATGTATGAGTTTAGCCTCCATAATATTTTTCCTGGAGGTCTGTTGGGTGGCTGTATAGATTCTTATCTGTCATGAAATATTGATATGAATGATTTTCAATGAATTTAATTCATTCCATGTTCTGCTATAGTTTCACTCATATTACTTATCATTTAATGACAGACATCAGGTGGCTCCTAGTCCTAGCTTGTATGCATATATACGAGATAAAATACTTATTACTTGGAAATCACACATTGATACCATCTATTGTTGCTGGATTTTATTTTTTCGTCATTTTCATCTTTCTATTTGGATGCTTATGTTAGGGAATATACAGTTTGTGCATTTTTTTTCATAAACGTCTTGTCTCAAGCAGTAATTTGAGAGCAGTTACTCTATGAAGTGCTTGCTTTGGAAGATGGTTTATAATGATGAGGGGATCTTGGCAAATAACATTAATTACTTGGTGGCTGAAACCAACAATATGTTCAAGGAACACACATACCCCAAACATAGCAGCCCTCTACCAACCCAAGGTTCTAAACTTCGACTTCGCCTTTAACTTCGGTCAGTTAAAATTCGGAATTAATTCGGGGAAGTTCAATTCGATTTAGAGAATTTTTGTAAAACTTCTCTAACTTAGAGAAGTTTGGAGAACTTTTGCCAAAACATTAGTAAAACACACTAATTTTTAAGGATATGATAAAACAAGCATGATAAAGCACTTATAACTCATTATATCATAAAAAAAACCATTTGGTGCAATCTAAGCAAGATTAATATCATTTCTCATATTGACGCAAGTATCTAAAGTATTTGAATTTTTTTTAAGATGAGTTATAAGTGTTTTATCGTACCTCTTTTATCATATCCTTAAACATCAGTGTGTTTTATTATGCTTGTTTTATCAAATACGGCTAATTTCTTGAAATTTAGCATTTTTAGTACAAAAATTGCAAAAATGTGTGTTATACTACTTACGAGTTTATGACTTAGTATCTTAGTACTTGCTTAAAAAAAGAATCTCAAACTTTTGATACTTGTGTCAATATGAGTAAAACGATATTTTTTTTTTGAGTGAAACGATATTAATCTTGCTTAGGTTCCTCTAAATAGTTGTTTTTAGGAGATAGTTAGTTATAAGTGTTTTAACATGCATATTTTATCAAATCCTTAAAAATCAGTGTGTTTTACAAACATTTTGGCAAAAATTCTCCAAACTTCTCTAAATCGACGAATTAATTTGGCGAATTTTTGTACTAAAAAAGGCTAAACTTCGAGAAATTAGCCGAATTTTGTCGTGTTAAGTGAATTAATTCGGTGAAGTTTTGGCGATTTTTTGTAATTTTTTTTACTGTATGTACACTTTAATTCGGTGATTCAAAATTCGGCGAATTTCGGTCGAATTTCGCCGAATTTCAGCAAATTTTAAAACCATGTACCAACCTACATATGCCCAATATTTTGTGGGACATATATGTGTGCACCATAACCCTTTTGATGTACTACTCTGTTGTCAATTTTCATATAATAGAAACTCCCAAGATATCAACTAAGCTCACCCATGGGAGTTGCAATGTTACCATGATTGGCTTGGCCCTGAACCTGGTGACTAAATTAGGAGAAATTCACACGTGAAAGGTGGTATTATCAAGACATATAATGAACACCTAAAATTTATTATTCTTGTCAAGGAAGATGATTGTTTGAGAAGCTGTATCTTTTCGCATTCAGTGCACTGTTGGTGGAAAGGCTTGCAAAGTCATCATTGACAGTGGAAGTTGCTCGAACATGGTCTCCTAGGATATGGTTAGCAAGCTGAAGTTGAGCCTAACTGCTCACCCTCATCTCTACAAGTATCATGGCTTAACAAGGGAAATGAGGTTATGAGGTACTCATTAAGAGATGCCCAGTCCCATCTTCAATCGGAAAGTCCTACAAGGATGAAATATGGTGCAACGTTGTACCCATAGATGTTTGCCGTATCCCATTAGGGCGACTATGGAAATTGGATCGGCAGGTGGTCCATGTCGGAGCAAAGAATACACATACATTTTGGAAGGATAGCGTGAAAATAGTTTTCCTACTGTTTAAGGAGAACTCCACCAAATTGAGAGCTTGTTGCCAACAAGGGAGGAGAGAAAGCTCTCCACTTTCCGATGTTAAGAACCAAGAGGGTGAGGAACAAGCTCAACTCAAACCCAAAGATGGAGGAAGCAGGCAGGAACAAGCTCAACTCAAACCCAAAGATGGAGGGAGCAGGCTCACGCGAACTCTCTCAAATGACCCCATATGTTCCTCTCACAACAAAAATACAAGTTACCCTTTCCTTTCCTATTAATGACTAGTGCAGTTTGCATCATTGTGGCTGGTTTGAATAGCCTTTTTTGGCTATGTTTTATTTTTTATTTTGTTTTTATTTTTTTGTAGCTAATGAGGTTTCATTAGATATCTTAGGACACAGATCTCTTGTATGGCAATTCTGTCCCCTTTTCAATATTAATACAAATATACTATTTGTTTATTTAAAAAAAAATTCAGGCCTTTTTTGTGTATTGATTTACTGTAGTCTGTGTGTACATGTGTATGTGGTGTGGTGGGGGGATATGCAGTTTGGCATGTTCTTTCTCCCATACTCATTCATGCAACACTATTCTCACTTTTGAGCTGGCAGCCAATTGGAACTAGTATATTCCTAACAATTTCAGATCCATATGTTATGACGTCCCTTGTACTACTTGTACCTCTAACTGCATTCCGTATGATTCTAATAAATACATTTTAGTAACTTCAATATATATATATATGGAAAGTAGTTACAGCTGAAATTTGAATGTTGCAAAAGTTTAGTTTGAGATGCTTTAAAATTCGAATATGGATTCATAACAAGAAATTGCTTAGAACATGTGAAGATGTAAGAGATGAGAGATTGGAGAGGAGAAAGAGAAAAGAGAGAGAGGAACAAACTAGGGTGGTTTGGCCACTACCTCTGTATGTAGTTATATATTATGCACTTTAAGTGTTAGGCCCACTTACATAAATAAGACTGAAGTGAATTGTGGGCTCAGACACTAAACATAATAAAGGCATAAATAAATAAATAAATAAAACAAGAACTCTAATACTCCCCCTCAAGCTGGAGCATACAGACCATACATGCCCAACTTGGTACATAGAGATGAAAAAGAATTCCTAGATGATGCCTTAGTAAAGATGTCACTGAAATGATTCTCAGACTTGATGTAGGGGAGTAACGATACGCTTGCTCAATACCATATCATGAATAAAATGGCATTCAACCTCAATATGCTTTGTCTACTCATGAAACAGGATTATTATCAATAAAGGTCGCCGTCTAATTGTCTCAATGCATAGGCATAAGAGTAGAGACATCGATAACCATCTCCCAAATAAGAGACTGAACCCACAACATTTCACATGCAATATGAGCCATGGCTCTATATTCAGCCTCCGTACTCGAACGAACTACAACATTCTGCTTTTTGCTACACCAAATCGCCAATGTGGAACGATGATCAGTATGTCTACCTGCCCAATCAGTGTCGAAAAACCCAATAACAGATAACTTCTTAGACAATCGATATAGCATTACCTTACCCGGGGAACTCTTCAGATACTGGAGAATACGAAAACCTACATTCCAGAGTGGCTGGTGTAGGGCATGCATAAACTGACCGACTAACCAAACAACAAAGTTAATATCTGGACGAGTAACAATAAGGTAAATCAACTTCCTAACTAGCCAACGATAACGACCTGGATCAGCATACAACTCCCCCTGTTTAGCGTCTAGCTTGACAGTAGGGTCCATGGGAGTATCGAGGGGCTTGGTGCCCAACATACCAGTCTTAGACAAGATAATACCTTCCTTGGATCGAGCAACTTCGATGCCAAGAAAATAATGAAGCACCCAAATCCTTGGTATGAAAGTGTTGTTGTAGGTGGGCCCTCAATGCTACAATGCCACCGTTGTCACCCAGTGATAATAACATCATCCATGTACACAATAAGAATAATTACACCCAAAGCAGTCCGATGAATAAATGCAGAATGATCAGAGGTAGAGCATTGAAAACCATACTGAATCACAATGGTACTGAACTTGTCAAACCAAGCACGTGACGAATGTTTTAAGCCATAGACAGATTTCCACAATCGACAGACTTTATCAGACTTACGAAGGACAACATACTTAGGTGGCTACTCCATATAAACCTCTTCCTGCTAGTTCCCATACAAGAAGACATTCTTTATATCCAACCGATATAAAAGCCAATCACAACACATTATGAAAGATAATAAAATGCAGACAGAATTAAGCTGTGCCACTAGGGAAAAGGTCTTGAAATAGTCCACACCAGTGGTTTGTGTATAACCTTTGGCAACCAAACATGCCTTCAGATGATCATTAGAACCATCTGGATGATACTTGATAGTGTACACCCATTTGCGAGCCACAGTCTGCTTGCCTGGTAGAAGTGTTGTAAGATCCCAACTTTGATTCTGACGAAGAGCACACATCTTCTCATCCACAGTCATCTTTCAACCAGGAGAACATAAATGTTATTTGTACAATGTTGGAATAGAAACAATAGAGAGTGAAAGTGCAAAGGTACGAAATGATAACACGATGAAACAAAATAAAGTTAGCAATGGGATGCTGAGCGTAAGATTGACTACCTTTCTATAAAGCAATAAGCATGTCGGGAGATGAACCTTCATTCGAAGTCAGTGGTTGATGCGGTATTATAAAAGGAACTGACGTACTTGGCTTGGAACGACAATGATAAACTTGTAGAGGAGCATCTGTAACAACTAGCAATGGAAGAGTAGGAGTAGGGGACAAAGGGAGCTCTCCCTGACTAGCATACATGAGGTCAAAATCATAAAGGTTCCCGTTAGATTAAAAAGTGGGGTAGTTTCAAAGAAAGTGACATCGACACTGACAAAATAACGATGGGAAACTAGACAATAACAACGATATTCTTTCTAAGTTTGCGAATACTAGAAAGATACACTTGACTGCACGAGGTGAAAGTTTGTCGTGGCTAGGACCAAACACATGGACAAAATAGACACATCCAATTCCTCGAAGTGGTAGACTAAAGGGAGACACATCAAGATATAACAATAAGAACGGAGTTTCACCTTCTAGAACTAACGAAGGCATGCAGTTGATAAGGTAGCAAACCATGAGGATGGCATCACCCCAATAAGGTTTGGGAACATTCATATGGAACATGAGTGTTCGAGCCAAATCCAACACATGTCGATATTTGCGTTTGGCAATGCCATTTTGTTGTAAGGTGTGTTCATAGAAGGTTTGATGAATAATATCATGTTCTGAACAAAAATCTTAGATAGTAGTTTGCATATATCAAGAGCATTGTCAAAACACGTAGTCAAAACACAAAATACGAATTGGCTTATCGAACTGAACATAAATTTCTTTATAAAAAGTGGTAAATATATGAAGTAATTGTGAGCGATCTTTTAATAAAAATTATCATGACATTTTGGAAAAGTCATCAACAAATATATCGAAGTCATAAAAACTGACAAACTTTTTATTTTTGTAAGACCCCAAAGGACTCGACTTACAACTCTCAAGACAATGTAGGAAAAGAATTACAGTGATGCTTGCCCAATTGGCATGCTTCACATTCAAAAAAGACATTGGACTCAACTTAGGGACAACATGACGTAACTTAGAAAGAGATGGATGTCCCAAACTAAGACGCCACTGAAGAAGAAAAACACTTGCATTCAACGCAGATGTTGGAGCTGGTTCACTTGGTTCCAGATAATACAGACCGTTCCTTTCATGACTCGAACCAATCACATTCTTCGTCATGAGGTCCTAAAACACACAAGAAGGTAGCGAAGAGGTTACGAAACACTGCAAACACTTAGTAAGATGACCAATATACAACAGATTAAATGGAAAGTTTGGACCATAATACGCAGAAGCTAAAGGAGTAGGCCGAGTAAGGTGAATATCACCGTTTCCAAGTATTGTACAAGTAGAGCCATCAGTTAACAATATGAGAATTAGAGGATTGAAAATTAGAAAAATAGATTGTATACTCTACATCTGAGCACTGGCTCCTGAATCAATGATCCAAGATGATGGAGATTTGGAAACCAAATATATAGGATTACTTGTATTGGCCAAAGTGGCCGTAGACTGAGAGGAACGAGCTTTAAAGGAGTTCAACTTCTGGAAGAGCTAGGAAAGTTGAGCAGTATACTCCTTGTGGGACACATGATTAAAAAGTACACCACCAAGAGGAGCTGGGAAGAAGCCTCTATTGTAAGCTGAGAAGACTAACCGGATGCCTAATTTGACCAAGTTGGCTTACCTCACTTATCCCAACAATAATCCTTCGTATGCCACTCAGACCACGATAAGTATACTTCAAGTCACCTCACCCCCCATGGCCTCCACGACCAGTGCAACCACCATGATCTTTATTTCCACCACGACTGTGAGAATTCTCAGAATGACGACTAGAGTACTGAATTTTTCTTGGGAGTAGAAGACACATGTCCAATGGATGTACGCTGAAGATGGAAATAGGCACTAGCTACACTAGGAAGAAATTCACTCTCCAGAATCTGCCTCTTAATAGCGTTACACTCTGGATTCAAACTAGAAAGAAAGAGGGCAACTTGAAAATCCTCCCTTTGGTGCTTCTAAAGCTCAAACTCGATGGTAAGTGGTTGATAAATCTAAAGCTCTTCCCACACACCTTGTAACAAACTATAATGCTTACTAAGAGGCTTATCTCCCTGCCTAGTTGAAAACATAGACTCAAAGAGATGATAAATGCGGGAGACATTCCGGTCTTGAGAATACATCTTCTCAACTGATTCCCATATATGTTTAGCCATGTCTAAAAACATAACACTCATGGAGATAGAGGGCTTTATGCTGTTCCACAACCATGTAATAACCAATGATTTATCAGTTTCCTAGTCTTCAAACATCTTATCATCAGATGAGGGAGAACCATTAGTGATAAGCTTAACTTTTTTCTTGGCACACAAGAACACTCTAACAGAATGAGACCAATGCAACTAATTTGTGCCGTTCAACTTCACAGACATGATATGTGCACCAACTCCATTAGATAAACCACATAGAGGGTTTTCTATCACCAAACCTAGCCATAACATCCTTACTACTCCAGAAATGGTCAAGAAACTTTGGAGAACAGCACAAAATTTTTATGGGAGCACAAAACTAGGGGCGATTTCAACTAGACCCTCAGAAAAAGCCCTTTTTTTAGGGGGGAGAGGTTCAATACCCAACGCAGAAGGCCCTTTTTGAAGGGGGCGAGTTCAAAACCCAATAGAACTACTTTAAAAAATCTAAAAAAAATTAGAAAACAATCCGACAAACTTGTCTTGCCTATGTGATTTCACCACAAAGATGCAAAGAAGCCTCTAGAGTTTCTAAAAAAACCCAACTGAACATATACCAACCAGAAACCTGCACTGCAAACCCTAGGGCATCAAACACATAAATATTCCTCTCAAACTTCCAACAACACCATAAACCTGGAAATGAACACCAAACAATAACCTAGATGCAAATCTAGGTGTAAACAAACCAATAGAGGTTTGTAAGATAACTTGTCACCCAAGAGAAGAGGAAGGAGGAAATAAAAGATGAAGAAATAAGGTTTACCAAGGATTAGTGATGCTCTGATACCAAGTGAAGATGTAAGAGACGAGAGATTGTTGAGAAGGACATAAGAGAGAGAAGAACGAACTAAGGTGATTCGGTGTCCTTGTTTGTCTTTATATAGTGTGCACTTAAGTGAGTGTTAGGCCTACTTAGATAAATAAGACTTAATTGTGGGCCCACGCACTAACATAATAAAGAGAAATAAATAAAGAAAACAAGAACTCTAACAGAATACATATGATAAAACTAACGCAAAGAAGAGTCATATTTCTTGACCATGTATGTTTGGTCAAAATGCTTATTGTTGAAAATTCATCAAGCTTCTTTTGTATACATGCACAAATCATCATCAACACCTTATAACAACTATTTGGGATCCGCAACATTAATCCTACTTTTCCATTCAACTATATTAAGAGCTATAAATTTTGTCAAGGCAATGTCTTCAAATCTTTTCTTACTACCTCACTCCATGTCATTTTCAACCTTCCTCTCTCCCTTTTTATGACCATCAACTTGTACCAAAACACTCCTAAGTGGTGCCATTGTTGGTATTTATTTTACGTGCCCAAACCATCTCAATCGAATTTCCCTTATTTTATCTCTTATTGGGTCTATTCCTAGATTTCCTCTTATGTTCTCGTTTCTGATTTTATCTTTCCTTGTTTTTGCACTCGTCCATCTCAATATCCTCATCTATGCTACACCCATTCTATGAACATGTTGTTTCTTGATTGCCCGACATTTAGCTCCATAAAAATATTGCTGGTCTTACTGCTGTCTTGTAAAATTTTTCCTTTAGTTTGATAGGTATACTTTGATCACATAATAACTAGAAGTGCTTATCCACTAGCCACTCCACTAATTCTATAGGTCATTTTTCATCAATCTCTCAATCTTTATGTATAATCGAACCTAAATAATGAAAGTAGTCACTTCGGTGTATTTCTTGCCTGATGATCTTAACTAACGTCTTATCCGTATGAGTATATCCTTATTAAGATTGCATTGCATGTATTGTCTTGGTCCTATTTATCTTAAAAGTCCTAGTTTCTGAAGTATCACTCCATAGTTATAGTTTTGCATTTACTCCCTCTCTAGTCTCATCGACTAATACTACATTGTCTGTAAATAGCATATACCAAAGGACCTCCCCTTGAATACAAGCAGTTAAATCCATCCATAACTAGTGAAACGATAGAGTCTAGGGCCGATCCCTGGTGCAAACCCATTGTAACTGGGAACTTGTCTCCCCACCAATTGTTTCACATGAGTTACCACTCCATCATACATGCTCTTAATAATGTCAATATTATCTCTCAGGACTCATTTTTTCCTAATACGCTCTAAATTAACTCCCTAGGAACTGTATCATATGCCTTTTAATAAGTAAATCAGAATCATGTTTAAATTTTACTGAGTATTTCTATCAAGGACATTGACATTGAGTTTTTGACTACTTTAACTTTAGGCTTTGGTCTTTTACTCTTTCAACTTTTTCTATATCCAATGGTAGAAAAGATTCTTGGGGCTGTTGTGGTATCTCGCATTGCAGCGGTATGTTTTCATTACAATCTTTTTTGATCTGAAGTATGTCTCTTTGGATTTTATATATGAATTTTGATTGCATCGATTCGTTTTTTGTTGTTGAAGGTTATATCTGTCCCATTGCTATCAAGCTATCCCTTTATTGCTATATTATCTGGGTTCAGCCTTTCACTTTTACTAAATTGTGCATCTCTTTCGAAGAATGTTCTCTCTGTAAGTACAAATTCAACTTGAAGATAACGTGGATAATGTGCTAATATTGCAAGAGGTTGGTCAGGAAAATATTATGCTTGCACAAAATGATACTACCATTCCCTCATAAATTAATGAATATATTCATGAATATCAATTTTAATTCTTAGTGGAGTGGAATATATAGTTATGTTCTATTCTTAAATTAGCTGGTATGGAATGTGGAGTAATATTGAATTGTGTATTAAGTTAACACTTGTAGTCGTTTCTTACGTTTCATAGAATTCACATGCTTGATTTGATGTTATGTATAGTTTGGGTTATCTCATGGAACTTTTTGACCTGATGTGGAAATAATACACTTTTGTGTAAATGATGCAAATATTGTGGAAATTATCATTAAAACTTTGGGAAATTATAAATCAAGAATGAAAACTAGTGTAAACAAGGCATATGCAAATATCTCGTACTTATGCTAATTAACATGCTATCTTATATTCGCATGCCATCTAGAGTCCTGGACCCTGGTGGTAATCTCCATTTCAAAGTTTAGCTCTCTAATTTATCCTACTCCAATGTGAGTGTTTCCTTGCATTAGTTATGAGATTTGTACTAGTTGTGAATCTTGTGACAAGAATCTTATTGTGAGGAGATCACTCTACAACAAATTAGGGCAAGGAGGCTTTTGATAACCTATGTTAAAGAAAGGAAGAAAGTGAAATTCACAGATCAGTTTCCCAACATCAATCACTTTTTTTGAGTGGAGATCAAGGTGTTTATCTACTATGTTCCTTCCGTTGGAGTTCCTACTTTCGAATCTATTGCTTTCTGTTTCATTTGAGCCTAACTTACCACTACCCTGAGGAAGGAAATCAGATCCATTAACCAGTTTGTTTCATTTGAAGGTCTTTCACCATCCTTCAGATCACTACAACTCTCTATATGCCCAATTTTTTCCAAAAAGAGCCTTACCTTGATGGAGGAAAGCCATGGTCCAAGGGATGCAAGGTCTTCATAAAAATCAAACTTTGGATATTCTTCATTTACCCAAAGGGTAGAAGGTTGTTGTGTGTGTAGATGGGCTTATTGTTGGATTCTATGTACACCCACGTGGGGGTGTTCTTAGTGGGCTGCGTTCCACTACCCCACGTGGGGTTTATTCTCTATTGCTTATGGGGTTCAGTGATAGGCCCATCCATTTAACCCACAATCTCTTTATTTCATGTTAGTGGGTTAAGTGGTGGGCCCCCACTTGACCCACACGATTTCTCCTTTACTTGTAGAAGAGGTTTCCCCTACTTATAAATATTACTTATGGGAGATTGAATATTTACTTCAATCTCCCAATTCTCTCTCAGACCCTAATCTCTCCTTCTCTCCCTAACCTCCATTATCTCTCTCTCTCAATCTTTAGCATAATGGTGACAACCTCAAACAACAACATGATATCAGAGCATGGTTACTCTAGGGCTAAAATCATTATCCCCTAGAGTTTCCACAAAGATCTTATACGCGGGTATCCGAAGTCTGGGCAAGTTTTGAGCAAATACTCAGAGGGTCCTCCTGCAAAGTTCTTGGATCTTTTCTGAAGCAAAGGAACCAGAGATCTATCATTCCTAGTGTATTGCCTACTATCAGTCGTCAGAGATCCACTCTATCTCCGTTCTTCAGGATTTTTTATCAGTTTTTTCGGAGAACACATATATTGAGGTTTTTTGGGTTTTGATTTTCCTCGAGATCCGTGTCATATTTGGGCTCTCTACCCAAACCGCCCCTCTCATAGGGCCAGTAAGGTTCGACAGAAACTTACTTCAGAATTTTTGGATCATCGGATCTCCGGTTCCAAAAATCGGATCCTTGGTTCAGATTTCGAGTTTTTTATTTTCTTGAGATTCGTGCACTGCTTGGGCTCTCTACCCTAGCCGCACCTCCCTGTGGATTATCTGGGATCTACAGAGTCTCGTTTGAGAATTTTCTGATCGTCGGATCTCCAGTTCGAAAAATCGGATCCTGTGCTAAGTTTTTGGGTTTTTTTCTACCTCGAGATTAGTGCGTTTTTTGGGTTTTCTACCCTAACCGCACCTCCTTGTAGACTATCTGGGATCTACAGAGCTTGGTTTGGGATTTATCTGATTGTCGGATCTCTAGTTTGAAAAATCGCCCGGGGTTTTTGGCCTGGATCCGGTTTTGCCTTTTTTGGGTTTTCTAGGTTTTTGGAAAGCAAGGTACCCAGGGCACTTCTACCCTAGCCGCACCTCCCAAAGTGCTCCTAGGAACCCCCCGAACCTTGGTTTAGGTTCTGCACACCTTCTGTTCGTCAGTTGGTTATTTCCAAGCCTTCCGCTGCGATGAGTTCATCAGAAGTTTCATCAGTTGAGGATAGCACTCCGTCTCATGGTTCTCATGGAGACCACAACCCCCAATTATGCATCACTACGGTCAAGTTTGATGGGACCATCTATCTTGAGTGGAAGACATCGGGGGACGTGGCTACAGTGAGTACCTCACAGGAAAGACAGTCCAGCCTGCCACCACAGACAAATCCCACCGGAAATGGGTTATGGAGAACCTTACGGTGATGTCTTGGCTTCTCCATTCGATGCAACCCCAGATCAGCAGGGGGTTCATGTTCCTTCCTACAGCAAGGGAAATCTGGGATTTTATTACTGAAACCTATTCCCAGGTTGGCAACTTTGCGAAGCTCTATGAGTTAAAGCAAGAGATTGCTTGTCTCCGACAAGGGGAGCTCAAGCTTGGTACCTATTATGCTTCTCTTTGAAGCAAATGGGAAGAGATAGATCATTATCAGGACTACACCCCAGTTTGTGTTGCGGATGTGAAGTCTTTCCGTGCTATGGTTGAGCAGTCCCGGATATTCCAGTTCCTTTTCGGCCTTCATCCTAGCTTCGAGGCTGCCCGTGTTCAGATACTTGGCAGATCTCCTCCCCCTACTTCATTGGCACAGGTATATGCCTACATTCAGGGGGAGGATAGTCGCCGCACTACCATGCAACCATGTAGTGGTAGTGACACTCATGATCGATCTGCCCTTGCCTCTGCGTCTTAGAAGGGTCAGAAATCCTTCCAGAAGAATACCGGTGATGACAGACGACGTCCCAAGTGTGATCACTGCAGCTATTTAGGCCATGTGAAGGACACCTGTTGGGAGCTGCATGGATGCCCACCGGGTCTGGGCCCAAATCCACGTCAGCGATCTTCAGCGAGACAGGAGCCTCCTGCAGCACTTTCCGTGGCTCAGGACACTGCACCCTCAGCACCTCCTACCACTGGGGATATGGACTCTTTTTCTCCTAGTGATCTCGAGCGACTTCGTCGTATGATGGCCCAGCTCGATGGGCAAGCCTCCACTTCTACCTCCACCTATGCCCAGACAGGTATTGGATCTACTTTCTCTGTATCCACTGTTCCTCCTAGTCCCTCCTGGATCATCGATTCAGGGGCCTCAGATCATATGACTGGTATGTCTTCAGTTTTCTCCAGTAATTCTTTTTGTTCTGGTCTTGACAAGGTTAGGATAGCTGATGGCACCCTTTCCTCTGTTTCCTGGAAGGGCAATGTTCATGCCTCTTCAGCACTAACCTTGTCCTCGGTACTGCATGTTCCTCAGTTTACAGTTAATCTTTTATCTGTCAGTAGCCTTACCAAGAATCTTAACTGCTGTGTAACCTTTTTTCCTTTTCACTATGTGTTTTAGGATCTGGAGTCGAGGCGGATGATTGGCAGTGGACATGAGGAAGGTGGCTTGTACCTCCTGGATCGCTCAGTTTCCTCTTCAGCACATCAGTCCAGCATCAGTAGCAGTAGTCAATAAAGACCAGTTATTGCTTTGGCATAACCGGCTTGGTCATATTCCCGTGTCAGTTTTAAAGCGTGCCTTTCCTGCTTTCTCTTCTCTTTGCGATGTTCCGTTCCACTGTGAAACTTGTGAACTCGCAAAGCATTGTTGCACTGTTTTTCCTTTTAGTGAAAATAAAAGTACTATTCCTTTCAATATTGTGCATTCTGATGTGTGGGGTCCCTGCCCCGGTGATATCTTTATTTGGATTTCGATATTTTGTTACATTTGTTGATGATTTCAGTGGCTCTACCTGGGTATATCTTATGAAGTCGAAAAATGAGGTTTCTTCCATTTTTCAGACCTTCCATAAGATGGTCACCACTCAGTTCAGTACCACACTCAAAATTCGCCGATCTGATAATGGGGGTGAGTAGTTAGACGGGAGCCTTAGAGATTACTTTGCCTCTCATGGCATTGTACATCAAACTTCTTGTCTGTCGACTCCCCAACAAAATGGGAAAGCTGAAAGAAAAAACCGTCACCTTCTCGAGGTTGAGCATGCCCATCGTCTTGGGATGCAGGTTCCAAAATCTTTTTGGTCTGAATCCATCCTTCTGGCTGCGTATCTCATCAATCGCATGCCATCTAGTATTCTTGGCTTTCAGACCCCTTTGTTTGTCCTGCGTCCCGATAGTCCAGTCTTCATTGTTCTTCCCAAAGTCTTTGGGTGTGTATGCTATGTGCATGTTCATCGTCACTCTCGTGACAAACTTGATGCACGGGCCTTGAGATGTATTTTCCTAGGGTACCCTTCCACTCAGAAGGGATACAAATGCTATTATCTGGGTTTGCGTCGACATTTCACATCTCTGGACGTCACCTTTGTTGAGCACGTTCCGTTCTTTGGCAGTAGGGCCTCTCTTCAGGGGGAGTATGATATTGTCGACGAGAGCCCTGTCCCCATGCCGGTTCTTGTACCCATCTCCACTCCTGTGCCTATGGTCGAATCTGTGTCTACTATTGACAAGACACTTCTACTACTACAGCGGCGGATATGCGAGTTTATGCTAGATCTAGGAAGAAAGGACAAGTAACTGATTCTGTGCCTGCCAGTCTACCCTCGGATCCAAATCCAAGTATTGTTTCTACCCCTGCTTTAGTTCATGAGTCCTCAGCGACTCCTACTCCAGAGGAGGATCTACCCATTGCACTTCGTAAGGGTGTGCGCACTTGCACCGAGCACCCTATCTCTCACTTCGTTTCTTACCAGTCATTGTCTCCATCTTATCAGACATTTGTTAACACTATTTCGTCTGTTTCCTTGCCATCTACCATTGCAGATGCACTTAGTCACCCAAAGTGGAAAGGGGCTATGATAGACGAAATGTAGGCCCTTGAAAAAAACAAGACATGGGATCTTGTTTCTTTATCCAGGGAGAAGAAATTAGTGGGGTGCAAGTGGGTCTTCACCGTGAAGCACAAGGCAGATGGTAAAATTTATAGGTACAAAGCTCGGCTAGTTGCCAAGGGGTTCACCCAGACCTATGGGATAGATTACCAGGAGACATTTGCACTTGTAACCAAGATGAACTCAATCAGGGTTCTATTCTCCTTAGCTGCAAACAGGCAAGGTTTAAAATTTTGTTTAGGAGGAGTGTCTCGGTCAAGTGAAAAACCGAGACAAACTCCGAAACGAAACGAAACATTGAAAAAATGGTGAAAAAACGAAATTTCCGAAACACTACGAAATATTATGAAATATTCTGAAACATTACAAAATATTTCCAAAATCATTAAATTATATTTTTTATTTTTTTGGATTGTATCGGATTGTCTCGGTTTGTCTCGGCGAAACAAACCGAAACATTCTAAAACATTACGAAACATACGAAACATACGAAACATTGAAATGTTTCGTTTCGGTTTCCTTACGAAACGAAATGAAACATACGAAACATTATGAAACATTCCGAAATTTTAAACTATGCAAACAGGTCATGGCCTTTACATCAGCTGGATGTAAAGAACGCTTTTCTACATAGGGACCTAACAGAGGAAGTTTATATGAAAGTGCCACCAGGGTTGAAGCTTGCTGGAAGTGAAGATAGGGTGTACAGACTGAAGAAAGCTTTATATGGGTTGAAGCAATCTCCTCGAGCTTGGTTTGAACGGTTTAGCAATGCAGTGAGAAAGGTAGGCTACACACAGAGTCAGATAGGTCACACTCTGTTTGTGAAGCATCTACAGACCAGTATCACTGCATTGATCGTATATGTGGATGCAATAATCATTACGGGGAGTGACCCGACATAGATCACAAGGCTCAAGGCCTTCTTGTCGTCTGAGTTTGAGACAAAAGATCTAGGACCATTGAGATACTTTCTAGGGATTGATGTTGCCAGGTCATCGAGGGGCATCTTCATTTCACAGAGAAAGTATGTCCTAGACTTACTGAGCGAGACTGGGTATTTGGGTTCGCGACTAGCAGATACTCCTATTCATCAGAACCATCAGCTGAATTCCAAGGACGGTACACTTTTAGGTGATCCTGCCTTATTTCAGCGATTGGTTGGCAGATTGATATATCTTGCCCATACACAGCCTGACATTGCTTATGCAATAAGCATCATTAGCCGATTCATGCATTCACCTCGGTCACCACATCTTGAGGCTGCACACAGAGTCCTTCGGTATCTCAAGAGGTCACCAGGTCAAGGCATATTGTTTGGAGTTCATGGCCACCTTAGGGTGGAAGCATACAGTGATGCAGATTGGGCAGGTGCAGTGACCAAGAGACGGTCTACATCAGGTTATTGTACCTTTGTTGGAGGCAACTTGGTGTCTTGGAGGAGCAAGAAACAACCAGTTGTCGCCCGATCCAGTGTAGAGGCAAAGTTCCGCTCCATGGCACATGGAGTATGTGAGCTCTTGTGGTTGAAGATCATGTTAGCAGAACTGGGAGTCAAGGTGACAGACCCAATGAGCCTCTATTGCGACAACAAAGCGGCCATTAGCATTGCTCACAACCCAGTTCAACATGACAGGCCTAAACACATCGAGGTTGATAGGCACTTCATCAAGGAGAAGCTTCAGCAGGGATTGATTTGTACACCCTATGTAAGGACTCAGGAGCAGGTTGCCGATATACTTACTAAGGGAGTCAACAAGTCAATCCTGAATACATTGATAGCCAAGCTGGGCATGATGGATATCTTCGCACCAGCTTGAGGGGGAGTGTTAGATTCTATGTACACCCACATAGGGGTGATCTTAGTGGGCTGCGTTCCACTACCCCACGTGGGGTTTATTCTCTATTGCTTATGGGTTAAGTGATTGGCCCATCCACTTAACCCACAATCTCTTTATTTCATGTTAGTGGGCTAAGTGGTGGGCCCCCACTTGACCCACACGATTTCTCCTTTACTTGTAGAAGGGGTTTCCCCTACTTATAAATATTACTTATGGGAGATTGAATATTTACTTCAATCTCCCCATTCTCTTTCAAACCCTAATCTCTCCTTCTCTCCCTAACGTCCATTATCTCTCTCTCTCAATCTTTAGCATATTGGTGACAACCTCAAACAACAACATTTACAACCTCAAAGGTTTAGCTAGATGGCTAGAGTGAGATGAATGCAAGACTTCTAGCAAAAGTATTTACACAAACATAAGGTGTAGATTACTTGGAGACATTTGCATCCGTTGCCAAGATAAATCCCATTGGGGTTATGATCTCCATTGTCGCTAACAAGCATTAGTCTCTTCATCAGCTCAATGTTAAGCATGCCTTCTTGCATGGTGAGCTTAATGAGGAAGTTTATATATTTCATCTGCCAGAGTGCACTCTTAGATAGGGGAGTTGAAAGTTATCGGTTTCAAAAGACAACCTATGGCCTAGAGCACTCTCCAAAGGAATGGTTTGAAAATTTTAGTGTTGCATTGTTGAAATTTGGCTTTCAAAGGAGTCAAGATGCTCATGTTTACGTGGTCTAGAAGGTGCGACAATGCTCATTGTTTATGTGGACAACATTGTTCTTACTATGATAATGTCAAGTCCATTCTCCAATTGAAAAACTACTTAAAGCTGAAAATTTGAGATAAAAAACCTTGAATGTCTTGGATACTTCCTCGGGTTAAAGTTTATTCATGCTAAGAAGGGTATTTTAATCTTATCAACCTTGTCTGTCTAATCCATGAACCTTAAGTGGGGGACCACTTAGACTAATAATTAGCAACTAGATCAAGTGATTTTATTCATCCACTTGATTGACCTTTTTTAAGATTGTCACCTTTGTGTTTCTAGCCAATGAAAAAGAACCAATTGGTTGGATCGTAAAATCATCCGATGGAGCTTACTTTTGACTTGGCATATCTTTTAGATGGGGTCCAAAAGTTGGGTACTTTGGATTGACAAGAATACTCCACCCATATTTGGTAGAAGTCTATACTACTATATGCATGGTAATCTCGATACTTTCACACTTACGATGGTACCTAATCAGTATTAAACAATGGTGCTTATATACAAACTTGAACATTGCAATCAATAAGACCTTGGTAAGAGATCAGTTTGACTGAAAATCCGCCTGTTCGGATGATTTCAACCACAAGATAAATTATGATTTGTCACAAATATGGGCCCATAGAACCTTGAATGTTGGACAATTTCTTAGTGAACCAAAACCCCAAAATCAGCCTGATAGGTGATTCTTAACCCTTTAATCCTAGATCTATATTATGATTGATCTAGGCTAGATCTAATTTAAGTCTATGGTTCAAATCATAGATCTACGATAGATTTATTTTAAAGATTAAAGTCGCATATCTACGATTAAAATTTCCAGCACAATGTATCTTAATGTATCCATTTGTTTTTTAGGAGCAACGTATTGATCGGTTGGCCACACAAGGCATGGATGCAGTTGTGTAAGGTATTGAGATGATTAGCATGGGATTGACTGGGTATGGTGCTTAGGCTCGTTCTGCTTCATCATCTCATAGCTCATACTAGATATGGATCAGGGTATGACTCCTACGATGCTTAGTCCATGTCGTCCTTGAGTGATGGATATAGCCAAGGCGCAAGTTCATATCCATATTACAGTTATTAATAGGAGATAGTTGTGTTAGATATTTAGGGTTTCATATAGAAGAGGGAGAGAAGAATTGGGGAAGAGAGGAGTTGATGTCTTAAGCATAATGGCCTAGATGTGTTCCCCTATTTATATGTTGAACCACTTAAAACATAAAAGAACATGTAATGACAATAATACCCCCCATACGTCCAATACATAAAACCCACTGAGAAACATAACATAATATCTAACAAGTTGCAATTGCAAAAAATGGTTCATATACTTCCTCATGATGATCACGAGCCCCAAGAGTTAGAAGGCAATACACAATGTGGTACTGAATCACATGAGTTGGTGACTACTTCTATCTAACATAGCAATTTGGAGATGCGGAGGACAACCCCAACTACCTTCAACCCCCATGCATGTCTACCTTCTAGTGATATGTTCTTCACATTACTTTGTGTACATTAATTTTTTTTTTTTTTTTTGCATTATAATACTTGATTATATTTAGCATATCAAGGCATTAAACAAGTTTTATGTAATTTACATGTGTAATTGTTTATAGTTTGCACTAAACGCCATATTTATTGAAAATCATAGATAAGTAGATAAGGATACCTGGTGGGAATCTAATCCATAATCATCTTATTAGAAGCTGAGCCTTATATACTAGGATGCGAGTATTAGTAGGTTTTTTAAGCATTAGATATAATTTAGTGTGATAAATTTTACTGTATCTTAGCTTATCAATGCGCATCGGTTTGTATTGGTGAGAAAAGTATAATATTTTTACTATAAATAATTCTAAGGGTCATTTAATTGCTTTAAACTTATTTTTGTAGATTATTTATGCATCAAATCATTTTTCGTTCTTTTCTCGCAATGTTTTTGTTTGTCTCCCAATTTTTCCACTTCTCTCGGAATGTTTCGTTCTGTCTTGGGGTTTGTATCAATTTTTCAACTGACCGTGACAACCCATCAGATTGAGATTTTAAACCTTGCCTATAGATCATAGGTCGACCACAGGTTAGGTAGGAATCTGGTGACATGGTCAAGCAATAAGCAAGCAATAGTGGCCAGATCCAGTGCTAAGGATGAGTATCGTGCGATGACTAACACTACCCATGGGTTGGTTTGGCTGAGGATGCCACACACACGCACATGTACACACATTAATAAATTAGACTGATTTGGCATCTTATCATTCTCTACAAAGCGCTTTTTTCTAAATGACCTACATTTCACAAATTCTAGCCTACATTTTTTCCTTCTATTGAAGTGATGTTCCTCTTACAAGTGATTCTTTTAAATTAATCAGGTGTCCATTACCACTGGGTTATTCCTCTTACAAAACAGGGCTGTGGTAATTTTTCCCTCTCATTTGCTTGAATGTTTGTCGTATTTTTCTTTTTCATTTTTATTTATTTCTAGAGAACATTTGTCTTAGAAATCCACCAAAACTTCTAGTAATTGGATGCTTCTTTGACCTAAATATTGTAATAGGCCCAGCACCAAAGAGGAGCTGCAAATGGCATTTCTATGACTGCAATGTCTCTTTTCAAAGCAGCTGGTCCAGTTGGAGGTGGTGCTCTGTAAGTATCTCCTTGCATTGTGTAATTGTTCTGTTATATTTCTGTGATGGTGCCTGAGGAACGATGCAGTTGTATTATGTGCTCATATTATGAGAGCTAGAATATGATGTCATATTATTTTATGCATTGTTGAAGTCAATAACATAATCTTTAATTGTTTAATAGGAATTGGCTAGATCATTATGTGTGTGTGTGCTCCATTGTCACATCAGTGGTGCAATTCTCGAATTATATCTTATACTACTAACCTGTCATTCAATTATTCGTGGCTTTTTTTATTTTCAGCTTTGCTTGGGCACAAAAGCGTCAAAATGCATCCTTCCTCCCAGGTATGAAGCTCAACCTAATTTGAACGTTAAAGACAACTTTATTTGTTATTTAAGGTATTAAATTTTGATTTCTAAGATATTCTGACTATCTTAGAAATAGAATATTTCGTGGAAATGTTTCGACCAGTGTGAAAATAACACAATATTCATGGAAATGCTAGAAATTTTTGTTAAAACTTTAAGAAATGACAAAGCAAGCATAAGAAAACACTCATAATCCATAGCATTCTATTACATGCTAATGCAGGTATTTGAGCCTTACAGCTAAAAACAACTATAGTTACACATGGGAAATAATTTTACTCAGCAAATCATGTCACACCAAGTACATTATATCAAAATAGAATAGTACATGACATGGGAAGGTCACAACCACATAGACCTTCAGCCCGCATCATCATTGACTTGAGTAGGATCTTGAGAGAATTTTGGAAATTTTTTTAATCCGACCAAGTTGTAGATTGGGAAAAATTATACAACACATAATTCATTCAAGCTAAAACTATGGACGTTTAGGGTAAAAATAAAGGATTGGGCTTTTCCCCAAATTTCAAAATTTTAACCTAAAAAAATCCTTAATTGTATCTGCAAATCTAGTGTAAATGCATCATAGATTCATAAATTTCATCCTCTCACTCCTATAAAGATAAAAATCTATTTTTATCAAGGAGCTACAACAAATTTAAGTTTTATTGAAAGAATTCGTCATTAACTTGAAGTTGGGAAAAATCCTCAAATTTCGTTCAATCCACTCTATTGATCGATGTGAAGAGTTTTCGAACAACCAATTAAAGTGGATGACTCATTTTTTGGGTCTAGGATGGGTAGAGGAGTCTAATTTCGTCAAAAAAAGAATGAAAGTTGATTTAGATGATTTTCAAATGTTGAGGTCGAAATACTTATTTCATCTAAAATAATACATTTATAATTGCAGGATGGTTGAAATGTACTATTTGTCGAAAAATTTCGCAAAATGAATGGTTATTTCACGAAATGTATATAAAAAGAAATGTGAGTGAAATTTTATGTTGGTTTCTCTAAAAATGGAAATATATCATAAATTATGGAAATTTAAGACCTTAGTTGTAATTGGGTAAAAACCTAAGGTTGGTCTGATGCCCACGTATTTGTGCACATAGAGCATGTTAGGGGCTTGGTCCCATTATCTGATGAGTTCTATCTATGAGATCTTCTACGCCAACAAACGAACCAATCAAGACAGTTACCATTCATTCTTATTGATTGTTTTGTGAATTGTTTCATAAATTGAGGACCTCCAAAAAGAATTATGTCATAAGCTTATGGTGTTGAATTGATTAAAAATCCATGTGACTACTCTATTTCCTAAACCCTTCAAAATGGATGATATACCCATATCAAGCGCTTCATCCTTAAATGTAAAAGCTGCAACTCCCAAACATATCCGTGCCAAACTGGTAGCTTAACATTTTTCAATGTCAACAATGCAAAATAAAGAAATAAATTTTGTGAAATTAACGAAATATTTCCTTTTTTGGGGCCATTGATAGGAAATATCAAATGCAAGGAAATAATGCATTAGTTCACCGAAATGTTTCAATTTATGTCGAAACATTTTGGTGAAAATATTTTTTCGACCAAACAATAGTTATAAAATGTATTATTTCGGTCGAAAATTTTGACATAAATAAAAATATTTTGACCAAACATAGGACTCCCAGAAAAACTCCAAAGTGACCACTTCATTGAAGATTTTGAGGTGAAAAACCTCATCGATCGATCATGAGGATAAATTAAACCCACTTTAGAGTTTTTTTAAATTCGAAATGTAAGTATAAAATATCTTGAAAGAAACTGAATTTTTTGTTGTTTCTTGCTACGAATGGATAGTTTAGGTGTAAATGCATCAAATTTATGGATCTATGATGCATTTACACTGGATTTGCTCACAAATTGAAGATTGTTAAGGATGATCAAAATTTGAAAAACCCCAATTTTGTTGGTTTCATCCTAAACATCCATTGATATGCATGAATTAATTATATGTTGCATTACTTAGCCCAAACTATAACTTGATTGTGTTAAATGTTTTTCCAATATTTTTTGTTTTTTTAAAAAAACTAGAAAAATTAGGCAAATACTATAACTTAATTGTAGATAGGTTTTCTTAAATTATACATAATGTTAGTACATTAATGTAAGCGAATTAATACCTTGATTATAACATTTTTCTTATTTAATAATAATCTAATTAAATATTAATAAATTTTCAAAAACATCAAGGAAGGCATATTGATGCATTCTTTCTTTCTAATTAGTTTAAATATTTCAATATTTTACTAAAATATTTGTAGTGGCCGATGGTCTATGTGGTTGTGGCATTTCTACTTCATGTACTTGTCCATTTGAAGACGTATTTGGTTATTATGAACTTCGTTTGAGATTATTTGATTAGTTTAAATTTTTCAATATTTTACTAAAATATTTGTAGTGGCCGATGGTCTATGTGGTTGTGGCATTTCTACTTCGTGTACTTGTCCATTTGAAGACGTATTTGGTTATTATGAACTTCGTTTGAGATTATTTGATGATTGTAATCATTTCCATTTGTCATTATTGTTGTTTTTTTAGTTGTCTTACTATCAAATACCTACTTCAACATATTATAGACCGCTATGGTCATTCATTTCCACACTACATATGGTTGTATGTATTTGTTTGAAAGTCTATGAATGTGCTTTTATGCTTGTTTTATCATTTCCTAAATTTTCCACAAGATTTCCATTATTTTCGCACTAATTCCCCCATTTCCACAAAAAAATGTATTATTTCCGTACTAGTTGAAATAAATCAATTTTTGGGCTGGTCGAAATAAACCTCAAAACCAAAATTTATTTCCATGATGTAATATACTAACTAGAGTCGACTCAATTTCTTTTTAGAATGTGCCAATAGCATCTATGGATATATGTAAGTGTCGAATGTAACATTCAAACAATATGATGGTTGACAACATTTGAGAAGACCTTATTTGATAATGTGGTGCACCATGAAACTTCATTCCTCCTCAATCTTCACACCTGTAGCAACATGGTGCACCTGCTTGGATCACTCAATCCGTTGTCATTCACCATCTCTAGCATTGGTCAAATCCAAAATCAGCATGATCAGATGATAGAAATAAATGGACTTTTTGCCGGACCATTCAGAAATACAGATTCGATTATTGAGATTGTAAGGATTATCCTATGAGGCTGGTTTATGGGCTAGGAGATCTCATAGGCAGGGCCACCTATTGTGTGCAGTGTCAGTGGATGGATGATGTGTGAAGAAGCTTGAAGTTTTGTATTGGTTGCATTACCAAGTGCCATGTCATTTTGTACCTATGGGTGCATTTCAAATACAACTTATGCTTC
This sequence comes from Euptelea pleiosperma, assembly GCA_035048495.1. Lineage (NCBI taxonomy): Eukaryota > Viridiplantae > Streptophyta > Magnoliopsida > Ranunculales > Eupteleaceae > Euptelea > Euptelea pleiosperma. The sequence continues at coordinate 4,469,173 of CM068544.1, forward strand.
CTCTACAAAAATGAATTCTTTATTACATAACTTTGAAAAGAATGTATTTTGGATAGAATCGCTTGATGAATTGTTTGGCTGATGTTTAGATTTTAGAATAACACATGCATACGATTAAATTTTACTTTCACTGGTTGTTTTGATGTATTGTCTACATGAGAGTGACGAGAGTGGGAGAAAATAAATATCCAAGAGAAAATGTTCTCAGTCATTCAGGACCAGGCCTACTGTTATCAGATACGTATATTATATGTATATAGCATATTTTGGATTTTATGTAAATACCCCTTGATGTGAGGGGTATACTTGTCTTTTGTTTGTGGTTTTTTACAAGGTTTAAAGGAGGCCGTTTTAACGGTTAAACGGACTGGGGGCGTTACTGTTAAAACGGATCGTAACGGCCAGGGGCAAAATGGAAAAAAATGGATTTTAACGGTTTTAACGATTTTAACAGATTTTAATGGAAAAAAAAAGGAAAAAATGGCGTTGAAATTCAAATTTTGAAATTTGAAAATTAAAAAAAAAAAACGGAATTTAACGGCCGTTTTTTTCACAAAATTTTTCAGAATTAAAAGGCTGTTTAAACGATTTTAACGGCCGTTTAAACAATTCTTAACGGCCGTTAAAACAAAAAAATAAACGGCCGTTAAAACAAAAAAAACGGCCGCTTTTTTCAAAACCGTTAAAACGTGTTTAAACGGTTTTAACGGAAACGGGCATGGGGAATTACCATTTAAACGGCCGTTTTTAAAACCATGGTTTTTTATATAAATAAGATTTATGGAGTCATTGTGACCTAATCACATGCCCCCCTTTCTTCTCTCTACTCTATCTCTTCTTTCTTCTCTCTACTCTATCTCTTCTCTCTTCTATATTCCCTCTTATGTGAAACCCTAAACCTTACACTAATTATCCAATTCAACTCCTACCTCCAAAGATTATTGAATCCCAAGGTCATCCTATCACATACAATTGAATATAAACAGGATTCTGTTAGATCCAAATAGTCGGGGTAAAGCTCTAACCATGAAGTTTATCGAATCAAGTTATCTAAATATTTGTAAAGTATCTAATAAATATACAAAAAATGTTCCAAGAAAAAAGGAATCCAAGGGAAACTCATTAATGAAGTGGATACATAAGGGTACCAATCACGACACCAGTAAAGAATGGAGTGTTTCAATAATAGATGTGGGACTAAAGTAAACCTAGAAGAAGACAAAATCCAAAGGTTTTTACTTTTTGATAAATATTTCAAAACTGCAAATATTACTCACCAGGTGGTGCCTTTGCTATTTTATGGGGTCTTCTCCCGTTTGCTATTTTATGGTTGTTTGGAAAAAGAGGAATTTAAGGATTTTTGAAGGAAAATAGGAAGAGATCCATGAAGTTGTCTTGAAAGTGAAAGCTCTTCTTTACCTCTGGTCTTCTACTTCCCCAGATTTTAGGGAATGTTTTTTTGAAGATTTTGTATTTAGATAGGAAAAGGTGTTGGGGTATCTTCTCCTCATTTAAGGAGCTAGAGCCACTTTTATTTGTTCTTGTGGGATTCTCCCCTTTTTAATGAAATATATACACTTATCAAAAAAGAAAAAAAGGTGGTGCCTTTGTTGTAGTAGCATAGATTTAGTGTGAATGGTGGAGGTTATACATGCAATGGTATTGGTGATGGAAGTGGTGTCGCAATAGCCAATGAGGGTTGCAAATTGAAACAGAGAAGATGAGCCTCAAAGCTTGGGTTAAAATGGAAAATAGAGGAGAAAGGAAAGCATTGTAAATGACTTCTTAGTAGAAGTAATTCTTGGAAGAATCAAATCACATCAAAGGTTGGAAAACTCTACAAGTTGACTCGAGACTCAGATTTGAGTATTTCTTAGATAACAACCTATTACACACTATCTTGTTTAAGCAACAATCCTCCAAAACCTTGCTTCAGAAATCAAATCAATTAATTCAACAAATCCTTATCCCATTATTTGGGATCAGGTACACAAATCATGTTCCACTGTTCCACTATTTAGGTTCATATCTTTTGTGAAAGCTTGATTCTTCAAATCCTTCCTCATTGCCTCACGTGATGTCCTTTTCCACCTCCCCCTTTTCCTCTTAGAGCCTTCGATTTGTACCCAGGCACATCATTTGACTGATGCTATCAATGGTGTTTGTTGCGCATGGAAAACCATCTCACTGACTATCCTATATTTTATTACCTATTGGGACTACTACTACATTTCTTCGATTATGCTTATTTCTAATATTATATTTTCTAGTCTTACTACTCTCCATCTCGTCATCCTCATCTTGGCAACATTTATTTCAGTCATTCTATGTATATGTTACTTTTTGATTGCCCAACATTCAGTTCCATACATAATACATGTGTATGGACATGTCTACATGTTGGACTTCTTAAAAGCGCATGATCTTGTATCTGTGTCGGACACCGACACGCATGTCCTTTTCATTGTTACATAGCTAAGCATGATTAAGAGGTCTTGACTTCAAAACTCATTATGAACAAAATAACTAAGGTTTTCATATGAACCAATAGTAGAGAGTCCGCTTGTGAACTTTCGAAGTTAGTCCCACAACAGATAAGAGCAAGGATTTGAGGAGTTTATAAACCCCCATGTGTGCGTACTCTTAGATGAGTCACTCATATTGTGAGTCAACTCAGTTTAGCATTGAACGTGCACTCACATGTGAGGGGGCGAGGGCGCAAGGCATCTGAGGCGCACTTTGAACTTCGCATGTTGCCACCTGAAAAACCCAGAAAGGCTGCCGCAGTTTTGAGAGATTTTCTTTCTGTCATTCTTAGTTTGTTCTTTTGAACAAACACCTTTTGATCCCACTCTTCAGAGAAGGATCTTTAAACACTCATGAAAGTAGGCGTTCCTTGAGTTCTATTTTCTCAAATAGACTTCTATTTCTTGTTCTTAACTGAGATGAGATTGGAATCCTGTTTCTTTAAAGACTGTTCTTTGACTTGATTTTATTTTTTCAAGTTGAAATTCTGCCAAATTAAACGTGGTTTTTAGTGGCTTTAAATTTAACGGTTTAGACCTATGTTGGGCAATCTGTAAAAGAGATCTGTCCAACGGTCATTGAAGAGAGTATGACCCCGTTGTGACTCAGAAGCTTAATTAATCAGATATTGAATGCAATTTGCTTGTTGTGATGCAGGTGATCAAATGGTTTTCTTCATCTTAAATGTGATTGAGGTGATTGGATTGCTACTGACCTTCAAACCGTTTCTAGCTCAACCACATGAGAAGACTACAGAGGCGATATTGAGTTAGTATTACATTTTACGTACAACCAGTGCTATGAGAGGTCATTTCTTTAGCATCCTGATTATTTTTCATGGCATTATTTCCATGAAAAAAGTGCAATTTTTTCGTAGAAGTGATATTCATGTATGTCATTTGTAATTTTCCTGGATATTCATGGTAATTTCTTTTTTTTTTTTTCGTTGTTGAGAAATGGTGATGTGGTAAAACTGTTACTATGTTATAATGCTAACAGCATTTCACAACTGTTGGATGATTGATAATTAACATTACTACTCTCTTTGATCAGTATGGATTCTAAGATTTTCTACTACTTACCTGTGTTGCTTCTCACATGAAGCAGGTGCAAGGGGGTCAAGACCCACCCACCTGCAGTCTTATTACCAAGCATACCTCATTTTAGATCTGGTGACAAACATAAAGTGTCAGGGCCTAGCTCCAGTGAACCAATTCAATGTTGCAATTTAATGGCAAAGTCTGATTAAAAAAAAAGGGAGGGGGGCGAGGGGTGTGGTCCCACGCGATTACCGAAGGACCAGATTTGGGCTGACCGAGGTTGGCGCCATTTTTTTTTGTTTCCGAACCGGCCCTTGGTATACTTCTACTAATCATCTTGAATGGGGTGTTTGATTGCAGCTACTAGTCTATTATGAATAAACTCTTTTGTGCATGTTTTTTGGGGGAAAATCATGTTAAGAAATGTTGGCTCAAAATTATCAAGAAACTCGTTTCCCAGTTTCTCGGAGAAACCCCTTTTGGAACCTGTTTCTTTCATGTATAGAAACTTGTTTCCCCAGTCTCTTTTTTCTAGAAAGGAAAATGCCATCCCACGAATAACCGGACAAAAAACTGTGCGGTTGAGGCCATTAACCTTTGGATTCCAGAGATTCATGCAGTTGTTGCCTCATGGACTGTGGATCCCATTGGTTCCGCTTCACCGGCAGTTGCCTGCTCATGAACCAATGCGCATACCTACATGCAGTGGGACTCGGGCTTATAATTTGTTAACCAAAATATAAATAAATAATGACTATATCATATTGGTGGTTATAAAAATTGGCTCAGGCTCGAGGACCCCCCTTTTTTACTCCAAAACTTCCACCCCTCTACTCAGTCGTGGATTCCGAGAATCCAATGGTGGTTGTGCTTTGGAAAAAAATGAATCCGGTGAATGCCAGCTCAGCACTTACAACCACTGTTGGCTTCTCGGAATCCACGCCCGAGAAGACGGGTAGAAATTTTGGAGTAAAAAATGGAGTGCCTGGAGTCTAAGAAAATGTACCAATGTAGCCTAGGCTGGATGATCAAGAATTCAAGATTAAGGTTGGTTCTTGGCATAGAAAAACTCATAAGTTGGCCCAATACAATTGCGACATGTAAGTATAAAGAGGGTTAGGAGTAGGACCCGCCAGTCAATGTGTACCTAATGTTTTCTATGTTGTTTCCATACATTTCCATTTCTAGCAACTGTGCTTCGGCTAACACTTGTGCCCCAGTAACTCCATTTGAATATAGGGATCGCTGCAACCAAACACCCCCGTAACTCTCATCTCAATCATAGCCTTACGTGGGTTCGGACATCACTATTCACAATCTCATCATCAGTCGCTTGTGATAGTGACCTGCATGGGGAAAAGTGAAGAGATGGCGGCCCACCAGATGGGCTGTAAAAGCTTGTTTTTCTGGACAGCCCACCATTTTTTCAAGCGAACAAAACTGTGGAAAATGGCTACTTTCCCAAAAGCAAATGTTTTCCTCTTGCAATTTTCAGCGAACAGAAAATCCGGAAATCATGCCTAACGAACCTGATCCAATGATCATGGCCATTAGGACAGTTGCAACTTCGAATAAAAAAAACGATCCAATGGTTACAACCATCCAATCAGATAGATTTTTTAACTAGAACTTCACCTGGGTAAGACATTTGAATGGTGATCCTGTCACATTGTATCTCTCATATGTACATCCTTTTTCTTTGAACTATTTTTCTGTTTTCCATTCAGTCCTTTTGGCATCATGCAGATTTCTATTAATTAAACAATATAAAAAGGAAAATATGTAGAAAAGAGTTTCTCCATCCTAGTCAGTAATTTCCCCTTCTTCTCCCTCAGAGTTCTCAATTTCCTCTCTGATACAATCTGTTTCCACAGCATATCCATGAACCATTTCTTCAACTTCTGCGCCATTTTCGTCATCATTGTTGTCACCACCTTCATTTTCCATAGAATGATCTGGATCCTCAAATTCCTCAGCGTTCAAGCCAGTCCCATGAGAATTATTTTCAACAACCTCACCCGTACCCTCCATGTCTTTAATTGTTATTGAGGGGAACTCCAAAGGCTTCTCGGGCCAATCTTTGAAGAAAGAATTCATCACCATGAACCTGAAAACTTGCAACAGATGGCTCTTATCTCTCTTTATATCTGCACTTAGAAGCTTCTGCAGCAGGGTTGGCTTCCTCTTGTTCGAAGAAGGCGTGGTAGATGAACCATTATTCCCTAACTTTTGCTTCTTAGAAAACCGGCCGACATTATCATGTTTTCCTCTTTTACCATACTTGTTTTGGAATCTGCCCTTTTTAGTCCACGTCCTATTTTCCTCTTCCCTTCTACAAACTTGGATCTCCGAGTCTGATAGATAGTTCGGGGGTAATTCAGCAACTTCAACACCCAACTCAGCCTGTTTCGCCAGAATTTCCTTAAGTTGCTGCAAGCGAAGTTTAGAATGTTATGACAAGAGGCCAAACTTTGAAGAGATTCTGAAATCTCAAGCGTTAAATACAATGTCAAAGGATAGGATAACTACCCATTAAATAGAAAAAGAAAATATAGCATTAGGAGGTGCCTCCACGGATCATCACACATAGGTGATTGGTTGTGTAGGATTATCCAGGATGTCGATTCCCAGCCATTCAATCTGCTGGAAAGTCCAGATTGATGGCTCAATCTATCAATTATGGATAGAGGCGAGGCCTCACCATTAGTTGGCACCTATCCCAATGTTACATTTTCATCATAAGAGATATATATAGTAAATCTGTGTACCTGACGTCGTTTTTTGGCATCCATGTCAATAGCTTCGGATTGAGTTTGTTTTTCAGCTAACTTCTGCCATGGGCACAAAGATTTGTATTAACAGGTTGCCTCTTTCAAAATACTAACTATGAACAGTAAATGCAAACTTAAATACACCTCAACATTGGATTTGGTAGGGTAGTTCTTCCTGCGCTCTTCACGCCATTGCTGGATTTCTTGTTCCGTGTAGTTCAAAGGGATAGAGCTTCGAAAAAAAGAAAACTATACATTAAAAAAGAAAAAGGAAAGAAGTAGAGATAAAAAATACATGAGAGGATCATTAAGCACCATATGAAATTATTCATCTCGTGAGGCCAGGATAGTAATTGAAGTAAATACAACTTTTTGGCGAGCATAATGGAAGTATCAATATTTATTGTTACACTGTCCTGTTTATCTATTATATAATTAGATATTAGCCCATTGTACCAGTTTCCAAGAGCTGGTTAAGGAGTAGATTGCATTAACTTGTTTTGGGGAAGAGCTTTCTCTTCAAGTCAAATGGGGAAAAAAAATAACTACCTTCGACATTCCACCCTGGCTTGTTTTGTAGAACTACCCATATGAGATTTTCTTTCTCCCTCGTTGCGGTATCCTGTCCAGCAGTAAAATGTGAAAAGCTACAATCAAAACTCCCTTGTTTATGGGGGGAAATACATAAAAGAAAACAATTAACAGAATAAAATGCTAGATAAAAGAGTGCTACATGTAACATGAACTTATCCAGCTGTCAGAAAGACATAGGTACAAGGTTTCAACTCTGTGCAAGGAAGAAATCTTTTGGGCTTGCTCCAACCTTGGTAGCACAAAGCGAAAAGGGTGCAGGAGTGGGAGGAAGGAAGTGACTGTCGCAAACAAGTTTTGGGTGAATGTTTTGAGGGAGCGGAAGTAGAAGCAAGATTCCAGAGCAGGAGCAGCACCCAGATGGAAGGTTCCTGCAACTAAGGCTCCAACATCCAAGTTTGATGGTTCTGAGAGTGTGCTTGTGGATGTGTGAGCTTATGCATAAGATTGTTTACAGAGTACACAACACGGACTTTGTGAATGAACTAAATGGGCATATCATTTCTCTAGTCAATCGAATTGAAACCCAGACGCTTCTTGAATGATGTAGATAAGAACAGGCATATTGGAAAAACAAAACATCCACATCCTTAGCGAGGCTCCTAGACGTCATCCAAAAGTCTATGAGGAGAGTCCTCCAACCATACATATGAGGATCTCCCTTGAGCACTTTACTTAAAAAGTCAGCTGTCATATTACATTTTCTGGGATATATGACAGATGGCTGCACAACTCTTTCAAATGAAACTCACATTCTTTTAAGAGAGAAGAAATGCCAAGAAAGAGCCATTCCACCACGTGCTTCCTGATCCCAACCAAGTTTAAGTCCATTCCACAAGCCCACTATCAGCAACATTGTTGGAAAACCTGACAATATTGAGTGTCCCATGAGTTCCTAAAATTCCAACTATTCCAGCTTGCACCCTGGTTGTAGAAGTAGCAGTTTTTAGTTTAAACCACTCGTTTCTTACAGATTTCCACATTAACAGAGCTTCCTTGGGTAGGGTAGACCTATTATTATTAGGATCCACTCAAGCTTTTGAAACCCTTGTAAACTCAGCTCTTAAAATTGCTAAACAGTTCCGACCTGGTTATTCTCCATCCTGATACCTTCAAAGACCACTCTGTTCCTTGCCTTCCAGATATGCCATGAAATCTGGGGAAGATAGCCTACTAGAGCTCAGCAGGGTTGGCCTCCAGGAGAGTAGACTTGAGATAGTAAATAATACAGACAGGAGAGGGGGCCTTCTTAGTAATACTGATGGTGTCTTTACTCTCCACCACATTCCAAATCTGTTCAGCAAACTCAGTCCGAAAGAATGTGGTAAGAGGTTTCCTAGACACAGGTTGGTAATGCTAAAGCCTCAGCTAGTGAGCAGCTCCTTGACTGGCATATGGTCATGAGTAACCAGCCAAAGAAAACCACGGACTTCTTATGAATATGTCCAACTTCTAACCCAATGCATAAATGTGTTAACCTCCACCTGATCAAAATTTATTTCCATCTAATGATCTGTCTTCGCTGTGACATTAACTTCGGAGAGGGGCCAAAATCAGGTTGTCACTGGAATTGCCCATTGAACCATGTGAATAGCTTTGATTCTCTAGATTACCTCACTAGGAATAACATTAATGGGATTGAGCAATTACCTAGCTTTAGTTTGAGGATTGATAATCTCATTAACCCATAGGGGTGTCTAGAATACCTTTATCACTAACCCATTCATCAAAACGAATTTAATCTGACTTCCATCTCCCACTCTCCATCTCAAGCATTGAAGTAACAAACTCCTACCCCCATTGAGCATCTTGGCTCCAAGAATAGTACTTGCATTTTCAGTCTTTCTTTACTGATAAACGTATTTGCTTTATATAATATATATGTATGCACACACGCTCATATGAACTGATACTTATGTTATAAACCTATCTTTAAATATTATGATATATAGGGCATCTTATTACGCCCGGGTTTCTGGGTTTGTCTTTCCTTACACCTCATTTTTGTGGCTAAGTTTGTTGTGCTGCATTCAAGTTCTCATAATGTTATATAAGGACTGCTTTTGTACCACATGGAGTATATTCTCCAATTCAATCATTGGTAGACAGGGAAACCAACTGCAGTCCATAAAATCAGGATTTACCATGTATAAAGAAATTCTCATCCTTTACGTTGTTATAAATTGCTTATAAGATGCTATGTTTGTAGCTCTGTAGTCAAGGCGCGCGCCTGAGGCGCAAGGCGCACCTAAGGCGCCTTGAAATGGTCAAGGCGAGGCGCCTTTAGTAAGGCGCACGCCTTAAGATCAAGGCGCGCGCCTCACTAAAATAACTATTTTTTTTAAATATTAAAAATAAAAAAATACTTATTCCTAATATTACCCCCAAATCTCTTAAATAATTTTCTTTTATTTTTTGAATTTTTTTTACTTTGTAGGGGTGTTTTGGTCATTCAACATTTTAACATTTCAACTTGTGAAAGAAAAAATTTGATGATGGTGGACATCATAAAAGTTGATGATGGACCAACAGTGTGAGCCACGTGGCATACTACTAGAGGCTATTGACCGTATGCATGTTTGGGCTATCCCTAGATGGGCTTACAAGACAAAATGGGTATGATTAGTGATTCTTAACCTTTGAATCTGAGTACCCCAATAAATGCTAGAAATCCACAGCTGAAAATAATCCATGAAAAAGACTAATACAACGACCATAAATTACTAATTAGGACGAATTTTGGTATGTAGGTCCAACTAGGGATGGGCAAATTTTATGGCTTTTTGATTACTTGTTTTGTATTTCGATAATGACAATGTTAACTAGAACCTATGATACTCGAATACCTGTACCCTCCATCGTACCAGTGCCGACACGGATACATGTATGGGACACAGTACCGACACGTATCCTGGACATATCCATCATATATGCTGATATTTCTTAAAAAAACAAAATTTAAGTAATAAATGAACGACTAGGTGCGTCGTTTTCTGGTAAATTTTTAAAAAAAATAGAAAAATGACAAGTTCTTTATATTATATTTATGTGGCCTAATGATTACTTGTTTTGTTATTTTATGATGTTATTTTTCTTAGTTTTTTATAATTTTTAATATTGCACCTCGTTTCAGTTAGGCGCGCGCCTCGCCTTGCGCCTTGCGCCTCAGGCTCCAAGGGTCCTAGAGCGTTAAGTGCGGCTTGCGCCCTTAACTACTTTGGTTAGTAGAACCACATAAATATTAAGCTAGGTAGCAAAGCATGAAGCCCAAAACCTTTTCCTCCTTTCCCATTAAAGGGCCTGAAGTTTCCCTTTGCATTTGCCATAGGATGAAAGTTGGATTTCTGGAATCTGCACAAATGTGAATTCATTATGAAGCAAAAGCCATGACCCAAGTTTTTTAAGAATAAAGAAAACGAAAGAAACTTAGCAAGTATTATAGAAAAGTGAACCTCATATTAGTTGATTCTCTTTTCCCAGGTTTGTGATGATTTGTTGTGAAGTTCTTGATTTGAGGATTTCCCGGATTTCTTGTAAAGCTCCTGCTTTGAGGATTTCCCTGATTGATGTTTGAGACATTATTCCCGTCGTCTTTAAAATGATTACCCTGAAACAGAAGTCAAAGCTTGCTTGTATGATGTGTGTGTGTGTCACAGAGAGAGAGATCGGTTCATGATACCAAAGTTAACCAAAATTCATTCAAGCTAATCCATGAAAATGTTTGCAGAAACTTTCTTCAAGAAGGGTATAGCAAGCTAGGATCTTATTAGATCTACATATTGAAATGTATTCAACCTTTGAACGCTCACAGTTGGAGAAAAAAGCAATTTGCTTAAAAAAGTAGAGAAATTTAAATGAACTGTTACAAATCTTAGGTTTCTTATTTGGAAAGAAGAAGAAAATAGAAGAAAAAAGGAGAAAGAGTCGTGTGTCTTTTCTACACGGCCTCTACTAGCCTTTTATTAATGTAATAACTTTAAGGAATTACAATAAACCCCCTACCACCACCGAACAGAAAATATAATAGCATAACTACTATCTCTCACATCAAACAACTAACCTCAAAAAACTTTGTAGAAGCACTAGAATCCCCTTTGAAGTTTGACGGGTGTGGCTACCCTAGAACCACAAACCAGTAGGTTTGGCTACCCTAGAACCACAAACTAGCAGGTTTGGCTGCCCTAGAACTACAAACCAACAGGTGCGGTAGCCTTAGATCCACAAAATAGAAGGTGGAATAAACAGTAGCCCCGAAGAATCGTATATTTTCTATACGATTTTCATTAGCCTTTAATTACTGTGATAACTTCAAGGAATTATAATAAACCACTTGGATAATAACATATTTCTATAGATACCCCTGACTACATAAAATTTGTAAATAAAGCTAATGCCAACAGACTCAACATGTTACTAAGCTCACAGTTTGCAAATCAATACTTATAGCAGCTGAGGTGGCGGCCCCAAGGGGCCCATGCGTTTTGCGACCCTCGATATCTCCCACATGGCAGCTTTCAGCCCAGTGGTACTCCTTGTCAAAAAGAGCATTTCTGCACCTCACTCCATACTAATCGAATTCCGTCGGATCTTCCTGAATTAATGTCCATCGATCAACAGTGGGTTGCTCACCGATGGGCAGCTTGTCAGTGGGGTCTGGATGGTCGTAGTAGCAAGTTTTGATCTGCATCCCAAGTTAAGTTCAATGCTAGAGATGCAAGAATGGGAGGTAAAGCTCTGGTCTTGACTCAGTATGGTCGGGTAGCTGAGGGGGTGAAGGATCAGTCGTTTCAGGATGTTGCTGGGTTTAAGAATTTCCCTGACAGTGGGGGTTGTACGGTGGTGAAGAGGGATTCAACTAGATGGTTATGGGGTTGCAGATAGTGAGAATTTTCTTAAATGTTGTTTGGTGGAGAGGCGAGATGGGGACCCTGGGGAAGTCACTTCAATGCAACGGTGGTTGGAGAAAAATTGGAATGTGCCGATGGGGGTCAATATTAGACATATGAGCAACAAGTTATCGTTGTTTATTTTTCCTTCGGAGAAGGAAGCAGGAAGAGTTCTCCGAGAAGGTTGCAAGCTAAAAGGGGAGCATATTTGTTCCTTGATGTGTGGAGTAGGAGAGTTCGATGCTATTTTCCGTCGATAACGAAGATTTCAGGTTGTTGAATATTTTTGGATTGCCTTTACACCTTTAGGGGACTTCAGCTTTCCAAGCCTAAGGCGATTTTTATGGTGGCTTCGTTTCTATGGACCGTGACATGGAGAACCTGTTGTGCGTGGAATGGGCTATGATTAAGGTGAAATCAGGGGGTGTTATTCCGGCGGAAGCGAGCTTCCTTTTTGAAGAGTGTGTGCACAGAGTCGGTCTTCAGCTGGAGTATTCTTAGCTGATGTCTACAGCACCGGGAGATACAAGGGTAGCGACAGAGGTTGGATGGGCTTACGAAGCTTACCCTTGGTATCAACGACAATCTGAGCATAGCATCTTTGGCAGGGAGCGTCGTCCGGTAGTCTGGGATCGACAGGAGTGCGTTTCGGACGACAATAACGTGGCAATGCATGATTGAGTTAACCAACGTAGAGGGATCAATTGTTCTGATGTGTACCCTTGTTATGAGAGATTTCCTGTGGAATGGGAAAGGAGATACTCACAAGTCACCTTGTTAATTGGCGTAAAATATGTTTGCCTAAAGACTCTAGTGCACTAGGTTTCCGTCATCTTAGAGAGATGAATGAGGCTCTCCTTGGGAAGTGGTTGTGGAGACTTGGTGAGGAAGAGCAGAGTTTGTGGGGAAGTGTGATTGTTAGCAAGTATGGTGTTAGCCATTTTGGGTGGGACGTTCAACCGATCACTTCCCCTTATGTTGTCAATATGTGGATGGACATATCCAGTATTCAAGAGAAATTTGGCAGGGGGCTGAAGTTTAAGTTGGGAAGTGGGGACAAACTTAAGTTCGGGGGGGATCTGTGGAGCGGAGAGGTGGCACTCTAGTCCTTATTCCTTGATCTATACAGTCTTTCTGATCGGATAGGAGCCAATGTTCAAGAGTGCGTAGTACATGATAAATAGATGGTATCCTGGAATTTGGGTTTCCGTAGAAACTTCTACGATTGGGAATTGGACTCTCTTGCATCGCTACTTTTTGGGAGGTAGACCGGAGAATATGGAGGTGGAATCCTAATGGCATCTTCTCGATTAGCTCTTTTTATGAGCATTGCTCCCAGCCAGGGCAGGAATTCCTTGTCAGTCCTATTATTTGGAGGGCTCCTATTCCGTCCAAGGTGAAGTTCTATGTGGACAAGTCTTGATAAAATTTTGACAATAAACCACTTACTTAAAGAGGGGTATGATGTTGCCGAATAGGTGTGCACTATGTAAGTCCGATGTTGAGTCTGTTGACCATGTTTTGATTCATTGTCGGTATACCTTCGAGGTGTGGCAGACTTTCTTCCCTGTGTTTGGAATTGAATTCGTAGTTCCAGAGCTTGTGGGAGAACTTCTGCTTGGTCGCTCAATGACCTTTCTCTCTAGGAGAGGGCGATTTCTTTGGCGTATTCTCCCATCCGCTTTGTGGTGACTGGTGGGCGGTATGGAAGGAAAGGAACTCAAGGATTTTTTAACGGAAAGAAGTTTATGTTCCCAAGTTGATTCTTCTGAATATCAAAGCTTTGAAGTTCCTATGGTCTTCCGTGTCCCATGAGTTTGCAGGCTGTTTTTTTTTATTTGCTTGTCTTTAGATGGGATGAATTGATAGGGGATTCCACTAGACCGGTATTGTGAGTGGGATCTGCCTTATTTCTGTTTTCTTTTGGATTCGTCCCCTTTTAATGATACTTATTACCTTATAAAAACATGGCATTGAGTTTAGCTATTGTATTTTGATTAAACAACAATTACAGTCTGTCAATGAAGATCAGAGATAGGATCTCATTTTGACAGAATGGTCTTATAATGCATACATAGCTCCATTATGATGACAGTTCGCATGCCCACTACTGAGATGGCTTTGAAAAAACCTAACTTGATAATTGAGACACAAAACAAGGTTGACAGCAAGTAATTATATTCTTTTTTGCACATTATGTCGCATGGAACAGTCGCATACAATAATAACATCTCTACATTAACTTCACAAAGCAATAAGTAGACCAACCCAGAAACTATAGACCACCCCAGAAACTATCTAACCAAGAATATCATTATCATGTGTCAGAAACAAAAACCATTCGTGCAACACATGTAACATACCACCCAAATACCTGTGATGTCTGAAAAGTTGAGGGTTGCAAATTCTTCTGAGTTTGTTGCATTTGAGCTTGCCCATTGGTAGATGGAAGCAAGTTTCTCTGTAAGTTTTGAGCAACAATAGGCGACTCTTGCAAGGCACTCTGAACCTTAGTAGGTGGCATAAACATATGCTGATCTTGGTTATTGTGCTGTGCAGCTCCATTGGAATTCCCCATACCCAACTGTGGGTGCATGAGAAAAGTGGGATTTTGAGAACCTAGTGTCTGAGCTACTTGGTTTGAACATCCCAACAAAGGATGAGAACATGGAGTCATGCTAGAAGGAACAGCTTGAGAAGGATCAATAGGGTGTTGTGAGAATTGCCCATGTGGCACACCAGTAAATTGGTTCATATGTTGAGTCAGATTGTGAGAAATGAACTGCCCACCTGGCATATTCGCACACATATGTTGTTGCAAAGGCCTACAATGACTCATAACTTGTGGATGATTATGCACAAACTGCCCATGTTGATGAGATGGTGCAATTTGATTTAAATTATGTGGACCATTATAGAGTTGCCCACATAATGGAGACGACGCAACAGGATTTAAATTTTGCAAGGCATTTTGTGAACAAAACTGTCCATGGGGTTGACTGAGATCATGAGGGGTAGAAGAATGCAAGAGGGGCATACCCAGATAATTATTTTGCACTGGTGGGTGATGGTTACCGACATTCAGAAAATGGGTATTGGGCATAGCTACAAAATTTCCATTTAAGTTACTCAGATGGTTATTTGAACTATCAAATGGAACTGGAAATCGGGGATTGAGTGAAAGTAGTTGAGAATGAACTAATGGATTGTAATGGGGAAAGGTGAAATTGGTACCTAGATTATTAGAATTTGGAAGACAAGAATTGGAAACCATAACCTGATTTATCAAAGACAATCAAATAACAAAATAAATAAATCATAGATTATCGTGAAAGAACAATAAAGTACACACACAAAAAAAAAAAAAAAAAAAAGATCACCTGTTGAATAGCTGAACCATTACTTCCTTCAGTTTGGATTTGGTTGGGAAGATGATGAAACGAGGGTAAAAAAGGACGCATCTTCTTAATGAAAAGAATGTAAACCTCACTGCACAAAAAAACAAAAACAAAAAAGTTGAAGAAGAGTTGCATAGAGAAGCTTCTGTAATAAAAAAAAAAAAAAAGCTGATAAAAGAGAATAGATAAAGAATTAAACAATTAAGTAAAAATTAGTAGGATTTCTTGGCTCTTCTTTAAAAAAAAAGGTTTCTTTGAAGATTTTACCATTAAACCAAATAGGAGATTCGATGGTTGCAGAGCAATCAAAACAAAGAAGAACAAGAAGATGGAAAGAGGAACTTAATGGAATAAGAAACTAAAAAACTGACCTTTTTAGGGTTTGGAAGAGGTGATTAGAAGATATAGAGACTGTACGATGGAGCCACGAGTTTCAACCGATTCCAATTTCCGACCGATGAAGAACATAAACCCTAAACCCAAAAGCACAAACGCAAGACTAAACCTTCGCTCACACTATGCAGTGAGCGAAGCCAATCAAAGGACACAATAAGAGCCACATGGCACACTCTTAGTGGGCTCTGACCGTATGGATGCTTTTCCAGTCCCTCGGTAGACCTGCAAACCAAAATTCGGCCTGATTAGTGATTTACAACCTTTGGATCTTTGCACCCAAATAACGCTCAATAATGCTCAAATTCCTACGGTTAAAATCAACCCGTGAAAATAACTTCAAGCAAATGCTTAGAAATCACTGATCAGGTTTATTTTTGGTTCGTAGGTCCACCTTGTGATTGGCCAAACATCCATACGGTCAACGCCCCAAAAGAGTGTGCCACGTGGCTAGTATTGTGTGATGTGATCCGCTTCGCTCACTGCATACTGTGAGTGAAGTTTACTCCAGTTTCCCACCCCCATGTTGAGGTGAGTAAAACTTGTGTCACAAGATGTTGCGACGGAAGCCGGTCACAACATTCAATATGGGCCACGTGGCATACTATTAGAAGACATAACCGTATGGATGTTTGGCCAGTCTCTCGGTGGACCTGTTCACAAAAAATCAGCCTGATTAGTAATTTCTAACCGATTAGATTGAAGTTATTTTCATGGGTAAATTTTAACCGTAAGAATTTGAGCATTATTGAGCGTTATTTGGGTGCAAAAATCCAAAGGTTGTAAATCACTAATCAGGCTGATTTTTTGTTTGTAGGTCTACCGAGGGACTAGCCAACCATCCATACGGCCATCACCCTATGATCGTGTGCCACGTGGCTCACATTGAGTGCTTTGACCGGCTTCCGTCACAACATCTTGTGACACAAGATGTTGAGGTGGAACTCACATAATTTCGCTCCACCACGAAAATGCCAGCCAAACATCCACACAAGATGTTGAGGTGGAACTCACATAATTTCGCTCCACCACGAAAATGCCAGCCAAACATCCATACGGTCAGCGCCCGATAACGATAAGTGTGCCACTGTGATGTGATCGGCTTCGCTCACTGCATAGTGCGAGTGAAGAGGTGGGACTCACATAATGCCACCGTTGAACACTCCTGGAGGCAACTTTGTTGACGTACGACTACGGACTACAATAAGAGCCACGTGGCATATTCTTAGAAATTTCTGACCGTATGGATGTTTCTCCCAACCCTAAGTGGACCACAGATTAAAAATTGGCCGGATTAGTAATTTCTAAGCGTTGGATTGGAGTCGTTTTCATGGGGGGATTTGCAACAGTGAATTTGAGCATTATTGACCACTATTTGGGTTACAAATATCCAAAGGTTTGAAATCACTAATCAAACTGATTTTTGGTATTTAGGTCCACCTAAGGATGGGCTGAACATCCATACGATCAGCGTCCTTGTGGCATCGTAGCTTATATGCGATGCGCCAGCAAAGTTCTACTCTTCGGGCAACTAACCCACGAATCTTTGACCTACTCCCTTATTGGACCCACACACCAAAAATCATCATAAACCCAAAAAATCTCTATTCCAACGACTAGAACTCACCCGTCAAAAATGCTTAAATCCCATGGCCATAAGTCACCAATCAGGCTATATAGGTCCACTAATAGCAGGCTAACATTCATGGGTCCGTGGGCCAAAATATTCTGCCACATGGCATTTTTGGCGGTGGACATCAACGTTCCATGTCTTGATAGACATCAAAGTTTTTCTCACATGTTCCTGAAGTAATGTTGACCCCTCATCTACAAGATATTGTGATTTGTGACAACTTTGATGTCGCAGCCTAAAGTTTTCTATTTTCGAAACTGGGGCATGTTTGGTAAGCCATTTTGTAGGCACATCCAAATATTTACCCGTCCCAATCATATTTTCTTTGCATTTGGCACGCCATTTTCTCACGAAAATATTTATCGGGACCCACACATTTACCCACCCAGACATGAAAATAATTTATTGCTCTCTGTTGGTTAAAATATTTTTTTTTCAATTTAGCTTTGGTGGGCAAAAAAAATTTCCCACTAGGAAAATGAGAGAAATCAATCCCGCTGACTTGAAGCCGATACAGGCACACCTTTTTGGGCCCATTTGCACCATGAATGTTGGGACCCCTCATACATCTACCAATATGACATGTGGTACACCTTTTTGGGCCCACTTACACTCTAAATGTTGGGACCCCTCATATATCTACCAATATGACACGTGGCACAACTTTCTGTGCTCACTTGCCCTTCGAATATTGGGACCCTTGTATATCCACCAAAATGATGCGTGGTACACCTTTTTGGGCCCACTGACCTTATGGATGTTTGGCCCATACCTAGGTGGACGTACATAAAACAAATCAGGCTGAATAGTGATTTTCAACCTTTGGATCTTTGTAACCAAAATAATGTTGGTGATTGATCCATTAATTGGATCGTCTCCCCCTAGCTAGGTACTACATATAAAGCGAAGGCGATCTAGAATCCGGTAGTTGAGAGGGTGCGTAGGAGGCTGGCAGGGTGGAAAGGGAAATACCTCTCAAAAGGAGTTAAGGTGGTTCTCATTAAAAGCACATTGTCCAGTATCCAGTCTATTTATTCTCCTTATTCTCCATTCCAATCTGCGTCGAGAGAAGGATTGAGAGGAATTTTTTGTGGAATGATGCAAATGATTCCCTCTGGTACCACTGGTCAAATGGTCGCAGACATGTTTTTCAGAAAAGGGAGGTGGGTTAAGGTTTAGGAAGATTGGCCTTATAAATAAGGCCTTGTTGGACAAGTGGTTATGGAGGTTTTGGAAAGAGAGGAAAAGTCTGTGGCTAAGAGTAATATGTGGCAAGTATGGGGACGAGTCTATGGGTGGTTTTCAAAACACCTTAGGACTACATATGGGTGCAGGGTTTGGAGATGAATAATTCAGGTTATGGACCGTTTCTTTCTGGGGGTCATGTTGGTTTTAGGTGACGGAACTAGAATTAGATTATGGGAGAATTCTTGGTTGGGTGACATCTGCCTTATTGAAGCCTTTCTAGGGTTGTATGCTCTTTCACTTCGGAAAGGTCAGTTCATTGTTTCGTTTTGGAATGAGGCTTCGCAGGAGGTGCCCTGGGATTTAGATTTCAGGAGACATCTTTTTGTATGGGAAAGTGAGCAATTTCAAATTTTGATAAAATGTTTGAAGCATTCCTTTATCTCATAGTAGACATGACCCCTCGCGAGCCCATATCACATGGGCCACCCCACCTCGAGTGTGCCCCATTTTACGCAGGCTGCCCCACTTGAGCCCGGTGTGAAAATGCCCCTGCATTAATCACCCCCGGTGCGGAGACTCAAACACGAGACATCCCGCTCTAATACTACTTTGATGCAGGACATTTAACCAATACTCCCAAAAAGCCGCGACTATTAGTAGCGTGAGATTAAATTCCTTTATCTCATAGGATCTATTTAGGTTCTCGGTTGACACGACCCCTCGTGGGCCCATATCACATAGGCCACCCCACCCGAGTGTGCCCCATTTTATGCAGGCTGCCCCATTCGAGCCCCATGTCAAAATGCCTTGCATTAATCGTCCTCGGTGGGGAGACTCGAACACAAGACCTCCCACTCTGATACCACTTTGATGTAGGACATTTAACTAATACTCCCGAAAAGACGTGACTGTTGGTAGCATGAGATTAAATTCATTTATCTCATAAGATCTATCTAGGTTCTCAGTCAACACGACCCCTCGTGGGCCCATATCACACAGGCCACCCCACCCCGAGTGTGCCCCATTTTACGTAGGCTGCCCCACTCGAGCCCGGTGTGAAAATGACCCTGCATTATCCTCTCCATCAAATAATGGACTTCTAGGTGTGTTTCCGCATTCTCTTTGCATCTTAGTAAATGAAAATAATGAACTGGTTTTGCAGGAACTAACTTCAAGTGATTAAACATTTTATTGAATAACCCACTCTAATACCAATTGAAATCACAGTTCATTCTCTTTACTCCGAATACCTAGAATGGGGAGGGGTTGATTAGGTATTAAAATTTACTTTAACCTAAACAGTTTTACTAGTGTGGTAGGGTGATGAACTAATAATTGATTGATAAATGAAAGATTATCTCAATTGACTCGAATCAAATATATCTCCGCATTTCTTCTTCGTCATTTGGGTTAATCAAAATAATTAGCAGAACAAACAATCCACAAGACAAAGAGTTTTTACGTGGAAACCTTAGCCAAGAAAAAACCACAGGACCACGTTGAAACTAGGTTTATTCCGCGTCGTTGGTTACGGAAACCCTGGAATCAACACATTTGTAATTTTTCCGGTTCACTTATCCTGTAAAATGCAGAGATTTGTATAGGGATTCGTGTCGGATGTCGATCCGCACTCGGGATTAGTCAGATCAACGCAATAAAGAACACATAAATGACAAAATTTTCAGGGACTGTAACATGCTCATATATAAATTAATTCCATTTATTCAAAATTGTCTCTTACAATAAAAATCTGATAAAAATACTAACTAAAAAGCATTAATCAAGAATAGTCTAAAGAGAGAAAGCATAAAATTTAAATGATCTAGAGAGAGAAAGTGGAACACTAAAAAAAATAGAAAATAGGCCTAGAGAGAGAAAGAGAGATCTAGTCCTAAAGAGAGAGAGAGAGAAGAGAAAGGAGAGAGAAATAGAAGAAAATAGAGAAAAAGTAGAGAGAGAAGGAAACTCACCATTACAAACTTACCAGAAGAGGGGGATTGGACAATGAAGGTGTATGAATCGGCTGTAAGATGGAGATTGTCCTTGGAAGATGATGGTGATCACTTCCATGGTTTGGAGAGGAGAACCCGATCTGTGGAATGAGGCAAGTTCTTGTGTGGGGAGTAACTCGAGGTGATGGTAGGCGCTGGCACGCAGGTGAGTAGAGCAGCAAAAGGTGGATGAGTTGTGGAGATCATGAAGTGCAGTGGAGGAGACCGTTGATGGAGGAGCTACCAACGGCTGAGAAAATCGGTGGTGAGGGAATGACCAGGTGGAGATCGCCCCACCCCGTGTTGCAGTCCAGCTAGAACGCTGGTAGAGAATGGATTTGCAGGTCTGCAACATTGCAAACCTGTTGGTGCGTGGCCTGTGGGAGAAGGGTTGATGGAGAGCCCGTGGAGAAAACTTGTAGAAGGTGAAGAGATCGCCAGTTGGAATGGTGCTTGGGAGGACAGCCAGCAAAGGAAGAGAAGACGGCCTGGTATTGCTGATTCAAGAAGTCGCAAGCCTGCTGGAGTTGCAGGACTGCCCAAGGTGATGCTGCATGTTTGGGGGGGGGGCTGTTGTAGGCGGCAACTAGCAAACGAATGAGGGCGTTGGAGAGGAGAGCGGCTGGAAGAGGGCAGTCCGGTGGTTGAGAAGGCGGTAGGGTAAGGAAAACGGTTGGAGGAGAGTGGAGCAGGTGCAAGAAACGACCGGAGTTGCAGCAGCAGTTGCCAGCAAGTTGCAGCGGTTAATGGCGGCAACAGGTCGTGACAGCAAACCTGCAAAAAGAAAAAAATAAAAAAATAAAAAAGAAGAGAAGAAGGAAGAAGAATAAAGAAGAAAGAAGAAGAAGAATGTAGAAAGAAGAAGAAGAAGAAGAAGAGGAGGAAGAGGAGGCAGCGGTGATGCAAGTGGTGGCTGTGGCGTGCTTGACGGACTGGTTTAGTCCGCCGGAGGAGGAGAAGATGATGAAGAACAATAAGAAGAGAGAATAAAGAAAAGAAGAAGAGGAGAAGGAGAAGAGGAAGAAGCGAAGGAGAAGAAGAAGGAGAGGAGGAGAGGAGGAGAAGGGAGAAGGAGGACGTGCAGGCGGCCAGAGTTGCTGCTTGCAACTCCGGCGAGGGAAAAGATGAAGAAGAGGAGGAAGAGAAAGAAGAAAAAGAAGGAGAAGAAGGAGAAGAAGGAGAGAAAAACGTGGGGAATTGATAGGGGGAGATGGGGAAAGGGATTGAAGGGGGATTAGGATTGCAAAGAACCATTCTCCTTCCCTTTTAAAACTCCCTAGTTTCCATTAATGGAAATTAGGAAATTTTTGAAATAAAAAAAATATATATTTTTTTAATTAAAACCCTACTTTTCTTTGGGAAATTTCCTCATTTAGTGGACCCCCCATTTTTTAAAATTTAATTGAAATTATTTTGAAATTCACGGGGTCCACTAAATGGTCGGACAGCGGGTCGATGATGATGGGCCCGGCTATTGGCCCACATGGATTGATGATGTCCATCGTCTCACAAGATGATGTGACAGACAATCTGATGGCGATCGGATGGATGGTGACTTGATTGGGACCCAGATTGATAGATCGACGGATCTAGAGAAATCCAACGGTCCGGTGGAAGATCCAACGGTCCGATTGAAGATCCAACGGTCAGAAAGCTAAGGGAGATGAGACAGAGCCAATGGGCAGGAGTTCTGGGGTTAGGTCAGTAGATTCGAGGACCGAGAGATGAAGAGAGAGAGAGAATAAGGAGAAATGAGAGAGAAAATATCAGAAAATAGAGATAAAGTATTGGCAGAGGGTCTGAAACCCTGGTCTTCACTGTGACCATCTTCACGCTTCTCCAGTAGAGTAGACTATCATTCCTTGCTGACTCATGTGGCTTTAAACGCTTTGGTCCATCTCTTGGTCATTGGCTCTCTTGCTCTCTTCGTTCTTTGGGCCGACTTTTTGGTCATCTTATTCAGCCCATATTTGGCCCATATCTTCTAGTCATAGCATGTGGGCTCTTTAAGCTTTGATAATGGGCTTTCCTGATCGATGTGGGCTCGCAAGTCTCGAGAATTGTCCCATCGGGGTTTCCTGCGACAGAAAAAGCGCGTAATGAGACTCTATCAGAATGACTTCATGTCTAGACTTTCGAAAATGTGTTTAATGCATGCAAATATACAATTTCGTCCAGAAAAGTGTGTTCTACGCAACAAAAGAGACTCTTACGTAGAAAAGTAGATAAATAGAGCATTTTAACGTAGGAGAGTGTGAAAACGCTTAGAAGATAACAGTGGAAAATACGCACTTTTAAGCGAATATCACACGTCCAGACGGAAAGTATCACTAACTGGAAAGTTACGAGTTACAGAAGTTACTTACGTAACACCGTTGCAAATGCAACTTTCAACCTTAGCCAAGGCCTACTACCGTTGCGTCTGCGTCCTCTGGCTCCACGCATGCCCTTCCAATCACGAAGCCTTTGCTGCTTGTTCAGTTTGGTACACCCCAAACCTACCTTTGATCAGTACACCTTGATCTTAATTTTCACACGACAGTATCTACTAAAGGCGAATGATTCAGTATACCCTGGATGCCACAGTTGCTCAAGAGTGTTGAGTTACATTGGTACTGTTTGACTGACTAGGTTAAGGTTCTAAATGAAAAACCTAGGCATAGTAAGGATCAAGCTCTCAGCTTTGATCTTCGGAAGAGAAAAATCTCACAAAGTAAATAATAAAGGCTAGGGCTTTTTCTCTTCAAAATAGGGACTATTCTTAATTTAGAAAGCTAACCCTTTTCTCTCTTGTTGTGTATTTTGTTTAGCTCAAGAGTGCTCTATTTATAAAAATATGGAACCCCAAGGCCATACAAGTTGTGGGATAGAGGGAGCGCAAAAACCGAATCTAATTTGATAATTTCTGTGAAGTCCAATCGATTGTAAACTTAGTCCAATCGATCGGACTCTAGTACAATTGATTGTACATGAAGTCCAATCGATTGTACTGTATGGATGGTCCAATCGATTAATCTCTGTGAGAGTTCTATCCCAGATGGTCCAATCAATTGTAGAGTAAACTCCAATCGATTGTACTCAAGGAAGGTTATGTCCCGTAGAGTCCAAGAGTCCAATCGTAGAGTAGACTCTAATTGATTGGACTTACCTTAGTCAATAATTTTACTTCTTAGAGCATGAATTTGACATGGGTTAGTCATTTGACTTAGTTCAACTATTAAAAAGATTTTAATATCCTATTCCTATGGTCACTAAGTCACTTACATTCCTATGGGAGTGGACACGGTCTTCACTAGGCGAATAACAGTTACTTAGATGACTTAAGTCATCAACCGTCTGATTCTTTTGATCTTCGTCTTTTATTCTTAACGTAGTCGGCGAAGAATGCGTACCATGACATCGCATGGAATCTTTGCCAAAACTAGAATTACAATAATTATCATTTTTTGCTTAGAGATGTCATTGAGTGCTACAATTAAACAATGAAATTGATCATCTATAGGTTGGGCGGTCAAAGGGCCGGGTCAGGGTAGGGCCTAGCCCAACCCTAGCCCTACCTTCAGTTATAAAGGCCCACCCTAGCCCTTAGAGGGCCTGAACCAGCTAAGCCCTAGCCCTACCCCCAAGGGCCAGGGCCGGGTCAGGATAGGGTCAGGGCTTAGAAGAAAAGTATTAAAAATATAAAAAAATTTAATAGAAAAGTGGATGCTTTAATAAGGCACTTGGTTTGGTAACGTGTTTCCTTAGTTTAATCTTATATAGATTTTTCAATAATTATCATAATTTTAAAAATTAACCTTCTAGTCTCTTTAAAAACCTCGACAAAATAAATGATATATTATAAATTTAAACTTGAAAAAGTCATTTTGGAATGATTTTGAACCTTAAATTTTTCTAAACAGGAACGATTTGTGCCAGTCATAATTTTGGAATGGCTCAATCGTTTGGAAATTGTCCAAAATTGTATATTTTTTAGGATAATTGTAGTGTCCAACACCAATATCGTAACATGTGTACCTAAGGAAACTGGGAGACCATGCCAACCAGTTTCTCCTTTTCCTTCGTATGTTTAGTTTTTCAAAAAAAGGTTTGATTCCTTAAGTATCTTGGAACTCTCATTAACAGTTGGACACTTTAAGTTGCCAATGACAGGTGACCTTAAAACAACCCATTTATATATATATATATATGAAAAAAAAAAAGACAACTTAATTTAGTTTTGAATATACCATACACTTAGTTTGTCATTTTTTTAAAAAAAAGATGCACTATGAGTGTTGTTTTATAGAATATAAATTTAAAAAGAAAATATAACATAAATGATTTGCTAAGGGCCGGGTAGGGCCGGGCCCCCTTGAGTGTGACCCTAGCCCGGCCCTTATTTAGAAGGGCCTTACATATTTGGGCCCTGCCCTGCCCTAGGGCTTGGAATTTATAAAAAGTCCTCTTTTTAGGGCTTTCAAAGGGTAAGGTAGGGTCGGGCCCCCTTACAAGATGGCTGGATTGACACCCCTATCTATAGGTAGAGGTGTCAACATTCATTCGTAGGTCATCCATGATTGTCATAAAAAAAATATAAAATTTCATATGAGAGATAAGGCTGCTCATCTCTGTATTGACCCATTTAGTAGTGAAAATTATTTTTCTCCAGATAAAACAAAAAAGTTGATAAAAACGAGTAGTGCATAGAGAATTATTTGATAGGTCATGTATTTTATAAATTTGGGCACACTTATTGAGATTGTATACTTAGAAATCAAACCCATGGTGTAATGCCAAATTCTTTTGGGAAAGCTATAATTAAAGGATCTGTTAGAAAAATCCGGGTTGAAAAACCTGAAAAAGTGACTAACGGGGTCACTTTGGGCATAAATTAAAGTGGGACCCACTTAGCTTTTGAGGCGGGTCCATGTTGAATTTTCATCTCCTTGTGATGGAGAATAATGTGGTTAAATTATTTAACCAAGACCCTTTATAGGTGAATTTAAAATTTACTCCAAACTACCATACTTGTAATGTTTGCAAGTGAGTAAAGTTTGTGAAAAACTTTAGTCCCACATTGAAAAACAACAAGATTGGAATGCAACTATATATAGAAGTTGTTCCATAGAGACTTGTAAGCACAAAGTGAATTGTGGATGGGCTCGCGCGCACACGGGGGCCCATGAAGAATAAAAAGCTTTTAAAAGGATTTGGATCTTAGGGTCCGAAATTCCTTAAGTTTGGGCTTTCCTTCTTGACTTGTGCGAATTCATTATTTTCTCTGGTTCATTGAATATGGGAATAACTGTCAAACAGTTATTCTGATTCATCGAACATGAGTATAACCGTCAAGCAGTTATGTAACCGTCTCGAACCACCTTCTTCTCTATGTAATCTTATGTTGTCCCATCTTTCAAAAACACACACGGAATTTCTATGATTTTAATAATTTATCTAGATTTTATAAGTTTTCTTCTATGAGAGTACGAACACAGTTCCAGTTCGCTAGGCGTGTGGATTAAGTGCTATTTCCTCACGCAGAGATCGTTATATCTTGGGAGACAGACGTCCAGAGACCTTTAGCACTGCAATAAGTGGATGAATTTATCTTAAAGGGCTATTGTGTATAACACAAGCCTCGATCTGCCAAACAACAGTGAGTTTTATATTTTGATTCATTTTGTTATTTTACTCTCCTCCTATCATTCTTTTTTCTGTGGATATATCATACAGATAATAGGATCGAGCAGTCGTATACAATTTCAGCAAACATACATAATTTTTTTTAAGGATGGATGGATATTTAGATTGAAAGATACCCTTCGCCAATACTTTCTACCGACAAGCCTACTGAAATCGGAGAAAAAGTTTAAATGTCAGGGGATGAAATAGTGAAAAGTCTATGTTGTCAATCCCAAGAACTCTTAGTTCTTTTGTAATTTATCTCGTTAAGTTAGAAGTTCTCTGAAGACTGAAGTCTCAAAGATCAAGTAGACTTCATCAACAAATCGAAGAAGAATAAAAGATGAAAAAAACCAACCCAAGTGTTCAAGCTCAACTGAAGACAAAGTCAAGCTCAAACATGAAGATTTGAAGCACATATTCAACATACGTTCTCACTCAACGAACGTTCAACTATCAGAGTCTCGTGTTGCTATTTCTTGCAAACATTTAAGAGTGCATCGCGCATAGCCAACAGATCTACTTAAACCTAGATGTCCCTTGGACCTATACTTATTGTTTGGAGGCTATCCTTGTCATATAGGATGGTTTCGATGAAGTTTGGTGTAATCGGTGAATGGCTCGACAGAGTCACCGATCGACCATTTTGAGTGGCCAACCCTAGTCTTCTAATCCTGACCGGTCGACCGGCCAAATTGTGCTGTCGACCGGTCAATATGTGCAGTCGACCCCCTATTACGGCTCTCATTTTGACTTTGTCTTTTGTGTGAATTTTGGCGCACTTAAGCCATTCAAATGACTATTTTAGGTTTGTTTATCTTGTTTGAGTAGATCCTTATATAATAGAGACTAAACTCATCAATAGAGATAATCCAATCAAGCTATCTCTTTGACTCCCATTATTTAATTAACATCTTTTGAGTCTAGAGTCGACCCCCTATTACGGATCTCATTTTGACTTTGTCTTTTGTGCGAATTTTGGCGCACTTAAGCCATTCAAATGACTCTTTTAGGTTTGTTTATCTTGTTTGAGTAGAGCCTTATATAATAGAGACTAAACTCATCAATAGAGATAACCCAATCAAGCTATCTCTTTGACTCCCATTCTTTAATTAACTTCTTTTGAGTCTAGAGATTTGGAACTTAGAGAGCTTCACATGTGCAAATTTAGTATATCTTTTGTGATGGCTCTAATTGTTTGAGAGACTACAAAGCGTATTAATTCCTACAATCATCTTCTTCTTAAAAGAGGATTATCTATGGTAGAGTGTCTCTGTGGCGAATTCTTTTTTGAGGATTCACCATTCTATCGAATTCATCGAAAGGTAAGTATCTCTAAGAACAAACCTTTTAGATTAAATTCAATGTTATCAAACTTGGATATTTGTGATTGGTGGATGAGTGTTTCCTCGTTAAATTGAGTTAATGATGGTGGAATCTTTGAGAAATATATTTCTCTAAAATACTACGGGCCTAGTTTGACTCTATAGGTGGATCGAGAAGTGATTCTCGTTTAGAACAAGTTGAGGATTGTAGATCCGTGAAAAGAGTGTTTCTCTAAAAGACTACTGGCTTAGGCTGACTCTATAACTGAGGGAGAATCGATTCTAGTTAGATTGAGACTAACTATTATATTAGTTGTTTGATTATTTATTTCGATTGAAAATATTGTAATGCATGATTGAAATAATATAATACTAGTCGTGTTGAGTATTGGACAGTGGACGTAGGTGCGGAGTCGCCGAACTACTATAAATTTGTGTCTAATGTGATTGTCAATGTTTATATATTTTGTCTCAGATTTACCCATATCTATGTTCTATGGATGATTTAAATTTTAATTGTTTAATCCTATTCTGCCTTGTGTGATCATTAAAATTATATCTATATATAATCCGTAGAGAAATTATAAATTGTCATATTCACCCCCCTCTAGGACATATCGTTGTATTTAAAAGAAAATTTCAAATAGACGATCCACCATCAAGCTAGAAGAAAGATGTGCATAAACTTGTACAAAAAGTGGAATATTTTTTTTTCTAATCATGTCCTAAACCACAGATGCCAAATTGCGTTAAGAACTATGAAACCAAGGTACCAAATCAGCTCCCTTGCACATGACAGTATATCACTTTAACTGCTAGGTCTATTGGTCATGCAACTTTGTGAGAATCAAAGAACTCATCAGAGATTTCCTAGTGATATGTCAGCTCGTTTGGTCACTTTAATTGATCGAATTTGTACTGTTACTTTTTGGGCCATCATTAATGAGTTTAAGGTTTTGATTTTATCAGAAAACTCTTATCCCTTTTTGGGTTGATTGAAGGTTGAAGAGACAAAAAAAAAAAAAGTTGAAGACAACCACTTTCCCGGGCCTAAAATAAAGAGCTATAGAACATCGACCTATATTTGTGGGTTTAGTTGTTTAGGAGCTTAGCCCAAATCATACTAATTAAGGCCCAACCCAAATATCGACCTATCTTTAGGCTCACCTAGGCACCTTGTAATAGCTTGTACATTCATGTAGATTGCATCTTATGGCTGGCAACTGAGTCATTATCCAATCCAATATAATAATATGGTGACCATGTGAAGTAAACTCAAACCCAATTGAATCATGTGCCTTAATCTATTCTCTCAATCAAAGGGTCTTTCTGAGATAAAGAGATGGAAAACCTAAGGATAGTCCAGGAACAAATAGAGGAGGAACACATGAGGCGCATCAGGCTCAGGTTTGTAGTGTTGGTTGGGCTGGTTGTCAGTTTTAGATTGTGATCTTCTTGGATGACTTTGAAGATACCCAAGACTTAGCTTAAGGCTCACATCAAGATTTGCATCTAAACATTGTCACTTGCAACAGATCGGATCCAGCGTCACGTAACCACTGTGCGCACCTAGAGATATAGATCATTCTAATTTTCTTTTTGGACTCATCTTTGTGCATAAGGGCTGCCTCAGTCCATGTCTGGACTTTGTCTTTGGGGTCCCGAACCCCTTTTGTGTGTCTAGTTAGCCCTTTGGGTCGACCCATACAATTTTTGTTGATTTTTTGAGGTTCGGGCACCCCAGGTATTTTGGGCGACCGAGGTGCTCAGGCGACTGCGAATTCGTAAAATCTGCCTCTTAATTATTTTGGCCCGAAGCTTAGGTGGCACTCGACTTTCCTTCTTGAGCTCGTTTTGACCGTTGTGAGGCTCTCTACCTCGGCTCTATATATAGATCCTTAATATAAACCATGGTCAATCTTCTTGAGCAAACCTTAAGCACTTTCTAAGCATCCCTATTCTCAAGAAGATCTTTGTTTGTAGCCCTCATCTTCTATACTTCAAAAGAGTGGCAAAACAGTATTGGAGATTCAT
The DNA here is from genome assembly GCA_035048495.1 of Euptelea pleiosperma. Taxonomy (NCBI): domain Eukaryota; kingdom Viridiplantae; phylum Streptophyta; class Magnoliopsida; order Ranunculales; family Eupteleaceae; genus Euptelea; species Euptelea pleiosperma. The sequence goes on from CM068544.1 coordinate 4,498,613, forward strand.
TGTTGGTGATCGAGTTACATCATTTAGAATTGCACCAACCTCTTGCGAAGCTTTTCTCAAAGCTTTGTCGCCTCTCCTTGCTCTTTCGAGTGAGGTAAGTTGAATTTTATTTGCTTGAAGCTTTTTTGAATGGTAATATTTTCCATCTAATCTATAAACCCATATAATTTAGAGTTGTGGTGAGTTGCTACTCAAACTAGACTCGATGGGATGATCCCGTGAGATTTGAGGTGATCCTCGACTCGGCTAGCCTAGAAGCTTAACTGGTGCGTGTGAGAAAACTTTATCTTGTGTCTAGGTTGGGTGGAATCCTAAATTGTAGTTTTATTCAATTGTTTAAGAATGTAATACTTGATTGAGTGGATAATACATTTACTCGAGTTGAGCGTTTGACAGTGGATGTAGGTACGTGAACACGAACCACCATAAATCTCGTGTGTTTGTGGGTTGTCCGCATATAGTCTCTATTGCACTTATTTTAACTTGTGGTTCATGACTGTGCTGTTGATCTTTGAGTTATTGAATGTGAATAAGATTACACCTTAGCTAATTAAATTGAAAGAATAATTGGCTTAATAATTTTAATTGTCCTATTCACGCACCCTCTAGGATGTTTATAGTAGTTAGAAGGGAATTTCACGTACCACCATGTTTTCATAACTGATGTCCTTGATGGCCTACTCTATGGTCTAGGTAGCCTTTTCCACAAAGTGACTTTCACTCTGGCCTTTTTATTCCACATGTTGCCCCTTTTGTAACTTGAACTTGGGATGTCGGGTTGGCTCTGATACCAAAATTCAAACCAATACGCTAAAAGTATGCATCTAGGTGATATAGGCACGCAAAGCTTAGGTCTTAACCATTAGGATTCTAATTGTATATCGCCTTAACTACAAGGTCTACTGGTTATGCATCTTTGTGAGAATCAAATAACTCATAAGAGATTTCCTAGTGATTTGGCAGCTTGTTTTGGCACTCGAACCGATCGTATTTGTATTGTTACTTTTCGGGCAACTGTTTGCAAGTTTAAGGTTTCGGTTTTCAGCCGTTTTTTGGTTGATTGAAAGTTGAAGAAAACCCTCTTCCTGGGCCTAAAATAAAGAATAAAAGAACATCGGGCTCAACATTTGTGTATTTAGGAGGTTAGTCCAAATCACATGAAGGCCTAGCCCAAAGCTCGGCCCATCTCTAGACCCGACCCTAGCGCCTCAAACAAGTCCAAGCCTATGCTTTAGGCTTTGGCCCAGGGACGTCAACGAGCAAGCCCACCTATTATCTATAGCCATAGATTTTAAACTCTATATTATTGAAAATCTTTATATAAAAACTATTCTTGGTAATCAAAAACTACGGAAAAAATTTAGATGCAAGAGGACTCTCGTGGCTCTAAATAATTTTTTGGGCCCAATGACTGGATGTTCAGCCCACCTATTGGTGGATAAACACGTACACTTAAAATCAGCTTGATTGATGATTTCTAGCCATTGGGTTTACTACTTTGAATCCAACGGGTAGAATCATGTCCTAAAAAGTACTAAAATCTATGGCTATAGATAATCAATCATGCTGATTTTTTATTTGTATATCCAATAAGGGGTGGGCTAAAAATCCATGTGGTTAGTGGGACCTGGGCTGGGGGCCTTCTCTCACCAAGAGGCCGTCGGCGACCGACTTAATGACCTTAAGGTAGAGCCGGCCGTGCAATCACTCACCTCCCATCCACTAGTCAATTTTCAATAATAAACTTTTGAGGGAATGATTGAGAGTTAGGCTCCACTGAGTAAAACTTCCATCACAAGAAATTGTAAATCACACAATCACAAGCCAATGAGTTCTCGGCACGTACACAAGTGCTTTCTGCAATGTGCCCATGTGCTTTTGCATTGAGGTGTACGTGCCGAAGAACTCATTGGCTGCGATTGTGTGATTTGCAATCTGATTGTGACAGAAGTTTTACTCGGCTCCACTGAAGGACTGAGGGGATGAAAATGGCCAAATTACAATCAGCCGCTGTCAAGCCAGGCAGACGTGACCCTTGATTTTGAGGGGATGATTGGGCATTAGGCTCCACTGAAGGACTTAGGGGATGAAAATGGCAAAATTACAATCAGCCACTGGTCAAGCCAGGCAGACATGACCCTTGATTTTGTGGGAATGATTGGGCGTTAGGCTCCACTGAAGGACTTAGGGGATGAAAATGGACAAATTACAATCAGCCGCCGGTCAAGCCAAGAAGACGTGACCCTTGATTTTGAGGGAATGATTGGGCGTTAGGCTCCACCGAAGGACTTGGGGGATGACAATGGCCAAATTGCAATCAGCCACCGGTCAAGCCAGGCAGACACAGACATGACCCTTGATTTTTATCCCACGAGACCCGCGTGAAGATGGTACATAGGAAAAAGATGTAACAAGGTATGCCTGAAACTGTTCATTTGCGGAAGCGGCATTTTTGGTAGTCACCGCTGCCATCTGGGCCCACTGACCGCTTGGATGTTTATCCCACCCCTTGGTGGATATACATACTAAACATCACCTTGATCGGTAATCTATAACCATTAGATTTTAACACTTTTTAGCACCATCTAAGGCGTTCTTATAGCCGTTGAATACAACCAATTTTTTAGTACTAAAACCAAGGGCTAAAAATCATTAAACAAGCTGATTTTTTGTATGAATGTCTATTAAAGGGTGGGCTAAACATCCATGCGGTCAGTGGGCCTAGATGGCAGTGGTGACTACCAAAAATGCCGCTTCCGCAAATGAAAAGATCTCAGGTATACCTTGTTACATCACGACCCTAGTACATATTCCCACATTTAGAGTCCTTATTGAGGTGAAAACTTTGATGGTCCCGAGAGCCTTCAAACTTCCAAGGTCCCTGGGACCAGCGATTGTTTTTTCCTGTTGGAGATTTTTTTTGGTTTGATAGGTAAACATTTATTATTCTCACCTAAGCCCCCTAAGATAAGATTAGACCGAAACCAGGGCTTTGGGAATTACCTCCCAAAGACTTGATCCTAGGTCTGTGGGTAATACCCCGCACAAAGCCTAACCAACTCAGCTGTTGGACGCTTCTCATTGGGATATTTATTTATAAATTTCAATTTCATTATTCAACATAAAGCTGGTTTGCAGAAAATAATGGCCATTATTTTTGTTATAACGGCCGTTTTTTAGAAAATAACAACCGTTATTTTTCAAAGAATTGTAAAAATTAACGCCCATTATTTTTCGTTATAAATTTCATTGAAAATTTGAAATTCAACTTTTGAAATTTAAATTTTCGCGTTCTTTTTTCTGTTATTTTTTGTTATTTTCTATTATTAATTTCCCTTTGTTCCCATTTTTTCCCGCGTTATAATCCGTTGTATGGGAAAAAAATGGTAACACCCCCAGTCCGTTATACCGTTATAGCGGCCCTTTTAAACCTTGGTTCCAACAACCTATAAAACAATCATTAGCAGAAGAAAAAATTTGAAAATAAAAAATTACTTTTCACGGATATGTCATCAAAAGTCGATTGCGATGCGTCGATAACACCTTGTCGGGTGTGGATTTTGAGAATTCAACAGTTGTGATAGCGCTGAGCTAGCTATCACTTTATGTCAATGCAAACCTCTGTTGGATTCTTGGAATCCACGCCGACAAGGCCAGTCCCGAGAGCCTGTTCCTTGATATACGTGCCAATAACACGTGAACTTTAGGTAGATAAAGGCATCAGGATGTCCTTAATTATTATGTAGTGTGCCCTTTCAATCAAGGGATCTTTCTAAGCTAAAGAGATGGAAAACCTAGGGAGAGACCATGGACAAGTAGAGGATAATGAACAAATGAGGCATCAGGCTCAGGTGTGGAAACACATATGCGGATTAGCAGAGTCGATGACGCTCAAATGTGCGGTCGAGCTCGGAATCCCCGACATAATACACAAGCACAACAAGCCCATGACATTATCTGAATTGGCAAGCACACTCCCTATACGCTCGTTGAACATGGATCGCTTCAATCGGCTAATGCGGTACTTAGCCCATATGAAGCTCTTTATGACGTCCACAGATGATTCTGGGGAGACGACATATGGGCTAACGGCGATGTCGAAACTCTTAGTGAAAGGGGAAAAGATGAGCATGGCATCATACGTTTTGTTGCAGTTGCATCGCAAGGAATTACCGATATGGTACTATTTGATCAACGGCTTAGATGGTACAAAGACACCATGGGTGGCATGCCATGGGATGTCATGGTTTGAGAAAGCAGAAGAAGATTCTGAGATCAGTAAGCTGTTCAATGATGCAATGACAGACTACACGAGCTGCATGATCCCTGCCTTCATACAGGGGTGCGTAAGTGAAGGAGTGCTTGAAGGGGTTCGATCACTGGTGGATGTTGCAGGGAACTCTGGAGTTGTTGCAAAAGCTATAGCTGATGCTTTTCCACATGTGAAATGCACTGTTATGGACTTGCCTCAAGTCATAGAGAATGTTACCAAGGACCCCATGGTAGACTTTGTAGCTGGTGATATGTTCACTATGATTCCCCATGCTGATGCAGTTTTGATGAAGGTGCTCTCTCTCTCAGTCTCTCTCTCAACATTTCATAACATTTTTAAATGACCAAAACGTCCTTACATATATCAGAACCCTTAGTTAGAAAATCTCCAGTTAAAACTCCACTTTTTTAAAAAAAAAAACCCATCATCTTTTGAAAAAAAAAGTTTCAAATCACTGCGTTTTCTTAACATGTGAAAAATACATGAAATATTCACTAATCTGAAACAATCACGTAATTTTAAAATTTTCAAAAAATCTCATGACTATAACTCATTCTTGTTTTAAAAATTAAAGAATATTTTTTTATTTATAATATATATCGCCAATTTTTATATTAAAAAATTTCAAAAAAAAATTAACAAACTCCTATTCATTTAGAGACCTTAATAGATGAGAAATATTTTTTGAAATTACTAGTGTTGTTTATATCACTTAGATTTAAGAGAAATATCATATATTTTGGTTCTATTATACTTATATTATCGCCATCTATATATATATATATACACACTATGGGCAAATGCACATATATTTGTAAGTTTTTTTGAGTGCCTAGTTTGGACTAAAAAAGTATTAAACCTGAAGTCTTCACTTATCGATCTTTTGACGTTCTCGTCTTTTTGACTATTTTTTTTACTCAATTTTTTTAACCCAAATCGTTTTAAACTCTCATATTTCAATGGGCGAATTTTTTCTGCTTCACGATTTGGTAATTAACTATGACCAAACCTGTTGCTTAACCCATAGCTATAAGCACGGGTTATGTTTATTTTTTAAATCCCTTTTAAACATGGATTACGTGGCAAACCAGGAGATGTGGAAGTTGGTTAAGTTACCCAACACCCTGGAGTACAGATCTAAATTTTAAGATTTAACATTGATTTTGTGAGAACACATTAGTCTGTGAATAATTTTTCCACGTGGAGCTGTAGAGTATATAAAATGCATCACCTGACACACTCTTTCGGACACGATGACCCATGAATGGTTGGCCCACTACTTGATGGACTTAAACAAAAAAATCAGCTTGGTTGGTGATCTCTAGATGTTGTATTTGAACATTTTTCATGGGGTGATTTCTAGCTATTGGATTTGAACATTTTTTAGGATACTCAAATTGAATGAAGATCACCAATCAGGTCGATTTTTGGTGTGTAGGACCATCAAATGGTCAGCCAATCATTCATGGGTCAGTGAGTTTGAAATCATTCCACGTGGCATGCTTTTATGCACTCCACGGCTCCACAAACTACTTTTTTTTTTTTCATTTTGTCGTAGAGAAATCTCAAAAGGAAAAAAAAATTAAGGCCATAACACAATGGGACAACGGTGTCTCCATCACAACTATACAGTTGCAAGGTTCAACCTCACAATATTTAGGAGATAATTTTTGGTTTTTTATCAACGTATTTTGTAACCCTATATAATTAATGTTAGAAATATTTTCAAAACAAGACGTTTTTATCTTTATTCTATGTTTGCTTTTCTTTGTAAAGAGAGTTTTCTGCAATTCTGTGTAAATTCAATGTGCTTTGTTACGCAATCGATCGAAACTACATGTTCGCGAGATAGTGCAGATGGATGGTTACAAATCGATATAATCAAGATGAAAGGACATGATTTTCAGAATCTATCTAGACCACTCAATTTAAACCATCAATTAGATCTGGATCGTAGGATCCAAGCTGTGTCTATTGGGTACTACATACACATTTGTCTATTAAAAACAAGGCTTAGGATTATGACAAACACATTGAATTAACAAAGAATTGTAAAATACTCTCGTATAGAAAACAGAAACAAAGTTATTAGTTCTTGGGTTACATTAGTACAAATACAAAGTTCGAGTTGCATCAAATTGTCCATAGTTTGATCTCAACCACCAGTGATCTCTCTAAACCGTTCGTACACTCACAATTTTGATTGGAATGAGAAAAATATCATCTAAAAGATATCAACCATTTTGAGCCTTGAATTACTCCTTTAATTTTTTTGATTCCTTGATGTTATAACAAATATATTACAACATATAATTGGGATAAGGCTTATGATGAGGATGACGATGACGGCAATGATAATGATTAATACAAATATATTATCTTACAATATCATATAGGAGTTACAAGATTATTTTCTTTTCTTTTTTTTTTTCAAAACATTTGCACATTTTAATAATTTTAAATTCATTGCAGTCTGCTCTCCATAGCTTTAATGATGAGGATTGTATCAAGATCTTAAACAAATGCAAGGAAGCGATAAATTCATCTAGAGGAAAGTTGATCATTGTCGAGATCATAATTGATACGGCGAATGTACCAGAGTTCTCAAGTGCAAGAATATGTATGGACATGGAAATGATGACGATAGGAGGAAAAGAACGAAAGAAGGAAGAATGGAAAAATCTCTTACATAAAGCTGGATTTAGTCACCATAAGATAATACCCATCATGGCTATGGAATCAATTATTGAGGCTTATCCTTAATCTTTCCATCGATCTGGTTTTCATTATCTTTGTAATAAATTTGTTGGTTTGCTTTCCTCATTATGATGTTAATACTTTGACCATTGTGCTTATTTTGAAACTTTCTTCGAATTATGTTGGTTTTTATGTACTATGGGTTAGAGTTTGTCAAGTTTATCTTGTAGTTGCATAGCTAATTGTAGCAATCTATTATTGATTTGTGATTTATCTCCACAACTTGACTAGATGATGTTATCATCTAACGTGGCAATTATATTTAGATAATATGGTGATATCTAGAATTTCAAACCATGGTTTAGAAAATAGCTAGTTATAAGGAAAATAACAGGCGTTATAACAGTAATGTCCCGACCCCATCATCTTATTTCCTGTTGTAATGTTTTTTACCGAAAAAATAGGATATCCATTATAGTGACCGTTATTTAAAAAAATGATTTTTTATTGTTATCAAGTTTTTTTTGTTGAAAAAATAACGAAATATTTAATATTCTAACTTTTTTTACGGAGACGTGACTGATGTGACCTATTATAACGAAAAATAACTATAACGTTATGGGACTGTTATGTCATTATAACAAACCATTTAAAACCTTAATTCAAACTCATAATTACTTTTATGATAATTAATCAAATTTCTTCGATCTCTAATTTACAATAAAAAGGAGTGATATGACAATACAAAGGCTTAAATTGAATTGAGGCATGTTTTTTTTTTTTAATCATTAAGAGCATTACATACCCTGTTTAACATAGAAGCAATGACTCTAGGAAGAGATCAACGATCTGATGAGGAGGTATGTTTAATATTTGTTCTTTTAATGTTCTCAATTTATCTATAGAAACTCATGTCAGTTAAATGAAGTTTCTTTTCCATATGTAATAAAATATAATAATATAATTTTTTTCAAAAAATATTTTCCACCAGATTTTTTTGTGTGCTAAGCGAACTTCCATAAGGTTTTGGGCTTCATAAACATCATCAACCTGATGTTGTACAAGATATCATTGGTTATCAACATTTATTATATTCATAGATTTAAATATATTTATTGTTCATTTCTAATTACACTCATCATGGATTGCCTTGACATTGGTTAGGAACATATAGTTGACTCTATTTTTTAGAACATCGGACCTACTTGTGTTCATAAATTGATCTAAGAATGCAATGCTTAACACATTAAGGGTTTTACTCTTACCAAATCAGCCACAACGGTTATCGTTAAAATTATGAAAGTAGAGAAAATTCTAACTTGCGAAATTATTTAAAATATCGAACGAAAACCAAATAAGTCTAAAACATTTTATTACAATCAATAATTTTTTTAAAAATAAATACAAAGTAAATCTAATCCTCTAATTTGGTCTCGTTCAATGGTTCTTCTTTATCGAAAATTTTCTCTTCTTCGGGTTCAATCAAATCTAAAAAGTTTGTAAGTAGGAGTAAGCTAATCGCAGATAAATTTTTTTTTTTTTACTCCAACACGTAAATAAAGACAATACAAGAGATAGATATTGCATCATTTAAAAGTTAAGAAGTAAATGTCATGATTACAAAGAATATGTAACAATGATTATTAAATAAGCGGAAAACTTCTTAAACGAAAACTAATTTTAATATATTTACAAAAACAAAAATAACTTTTGAAAATTTACCAAAAAAGTAACTAAACGCTCTTTCAAAGAACGTCTGTCAGTAGAAAGATGCTTGACTGACGTCTGATAGACGCTCTTTGAAAGAGTATTTATTACTGAAAAGCGTATGTCAAGATAAAATGCACTTTGAAAGTACATTTTCTCTCGCCCTTCTCCCCACCTCTCCCGCCATTTTTGCACTTTCTCCGATGACGAACTCTCCCTCTTCTGCCGGTTTCCACCCTCGCATGCGCACCTCCCTACAATTTAGTTTCCAACCTTCGGATCTTTTGAATAGGTATTTTGCAATTTTTCCCCCTGTTGTTTTTTTTGGTTTGCATAAACATCCATGTGGCCTGTGGGCCTAGATGACAGTGGTGGACAAAAATCATCCTTCCCCATTTTGAAAGTTTCAGTCATACCATGTTACATCTTTTTCACGTTTTTTTGTTGGGACCCCAATTTTTAACCCCCATTTTGGTGTACCCACATAGAAGATGAATCAATGGCTGATTTTTGGTGAGGATGATCTCCTCACCATATAGATCACCCCTACAAAAAATCAGCTCATTCTGAAATTTCTAACCCTGTTAACTGTGGTTTTCAAGCCTGCACGATAAAAATCGATGGTCCATAATTCTTCAACTTCTAAATTTGTCTATGAATATCAGAATGATTTGATTTTTGGTGAGGATAATCTCCTCACCAAAAATCAGCCATTGATTCATCTATGTGGGTACGCCAAAATGGGTGTCCCCTGAGTCCGACGTGGAACACCAATAGAGGGCGCTGACGAGTAAGACTTTGATGACAGGGTGCAATAAGAGCCACGTGGCATACTCTTAGAATACTCTGACCCCGTATGGATGTTTTTTCAATCCCAATATGGACCTACAAACAAAAAATCAACTTGATTTGTGATTTCAAACTTTGGATCTTTGTACCTCAAATAATGGTCAATAATGCTCAAATTTCGCACGGTTAAAATCAACCCATGAAAACAAATTCCAATCCAACGCCTAGAAATCACTAATCGGACTGATTTTTGGTTTGTAGGTCCACCTAATGATTAGCCAAACATCCATACGGTCAGAGTTCTCTAAGAGTGTTCCACGTGGCTCATATTGTGCCATGTCATCAAAGTTTTATTCGGCGTTGATGATATGGATGTTTTACCAGTCTCTCGGTCGATCTGCAAACCAAAAATCGGTTTGATTGGTGATTTACAACCTTTGGATCTTTGCACCCAAATAACGCTCAAATTTCCTATTGTTGAAATCAACCCATGAAACTAACTTCAAACCCACCTTACAAATCAAAGATTAGGTTTATTTTTGGTTTGTAGGCTTACCAAGTGATTGTCTAAACCAAGGTTTAAAAAATGGCCGTTGTAATGAAAATAACGTTTGTCAGTAACGGATTCGGACCTCCCCCATTACGTTATGGACCATTAAAATGCCCAAAAAATAACGGTCTTTATGCCGTTATTTTAAAAATGTTTGTCCGTAATTAACGGCGCCATTTTTTTTTAACATTATTTTACATTATTTTTATTATTTTCTGTTTTTGCCCCTGAGCGTTATAACGAAAAAAACAGTAACACCCTAAACCTAACCCTAAAATCTACAAACTAAACCATAACCCTAACCCTAAACATATACCCTACATCCTAACCATAAAATTTACACCCTAAACCATAACCCTTACCCTAAACTTAAACCTAGTCCTAAACCTAAATCTAAACCCTTAACCCTTAACCCTAACCCTAACCCTAAATCATAAACTCTAAAAATCCTAATTTTTTTTATATTGTAGATGCCGTATTATTTCAATGGTGGTCGATTTCTAGGTGGTCCGACGATCGAAGAAATTAAAGAGGCTAGATCACTTCATCGAGCTAACGACATATTCCAGGGACATGTTAATAATTTATTAAATAATTTTAATAAATATAGGTTGACTATCCGATTTTACGCTCAAGGCAACGTGTGAGATGGGTGGATCGTATCCAACGCATAGCACGGATTAGTTTTGATAGCCGGATTCGAATTGTACAGTCGTGTTCGATGGTTTTATAGTGATCGACCATTATGTTATGCGATTGCCAAACGATTTTGGCCGAAGACATCGACATTTCATTTTGCATTTAGAGTGATGTCGATCACATTAGAGGACACTCTACACTGTCTTGGCCTTAGTATCACTGGTAGGCCAGTGGTTTTGAGTGAGACTTCTTCAGACTACACGTATCACATTATACGGTTATTAGGGATGCCACCTGAAGATGCTACTGCTGAAGAAAAATTTTAAAAGATTACTAGACAATCCGACAAATCTTCAGGTATATTTTATAATTATTTATCAATACATATATATATATGTATATGTACATATATATATACATATACATATATATATATATATACATATACATATATATATATATATATATATTTATTTATTTATTTCTTTTATTCAGTTAAATATTTAAAATGAATAATATATTTGTTTATTGTAGATTGAGTGGTACACACGTGCTTATTTATTAGCATTGTGTGGAAACACTCTTTTTTGTGATGCGACAGGCACCAACGTCAATGCAAATTTGCTGCTTTTCTTTCAAGATTTCAGCTTAGCAGGACAATATGCGTGGGAGGCTGCTGTCCTTGCATATTTGTATAAACAGATGAGTAGTTTTGTCATTTAAAAAAAGGATTGTATTACAAGATGTATGATGCTCTTGTAGGTAAACATTGATTCATTATTTATTATTTTATATATATTTTAATTGAAACATTTATAAATTTATTTTTATTGAAGATATGGGCGCATAAGCATTTGTCGGTTGGGAGGCCGCTATTGTACTCTACAGAATATAGATGTCCAATAGCATTGAGATGGACTTTAGATGAAAGAGAGTACGTAGAGGAGCCCATCCGTAATGTGGCTACCTATCGACAGGAGTTAAATTTACTTACTCCTTATCAAGTAAGTTATTTTTATCGATTGTATTTATTAATATAAGTTTGTTATTTGCTTAATTTTACTAATCTAAGCTTTATTTCTTTGTAAGTTCACTGGATGCCATACATCCAGTATTATCCTCTACCGAATATATAAAGCGAAGGCGATCTAGAATCCGGTAGTTGAGAGGGTACATAGGAGGCTGGCAGGGTGAAAAGGGAAATACCTCTCAAAAGGAGTTAAGGTGGTTCTCATTGAAAGCACACTGTCCAGTCTTCCAGTCTATTTATTCTCCTTATTCTCCATTCTTATCAGCGTCGAGAGAAGGATTGAGAAGAATTTTTTGTGGAATGATGCAAATGATTCCCTTTGGTACCACTGGTCAAATGGTCACAGGCATGTTTTTCAGAAAAAGGAGGTGGGTTAAGGTTTAGGAAGATTGGCCTTATGAATAAGGCCTTGTTGGACAAGTGGTTATGGAGGTTTTGGAAAGAGAGGAAAAGTCTGTGGCTAAGTGTAATATGTGGCAAGTATGGGGATGAGCCTGTGGGTGGTTTTCAAAACACCCTAGGACTACATATGGGTGCGGGGTTTGAGAGGAATAATTCAGGTTATGGAGCGTTTCTTTCAAGGGGTCATGTTGGTTTTAGGTGACGGAACTAGAATTGGATTATGGGAGGATTCTTGGTTGGGTGACATCTGCCTTATTGAAGCCTTTCTACGGTTGTATGCTCTTTCACTTCGGAAAGGTCAGTTCATTGTTTTGTTTTGGAATGAAGCTTCGCAGGAGGTGCACTGGGATTTAGATTTCAGGAGACATCTTTTTGTATGGGAAAGTGAGCAATTTCAAATTTTGATAAAATGTTTGAAGCATTCATTTATCTCATAGTAGACACGTGAGCCCATATCACATAGGCCACCCCACCTCGAGTGTGCCCCATTTTACGTAGGCTGCCCCACTTGAGCCCGGTGTGAAAATGCCCCTGCATTAATCACCCCCGGTGAGGAGACTCAAACACGAGACATCCCGCTCTGATACCACTTTGATGCAGGACATTTAACCAATACTCTCGAAAAGCCGCGACTATTGGTAGCGTGAGATTAAATTCCTATATCTCATAAGATCTATCTAGCTTCTCGGTTGACACGACCCCTCGTGGGCCCATATCACACAGGCCACCCCCCGAGTGTGCCCCATTTTACGCAGGCTGCCCCACTCGAGCCCGATGTGAAAATGCCCTTACATTAATCGTCCCTGGTGTGGAGACTCGAACAGGAGACCTCCCGAAAAGCTGTGGCTGTTGGTAGCGTGAGATTAAATTCATTTATCTCATAAGATCTATCTAGGTTCTCAGTCAACACGACCCCTCGTGGGCCCATATCACACAGGCTACCCCACCCTGAGTGTGCTCCATTTTACATAGGCTTGTCCCACTCGAGTCCGGTGTGAAAATGACCCTACAATATCCTCTCCATCAAATAAAGGAGGTCTAGGTGTGTTTCCACATTCTCTTTGAATCTTAGTAAATGAAAAGAATGAACTGGTTTTGCAGGAACTAACTTCAGGTGATTAAACATTTTATTGAATAACACACTCTGATACCAATTGAAATTACAGTTCGTTCTCTTTACTCAGAATACCTAGAAAGGGGGGGGGTTGATTAGGTATTAAAATTTACTTTAACCTAAACATTTTTACTAGTGTGGTAGGGTGATGAACTAACAATTGATTGATAAATAAATAAATTATCTCAATTGACTCGAATCAAATATATCTCCCTATTTCTTCTTTGTCGTTTGGGTTAATCAAAATAATTAGCAGAACAAACAATCCACAAGACAAAGAGTTTTTCGTGTAAACCTTAGCTAATAAAAATCACAAGACCACGTCCAGACGGAAAGTATCACTAACTGAAAAGTTATGAGTTACAAAAGTTACTTAAGCAACACCATTGCAAATGCAACTTTCAAGCTTAGCCAAGGCCTACTACCGGTGCATCCGCGTCCTCTGGCTCCACGCATGCCCTTCCAATCACGAAGCCTTTGCTGCTTGTTCATATTGGTACACCCCAAACCTACATTCGATCAGTACACCCTGATTTTAATTTTCACACGACAATCTCTACTGAAGGCGAATTATTCAGTACACCCTGGATCCCACAGTTGCTCAAGAGTGTTGAGTCACACTGGTACTGTCTGACTGACTAGGTTAAGGTTCTAAATGAAAAACCTAGGCAGAGTAAGGATCAAGCTCTCAGCTTTGATCTTCGGACGAGAAAAATCTCACAAGGTAAATAGTAATGGCTAGGGCTTTTTCTCTTCAAAATAAGGACTATTCTTAATTTAGAAAGCTAACCCTTTTCTCTTTTATTGTTTATTTTGTTTAGCTTAAGAGTGCTCTATTTATAAGAATATGGAACCCCAATGCCATGCAAGTTGTGGGATAGAAGGAGCGCAAAAATTGAATCTAATTTGACAATTTCTGCGAAGTCCAATTGATTGTACACTTAGTCCAATCGATCGGACTCCAGTACAATTGATTCTACATGAAGTCCAATTGATTGTACACGAAGTCCAATCGATTGTACTGTATGGATGGGTTTTCTTTACCAACTACAATAGATTGTACTTATGGTCCAATCGATTGATCTCTGTGAGAGTTCTATCCCAGATGGTCCAATCGATTGTAGAGTAAACTCCAATCGATTGTACTCAAGGAAGGTTATGTCCCGTAGAATCCAAGAGTCCAATCGTAGAGTAGACTCCAATTGATTGGACTTACCTTAGTCAATAATTTTACTTCTTAGAGCATGAATTTGACTTGAGTTAGTCCTTTGACTTAGTTCAACTATTAAAAAGATTTTAATATCCTATTCCTATGGTCATTAAGTCACCTACATTCATATGGGAGCGGACACGGTCTTCAATAGGCGAATAGTAGTTACTCAGATGACTTAAGTCATCAACTGTTTGATTCTTGTAATCTTCGTCTTTCACTCTTCACGTAGTTGGCGAAGAATGCGTACCACGACATCACATGGAATCTTTGCCAAAACTAAAATAAAAAATTATTCTTTACAATAATTATCATTTTTTGCTTAGAGATGTCATTAAGTGCTACAATTAAACAATGAAACTGATCATCTACAGGTAGGGCGGTCAAAGGGCCGGGTCAAGGTAGGGCCTAGCCCTACCCTAGCCCTACCCTCACTTATAAAGGTGAGGCCCTAGCCCAACCCTAGCCCTTAGAGGGCCTGAACCGACTAAGCCCTAGCCCTAGCCCCAAGGGCCAGGGCTGGGTCAGGATAGGGTCAGGGCTTAAAAGAAAAGTATTAAAAATATAAAAAAATTTAATAGAAAAAGTGGATGCTTTAATAAGGCACTTGGCTTGGTAACGTGTTTCCTTGGTTTAATCTTATATAGATTTTTCAATAATGATCATAATTTTAAAAATTAACCTTCTAGTCTCTTTAAAACCTCGATAAAATAAATGATATATTATAAATTTAAACTTGAAAAAGTCATTTTGGAATGATTTTGAACCTTAAATTTTTCAAAATAGGAACGATTTGTGCCAGTCATAATTTTGGAATGGCTCAATCGTTTGGAAATTGCCCAAAATTGTATGTTTTTTAGGATAATTGTAGTGTCCAACACCAATATCGTAACATGTGTACCAAAGGAAACTGGGAGACCATGCCAACCAATTTCTCCTTTTCCTTTGTATGTTTAGTTTTTCAAAAAAAGGTTTGATTCCTTAAGTATCTTGGAACTCTCATTAACAGTTGGACACTTTAAGTTGCCAATGACAGGTGACCCTAAAGCAACCCGATATATATATATATATATCTCAAGGGGGCCCGGCCTTAGCAAATCATTTATGTTATATTTTATTTTTAAATTTATATTCTATAAAAAACACTCATAGTGCATCTTTTTTTTTTAGAAAATGGCAAACTAAGTGCATGATATATTCAAAACTAGCCCGACCCTTATTTAGAAGGGCCTTACATATTTGGGCCCCGCCCTGCCCTAGGGCTTGGAATTTATAAAAAGCCCTCTTTTTAGGGCTTTCAAATGGGAAGGTAGGGCTGGGCCCCCTTACAAGAGGGTCGGATTGACACCCCTATCTATAGGTAGAGGTGTCAACATTCATTCGTAGGTGATCCATGACTGTAATAAAAAAAATATAGAATTTCATATGAGAGATAAGACTGCTCATCTCTGTATTGACCCATTTAGTAGTGAAAATTATTTTTCTCTAGATGAAACAAAAAAGTTGATAAAAATGAGTAGTGCATAGAGAATTATTTGATAGGTCATGTATTTTATAAATTTGGGCACACTTATTGAGATTGTATACTTAGAAATCAAACCCATGGTGTAATGCCAAATTCTTTTGGGAAAGCTATAGTTAAAGGATCTGTTGGAAAAATTTGGGTAGAAAAACCTGAAAAAGTGACTAACGAGGTCACTTTGGGCATAAATTAAAGTGGGACCCACTTAGCTTTTGAGGCGGGTCCATGTTGAATTTTCATCTCCTTGGTATGGAGAATAATATGGTTAAATTATTTAACCAAGACCCTTTATAGGTGAATGAAAAATTGACTCCAAACTACCCTACTTGTAATGTTTGCGAGTAAAGTTTGTGAAAAACTTTAGTCCCATATTGGAAAACAACAAGATTGGAATGCAACTATATATAGAAGTTGTTCCATAGAGACTTGTAAGCACAAAGTGAATAGTGGATGGGCTCGCGCGCACATGGGGGCCAATGAGGAATAAAAGGCTTTTAAAAGGATTTGGATATTGGGATCCGAAATTCCTTAAGTTTTGGCTTTCCTTCTTGACTTGGGTGAATTCATTATTTTCTCTGGTTCATTGAATATGGGAATAACTATCAAATAGTTATTCTGATTCATCGAACATGAGTATAACCGTCTCGAACCACCTTCTTCTCTATTTAATCCTATGTCGTCCCATCTTTCAAAAACACACACAGAATTTCTATAATTTTAATAATTTATCTAGATTTTATAAGTTTTTTTTGTGAGAGTACAAACTCAGTTCTGGTTCGCTAGGCGTGTGGATTAAGTGCTATTTCCTCACGCAGAGATCGTTATATCTTGAGAGACAGACGTCTAGAGACCTTTAGCACTACAATAAGTGGATAAATTTTTATCTTAAGGGGCTATTGCGTATAACACAAGCCTTGATCTGCCAAACAACAGTGAGTTTTATATTTTGATTCATTTTGTTATTTTACTCTCCTCCTATCCTTCTTTTTTCTGTGGATATATCATACAGATAACAAGATCGAGAAGTCGTATACAATTTCAGTAAACATACATAATTTTTTTTTAAGGATGGATGGATATTTAGATTGAAAGATACCGTTCGCCAATACTTTCTACCGACAAGCCTACTAAAATCAGAGAAAAAGTATAAATATCAGGGGACGAAATGGTGAAAAGTCTATGTTGTCAATCCCAAGAACTCTTAGTTCTTTTGTAATTTATCTCATTAAGTTAGAAGTTCTCTGAAGATTGATGTGTCAAAGATCAAGTAGACTTCATCAACAAATCTAAGAAGAATAAAAGATGAAGAAAACCAACCCAAGTGTTCAAACTCAACTGAAGACAAAGTCAAGCTCAAGCATGAAGATTTGAAGCACATATTCAACAAACGTTCAACTATCAGAATCTCGTATTGCTATTTCTTGCCTACATCTAAGAGTGTATCGCACGTAGCCAGCGAATCTACTTGAACTTAGATGTCCTTTGGACCTATACTTATTGTTTGGAGGCTATCCTTGTCATATAGGATGGTTTCGATGAAGTTTAGTGTAATCGGTGAATGGCTCAACAGAGCGACCGATCGACCATTTTGAGTGGCCAACCCTAGTCTTCTGATCCTGACCGGTCGACCTGCCAAATTGTACTGCCGACCCGAGTGCGGTCGACCGGTCAATATGTGCATTCGACCCCCTATTACAGATCTCATTTTGACTTTGTCTTTTGTGTGAATTTTGGCGCACTTAAGCCATTCAAACGACTCTTTTAGGTTCGTTTATCTTGTTTGAGTATAACCTTATATAATAGAGACTAAACTCATCAATGGAGATAACCCAATCAAGCTATCTCTTTGACTCCCATTCTTTGATTAACATCTCTTGAGTCTAGAGATTTGAAACTTAGAGAGCTTCACATGTGCAAATCTAGTACATCTTTTGTGAAGGCTCTAATTGTTTGAGAGACTACAAAGCGTATTGATTCCTTTAATCATCTTCTTCCTCAAAGAGGATTATTTATGGCAGAGTGTCTCTGTGGCGAATTCTTTTTTGAAGATTCACCATTCTATCGAATTCATCGAAAGGTAAGTATCTGTAAGAACAAACCTTTTAGATTAAATTCAATGTTATCAAACTTGGATATTTGTGATTGGTGAATGAGTGTTTCCTTGTTGAATTGAGTTGATGATGTTGGAATCCTTGAGAAATATGTTTCTCTAAAATACTACGGCCCTAGTTTGACTCTATAGGTGGATCGAGAAGTAATTCTCGTTTAGAACGAGTTGAGGATTGTAGATCCATGAGAAGAGTTCTTCTCTAAAAGACTACTGGCTTAGGCTGACTCTATAGGTGAGCGAGAAGCGATTCTCGTTAGATTGAGACTAACTATTATATTAGTTGTTTGATTATTTATTTCGATTGAAAATATTGTAATGCATGATTGAAATAATATAATACTAGTCGTGTTGAGTATTGGACAATGGACGTAGGTGCGGAGTCGCTGAACTACTATAAATTTGTTTCTAATGTGATTGTGAAGTTTGCATATTTTGTCTCGGATTTACCTATATTTATATTTTGTGGATGATTAAAATTTTAATTGTTTGATCCTATTCCGCCTTGTATGATCATTAAAATTATATCTATATATAATCCGTAGAGAAATTATAAATTTTCCTATTCACCCCCCTCTAGGATATATCGTGGTATTTAAAAGAAAATTTCAAATAGACGATCCACCGTCAAGCTAGAAGAATGATGTGCATAAACTCATACAAAAAGTGGAATATATATTTTTTTTCAATCATGTCTTAAACCACAGATGCCAAATTGCGTGAAGAACTATGAAACCAAGGTACCAAATCAGCTCCCTTGCACATGATAGTATATCACCTTAACTGCTAGGTCTATTGGTCATGCAGCTTAATTTGTGTGAATCAAAGAACTCATCAGAGATTTCCTAGTGATATGGCAGCTCATTTGATCACTCTAATTGATCGAATTTGTACTGTTACTTTTTGGGCCATCTTTAGGATGTGAAGAATTCACAGAGAAGAGGTGTGAATTATGTATGGGGGAGGACCCTTATTTATAGTGTTTTTGGAGTGATGGAGTTACTAATTTGGGAGGGTGAAAGGTTCGTAACGGTTTTTCTATTTATGGCAATAAATTCTCTTAGATGAACCTATAAGGTAAGTGACATGGTAAAGTTTCCAATTTTCTTTTAAAGATAAAGAATAAATTAATTAATTAATTTTTTTATTACTAATAAAGTGGTTGTTTTTATTGGTGTGAAAACTTTTTTTTAAGAAAATATGGGTAATTACTAAACAAAACCTGTAATACCATGAACTTTTGTTCTAGGGTATTATGGTAAATTCACCTAATAATGAAAACCTAAACCTTTTTCAGACTTCTATTTTATTTTTATGGTTTAATATAATGCTTGAGTATGTATGTTTAATTTGGTTTCATTCGGACAACTTTGAAAAACCTTCTATTTTTGAAACTCGTTCTTTAAGGCTAAATTCCTGCTAAAAATAATAAACTATAACTTGCAGGGAACTTTTTCTTTCCCCAGCTAAAAGTCCAGAACTTTTATAAAAAAAAAATATTTTGTGTGCCCGAAACACCAAAAATATTCCTATTTTATCCTTACCAACTTACCTGTGAAATTTAGAACCTTTCTGAGACATGAAAACTCTAGTCGAAGATTTTAGAAGATTTTGACAAAAATAATATTTTTGTAATTTTTAAACTTTCCTACCATTCTTATATTTTTAAAAATAATATTTAGTTATATTTTATTTATTTAATAGGCGTGTGGGACCCTTGAATCACTTTTGGCTCATTCCGAGATCAGCTTAACACCTTTTCGGGGCTTTGAACTTTTTTATCATTTTTATGTATTTTAGACTATTTTTTGTCATTTATGTGTTAATACCTTGACATATCAACTTTTAAATTATACGATATAGTTTAATTGAATTAATTAATAATTTTTTATGTTACGATTGTTGGGTGGGCCCGTATGGCCAATTTAGAGGCCTTTAGGGCTCAATAATATTTTTAAATAAAGCCTAGTTGATGTATATGGGCCTTGGGCCCATTTTTAACCCATTAGTAGTGTAAAATATAAGTTTTTGAGGGTTGAAAAAGTCAACCCTAGGAGAGTTACGAAAATAACTTAACCCTAATCCTTATGAGACATGTTCCTTCCCTAAACCTATTTATGAAAACTCTAAAGCTTTAGAAGCTTTCAAAAACCCAACTACATTGAAGAATAGAGAAAGCTCTATTAAACCTTCATCCGGGCACCTATCGCACTCGAGCAAGAAGGGAGAATTGACGGGGACTCTGAATGAAAGAATATATCCCGATGAGACGGCGATCCGACGACTTTCAAATTTGAAGAAACTTTTGATTTTCATTAAAATTCGAGAAACCTTGAGGTAAGTGTGTTTGATCCATTCTATACTTATTTTTCTTTAAGGTTTTGTTTTTCTTTCCTTAGGTAATGGTTGATACTCATTATAAATTAATTTCAACAATATTTACTTTCTTCTTATTTGGTTGATCTTTATTTTGGGCCACCATGATGGGTTTGGCCATAGTCTATTTTGTACCTATAACGGATTATTATGTTCTTTATCATTTTTGTTATATTTTTATGAGTTAAATATTTTTATAATTATTTTTTCTAAATACATCTATAAATCTATTTTCCAAAACCGTTTAGTTTATATTTTTCTGATTTGTATTAATTAAGTCATGATTTTTCTAAGTTGTTGGACTTTATAAAAAAACTAGAATTTCATATTTTACACGGTCCATTTCACTTGGGATTTCGATATATATTTTTAATCTAAAGATTTTTTTAATTATTTTTCAAGATACCTCTATCAATCTAGTTTCTATAACATTTGAGTTTGTATTTTTCTGATTTGTATTCATTAAGTTATGATTTTTTAAACGTGCCGGACTTTTCTGTAAAACTCAAAATTCTAGATTTTATACAGTCTATTTCAATTGATATTTCGATCTGTATTTTCAACCTAAATATTTTTATAATTATTTTTCAAATATTTCTATCAATCTAGTTTCTAGAACCTTTGAGTTTGTATTTTTCTGATTTGTATTGATTAAGTTATGATTTTTTAAATGTGCTATACTTTTCTATAAACCTAGAATTTCAGATTCTATCTGACCCATTTAATTAAGGGTTTCAACCTATATTTTGAATCTGAATATTTTTCTATTTATTTTTTCTAAATACTCTGTAAATATAGTTTCTATAACATTTAAGTTTGTATTTTTTGGATTTGTATTCATTAAGTTATGATTTTTCAAATGTGCTGGACTTTTCTGTAAAACCCAGAATTTCAGATTCTGTCCAGCTCATTTCATTTAGGGTTTTGACCCATATTTTGAATTTGAATATTTTTCTATTTATTTTTCCTAAAAACCTCTGTGAATCTAGTTTTCAAATCCATTGAGTTTCTATTTTTTTTAATTTATATTTATTTAGTTTTGATTTTTACAATTAAACGTATTTTCTATGAAAAACCTATTTTTTGGATTTTGGACAATTAATGGCCTTGGAAACCCTTTGTGGTTCGGTCATGACTTATTGACTATTAAACTTAGATGGTTTGACCTATACTTGTATGCATAGGGATCCCACCCATGTGTCTTGGATCTCTCATAGGGTTCGGCCAAGTGTCTTGGATCCCTCTTTAGGGTTAGACTTTGTGTCATGGATCCCTCTTAGGGTTCGACAATGGTGTGTTGGATTCTCTTGCTCTCATTTATATTGTTCATCCGTGTTGATCATGACTTTCGGTGATTATTACATGTTATTCATGTTTAACCCTAATTCGTTCTCATGTTATTACTTTCGATGATCATCTATATATTTTATATTCTTATTTAAATGTTAAATACATGTTTGCTTATGCCATGTAACCCTAGTACAATCTTATTGTCATACCATGATCATTACGTCATTTCATATAAGGGGTGCATAAGGGAACGGGGTTGAAGTATATTATATACATTTATATTGATTTTATCAATTAATCAGGGTTCGGTACCCTAGGGTGAAAGGCCCCAGATGTTATTATATCCTGCAGATGGGTCGATGAGACAGCTCCTAGTGCGGGAAAGAGATGGAGACCCTATGTGGTTATGGGTACTAGTTGCATTTACATCCCGTACTCACTTGCATTCACCCTCATATTCATGTCATCTTTATTATATGATTGAGATGCATACCTTAGTTTAAAACTTGTATAATATGATATCATACCATCCACACTGTTGTATTACTGAGCCTCGGCTCACGGTGTTACACCGATACCATTTTCAGATTTTGAGGAGCCGGGTACGTGAGATGATTTTGAGGCGAAAGACTCTAGTGCATTCGAGGAGATCAGCGAAGATTTGGGAGTCGATCCCACACTTTAGAAGACTTTATTTTGATTGTTTTAAAATATTACTATTTATTTTCATGGGCATGTAGTCATTTGATTGAGAGCATGTTCTCACCTCCATCTCTCCACACTTAATTGATTGATTGAATTATTTGAGTTATGAATTATTTTAATTATTTGTTTCCTACATCAATACTTCTTTTTTTACTTAGTGGGTTTTCGAATGAACTTTAGTAGTCTAATTGACCTAATTGGACCACTAGGGGACATTCATAGATCACCTCTGGGTTCAGGTACGGGTCGATCCACGGATTTTCGGGTCGTATCTGGGTATTCGGATTCGGGGCGTGACAAAACCGTTGGATTCATTGGCATTTATTTCTTTAGAATAAAATATTATTATTTTTGGTAAAAGTCAAGTTGAATTGTCAAATATTTATTGTAAAGATATTTCTTTTGGTTTTTGTGGATCTCCCATGTGGGACCCATTGGTCTTAATGTCCCACCCTATTTGATATGCATAAAAATGTTACTTTCATTTATTTTTATAAAGGCTCTTAAAGAAATATATATATATATATATATATATTTTGAAAACTCATAATCAAAAACACTGTTTTCAAGGTCCAGTCCAAGTCTCTCACGTATGTGAACATGTGTACACGTGTGGAAAAAATAAAAATCAATAATTTTGCAATGAGGTCCCTGTTTTATGAAAATTTTACAAACTAGGCCAAAATTTCAATTTTCTTACCATAAGTCCAAATTAAGACCCGAAAAATATGTTATGTCTCAAACGTTTAAAACGTTGTTTAAAAACTATCACGTGGGGTCCACGTACTCCTAAAAATAAATATTCTCAAAATCATTTGTGATTAAAAGTGTTTATTATAAAGATTGACCCAATTATCCAATTTATTCGTTTATTATAAAAGTCAAAAATTGACTTATCTAACATGAAATATTATTTAGACGAGGTTCAAAATAATTAGGTGAATTATTATTTAGGTCTACTTATGCATAGTTTAATCATACCAACAAAAATGTCCCATACAATTATGTTAAAATAGTATTAAAAGCTAATAGAACAATTGCGAAAATTCTAAGTGTCATGCAAAGATGTCAATTTTGATTTCTACGTTCTCACACAATTTTCTAAATGTCGAATTTAAATCTTCAAAGAATTTTTTCTAGTTCCTATTTTACCCTTAATAATAAAATGAAAAACCCCTGAAAAGTTCAGGGTTTTACATAGATTGTGATCTTCTTGGATGACTCTGACGATACTCAAGACTTAGCTTAAGGCTCACATCAAGATTTACATCTAAACATTGTCGCTTGCAACATATCGGATCCAGTGTCACGTCACCACTGTGCGCACCTAGAGATATAGATCATTCTAATTTTCTTTTTGGACTCATCTTTGTGTATACGGGCTACCTCAGTCCATGTCTGGACTTTGTCTTTGGGGTCCCAAACCCCTTTTGTGTGTCTAGTTAGCCCTTTGGGTCGACCCATACAATTTTTGTTGATTTTTTGAGGTTTGGGCACCCCAGGTTTTTTCTGCGACCGAGGTGCTCAAGCGACTGCGAATTCGTAAAATCTGCCTCTTAATTATTTTCGCCCGAAGCTTAGGTGGCACGCGACCTTCCTTCTTGAGCTCGTTTTGACCGTTGTGAGGCTCTCTACCTCGACTCTATATATAGATCCTTACTATAAACCATGTTCAAGCTTCTTGAGCAAACCTTAAGCACTTTCTAAGCAACCCTATTCTCAAGAAGATCGTTGTTTGTAGCCCTCATCTCCAATACATCAAAAGAGTGGCAAAACTGCGTTGGAGATTCATTGTTGGTGATCGAGTTACATCATTTGGAATTGCACCAACCTATTGCGAAGCTTTTCTCAAAGCTTTGTCGCCTCGCCTTGCTCTTTCGAGTGAGGTAAGTTGAATTTTATTTGTTTGAAGCTTTTTTGTTAATGGTAATATTTTCCAACTAATCTATAAACCCATATAATTTAGAGTTGTGGTGAGTTGCTACTCAAACTAGACTCGATGGGATGATCCCGTGAGAGTTGAGGTGATCCTCGACTCGGCTAGCCTAGAAGCGTAACTGGTGCGTGAGAGAGAACTTTCTCTTGTGTCTAGGTTGGGTGGAATCCTAAACCGTACGTAGTTTTATTCAACTGTTAAATAATCTAATACTTGATTGAGTGGATAATGCATTTACTCGAGTTGAGCGTTTGACAGTGGATGTAGGTACGTGAACACAAACCGCCATAAATCTCTTGTGTTTGTGGGTTGTCTACATATTGTCTCTATTGCACTTATTTTAACTTGTGGTTCATGACTGTGCTGTTGATCTTTGAGTTATTGAATGTGAATAAGATTACACCTTAGCTAATTAAATTGAAAGAATAATTGGCTTAATAATTTTAATTGTCCTATTCATGTCCCCTCTAGGATGTTTATAGTAGTTTGAAGGGAATTTCACATACCACCACGTTTTCATAACTGATGTCCTTGATGGCCTACTCTATGGACCAGGTAGCCTTTTCCACAAAGTGACCTTCACTCTGGCCTCTTTATTCCACATGCTGCTCCTTCCGTACCTCGAACTTGGGACGTGGGGTTGGCTCTGATACCAAAATTCAAACCAATACGCTAAAAGTATGCATCTAGGTGATATAGGCACGCAAAGCTTAGGTCTTAACCATTAGGATTCTAATTGTATATCGCCTTCACTACAAGATCTACTGGTTATGCATCTTTGTGAGAATCGAATAACTCATAAGAGATTTCCTAGTGATTTGGCCGCTGGTTTTGACACTTGAACCGATTGTATCTGTATTGTTACTTTTCGGGCAACTGTTTGCAAGTTTAAGGTTTCGGTTTTCAACCGTTTTTTGGTTGATTGAAAGTTGAAGAAAACCCTCTTCCTGGGCCTAAAATAAAGAATAAAAGAACATCGGGCCCAACATTTGTGTATTTAGGAGGTTAGTCCAAATCACATGAAGGCCTAGCCCAAAGCTCAGCCAATCTCTAGACCCAACCCTAGCGCCTCAAACAAGTCCAAGCCTATGCTCTAGGCTTTGACCAAGCTGGGACGTCAACGAGCAAGCCCACCTATTATCTATAGCCATAGAATTTAAACCAAGGTTTAAAGGGGACCGTTATAACAGTATAACGGACTGGGGGCGTTACCGTTTTTCCATTATAACGAAAAAAAAACGCTCTGGGGCAAAAATGGGAAAATAACGGAATATAACGGAAATAATGGAAAAAACGGAAAATAACGGGAAAAATGGCATAAAATTTGAATTTCAAAATTTCAAAAATGAAAAATAACAGAAAAAATGGAATATTACATAAAAATAACGAAAAAAAAAATGAAAATAAAGGCCATTTTTTTCACAAAATTTTTCAGAAAATAATGGTCGTTACTTTCGTTATAATGGAAAAATAACGGCCGTTATTGTCGTTATAATGGCTGTTATTTTTTGGGTGTTTTAAACCCAAAAACACCCAAAAAATCTTTATAACGGCCATTTTTTAAACCTTGATTTAAACTCTATATTATTGAAAATCTTTATATAAAAACTATTCTTGATAATCAAAAACTACTGAAAAAATTTAGATGCAGAGGACTCTCGTGGCTCTACATAAATAATTTTTTGGGCCCAATGACTGTGTGGATGCTCGGCCCACCTATTGGTGGATAAACACACTTAAAATCAGCTTCATTGATGATTTCTAGCCGTTGGATTGGTTTTACTACCTTGAATCCAACGGCTAGATTCATGTCCTAAAAAGTACTAAAATCTATGGTTATAGATAATCAATCATGCTGATTTTTGGTTTGTATATCCAATAAGGGGTGGGCTAAAAATTCATGTGGTTAGTGGTACCTGGGCTGGGGAGCCTTCTCTCACCAAGGGCCCTTAATGGCCTTAAGGTAGAGCCGGCCATGCAATCACTCACCTGCCATCCACTAGTCAATTCTCAATAACAAACTTTTGAGGGAATGATAGGGCGTTAGGCTCCACTGAAGGACTTAGGGGATGAAAATGGCCAAATTACAATTAGCCGCCGGTCAAGCTAAGCAGACGTGACCCTTGATTTTGAGGGAACGATTGGGCGTTAGGCTGCACTGAAGGACTAAGGGGATGAAAAGGGCCAAATTACAATCAGCCGTGCCGTCAAGCCAGGCAGACGTGACCGTTGATTTTTATCCAACGAGACCGGCGTGAAGATAGTACATATCCCCACATTTAGACCTCTCATTGAAGTGAAAAAAATTTCTGGTCCTGAGAGCCTTCAAACTTCGAAGGTCCTTGGGACCAGCGAATTTTTTCTCATCTTTGAGATTTTTTTAATAGGTAAACATTTATTTTATTCCTCCCTAGTCTTTGGGAATTATCTCCCAAACACTTGAGAATTATATCCCAAAGACTTGATCCTAGGTCTGTGGGTACAAGGTACGACCCCCCACAGCCTGACCAACTCAGCTGTTGGACGCTTCTCATCATTGAGATATTGACGCCACTATCTTATACCACAACAGTTTATTTTTTATTTAGACCATGGGGTACTGAAACGCATCAAAAGGTCAAGTAAATGTCATGCAAAATAGGCTATTTATTTATAAATTTCAATTTCATTATTCGACGTAAAGCTGGTTTGCAGTAAAAAAGAAAAAAAAGGAAGAAGAAGATACATAATGACCGTTATTTTTTGAAAAAAGTTGTAAAAAATAATGCCCGTTATTGTTCGTTATAAATTTTAGGGAATTTTTGACATACCCCCTCATGGTATCTTTAAAATTTGACATACCCCCCACAATTTGAAAAAGCTGACATACCCCCCTATGACTCAGTCCACCATCATTTGACTAGTGTTGACCCGAGTTGACTTTCAAATTTTGTATTAAATGGCAAAAATGCCCTTGTCTTCAAGCTTGGAACAAGGGTTTGGGCCAAAACCCAAACCCCAAATCAAACGGCTGTGGGGATGTCCGGCCAAGAGATTCCAATGGGTTGGCCGCCCATCACCGGCTACCAACCCACCGGAGTCTCATGGCCGGCTGGCCACCACTCCGGCAATAATTTTAAACCCAAGGTTAAAAAAAAAAAACACAAAGCATACAATTTTAGTTTTAAATTTTTCATTAACAAAAATGAAAAACATGACAAAGCAATTTATATTTCAAACTTTTGAGATGTGGATTTTGGAAAGATGGGTTCTCTCAATTTTAAAATTTCATTCTACAATAAAATAGAGAAAAAGAAATCTCATTCCTTCATGAGTTTTGTTTATTTTTTTGGGGTTTTTTCTTCTCAATCTTTGTTTAATTTATCAAAAAAATAAAAAAAAAATCTCAAGTTTAATTATCAACATGGGTTTTAATTTTTATCTTTAATCTCCTCTTTTCATCTTTGATTTGGGTTATGGATTTTGGCTTAAACCCAAACCCTTGTTATAAGGTTGAAGACAAGGGCACTTTCGTCCTTTAATACAAAATTAGGTAGTCAACTCGGGTCAACACTGGTCAAATGACAGTGGACCGAGTCATAGGGGGGTATGTCAGCTTTTTCAAATTGTGGGGGGGGGGGGGGGGGGGGGGGGGGTGTATGTCAAAAATTCCCTTTATTGAAAATTCGAAATTCAAATTTTGAATTTTGTATTATTTTTTCTGTTATTTTCTATTATTTCCATTTCCCCCGTTTTTGTCCTTGCGTTACAATCCATTATAACGGAAAATATGGTAACGGCCGTTATAACGGCCCCTTTTAGACCTTGGTTCGAACAACCTATATATTAAATAATCATTAGCAAGAAAAAAAAAAGAGATTGAAAATTGACAATTACTATTCACGGATATGTCATCAAAAGTCGATAGCGATAACACCCTCAGATGTCGACAGCCCTCCAACCACAAGGGGAGCATGTGCCGGAGCATTTGAGGTTGCATGTGTTGCTAGCATTCCTCATGGCGATGAATACCTCGTATATGGCCGGCCTTTATTTTCCAACCCAATATAATAATAGGATATTTTAGTAACACCCTCCTGAAATTTAAAAGTAATTAGTAATACCCCCTTATACTATCAAACTTTACGAATATCCCCTTGACCTATAATAATATGGTGTCCATGTGAAGTATACTCAAACCGTCCAGTTAAAAAATGATTACCTAAACAACAAGAGTCGGGCTCGCCTCTTTTGACCGGCTCCCCAGACAGGCCTTGTCGGGCGTGGATTTTGAGAATTCAACGGTTATGACAGCGCTGAGCTAGCTATCACTTTATGCCAATGCAAACCTCAGTTGGATTCTTGGAATCCAAGGCCGGTCCTGAGAGCCTGTTCCTTGATATATGTGCAAATAACATGTGAACTTTAGGTAGGTAAAGGCACCAAGATGTCCTTAATTATGTAGTGTGCCCTCTCAATCAAGGGGTCTTTCTAAGCTAAAGAGATGGAAAACCTAGGGAGAGACCATGAACACATGAGGCATCAGGCTCAGGTGTGGAAACACATATACGGATTAGCAGAGTCGATGACGCTCAAATGTGCGGTCGAGCTCGGAATCCCCGACATAATACACAAGCACAACATGCCCATGACCTTATCTGAATTGGCAAGCACACTCCCTATACGCTCGTTGAACATGGATCGCTTCGATCGGCTAATGCGGTACTTAGTCCATATGAAGCTCTTTATGACATCCACAGATGATTCTGGGGAGACGAGGTATGGTTTAACGGCGACGTCGAAACTCTTAGTGAAAGGGAAAAAGATGAGCATGGCATCGTACGTTTTGTTGCAGTTGCATCGCGAGGAATTACCGATATGGTACTATTTGATCAACGGCTTAGATGGTACAAAGACACCATGGGTGGCATGCCATGGGGTGTCATGCTATGAGAAAGCAGAAGAAGATTCTGAGATCAGTAAGCTGTTCAATGATGCAATGACAGACTACACGAGCTGCATGATCCCTGCCTTCATACAGGGGTGCATAAGTGAAGGAGTGCTTGAAAGGGTTCGATCACTGGTGGATGTTGCAGGAAACTCTGGTGTTGTTGCAAAAGCTATAGCTGATGCTTTTCCACATGTGAAATGCACTGTGATGGACTTGCCTCAAGTCATAGAGAATGTTACCAAGGACCCCATGGTAGACTTTGTAGCTGGTGATATGTTCACTATGATTCCCCATGCTGATGCAGTTTTGATGAAGGTGCTCTCTCTCTCTCTCTCTCTCATGGTTCGAAATCTTGGTCGATCCCGTTCTGTATCGGGCGATCTGGATCGAGATCGGTGGCCATTGAGACGATCTGAAATGGAGTTGTCTCGCCTGAGATGCACTGTTCTTCTTCAACCCTCACGTCATCCCGAGCGAGACGATCCGAGATGAGCGATCTACCCTTCGGATCTACCCTCCGATCAGGATTGAGATCGATGCCCACCGATCCAGCCTCTGATCCCGAGATTTTCAACCGTGCTCTCTCCACCCACCCGTAGAATTTTTATGACGGATGACGGACTACGGGTGTCAATGGTTCGTTCCAGTTGGATTCCTAAGGTACCCAGAACCAGAACCATTATTGCCGGTTCTTATCAGTTCCGGTTCTCAAAATGATGAATCCAGAATTGGAAACAATTATTTGGTTCCGGTTCCATATATATTGGTTCCAATCTTGATAATATTATAGTATTAACACTATATTTATATATCGGTGCCCGTTCCTATCGGTTCGGTTCCGATTCTTATCAATTTCGGGTCCATATCAAAATACCCAGAACCGGAACTGTTATTTTCGGTTCAGTTTCTGTTCCGGGGTTTTTTAGTAGGTTCTCAAAAATGTGGAACCGGAATCGATTCCAATTTGATTTCAGTTAAATGGGTAAAATTGATACCCCTGCGATGGACCATAGGATGAGCCACGTGGCACACTCTAAGAGATAAATGACTATAAATGTTTAGCCCAACACTAGGTGGACATACAGACCAATAATTAGCCATGATTAGATATTTCTAAGCGTTGGATCGGAGTCGTTCTCATGGTTTGATGATTTTTAACCGTGAATTCGAGCATTATTTGGGGTACAAAGATCCAAAGGTTTGAAATCACTAATCTGGATGAATTCGAGCATTTTTTTTGCTTTATTTGCTAAGTTAAGCAGAAGTCATTGAAATCCGGCTTATTGCTTATAACTTGCGTGTCTATACTCATAAAAATGCACATGCTCAAATTCTAACTTTAATGAAATTCTTTAAATGTCTAAAACAAAACTTTTAACGAAACTTTTTAAATAATAGAAATATCCCTGTAAACATTTCATAAAATTTTTAAATGACCAAAATGCCCTTACACATATCCAAACCCATAGTTAGCAAATCTCCATTTAAAACTCCACTTTTTGAAAAAAAAAACATCATCTTTTGAAAAAAAAAGTTTCAAATCACTGCGTTTTCTAAACATCGTGAAAAATACATGAAATATTCAGTAATCCGAAACAATCATGTAATTTTAAAATTTTCAGAAAGTCTCATGAATATAACTCATTCTTGTTTTAAAAATTAAAAAATATTTTTATTTATTTATAATATATATCGCCAATTTTTATATTAAAAACAATTTAAAATAATTTAACAGATTCATCCTATGCATTTAGAGACCTTAATACATGAGAATTATTTTTTGGAAATTACTGGTGTTGTTTATATCAAGGTTTAAAAATCGGCCGTTATAACGAAAATAACGGCCGTTATAATGAAATTAACGGCCGTTATTTTTTCGTTATAACAAAAATAACACGACCATTTTTTTCGATTTTTTTCCGTTATATTCTGTTTTTTCTTCCGTTATTTTCTGTTTTTGAAATTTTGAAATTCAAATTTTGAATTTCAGCACCCATTTTTTCCGTTATTTCCTGTTATTTTCTATTTTTTTCCCAATTTTGCCCCTGAAAGTTTTTTTCGTTATAACGGAAAAAACGGTAACGCCCCCAGACCGTTATACCATTATAACGGTCCCTTTAAACCTTGGTTTATATCACTTAGATTTAAGAGAAATATCATATATTTCGGTTCTATTACACTTATATTACCACCATCTATATATACTATGGGCAAATGCACATATACATATACGTTTTTTTAGTGCCTAGTTTTGGACTAAAAACGTATTAAACCCGAAGTCCTCACTTATCGATCTTTTGATGTTCTCGTGTTTTTGACTGTTTTTTTTTTTACTCTATTTTTTTTTAACCAAAATCGTTTTAAACTCGCATATTTCAATTGGCGAATTTTTTCTGCTTCACGATTTGGTAATTAACTATGACCAAACCTGTTGCTTAACCCACAGCTATAAGCACGGGTTATGTTTATTTTTTAAATCCCTTTTAAACATGGGTTACGTGGCAAACCAAGAGATGTGGATGTTGGTTAAGTTACACAACACCCTGGAGTACAGATCTAAATTTTAAGATTTAACATTGGTTTTGTGAGAACACATTAGTCTGTGCATTATTTTTCCTCATGGAGCTGTAGAGTACATAAAATGCACTACCTGACACACTCTTTCGGACACGTTGACCCATGAATGGTTGGCCCACTACTTGATGGACTTAAACACAAAAAATCAGCTTGGTTGGTGATCTCTAGATGTTGTATTTGAACATTTTTCATGGGGTGATTTCTAGCTATTGGATTTGAACATTTTTTAGGATACTCAAATTGAATGGAGATCACCAATCAGGTCGATTTTTGGTGTGTAGGACCATCAAGTGGTCAGCCAATCATTCATGGCTCAGTGGGCTTGAAATAGCTCCACGTGGCATGCTTTTATGCACTCCACAGCTCCACAAACTTTTTTTTTTTTCATTTTGTCGTAGGAAAATCTCAAAGGGAAAAAAAAATCAAGACCATAACACAATTGGACAACGGTCTCCATCACAACTATACAGTTGCAAGGTTCAACCTCACAATATTTAGGAGATAATTTTTGATTTTTTATCAATGTATTTTGTAACCCTATATAATTAATATTAGAAATATTTTCAAAACAAGACGTTTTTATCTTTATTCTATGTTTGCTTTTCTTTGTAAAGAGAGAGTAGTTTTCTGCAATTCTCTGTAAAATCAATGTCCTTTGTTGGGCAATCGATCAAAACTAAATGTTCGTGGGATAGTACGGATGGATGGTTACAAATCGATATAATCAAGATGAAAGGACATGATTTTCCAGAATCCATATCTATACCACTCAATTTAAACCACTGATTAGATCTGGATTGTAGGATCCAAGTGGTGTCTATTGGGTACTACAGACACATATTTGTCTATTAAAAACAAGGCCTAGGACTATGACAAATACATTGAATTTACACAGAATTGTAAAATACTCTCGTATAGAAAATAGAAACAAAGTTATTAGTTCTTGGGTTACATTAGTACAAATACAAAGTTCGAGTTGCATCAAATTGTCCATAGTTTGATCTCAACCACCAGTGATCTCTCTAAACCCTTCGTACACTCGCAATTTTGATTGGAATGAGAGAAATATCATCTAAAAGATACCAACCATTTTGAGCCTTGAATTACTCCTTTAATTTTTTTGATTCCTTGATGTTAGAACACATATATTACAACATATAATTGGGATAAGGCTTATGATGAGGATGATGATGACGACAATGGTGATGACTAATACAAATATATTATCTTACAATATCACGTAAGAGTTACAAGATTATTTTCTTTTCTTTTGTTCCAAAATATTTGCACATTTTAATAATTTTAAGTTCATTGCAGTCTACTCTCCATAACTTTAATGATGAGGATTGTATCAAGATCTTAAACAACTGCAAGGAAGCGATAAATTCATCTAGAGGAAAGTTGATCATTGTCGAGATCATAATTGATACAGCGAATATACCAGAGTTCTCGAGTGCAAGAATACGTATGGACATGGAAATGATGACAATAGGAGGAAAAGAACGAAAGAAGGAAGAATGGAAAAATCTCTTACATAAAGCTGGATTTAGTCACCATAAGATAATACCCATCATGGCTATGGAATCAATTATCGAGGCTTATCCTTAATCTTTCTCCAATAAATTATTGCTTCCCATCGATCTGATTTTCATTCTTTTTGTAGTAAACTCGTGGGTTTGCTTTCCTCATTATGATGTTAATACTTTGACCATTGTGATTATATATTTTGAAACTTTCTTTGAATTATGTTGGTTTTTATGTACTATGGGTTAGAGTTTGTCAAGTTTATCTTGTAGTTGCATAGCTAATTGTAGCAACCTATTATCGATTTGTGATTTATCTCCACAATTTGACTAGATGATGTTATCATCTAACGTGGCAATTATATTTAGATAATATGGTGATATCTAGAACTTCAAACCATGGTTTAGAAAATGGCTAGTTATAAGGAAAATAACGGTCGTTATAACAGTAATGTCCTGACCCCACCATCATCTTATTTCTTATTGTAATGTTTTTTACCGAAAAAATAGGATATCCGTTATAGTGACCGTTATTAAAAAAATTAATTTTTTATTGTTATCAAGTTTTTTTGTTGAAAATATAACAAAATATTAAATATTCTAGCTTTTTTTACGGAGACATGACTGATGTGACCCATTATAATGAAAAATAACTATAACATTATGGGACTGTTATATAATTATAACAAACCATTTAAAACTTTAATTCAAACTCATAATTACTTTTATGATAATTAATAAAATTTCTTTGATCTCTAATTTACAATAAAATGGAGTGATATGACAATACAAAGGCTTAAATTGAATTGAGGCATGTTTTTTTTTTTTTTTTATCATTAAAAGCATTACATACCCTGTTTAACATAGAAGCAATGACTAGGAAGAGATCAACGATCTGATGAGGAGGTATGTTCAATATTTGTTCTTTTAATGCTCTCAATTCATCTATAGAAACTCATCTCAGTTGAATGAAGTTTCTTTTCCCCATGATAAAATATAATAATATTATTTTTTTCAAAAAATATTTTTCAAGAGAAATCCTACCAAAAAATAACAAAGAAATATCTAATTTCATTGAACATTTAATCTCATTCATAATCAGTCAACTGACCATGCAATATGAGTTATCATTTTTCCTTGAAACTAGTTGAAAATTTCCACCATATTTTTTTGTGTGCTAAGCAAACGTCTACCAGGTTTTAGGCTTCATAAACATCATCAACCTGATGTTGTACAAGATATCATTGGTTATCAACATTTATTATATTCATAGATTTAAATATATTTATTGTTCATTTTTAATTACACTCATCATGGATTGCCTTGACATTTGGTTAGGAACATATAGTTGACTCTTATTTTCTAGAACATCAGACCTATTTGTGTTCATAAATTTATCTAAGAATGCAATGCATAACACATTAAGGGTTTTACTTACTGAATCAGCTATAACGGTTACCGTTAAAATTATGAAAGTAGAGAAAATTCTAACTTGCAAAATTATGTAAAATATCAAACGAAAACCAAATAAGTCTAAAACATTTTATTACAATCAATAATTTTTTTAAAAATAAATACAAAGTAAATCTAATCCTCTAATTTGGTCTCTCTCAATGGTTCTTCTTGGTCGAAAATTTTCTCTTCTTCGAGTTCAATCAAATCTAAAAAGTTTGTAAGTAGGAGTGAGCTAATCGCAGATTAAATTTTTTTTTTACTCCAACACATAAATAAAAACAAGGGATAGATATTGCATGATTTAAAAGTTAAGAAGTAAATGTCATGATTACGAAGAATATGTAACAATGATTATTAAATAAACAGAAATTTTCTTAAACGAAAATTAATTTTAATGTATTTACAAAAACAAAAATAACTTTTGAAAATTTACCAAAAAAGTAACTAAATGCTCTTTCAAAGAACGTCTATCAATAGAAAGACGCTTGCCAGACGTCTAACAGACGCTCTTTAAAAGAGCATTTATTACTAAAAAGCGCATGTCATGATAAAATGCACTTTGAAAGTATGTTAACGTACTTTCAAAGTATGTTTTCTCTCGCCCATATCCCCACCTCTCCTGCCATTTCTGCACTTTTTTCGGTGATGAACTCTCCCTCTTCTGCCGGTTTTCGCCCTCGCGCGCGCTCCTCCATACGATTTAGTTTCCAACCTTCGGATATTTTGAATAGGTATTTTGCAATTTTTTTCCCCCTGTTGTTTTTTTTGGTTTGGATAAACATCCATGTGGCCTGTGGCCCTAGATGACAGTGGTAGACAAAAATCATGCTTCCGCGTTTCAAAAGTTTCAGTCATACCATGTTACATCTTTTTCATTTTTTTTGTCGGGACCCCAGTTTTTAACCCTCATTTTGGCATACCCACACAGAAGATGAATCAATGGCTGATTTTTGGTGAGGATGATCTCCTCACCATATAGATCACCCCTACAAAAAATCAGCTCATTCCAAAATTTCTAACCCCGTTAAATGTGGTTTTCAAGCCCGCACAGTAAAAATCGATGGTCCATAATTCTTCAACTTCTAAATAAGTCTATGAATATCATAATGATTTGATTTTTTGTGAGGATGATCTCCTCACCAAAAATCAGCCATTGATTCATCTATGTGGGTATGCCAAAATGGGTGTAAAAAATGGGGGACCCTGGAGTCCGACGTGGAACACCAATAGAGGGCGCTGACGAGTAAGACTTTGATGACAAGGCTCTGTCATCAAGGCAGATGACAGGGTGCAATAAGAACCACGTGGCATACTCTTAGAATACTCTGACCCCGTATGGATGTTTTTTCAATCCCTATATATGGACCTACAAATAAAAAAATCAACTTGATTTGTGATTTCAAACTTTGGATCTTTGTACCTCAAATAATGTTAAATAATGCTCAAATTTTGCACGGTTAAAATCAACCCATGAAAACAATTCCAATCCAATGCCTAGAAATCACTAATCGGACTAATTTTTGGTTTGTAGGTCCACCTAATGATTGGCTAAACATCCATACGGTCAGAGTTCTCTAAGAGTGTTCCACGTGGCTCATATTGTGCCCTGTCATCAAAGTTTTATTCGACGCTGATGGTATGGATGTTTTACCAATCTCTCGATCGACCTACAAACCAAAACTCAGTCTGATTGGTGATTTACAACCTTTGGATCTTTGCACCCAAATAAAACTCAAATTTCCTACTGTTGAAATCAACCCATGAAACTAACTTCAAACCCACCTTACAAATCACAGATTAGGTTTATTTTTGGTTTGTAGGCTTACCTAGTGATTGTCCAAACCAAGGTTTAAAAACGGCCATTGTAACGAAAATAACATTTGTCAGTAAAGGATTCGAACCTCCCCCATTACGTTATGGACCATTAAAATGCCCAAAAAATAATGGTATTTATGCCGTTATTTTAAAAAGCGTTTGTCAATAATTAACGGCACCATTTTTTCTGTTATTTTATGTTATTTTTATTATTTTCTATTTTTACCCCTGAGCGTTATAACGAAAAAAATGGTAACGCCCTAAACCTAACCCTAACCCTAAACATAAACCCTACATCCTAACCCTAAACCATTACCCTAACCCTATAACCCTAACCCTACCCTAACCCTAAACCTAAACCTAGTCCTAAACCTAAACCTAAACCCTTAACCTAACCCTAACCCTAAATCATAACCTCGAAAAATCTTAATTTTTTTTTTATGTTGTAGATGGCGTATTATGTCAATGGTGGTCGATTTTCAGGTGGTCCGATGATCGAAGAAATCAAAGAGGCTCGATCACTTCATTGAGCTAACGACATATTCTAAGGACATGTTACTAATTTATTAAATAATTTTAATTTATTCTAGACTATTATCAAATTTAATAAAAATTATTTTTAATATTTTAATAAATATAGGTTGACTATCCGATTTTTCGCTCAAGGTAGCGTGTGAGATGGGCGGATGGATGGATTTTATCCGACATACAGCACGGATTAGTTTTGACAGCCAAATTCGGACTGTACGATCATGCTCGATGGTCTTATAGTAATTGACCATTATATTATACAATTGCCGAGCGATTTTTGTCGAAGACATCGATATTTCATTTTGCATTTGGAGAGATGTCGATCACATTAGAGGACACTCTACACTGTATTGGCCTTAGTATCACGGGTAGGCCAGTTGTTTTGAGTGAGACTCCTTCAGACTACACGTATCACATTATACGGTTATTAGGGATGTCGCCTGAATATGCTACTGCTGAAGAAAAATTTTAAAAAATTACCAGACAATCAGACAAATCTTCAGGTATATTTTATAATTATTTATTAATATATATATTTTTTATTTCTTTTAATCAATTAAATATTTAAAATAAATAATATATTTATTTATTGTAGATTGAGTGGTACACACGTGCTTATTTATTAGCATTGTGTGGAAACACTCTTTTTGTGATGCGACAGGCACCAATGTCAATGCAAATTTACTATTTTTCTTTGAAGATTTCAGTTTAGCAGGATAGTACGCCTAAGAGGCTGTTGTCCTTGTATATTTGTATAAACAGCCGAGTAGTTTTGTCCTTAAAAATAAGGATTGTATTACAAGATGTGTGATGCTTTTGTAAATAAGTATTGATTCATTATTTATTATTTTATTTATATTTTAATTTAAATATTTATAAATTTATTTTTATTGAAGATATGGGCGCATGAGCATTTGTCGGTTGGGAGGCTGCTATTGTACTTTGCAGAATA
The DNA here is from genome assembly GCA_035048495.1 of Euptelea pleiosperma. NCBI lineage: Eukaryota > Viridiplantae > Streptophyta > Magnoliopsida > Ranunculales > Eupteleaceae > Euptelea > Euptelea pleiosperma. The sequence goes on from CM068544.1 coordinate 4,536,743, forward strand.
TAGATATCCAGTAGCATTGAGATGGACTTTAGATGAAAGAGAGTATGTAAAGAAGCCCATCCATAATGTGACTACCTATCGATAAGAGTTAGATTCACTTACTCCTGATCAAGTAAGTTATTTTTATCAATTGTATTTATTAATATAAGTTTGTTATTTACTTAATTTTACTAATCTAAGCTTTATTTCTTTGTAGGTTCGTTGGATGCCATACATCCAGTATTATCCTCTACCAAATAATATTCTACCAATGATACATGCACAATGCACGACAGCTCAGTCTTCATCGTGCTTGTATCATTTATCTTGATTTTGCTATGTATCATCTGGCAGATAGATGTATGTGCCAGTTTGACCTTTATCAAACTATCCCAGGTACTCCATTATCTTGGGTAGCGGGATCTGATCGAATGACGATACGGACTATTATGATATCAACTGTTAGAGATTGAGAGAGTAGATTTAATCATTTTGTTGTTAGTGGTCCATCAGCCCATTATGTTACAAGTAAATATCGTATTTCAATTAATGCGGGAGTACAATATGATTTGATCTCTTTAATTTATTTTCGGTCATGCTTTTAGATGGTGCATATCAAACGTGGTATGATATCCCCCGCATGCATAATATAGAACTACAATATGATGAAGAGTGATACATACCAATGAGATATCATAATGGATCCTACACCGAGTTGAGGAGTAGAGTTGATGCTGTGATAAGTTATAGTTTGATATTTTTAACCTATTAAATAATTTGATCTATTAATATTAAATTTATTTTTACGATTGATCATATGCCTACATAAATCAACAAGTTGGAGATTGATCATCTTGTGCGTAGTCATATACGAGATGATATAAATATATTGTATCGTAACCCGCACACATCACTCAAAGCTCAACAATCAGCTGAGCGATATCATGTCTCTATACAAGTTGTTCGTCGTCGAAGTGATGAGCCATAAGATGCAGAGGATGTGGGAGAAGTTAGCATGGATGCTCAAGTGGATCAATGGGTGACGATTGAGCGTGGATCTACATATGAGGGCAGATCTTTATTTGGGGGTAGATCTACATTTGATAGTGGATCTTCATCTCAGGTATATCATCCATCAATGCATATACACATTGTACATCTACCTTATATACTAGTAGATCCATCCCAGCCCGGTCTATCGTAAATTCTTATTGTAGATTCCCATACATGTAGAGGTAGAGATATATATATAGATTAGTTTTATACATTTTTATGTATATTTTGTTTATATTAAATGACACTTTTATCATTTAACTTGTTATATTGTGATGACATTTTTATCATTTTTCATCCCTATACCCCCCATGAATGTTTGGCTTACACCATGGTGAACCTATACAAAATGGCACTTTAAAACAAAAGATTATACAAAATAAAACTAAGAATTTACGTGGTTCCCCATTTAATATTAGATACATCTACAGACCATTTTTCTTAGGACAAATTCACTATTATCTGATTTTAGTACAATATGTATGTGAATGACATTGCATTACAAAAAATATAAAATAATACATCTTTAATTTCTTCTTCGCTCTGCTTGACTTCACTCGTCCCAACTTGAGTTTCTCCTTCGCTTTATTTGGCATTAGTTATTTTTTGATAACAAACAAATAAAATAAGTAAAAATAATAATATAATTAATATTAAATAGGATTTCTACAAGATGTTCGGTTATGTCCAATACCGCCACAATGATTGTAGTGTAATGCTCGTACTTCTTGAATGTCTATGCTTTGTCGATTTACTTTGGGACGACTAGGACGGCATCAAGTTAATGATGGCAATATCATAATTGATTTCATATCTTTTGGATGTTGTAATTCATATGGATGTTGTATTCCTTCCATAGAAGTAGCATAAGTTTGTTAGTATCTTTCAACCGTTAATTCAGGAGAACAAAAATTATAATAATTCCATCTCCTATTTGTACATACAGTTATTGTATGTACACATAGAATACAGCTAATGTTGCTATTTTTCATATATACGAAATCCGTTAGCCATGTTGATGACATGAATTCTATTTGTTGCTCGATCTTTAAATTCAAATTTTCAATAGACAATAAATTTATAAAATTTGCTTTCTCTTTTCTTTTAGCAAGTTTTTTTCAGCTTTTGGGACTAGTTTTGATGTTCATGACTGACCTTTTGTCATACATTTTTCATGAATGTTAATTATTTTACACCTAATCTCATCTAATAATTTTAATATTAGTTTTAAACGTAAATCTTTAATCCAAGCATTAAATGTTTCTGTGAAGTTCGAGGTTAATACGCTATATCTTAGAACATTAGAATAAGTTGTTGCCCAATGAATTAAGTTATGTGATTTTTGTTCCCCCCCTCAATAATCCATTCATAAATTTCTACATTCTCATTTTTTATCGTCTCTAGATATAAATTATAGTCTATATTATTATATATTTTTGCTACTTTTTTTTAATTTTGTTCAAAATGCCTCACACAAAAGAAATGCAAGTGTGAAGGAAAATGCTTAGTAACTCCTTGTATAAGTCATTTTTGTCTATCAGAAATAAAAGATATCGTATAATGAAAATGACTAAAAGTTATTTCAATTCAAACAAATTGAAAAACCAATCCCAAGTATGTTTATCATCAGCCTCGACAACGACAAATACTAACAGAAAAAGACCACCATTAGGGTCGACAGAAGTCGCCGCAAGTAAGATACCTTGATATTTTTCTTTTAAGAATATACCATCTAATCCTACAATAGGTTTGCACCTATTTTTAAATCTTTCTATACATGCTTTAAAACAAATAAAAATTCGTTAAAAATTTCAATTACTATTAGTTTGAAGATGACAAATACTCCAGGATTTATTTCTAAAATGGTCTGACAATAATGCTTTAAGTTCTTATAAGCCTCTATTTCACAACTATGTATGTCTCGTATTGCTTTCTCCCTAGCATTCCAAACTTTCTTATATGAGACGTCTACATCATAATCGCGTTTCATATCCTTTATTATATCTATCGGATTATAATATTGATTATCAGCTAAACGATCTCTAATTATATTTCTAATCCAATTAGTAGTTGCTTGATGATGACTGCATAAACTCATTCTGCCTATACATTCGTGACAATCATTATAAGTATGAATTGTAAAAATTTCACCATTAACAAGTTTTGTTACATACACATGCCACGGGCAATCTTCAACTTCATAGGTGATAACAACTTTTTCTTTATTATTTAAGATATATTTTATCGTAAAATTCTTTTTAATTGCCAAATTTAGCATTGATTATCTAAATTTAGTTACATTATCAAACATTTTTCCAACATATATAATATTATTATTATTATTATTATCATTATCACTAGATGATAAAGAGTCGACTTGTGGGTCATTTGTATCATTATCTTCGTCATCATCACGATCTTCATTATCAACCTCTACAATCGAATTATGGTCATCGGTTTGAAATTGATTAGATGAGTTAGGCTCACCTTAAAAATCTCTATGACCATAATTCGATTGATATGATGATGTAGGTGTTGTAGACACAAAAAGAGTTATACTTAAAGAAATTACATTAATTTCAAAAAGATACTACAGAGATGATTTATTAAAAATTTGAATTACGTATTTTTCAGAATCAAAATAAATAACTGACCTTAGAATAAAATTTGGATGGATCTTACAAGTTGTAGCGATTTTATCCCATAATTCGCCCAATGTGATTTTCGATGATACAAATATCATTTGTGCTTCTCCACCGACGTAAGTTCCCATACATTTGACTTTTATAATGACATATAATGGATTTTGTCGCCATTTATAATTATAAAATAAAAGTATTGAACAAGTATAAAATAATTATTTTTTGACAAGAGATTAGATTAATCACGAATGAAAGAGTAAGTATGAAAGTAGAGAGTGAGAGACTATGTGAGGAGTGAGCGGTGTATATAAAGGGAAGGCTATAAAATGGTAAAAATGTATAGCAAGTCAAAACACTTTTTGAAATGACATTTGCCTGTTGAAAAACGGTAAAAAAATGGTGGAGGTCTAACGGATAAACATGCTTTGAAAGAACGTTTCTAAAGAATAAACGTTATGTAAACGTTTAAAGATCATTTGTCAGTTTGTCAGATTGACTTTATGTAAATATTTTTTGAAAGAGCGTTTAGTTACTTTTTTTTTTGTAAATTTTCAAAAGTTATTTTTGTTTTTGTAAATACATTAAAATTAATTTTCGTTTAAGAAATTTTTCGTTCAATAAAATGTTCAACCTATACAAAGGGTCTCCTTCTTCACTCATACAAAGGGTCTTCCTGAGGCTTTCGGGTCTCCCAACTTATTTAACGCTTCTCGACATTATTTATGAATGAATGCTTTAATAATCACATAAATAACAATATTCACACAAGGGATTTGTAATACGAAACATGTTCTAAGACCCTAATTGTACACAAAGGTAATACAATAATGAGATTTACAAGTAACAAATAATCCATGCACATAGGTCTATAATCTAATATAAAGTGAGAACAGGAAAAGGGTACCTACCTTCAATTTTAGCAAAGTACTTAATTTTTCTTCAGGTTCTTTAATGGAGTTTTAGAGATAGAAAGAGAAATAGATATGGAGATGATGATTTGCATATAAAAATAAAAGGGATGCTAAGGAGGCTTAAGGCCTTTTTATATTCCTAAAATTAGTAGATTTTTTTGGAGGTCAAGTCTTGACCATTGAATTTTATATTAATGGAGGGTTGGGATCAATTAGAGTTTGGCTAATGATAGGGTTTAAGGTTTTTGAGAGATATTATGAGAGCATCTCTTCAAAAGTTGTTATCTAACTAGGTTTCATATTTGATCACAGATTAAAAGTTATTTTTTTTACTTTAAAAGGGAGTGAATTTTACAACTCATTACAAAGCTTATTTTAGATTGGATATGAGATAGAAATGGGCCCATAGCCCATATATATCAACTAGACTTTAATTGAGATTATTTTTTGCTTAAAATGTCTCTAAATTGGCCCTAAAGGTCCACCTTACTGATTTTAACTCCAACAATATGCAACAAATTATTAATACTTAATATTTATTAATGAAATATCATTAAAATGATTACAAATAATAATTTAAATCTCTAAAATACCCAAAAAAAAAAAAAATTCAGGGTGTTACAGTTGTATTGAAGTTTAGGCGAAGAACTCATTTAATGAGCTGAGTATGTTGAATGACAAGTAGGCAATGGAGTAGAACTTTGATGATGACGTCCCTCATCAACAATAATGGACCACAATGAGCGATGTGCTCTTAGAGACCACTGACTGTATGGATCTTTGGTCCATCCCTAGTTGGATATACGTAGCAACATTCAGCTTGATTAGTAATTTCTATCAATTGGATTAGAGTCATATTCATGATTTATTTTTAACCATGGATTTTGAGCATTATTTGGGGTACTCAGATCCAAAGGCTAGAAATCACTAATCAAGCTGATTTTTGGTATGTAGGTACACATAGGTATGGATCAAACATCCATACGATCAATGTCCTCTAAGAATATTTCCTATGGCTCACACCATGGTCTGTCATAAACGTACTCTTTTTTAAAGAAACTTAGCTGACTTGGGAGGATGTTTTTTCCTTGGTAGATTTGCATTTAGTAATGTATGTCTTTTTGACACCAAATGAGAAAATAATTAATGCTAAGTGAATAATTTAAAGAAAATAAATGAAGCAAAAATATAGGCATTTTGGGAATATTGAGGATTGTGTTCACACGCACAAAGGGCCTTCGCCCATTAATAAGTGGAATAGATTTCAAGTTTTTTGTCAATTGCATAAAATATAGTAGGATACTTCCCCATTATTCTTAATATTTCAGGTATTATCTTATGGCTCAGGTTCCAAGGACCCCCTTTTTTCTGACCCATCTCGCTGTTCGCACGCTTGGCCGTGGATTTCATGAACCCAACGATGGTTGTCAGCGCCCAAAAAAGTGAAAAAGTTCAGCGCTGACAACCACTGTTGAATTTTTGGAATCCAACGGCTGAACACACGGACAGTCGACACGAGAGGGGTCAGAAAAAAAGGGGGTCCCCTAAGCCTGAGCCTTATCCTATCCCTTTGTGAATTCTTGCATTGTTTGTATTTTGGTTTAAGTATTAAACTTTAACTTTAACGTAAACACCCATACATTTTAATTTGGGGTACTATTGGAGCTGATCTGATGGGCTCTTAGGCCTGGCCTAATGGTCTCGGGCTTTAGGTTGGGTCTGGGTATGATTTTAAGGCCCGTTTGATAAATCTCTACAAAAATTACTTTAGGTGGGGCCCAAAAATAAAGGCCCAGACCCGTTATATCTATTAATGGGCTGAACTCAGACCAAGATAGGCTCGGCCCAAACCCTTTGACACCCCTATTTTTAATCAGTACTAATGACTAACGAGTCCATCTAGAGCTACACCCATTTCTTACACCCAGAGCTGGGGCCCACATAGAAATCATGTTGGACAATCTAACCATATGATGATCATCATAAACAAAAAATAATAGTGTGCCACGTGGCTCTTATTGTGGGTTGTGACCGTCTTGTGACAGAAGTTTTACTCTTGGAAAAACCGTTCACTAGAGAGATAACAAGTACAAGTAGGGAGATTCCTATGTGAGATAACAAGTGCAAGAAGGGATATTCCTATTTGACTTGGAAAAACCGTTGACAGGTAGAAGAACGGAGATTCCTATGAGATTTGGAAAAACCCGTTTACAGTTGGAACTTTGCTGACAACGTGAAGGAGGCAAAAAGCCGTTATCAAAGAATATTAATTTATCTATGATTGGTTGATTACCACTCACCATGACGTTCACTCTCCAAATATAATAAGATCGGTCACATAGGAACAAAAGCAAGGCAAAACAAGCCAATATAAAATTCTCATCTAAGACACCAATCATAATTCAATGGCTGTTATTTAACAATCACCACACACGTGCGTCCTAGGAATTGTGTTTTTGTATTAAATGGACAGCTTGTATGGTGTGTCGGTTTACCTAGTGTCCTTATCGAACGGTGCGTGTGTGTTAGTTGGGGGTTTGTTTGATGAGATCCCGACATGGGATCACCGAACCAGTATCCAACAAAAGGAATTTGTTCTAACTTCCAACATACAAGGAGCAGAAGGAAACCTAAATACCGAATAAGGTGGCCCGTGCGTAGGACATGAAAGGGCCGGATCAAAGATCCGATCTGATCTAGATCTTTATTTTGTGGGTTTAGATCCGTGAGATATGATCGAAATCTAAGAAGGTCGAATATATCCAAGTAGTCTGGCCTATCTATATAACAAAATTGGACGGTTGTCTCCCCCTCTGATCCGGCTTCATAAAGGATGGCCAAGATCTTATCACACCAAATGGACAGTGGATCTCAGCCACTCACACCCAATTTTGACAAACGCTTTGTCGATAAGTGCCATGGGCACGGGTCACCTACTATTTACATACATATAAGGATGAAATGGGTTAGATTTACATATAGCCTAAGGGTCAAGCTCAGGAGTCTACTTTTTATGCCTCGAGAGGGGTGTTACCGCTAAAACGGATTAAAACGGCCAGGGGCAAAAATTGAAAAAATAGATTTTAATGGATTTTAATGGCTGAGATTAACTCCCACCCGATTTTGACAAACACTTCGTTAGAAAGTGCCGCGGGCACGGGCCACCCACGCATATATCAAGACAACTCAGTTGCATTCTCTTATCTTATCCGTCCATTTAATGTAGACGGTTAGATAAAGAGTGGTTGAGATCAAATTCATCGATCTAATGTGGACGGTTAGATTTCAGCCACTCAATCCGCCTCATTTGACCTCAATTTATTCAAAATTTAAATTTTAACACTGTTATTTCAGTTATTTTCCCATTTCTCCCTCTATGCATTACAATCCGTTATAACAGCCATTATAATGGAAAAAACAGTAATGCCCCAGTCCATTATACCGTTTGAGTGCCGAAGGCACCCAATTTTTGCAAACGCTTTTGTTAGAGAGTGCCATGGGCATAGGCCATTTACTACTCTATATAACAAAACACATTGGTTGTCTCCCTACTTATACCTCCTCTTATAAGCATCAACAAAGAAGAGCCGAGATCTAATCCTCCCCCAAATGGATGGTGGATCTCCGCCACTCAACTGATTTTGGCAAATTCTTTGTTGATGAGTGCCAATGGCACGGGGCACCCACTAGTCTATATAACAAAACAGGATAATTGTCTTATTTCTTATCTTATCTTATCCAGTTTCAACAAAGAGTAGCTGAGATCTTATTCTCCAAATGGATGATGGATCTCAGCCACTCACACCCAAGTTTGGCCAACGCTCTGTCAAATAGTGCCGTGGGCACGAGCCACCCACTATCAATATAACAAAACAGGGAAGTTGTCTTATCCTGCTTCATAAGATAAAGAGTGGTCGAGATCAAATCTATCCATCTAATGTTGGATGATCGGATCTCAACCACTCCCTCCCACTTATTTATTCGTCTCATGTTATGATTTTCGAAGAAATCTGAAATTTCACTATATAGACTTAGATTTGGTATACGTCTACCAAATATGTGCTGAACATAAATAGGGTTCATGGGTCCCAAAAGTAAAGAGATTTGGTGTAAGCTATGAATAGTGGCTGTTATAACGGGTTTGGACCTCCCTCATTACGTTATGCACCATGTTAACGCTCAGAAAATAAGGGCCGATATTTTTTGTTCTTTTTCCATTATAACGAAAATAACGACCGTTATTTCTGTTTCTTTCAATTATTTTTTGGTTTTTTGTCCATGTGCCTTACAATCTGTTATAATGGAAATATTGGTAACGCACCCAATCTGTTACATCGTTTGAGTGCCGAAGGCACCCAATTTTTGCAAATGCATTTTTTGGGGAGTGCCGTGGGCATGGGCCATTTACTATTCTATATAACAAAACATAGTGGTTGACTCCCCACTTATACCTCCTCTTATATGCATCAACAAAGAAGGGTCGAGATCTAATCCTCCCCCAAATAGACGGTGGATCTCAGCCACTCACCTGATTTTGGCAGATTCTTTGTCGAGGAGTGCCGATGGCACGAGGCACCCACTAGTAGTTAACAAATCGTGAAGTGGCAAACATTCGCCCACTGAAAGTACGAGTTTAAAACATTTTAGGTTCAAAAAATCGGTCAAAAAAATTGAGAACATCAAAAGATCGATAAGAGAGGACTTCGGCTTTAATACTTTTTTAGTTCAAAACTACGCACTCAAAAAAACGTACACATCTATGTGCATATGCCCAAACGATCTTTAAATTGGCCCTAAAAGTCCACCCAACAATCATAGCTCAAACAACATACAACCAAGTATTATTATCAAATGTAATAATTAATTAATAACTAAAAAGTCAAGGCATTACACTAACCCTAATAAGTTAGGGAAGGTCAACGCCCCCAAAGCATTGTCTTTGAGCAGTTCATTTAGAGTACTTCCATCATGTAAAAGTTGCTTAGTTTTCTACTTCGTCAATTTCTTTCCCGGAAATGAAATATTTGTGCGGGGATGGTAGGAGGGGGAATTCTATCGAACCCCGTCTACGTTGGAAACGATTCACTAGTAGAAATCTTTCTTTTCTGGCATTTTGTCCCGAATGTCGGGGATAGGAAAAACTTTTCATCCAAATTTCCATACACATGCACCCCATACCCATGAAAAATCCTAGTTTTTTTCCGTAAAAAATTTTTCAAGAAAAATTTTCTACTCTCAACCATACAGGGCCATGTGGGGAAACTAATTTGAATAGGAACAAGGATCAGGGCCGTCAATGGATCAGGTTTGGCTCGGATTGAGGTAGATCCAGACCCCACCCAATAGCTTATCGGATCACAAATTTAGATCCAGACCCAATCCAATAAGCTATCGAAATTTCAGATCAGGTCAAAGAGACCTAACTTCGAGTTGATCTAATTAATAAAGCTGTTAAATTTTATTCTTAAAAAGTAAAAAATCAAAATTCTTAAGTCAAATAATAAATGCTAGAAGAATTTATAAACATACAGTCATTAATAATAATTCAAATTAATATTATATAGAAATAATATTATATATTTCGTTAATAATATAGGATCAAATCATTATCGGATCGGATCAAAGGTAAAATCTGAAAAGCAGGATCCAATTTTATTGGGCCCCACATGGATATGAAATACAACCCAAAGAACCATACCTAGACTGACCACGGATGGCCTCATTTTTTGGCTTTCCAAACATGCCCTAAAATTTAAACGATGTGTGAATCTTAACCTTCTGATCTGAAGATAAAAATTTGGTGGGTCAACATAAAATTAAGGATGATGGTCATTAAGAGAAAGTTCACATCCAATGTGACTAGATCCATATTTTGTGGGTTTAGATTCGTGAGATATGATCGAAATCTAAGAGGGTCGAATATATATCTAAGTAGTCTTACCGGCCCTAGTCGGGTCTAGGATGGATTCACATATTATTTATGTGAGGGTGTTCTTATGCATAATGCACTCCCCTCAAGTTGTGCAACCTATGTACTGGATCTTACGGACCTTAATTAAGGATACATATGGACCAGGACCAGCCCACTTTGAAAAATATTGTGGGTTATGTTTTGGCTTAGGCCTGACTCCAAACTAATTATCAATTGGGCTACAAACTCAGTTACTTTCGAGCCCAATCAAACCCTCTTTAAATTGTACCTAAAACCCCACCCGACAATCATAGATCAAACAACATACAACCAAGCATTATTACCAAATGTAATAATTAATTAATAACTAACAAAGTCAAGGCATTACACTAACCCTAATTAGTTAGGGAAGGTCAGCGCCCCCAAAGCATGTCTTCGAGCGGTTCGTTTAGTGTACTTCCATCATGTAAAAACTGCTTAGCTTTCTACTTCGCCAAGTTCTTTCCCGGAAATGAAATATTTGTGCGGGAATGGGAGGAGAAGGAATTCTGTAGAACCCGTCTACGTTGGAAAAGATTCACTAGCAGAAATCTTTCTTTTCTAGCCAAATTTCCATACACATGCACCCTAAACCCTTGAAAAATCCTAGTTTTTCCATAGAAAATTTGTCTAGAAAACTTTAAAATAATTCCCACGTCTTCTTAGATGATAAACGTAGAGATGGGTGAATAAGTATTTAAAATTCCTCCGTTTAAACTATTAACCTAACAAGATTACTGGTCTGGTAGGGGTAATCGCACGCAACAATTCTAACAATAAGTTAATTGATTAACATATGATTATCTCAATCGACTAGAATCGAATATATCTCCGTGATATATTATTTTTAAGTCGCTTGATATAATTTAACAATAGTGCGGAATATAAACAATCAAGCATCCATAACAAATGCAATTTTTACATGAAAACCTTAGCTAAGAAAAACTATATGGGATCACATCCAGATGGAAAGTATCACTAACTAGAAAGTTATGAATACACAGAAGTTACCTACGCAGTACCGTTTCCATATAGCATACAACCTTAGCCAAAGCCAATTGTCGATGCGTCCACGTCCTCTGGCTCCACGCGTCGAGTCACATGAGCGCCTTCATAGTCACGAAGCCTTTGTCACTGCTTCAGTTTGGTACTCCCCAACCTACTTTCGATCAGTACACTCTGATCTTATTTTACACTCACTGGTCTCACCGATGGTGAAGAATTCAATACACCATGAATCCTACGTCGCTCAAATAGTGTTGAGTCACATGTAGTACACTCCGGCTTACTAGGTTGGATATTTAGTAGAAAATCTAAATGGATGCAAAAGATCAAGCAAAGAAGCTATGATCGAATGAAGAGAAAAACAACAAAGGTGGGACTAAAATACCTAAGTTTTTCTTCTTCAAAATGGACACTCTCTAATGGTTGTTGAAAGCTTTAAGAATTTAACCCTCTGGTTATTTGTCTTTATGTTTGTGTGTTTAATGAACCCAATTGAGGTTCATTATATAGAAGAGTAAAGACTCTAGGTCAAACTAGTGATGGGGTTCGTGAGACCATAAAAATCAAATCATATATGGAACGTTTCCTTATCTGTCCAATCGATTGGCCCTACCTGAATGGGTTTTCCCTTTGTCAGTCCAATCAATTGGTTTGAGTACCAATCAATTGGGCTCTCTTTATGTTCCGTCCTGAAAGCTCTAATCGATTGGACTTCTCCAATGTTCTATTTAACTTAGCCAATTTTGGCATGAACCTAGGTCTAGTACTTCTGTGAAAAAGTTTAGCCAGTAGATTTTTAGTTAATTTACCTAATCCTAAGGCCACTTGGTCACTTACCGTCCTATGCGAGTGTACGTACACGATCTTTAACTGACGAATAATGGTTCTTCAGATGATTCAGCCGTCAACCGACTGTTTCTTCACAGTGTCTCAGATAACTCATTCGTCGATCTTCTAAGTTTCAGTCTTCACGTAGTCAATTAGATGTGCGTACCACTACCTCTCAATATTGCTACACTAGTACTCGTAGGAAACGGTTACATTTATGTTTTTATGTCAAACGGAATTAAGCCCAATTAAATATGAAAATATTTCTTACAAACTTTTCTACTCACAACCATAACAGGGCCATGTGGGAAAACTAATTTGAATAGTAACTGGGAATAGGGCCGTCAATGGATCGGGTTTGGATCGGATTGAGGTAGGTCCAGACCCCACCCAATAGCTATCGGATCACAAATTTATATACAGACCCAATCCAATAAGCAATTGAAATTTCAAATCGGACCAAGGAGACCTAACATCGAGTTGATATATCTAATTAATAAAGCTGTAAAATTTGTTTCTAAAAAAATAAAGATAAAAATTCTTAATTCAAATAATAAATGCTAGAAGAATTTATCAACGTACAATCATTAATAATATATAAGAATGATATTATATAGAAATAATATTATATATTTCGTAAAGAATATAGGATTGGGTCATTATCAGATCGGATCAAGGTAGATCCAGAACCAATTCGATAGCTTATCAGATCATGATAAAATTCGTTAACTTCTGATCTGAAGATAAAAATTTTGTGGGTCAACATAAAATTAAGGATGATGATCATTAAAAGAAAGTTCATATCTCAGGCGGCTAGGAAAGTCTAGTTAATCCAATTCATAAACTATGTGCCATCTAAGAGGTTCCGCCGTATTCAACGGTCTTGATCGTTGAGTTGATGAATCATATCTAAAAATTGTGGGCTCCATAATATACATATTCATGTGCTGTTGGCATTAGATGATGATTTGTATCCTTTATACTACTACATGCCTATCAGTGCGTCAGCTTTGGACCGGATATAGATCAAAGTCGATCTTCAACCAATCCAATTGTAGGCATACAGCTGGCTCTAGACGTAATAAGGTCTGAATGGCGTATCAGATCAGATAAGGACATACCAACATTGAGCCAACTTGATTGATAACCTGTTACATTTTATTTGATTTTTTAGAGATCATACGGGGTCAACTCATGGTCAATCCGGAACCGATCTGATTGCTTATCAGATCACGATTCCAAGATCCAGACCCGATCTAATGGACCTAATACCTCAATCCAGACCAAATCCATTTAGAGCCCTATGGTGCTATGGGTTTTTTTTTTCTTGAGCTAAATGGGTTGCCCTTCCGATGACAAGGAAGATCCCTATGGTGTATGTTATGGTCATTCGGGTCATAAACGGTAATTTTATTAATTATTTGGGTAATTTCCCTTAATTTTTTTTATTTTTTGAAAATTTTTTCTACTCTTTCCCCAAGTACATTAGTTTCATGAGACACTAAGCAAGTCAACTTTTAGCAACTTATGAACCGGTTCATGCCTTTAGCTAAATCTATAGAGGTTATAGGAGGAATGCTTTGTGGGTGTCTAAACACATTTTGTGGATCAATCAAGGTTTTGGCTCGAACCAGTCGATCATAGTTTCCCAAGAAATACTTCTCACCCCAAGCTCTTGCTACCTCCACAGCCTCATTACCTGACAAGCCATGGTTCTCCCAGTCCATTACACCAAGATCAAGGTCTACTTCATTCACAATTGTAGCTCTAGGACCCTTAGATACAAAGGGTGTCATGTACTCATGGACCCCTCGAATCCAATCCATGTAAACATCGCTGCTCCGATCGTCCTCATCGCCCCAACCCACAAGATATCCTATGGAGTAAAGGTTTCCTTCCCTGTGTGGAAATGGAAGTGCATCACTTCTTATCCTTCCCATCATTCCGCCGTGCGGCGATAAGTCGAGCTGTCCCCTAGGCTCCTTCATTAAGATCCTTAACATACCTTCAATCCCTTCGACAGGGATGGCCTCCCTTACCAAGTCACCTTTCCACTTGTAGTTGAACTTTTGGTCGGACGTCGCAAACCTGTCCTTCAATGATTCGACCGTCGACGCTTCAAAGACCCCGGTAAAATAAGCCATTGATTCAATCCAACTCATCTCGTTGCACTCGCTCTCAACAAGATCGAGTTCAGGATAAGCTCGAGATATGGAAGTAAAAGCTGAGGCTTTGGGTCCAAGATAGAGGCCTTGGAAGATTGCTAGAATATTGTTAGTTTCAGAATCTGCAATTACCGACACCGATAAGGAGAATTCATCCTCTAGATTAGGGGCCACCAACTGCCATTTGTGTAACAATTCTGCAGCTTCGGTTATTGATCTGCGTCTCCATATTCGAAGTGTAGTGACAGTTTCAGGCACATCAACCAATCTGATCTTCCAACTATAAACTGCTCCCCAACTACCTCCACCGCCGCCTCGGATAGCCCAAAACACATCTTCTCCCATTGTCTTGGAGTCCAACAACTGCCCATTAGCGTCGACAAGTACAGCGTCCACTACATTGTCAGAGGCAAGGCCATACTTCCTTGACATCAAGCCATAACCACCACCACCAATGTGGCCACCACTTCCAACGGACGGACAAAGCCCAGCCGAGAAACCATGGCGGCTACTCGATCTTCCAATTGCATGGTATATCTCACCTAACGTCGCTCCTCCTTCAACCCAAGCTATCCTTGACTCCAAGTCGACTGAAACCCGATTAAGGTTCATCAAGTCGATCATGACAAACGGACGATTCCCAGCAGAATACGATAAAGCCTCGAAGCTGTGACCCCCACTCCTAATTGTAAACACCCATGACCCCTTCTTACAACATAAAATTGTAGTCACTAGTTGCTCCTTGGTTTCAGGCAAGATAATAATGCTGGGCTTACTGAACGAAGACTTCGTAAATCTAAGGTTGTAAGCAGCGAGGTCGAAAATCCGATGAAATGCCGGAGCATATGGGGTGCTGTAGTTTACTCCTCCAAAGAAGAGACAAGAAAAAATGTTGTCTTCTTCATTACTAATGCTACTACTTGTGATATCAAAAGTAGTTTTTAGGATGAAGAGGATGAGCAGTTGAAATTTGAGTTTTCTCTTGTTTTCCATGTTTAGAGCACAACACCCCTTGTGATTGATGGACCATATATATAGTTGTATGCTCTAGTGAGTAAATTTTTTTTAGGGGAGGGGGTTATCATGGGACCAACAAGTTCAAATTTGTTGTTGGCCGTCGATCCCGAGAATCCAACGGTAGTTGGCATTCACTTTTTTGCTTTTGCAAAATCACTCTCAGGATACACGGTCGACAACAAACGTGAACTTGTTGGTTCACTTTTGTTGGTCCCCTGATCCCAAGCCATTTTTTTATATGGACCTATTTTCTATGTTCAGCTATCTCAAGTGTTGTCGGGTCTGTACAGGACAGAGTGGAATATTCTGAAAGGGTAAGGATAATATTCTAAAAGGTTAGAATATTTCGAGAAAAAATTCGCTCGTCCCCTTCAAACTCTGAAGCAAGGTTTAAAGGCGGCCGTTTTTTTAACGGTTAAACGGACTGGGGGCGTTACCGTTTAAACGGCCGTTAAAACGGATTGAAACGGCTAGGGGCAAAAACGGATTTTAACGGTTTTAACGATTTTAACAGATTTTAAAGGAAAAAATCAGAAAAAATGGCGCAGAAATTCAAATTTTGAAATTCGAAAATTAAAAAATAATAAACAGAAATTAAACGGATTTTATCAGAATTAAACGGCCATTTTTTTCACAAAATTTTTCAGAATTAAACTGCTGTTTAAACGATTTTAACGGCCGTTGAAACAAAAAACGGCCATTTTTTTCAACGGACGTTTTTAAAGCCATGCTCTGAAGGTCCCCTCCCAAAATGTTTGACACGTACCCTTTGTTAACCATCCTTAACCAACTGGGTCAATTAACGTGGGTTGTGTCTAACAATTTGGCAGGGTGACCTTCAAAGTTTGAAGGATCCCGAGACAGCGAATTTTTTCTCGGAACATTCTAACCTTTCTGAATATTATCCTTACCCTTTAGAATATTATCCTGTCAAATCACGCGGGTCCCCCTATGCAACGGGCAGAAGACGACAACCGATATGGCTCCACAAGGCATAGGAAAAGGGCCCACATAAAAAATTTACTAATGCTCTAATTAGTATGTAAATTTTGTGCAGAACACTCCTTGTGATTGATGGACCATATATGTAGTTGTATGGTCTAGTGAGTGAATTTTTTTAGGGTCGGGGTCGTAGGACCAACAAGTTCACATTTGTTGTCGGGCATCGATCCCCAGAATCCAACAGTGGTTAATGATGCTGAGCTGGCATTTACTTTTGCAAAAGCAAAACTACCTTTGCTTTTACAAAACACCATTGGATTCTCAGGATCCACGGCCGACAACAAACATGAACTTGTTGGTTCACTTTTGTTGGTCCCCTTATCACGACCCATTTTTTTTTTATATGGACCCCTTTTCTATGTGGAGCTATCTCAAATGTTGTGGATCTGTAGACTGACTCTATACATGGCAGAGTGGAATATTCTAACCTTTTAGAATATTCTCTTGTCAAATCACGTGGGTCCCACTTTGCCATCGACAGAAGGCAGCAACTGATACGGCTCCACAGCTTCACATAGGAAAAGGGTCCACATAAAAAAATTTCTAATGTCCTAGTAGATAGCGTACAGCTACATTTAATTGGTGATTGCAAAAAGTAACCTTAGCATTGACGAATCAAAGGGAGCCTGTAATCCATCTCTTATTTGAAACTAGTAGGTGACATGTGCCTACGGCACTCTCTCCGACAAAGCGTTTGGCGTTTGCCAAAATCGGGTGTGAGTTGCTTAGATTCACCATCCATTTTGGGTGATAAGATATCGGCCATCCTTTGTGAAGACGATAAGAGGGGGGATAAGTGACTTCTTTATTTTGTTATATAGATGTATAGTGGGTGGCCCGTGTCCTCGGCACTCCCCTACAAAGCATTTTCCAAAATCGGTTGTGAGTGGTTGAGATCCATAGTCCATTTGGGGGATAAGATCTCGGCCATCCTTTGTGAAGCCGATAAGAGGGGTATAAGTGGGGCGACTGTTTCTCTGTTAAATGAATCCAACTGTCTAAATTTTATTTTATGTAAGGGTTGATATGGGCCCGTGGACATATGAAGCCGGATAAGAGGGGGAGACAACTTCCCTGTTTTGTTATATACTAGTAAATGGCCCGTGCCCACGGCACTCTCCGACAAAAGCATTTGCAAAAATTGGGTGCCTTGGGCACTAAAACGGTATAACGGACTGGGGCGTACCGTTTTTTCCATTATAACGGTTGTAATAATGGATTGTAAAGTACGAGGGAGAAATGGGGAAATAACAAAAATAACGGTGTTGAAATTCAAAATTTGAATAAATTGAGGTCAAATTAGGCTGATCGAGTGGTTGAAATCTAACCGTCTACATTAGATCAATGGATTTGATCTCAACCACTCTTTATCTAACCGTCCAGATTAGATGGATAGATAAGATAAGAGAATACAACTGAGTTGTCTTGTTATATGCGTGGGTGGCCCGTGCCCGTGGCACTTACAGTCAAAGTGTTTGTCAAAATCGAGTGGGAGTTAATCTCAGCCATCGATATGAAGCATAGTGGATCTCAGCCACTCATTATTGAAGCCATATAAGATAAGAGGGGTATAAAATAACCACTGTCACTTGTTATATAGATAGTGGGTGGCCCGTGCCCACGGCACTCTCCAACAAAAGCGTTGTCAACATTGGGTGTGAATGGCTGAGATCCACCATCTATTTGGGGGATAAGATCTCAGCCCTTCTTTGTCTAAATAGATATGAGGGGGTATAAGTGGGGAGACAACTTCCCTGTTTTGTTATATAAATAGATTTTAAAATTTAATTGGTGGTTGCAAAAAATAAGATTCTAAACTGAAAAGACCAAAATCCCCCTGCTAAGGCCCCAATATACCAGTTAAGAGAAAGTGGGGACTAATCACCTTTTCAGCTCTTTGAAAGATAGTGCTCATTGTTAGCGGATGGTGTGTTCCCATACACGTGTTGTGTTGGCCCGACGATTTTGTTGGTATACATAGTTGTTTCGCATTTCACCAATAGGTTTATATGTTGAGTAAAGAGGGCAAAACAACGTTCCCAGTGCCTATAATGTCTAGGAGGTCTTGTGTTCGAACCTTCCTACCAAGTCGATCTTTCAGGGTAGATTGTTGTTTAACACTCATATTGTCTCGCATTCCCCTCAAGGCTGGGATCTATAATGTGTGGCAGTTTTGAGGCAATGATTGGAGCAAAGTTATGATCCTTATGCTGGCCCTCATCTCTCATTAAGCATGACATCGATCTAGGAATCATGACCTTAGATCCTGGTTGGCATTTGTTTGGGAACAAGGTTGACCTTTGACCTCTCGCATGTTTGATAAATCGAGTCATCACGAGCCCTCTTTTGACTCTAATCAATCCATTAATGAACAACTTGGCTTTCAGCCTTCTCTTCCTTACCTTACCCTAGGGGCACTCTGTTGGTCGATCCCAATCTCTCATGAAGATATTCTAGAATCCAAACCTTTGATCTTTGCCGACCACCTAGAAATCCATTGATTCATTTCTCACTTTCGATAGATCAATCTGATGAAAACTTCTTTGACCCCTTTGATTGATTCATCAATGGATCATATCCCTCAAAGCTATTTCTCACTCCATCGTAGGAAAGATCTGTGGTGAAATCAAATTCCATATGTGAAAAGCCCATTAAGGATTAGACTAGGGGCAACTGACCATTTAGGGATCTCAAAAGGAGACCGTCATTCGGCCGCTTGGAGCGATTTTTATGTAGCGGTGATCTATATGGCGAGGAGATCATCCTCACCAAAAATCAGCTATTGTATTATCTTACATGTGGGTACAAAATTGTTGTCAAAATTTTTGTCCCTAGATACTGACCCATATATATGTTTCATATAAATGTGTACAACAAAACACATTTATATGATGAAAAACACATCTATAATTCCTTAATGATAACTCATAAGTCATAAGCATGTATGATGTAGAACAAGTAGCGGATTCTTTCATGGAGCTTTTGGATCGCCAAAAGCTCAAACGGTACTAAAAGGACACAACGGGCATTAATGAATTTGTTAATGAAAAAACGACATAACAAGTATTAACAGAATTGTCAACAATGTCAAAACCACACATGGTCGAAGTTCTTGAAAAGAAACGACAAGATAAGCAATAGTCATGACTTCGTCGTGTTGTACGTTGCTTTTCGGCCAAGTTCCATCGTTTAGGGGGTGAAAATAGCATTTTTGTTATTAGAAAGTTTTTGTTTTAGCAATAACTCTGATTATAGAAGTCAGAATCACTCACCGTCGATTCTGACATGTTTCTAGGCGTTAGTATTATCAGTTTCCATGCTTAACTAGATTTTGTCATTTTTAGTAATTTTTCTCTTTTACTTATTTTCGTTTACATTAAATAGATTGTAAGTCGAGGCATAAAACAGTTTTTTTATCAAGAATATTTCGTGATTTAGCTTATTTAAGAGTTCTTCTCTATTTGGTGGATTTCAAACCTTGAGATATTGACGTTGGTCATATCTCCATATTGTTTCACACGGCATCAATATATCATCATTCATAATTAAAATTCCAAAATCGATAAAATCGAAATCTTAAGAAAAAAAAAGAGGGGCAATCAATTAATCGGCAAAATCGCCAAATAAATCGTCGAGTTTTTTGATTAATCGGAGATTTTGCCGATTAATCAGCAATTGATTCGTGAATTCGAAAATTAGGTGATTTTAAAAAATTACAATTTTTTTGTGACTAGGCTTTCAGGTGATGAGTTAGAAGTCTAGTAATCGTCGCTATACTCATAATAACATTGCATCCAATCCTATTAGTTTGGTAGTCTTTTTGTTCATCTTTTTGAAGAAAAAAAAGGCATTTTCTCATCATTTCTCTTGTTACAATTCATACACATCTCCCTTCATGCACTCAAGGGGGCGTCATGCCTCTTCAAGTTCCATAGGCTACTAGAAATCCTAGAATTTCTTAGTCATCCAAATAAACTTCTTCAATTACAAATCACCCTCAGGGGTCACCTAGATTACAAGCTTTGAGCCTAAATTGTGAGGCACCACTCCTAGCCGCATGAGCCTAAACTACAAGGTATAACTCCTTGCCGCACCAACATAAACATTTGAGGCACCACTTCTAGCCATGAGCCTAAATTGCGAGGCACCACTCCTAGCCGCATGAGCCTAACCTACAAGGTATAACTCCTTACCGCACCACTTCTAGCCATGAACCTAAACTTAGAGGCATAACCCCTTGTCACATAAGCCTAAATAGATCGAGTTGTCTTAAAGACACCATCAATAGATCTAGATTTTTATGACACCTGCAGCGTCACCGAGGTGTGCCAAACTTTAATGACTTTTTGTTCAGTTGCAGGCAACCTCAGGCAAAGAGGGGCAACTATAAACACCCTATTTTTACAAAACCTGTCTGATCCAACTTCATCTTGTCGATCAGACCTTGTTAGAACTTCAGTCATTCGAAATCAATTCTCCATCATCCCGCCGAGCCATTAGGGTACATTTAGAATTAGAAACAGAGCTCTTAGCAAAGATTTGACCTAAAAATGATAGGTATCCATTTGCCTGATTTCAAAGATACCAAATCCATCAGCTTTCTAAGTCAAATATCTTTTCATGAAAATTTAATAGGTTTCATCACCATCAAATTTCAGTATTTCAAGAATGAAAGGTTTTTTGATCAATCTCTGAAAAGTCCTGATTTACAATATTTCACATAAAATAATAGCTTTTTCTTGTCAGATGACCATGAAACTTGTTTTATAGGAAAGTATTTATCAAGAGCTTTTTAATTTCGACCTTCCTTCCCCTGGTTGTTTGTATCTTTTGGCTTCGGCCTTTTAAATATATCTTTTGCTTATCACATAAAATAAATAAAAAACAGAGAACTTTCTAATTTCATGTGACTCTGACATAGTGAAAAGACCCAAAATCCCTTAGGGCGTGTTTAATTGCACAGAAAATTTTCCCAAGAAAACGCATCTGGGAGATGCCTTAAATGGTTGATGGGTTGCAACTGAGAACACATATTTCAATCATGTGAGAAAATAAAGGCCTATTTTCAAGTGGAAATGAAGTCTCATGCACCTATCTGGATGGGAAATGAATTCCGGACTTAGTAGAAAAAATTATCCAGATTTAAATGGCTTGGTAGGGAAAATCATATAGATTTAAAACGGCTATCTAACAAAGGACAGTTGTGTTTTCCCAAAGAAAATGCAATTTTCCCACTTGGAAATCAAACACGCCCTTAGTTGGGATTCGACCTTGAGTTTTAAAATGATTTTTGATTTTGTATGACTTTCGTAAGAAAAGAGCTTTCAAATAAGTATTCATATGTCTATATTTGCTTAGAAATGACAAAATCTTAAATTTTCTCTCTATCGCGGACCTAATTTTCACATAATTTCAGTTAAAATCAACTTTAGGAAGTTTTTGGACTTCTTCAGGCATTTTCAGACTTTCTCCCCTCCACCTTTTTTAAAGAAGTGGACTAGGTCAATGCTAGTAGAACTCATTAATGAGCTCCATCAACTTATGGCCTTACTAAAGCCTTTCAAGCTCCTTTACCCATCCACTTAAGTTTTAGTACTTTTTGTTTGGGGATCAAGGCATAAGATGCTTTTGCAGGATTATTCTACATACTAACAGAAGTAGTCTGAACCAAGGTTTAAAAAACGGCCGTTATAACGAATTCAGACCTACCCCATTACGTTATGGACCGTTAAAATGCCCAGAAAAAACGGCCGTTATTTTTCCGTTAAAAAGAAAATAATGACATACAATAAACAATAAACAACACGCATAGTAAATAATTAAAAAAAACTAATCATGATCTAATCACAACAACACACATAATAAATAATTAAACGCTCAAAATCAAAAAAGATTAATGGTGATTCACTTACCTTTAGTTACTAAGAGAAATCCATTGATCACTAAGGATTTTCCCAAACCCTACTTCAAAAAAAAAAAAAAACAGGAGTTTCTACTGTTTTTTTACAAAGTTGAAAAGTGATTTTCATCACTTTCAGAGAGGCTAATACAAAAGTCCTAAATTAAATCAAATATGGGCCAAAATAGGCCTAAAGCCCATAGGTATCAACTAAGTTACAAACTGAGTTAATTTTTCGACCCAAACGATCTCTAAATTGACCCTAAAAGCCCACTCAACAATTATAACTCAAACAACAACCAAGTGTTATTATTTGATATAATAATTAATAAATTAATAACTAATAAAATTCAGGCATTACACTTACCTTTGGTTACTAATTCGCCGATCACGGAGAGAAATCCATTGATCACTAAGGATTTTCCCAAACCCTAGCTTGAAAAAAAAAAAAACCGAGAGTTTCTACTTTTTTTATAAAGTTGAAAAGTGATTTTCATCACTTTCAGAGAGGCTTAGATCAAAGTCCTAAATTAAATCAAATATTGGTCAAAATGGGCCTAAAGCCCATAGGTATCAACTCGGTTAGAAACTGAGTTATTTTCCAACCCAAACGATCTCTAAATTGGCCCTAAAAGCCCACTCAACAATAATAACTCAAACAACAACCAAGTATTATTATCTAATATAATAATTAATTAATTAATTAATTAATAGCTAATAAAATCCAGGCATTACACTAACCCTAATAAGTTAGGGAAGGTCATAGTCCCCAAACCACTGTCTTCGAGCGGTTCATTTAGGGTACTTCCATCATGTAAAAACTGCTTAGTTTTCTAATTCATCAATTTATTTCCCGAAAATGAAGTATTTGTGGCGGATGGGAGTGGGAATTCTATTGAAACCGTCTGCAAATCTTTCTTCTTTGCCATTTTGTCCCAAATGTTGGGGGACAGGAAAAACGTTTTATCCAAATTTCCACACACACACACACACCCAATACGGCATACGCTTGAAAAAAAACCAATTTTTCCATAAAAAATTTGTCCAGAAAACGTTTCTACTCTCAACCATACAGGGCCATATGGGTAAACAAATTTGAATAGTAAGTGGGATCATGGCCGTCAATTCGGGTTCGAATTGGATTGAGCGTAGGTCCAGACACCACCCAATAGCTTATCAGATCACAAATTCAGATCCAGGCCCGATCCCATAAACTATCGGAATTTCGAATCAGATCAAGGCAACCTAACATCGAGTTGATCATGATCCTAGGTCCAGACCTGCGTTAACAGATCGGATCGGGCTATCGGGGCAATTGAGAAACTATTAAGAACGGATAATGTGTTTAAGGGCCTGCTTGAAATCTCATGTTTTCAGGACCTACCCCAACCTTATTCCAGAAGAACCAGTTCAATGTTGCAACCTCTTTTAGATCTTAACCTTCTGAACTGAAGATAAAAAAAAATTGGTGGGTCAACATAAAATTGAGGATGATGATCATTAAGAAACAGTTCATGTATCGGCGGCTAGGAAAGTCTAATTGATCCAATTTATAAAATATATGCCATCTAAGAGGTTCCCACGAATTCAAAGGTCCTGATCGTTGAGTTGATGATTCATATCTACAATATGCGGACCGGTTTGGACCAGATCAAGATCGAAGTCGATCTACAACCGATCCAAATGTAGGCATACAGCTGGCTCCAGACCCTAGCCAATATTGAGCCAATTTGATTGATAACCTGCTACATTTGATTTGATTTAGAGATAACAAAAGTTTCTTATCAATTGTCAAGTCACATAGCAAATGGAAAAAGGTTTTATCAACATACATTTCATTGATATAATATATTTCGTTAACTGGTTACAGATTAGGTCATATGGGATCAGTTCATGATCAATCTGGAACCAATCCGATTGCTTATCGCATGATTCCAAGATCCAAACCTGATCTAATGGACCTAATACCTCAATCTAGACCAAATCCATTAAAAGCCCTATAGGGTATTCTATGGGATTCTTTTTTTTTTTTTTTTTGCTACTCTTTCCCCAAGTACAGTGAGACACTAATCAAGTAAACTTTTAGCAACTTATGAACTGGTTCATGCCTTTAGCTAAATCTATATAGGTTATAGGAGGAATGCTTTGTGGATGTCTAAACACATTTTGTGGATCAATCGAAGTCTTGGCTCGAACCAGTCGATCATAGTTTCCCAAGAAATACTTCTCACCCCAAGCCCTTGCTACCTCCACAACCTCATTACCTGACAAGCTATGGTTTTCCCAGTCCATTACACCAAGATCAAGGTCTACTTCATTCACCATTGAAGCTCTAGGACCCTTAGATACAAAGGGTGTCATGTACACATGGACCCCTCGAATCCAATCCATGTAAACATCGCTGTTCCGATTGTCCTCATCGCCCCAACCCACAAGATATCCTATGCAGTAAAGGTTACCTTCCCTGTGTGGAAATGGAAGTGCATTATTTCTTATCCTTGCCATCATTCCGCCGAGCGGCGATAATTCGAGCTGTCCCCTAGGCTCCTTCACCAACATCCTTAGCAAACCTTCAATGCTTCGACAGAGACCGTATCCCTTACCAAGTCACCTTTCCACTTGTAGTTGATCTTCTGGTCGGACGTCGCAAACCTGTCCTTCAATGCTTCGACCGTCGATGCTTCAAAAACCCCGGCAAAATAAGCCATTGATTCAATCCAACTCATCTCGCTGCACTCGCTCTCAACAAGATCAAGTTCGGGATAAGCTCGAGATATGGAAGCAATAGCCGAGGCTTTGGGTCCAAGATAGAGGCCTTGGAAAATTGCAACAATGTTAGTTTCAGAACCTGCAATTACCGACATCGATAAGGTGAACTCATCCTCTAGATTAGGAGCCACCAACTGCCATTTGTGTAACAATTCTACAGCTTCAGTTATTGATCTCCGTCTCCATATGCGAAGTGTAGTGACAGTTTCAGGCACATCAAGCAATCTAATCTTCCAACTATAAACTGCTCCCCAACTGCCTCCTCCGCCGCCTCGGATAGCCCAAAATACATCTTCTCCCATCGTCTCGGAGTCCAACAACTGCCCATTAGGGTCGACAAGTACAGCGTCCACCACATTGTCAGAGGCAAGGCCATACTTCCTTGACATCAAGCCATAACCACCACCACCAATGTGGCCACCACTTCCAACGGACGGAAAAAGCCCAGCCGAGAAACCATGTCTGCTACTCGATCTTCCAATTGCATGGCATATCTCACCTAGCGTCGCCCCTCCTTCAACCCAAGCTATCCTTGACTCCAAGTCGACTGAAACCCGATTAAGGTTCATCAAGTCGATCATAACAAACGGACGATTCCCAGCAGAATATGATAAAGCCTCGAAACTGTGACCCCCACTCCTAATTGTAAACACCCATGACCCCTTCTTACAACATAAAATTGTAGTCACTAGTTGCTCCTTGGTTTCAGGCAAGATAATCATGACGGGCTTACTGAACGAGGGCTTCGTAAATCTAAGGTTGTAAGCCGCAAGGTTGAAAATCCGGTGAAACGCCAGAGCATAAGGGGTGGTGTAGTTTACTCCTCCATAGGAGAGACAAGAAAAAATGATGTCTTCCTCACTACTAGTACTACTACTTGTTATATCAGTAGTAGCTTTTAGGATGAAGAGGATGAGCAGTTGAAATTTGAGATTTCTCTTGTTTCCCATGGTTAGAGCAGAACACTCCTTGTGATTGATGGACCATATATGTAGTTGTATGCTCTAGTGAGTAAATTTTTTTAGGGTCGGGATCAGGGAACCTACAAAAGTGAACCAACAAGTTCACATTTGTTGTCAGCCGTGGATCCTGAGAATCCAATGGTGGTTAACAGTGCTGAGCTGGCATTCACTTCTACAAAAGCAAAACCACTTTCTCTTTCTCTCTCTTCTTCACCCTCTTTCTCTCTTATCTAGATTCTCTCTCTAGATCTTTTTTTTCTCTCTACTTTCTCTCTCCTAATCAGAAAAACCCTAAGGCTTCTAGGGTTTGATGGTAACTTTCTCTCTCTACTTTCTCTATTTCTCTCTCTAGGTCTTTTTCCCTCACTCTAAATCTCTCTACAACTCTCTCACCTTCTCTCCTCACAAACCTTGGGGCACATAGGGTTTGTGTTGGACGATCTCTACCCCTTCTCTCTAACCTCCTCTTTACATGCTTTCTAGAATAAATTTACCTGCTTATTTGATTTCTGCAATTTAAATTCCATGTAAGGACTTTTGAAGTTTAATGCAAGTTAATTTTGATAATTTAGTGTTCTTGATCTCATGAAAGTTGTTTTAAACCGACTCGCCCTTCTCATCTCTTCACTGTTCACCTATGTACATTATTTCTATTATTTTTTAGTTCCTCGTTTGCACTAACTCTCCCGAGTGCAGATCGACATCCGACACATACCACTGTACAAGTCTCAACTTTTGCAGGAAATCGGATAATTACAAATTTTGTTGATCGTAGGATTCCCGTAACAATGACCGGGAAAACCCTACTTTCACCAACCACCTAGAAATCCAGTGATTCGTTTCTCACTTTCGATAGATCAATCTGATGAAAATTCTTTGACCCCTTTGATCAATTCATTAATATCCATATCCCTCAAAACTATTTCTCACTCAATCTTAGGAAAGATCTGTGGTGAAATCATATTCCATATGTGATTACAATGCACCAAATCCAAGGAGAGCTTTATTTCATCACTCATAATCAATGTTTCCAAAAGTCAATCTCAAACAGTTTTTGAAGTCTTGTCTTTCAATATAAGGGGTCATGTTAATCTTTTCTTTATGGTGATACAAGTCGATGTCAAGGTCTTCAATCCTAGAGGCCTTTCCTCTAGGTAGTTATAGGATTGTTCTTTTTCAAAAACAAAAAATTATAAATAAAATATTACAAAAAATTTTAAAAAAAAATCAAAAAAAATGTTTGTCGGTCAAGTCAAGGATATCATGCATTGTCTAAATGAGTATAGCATAAGATAAACTAGTCCGATAACTTTTGAACTTGCAAAAGGAACACTCTTTTTAGTAGAATAGATGTGAATCTACGTGTAAGGAGGACCAAGATTGGTCTAGATTATTGTCCTTGTCCTCAATAGGGAAGAAAGGTGAATTCTCTAACCTCTAGCCTCACCATGTATTGCCTAACCAGGGGCATCATCATCATTCATTGCCCGACCAGAGGCATCTTCATCCATTGCTCAATTAAGGGCATCATCTCGTTCATCTATCCAACCAAAACCATTGCCATCATTACCAAGTCAAGAGGTACCAATCACAGATCAAGTCGATGAAGGAGCTCTTAAGCCAACATGAGTGTGAGTGCATATTTTTCACTATGAACTTGAATCGTACACGTGTGTGGTGATAAAAATTAAATGCAAAAAGAGTCGCATTAAGAGTAATAGTCAGCTCAGTGGAACTCCATTCCCAGCAGGCTTCTCTAAACAAAAATCATTCATTGCCCGACCAGAGGCATCTTCATCCATTGCTCAACTAAGGGCATCATCTCGTTCATCTATCCAACCAAAACCATTGCCATCATTACCAAGTCAAGAGGTACCAATCACAGATCAAGTCGATGAAGGAGCTCTTAAGCCAACATAAGTGTGAGTGCATATTTTTCACTATGAACTTGAATCGTACACGTGTGTGGTGATAAAAATTAAATGCAAAAAGAGTCGCATTAAGAGTAATAGTCAGCTCAGTGGAACTCCATTCCCAGCAGGCTTCTCTAAACAAAAAGTTCGCTGGACCGAAGAGCTGACAAATTGCCTTGCTAACAGCAGGCTTGCTAAACCAAAGAGCTGAAGACCTAAAGAACTGAAGAGTTGCCAGACTGTCTTGCTAACAGCAGGCTTGCTGGACCAAAGAGCTGAAGAGGTGCCAAACTTCCTTGCTAAGCCGCTAGACTCACCTAGCCAAACCAGCAGAATACCCGGTCAAACTAACAGATATCCCAGCTGATCTGCCAAGTTGTTATGTTGAATCGTCAAGTAGATTAGCTAAGCTGCTGAACTATCAACCTATTGGACGAGGATGGTCTAAACGTTTAATGACAAGTGGCAAGATTGACCAAATACTTAGAATGAGAAGTTAAGACTCGATCAAATAGAATAGCCCCCAAGAGCGCTGAGAGGGATACCTCTCCGAATAAGGAAGTAGACTCTCACTAAAAGACTAAATCTCTTCTTGACAAAAGATCGCAATAAACAAGCAAATCTTATCAAAAGTTAGATCATCCGCACTAGCCAAGGATCCAAACTCTAAGAAGATCTATACTCCCACACATATAAAAAGAGGAGCCATTGACTGTACAAGGTATGCAATCTTCCATGAAACCTCCTCTCGTACTGGTACTACTGATTTGAGCATCTGAGTGGTTTCTTCGCAGGTGGAGGAGCGTTATTCCAGAGGAGTGCGAGTTGAAGTGTGCGGTGGAGATTTGTCATGTAAGATTTTCGCCCACAATGACAAATAGTTCAATATCTCTTGTCTGAAAACCCCATAAGGATTAGACCTAATATTGTGAATACTAGGGGCAACTAACCATTTAGGGATCTCAAAAGGAAGTCATCGTTCGGCCGCTTGTAAATCCAAAAGACCTAGCCAACATCCAGACTCCAATTGTGAGACTATTTGAGCCTTAGCCTTTTCCTTCCAACACTACGAAAACATTTCAAAATACTCATACATCTTCATTTTCATCTATCCCGTGGGATAGTAGAGAAAAATGAAAACCTCCCACAAACACAAGTGACAACCACGTGCCTAGAGAGATCCACAAAAAGATGTCATCTTTTGGCCGCTTGCATACCTTGATCTTACACAATCGTGTGATACCTCTTGCAAGCCACTTTGAGCCTGGACCTTTTCTTCAAAAAAAATAGAAAACCAAACTATACATACTCTTTGATTCATTTCTTCCTTTTTATCCATCACCTAAGTCATGTTTTCTCTTAAAAAAAAGTCCTAGATCCTTTGTGGTCATGGGCCCTGCAAAAAGCAATCAAAAGCTAAAATCCTACAGTTTTCAATCAAGAGGAATAAAAGGAAATAATTATGGAAGTGATGAGTACAACATGATCAACCTAAGAGATCCTAGGGCGTGTTTGAACGCCAAGTGGGAAAATTGCATTTTCCTAGGAAAACACAACTGTCCCTTGTTAAATAGCCATTTTAAATCTGTATAATTTTCCCCACCAAGCCATTTAAATCTAGATAATTTTCCCTACTAAGCCCAGAATTCATTTCCCAACCATATAGGTGAGAATTCATTTCCACTTGAAAATACGCCTTTATTTTCTCACATGATTGAAATATGTGTTCTCAGTTGCAATCAATCAGCCATTTAAGGGATTTCCCAGATGTAATTTCTCGGGAAACTTTTCTGTGGAATCAAACACGCCCTTAAAGAAGGTACCATTGATGAAGACCAGACCTAGTAGAAACTAAAAAAGATACTAGGGGCAAGAAGAAAAATCCTATGCCTTTTTAAGAAGAATGAGCTTTACTCCCCCTACAAACATGACTTCAGTCCAGACTTCTCAAGGAATACCCTCTAATGACCCAGTGTGAAACATCTCTTTTAAAATGTCAACTTTCAAGTGACTAGTTAGAAGTCTAGCAATCGTTTGCAATATTCAGAAGAACAATGCATGCAATCCTATTTTGAAAAAGGTGTGACTTCACAAGCATTGCTCTAGGATACGAGCCTAAACTACGAATACCTTAACTCCTAGCCGCATGAGCTTAAACTAAGAGGCATTGCACTAGCTCCTTGCCGCATAAGCCTAAATTGTGAGACACCACTCCTAGTCGCTTGAGCCTAAACTACAAGGTATAACTCCTTGTCGCACCAACCTAAACTGTGAGGCACCATTCCTAGCCGCATGAGCCTAAACTACGAGTCATATCTCCTTGTTGAACAAGCCTAAACTGCGCACCTTTAGCTTTGAAAAACTATTGGAAAAAATCGTTTCCAAGAGAAGTTTTCATCATTTATCTCTAGATCGAGTCCAAAAAAAATGTTTAAGCACTTGCAGTGATAGGAATGTGTTTCCGATACATCTCAAATTTTCACTCAGAAGGACCTGTGTTCAGTACATTTCCAACTGAGGAATATGTGGCTACAAAATAAATGGACAATTGCATGCATTCTTAGGCAAACACCAATCCTTAATAGGAGTCCTAATGCATTCCAAATACAGAAAAGATCAATCCCCATGGAGTCTCATGCATTCATCACCAATATAAATTATATACAATTCCTAGGGATTCACATGCTTTTATTACATATCTACATTGCAGCTGCATCATTCCTATATATCACTCATATCTCCAGTGAGTCCAAGAAAAAAGTTCATCAATCATCATGTTGCATCACACATCTCATCATAGTTTTCAAAAAAAAAATGCATGATTTCATCGATTCTTTTCAAAACACCATGCTTGTCATAGTAGGACATGTCCTTTTCAAAAAAATATATATATATTTTTTTCGATAAGTTAAACTTTATTAAGGGCCGGAAAGGACAGGCCGAAAGCAAAGAAAACAAACAACCTAAGGCCTATAGGTCGAGATGACCTACTCTAGGAATAGGCGGAGCAAAACAAAAACAGACTAACAACCATAAATCCCGATCAACTCCCCTCCTGAGTACAAATAAAATCCCAACGGAAGACAAAATCTTCAAAAAACAAACCCTTGCACTCCGAGAAGGCCTTAGACCACATAAACATTAAGCCCTTAATGTTGAGAATGATAGAATGCACATCCGCTTGCTTCCCTTCAAAGGCTCTCTGGTTCCTCTCCCTCCAAATACTCCAAATGATCGCTATGGGGGTCATTCTCCATAATATATTCCCTCTGGTTGAGAAAACTTTAGTGATCCAGCTAAAGAGAAGGGATTTGAGGGATGCCGGCATGACCCAACTCACCCCGAATTCTCTCAAAAAAGATCTCCAAATAACCGTAGCCAGCTCACAATGTAACAAGAGGTGATCTATTGATTCCCCATCAGACCTAGACATCCAACAATGGTTGACCATGATGATCCCTCTAGCCATAAGATGATCCACCGTAAGAATCTTATCAAGAGACGCTTCCCATGTAAAGAAAGCAACTTTAGTGGGGACCTTGGATTTCCACACCATGGCAGCTGGAAAGGGCGCATCCTCATTTCTTTGCATAGCTTCGTAAAAAGAACTCACCGTGAAAGAACCCCCTTTGTTCCAAATCCAAACTCTCCTATCCTGCACCATTGGTCTAAGGTGTGTATCCTGTAGTCTCAATAATAGACTGGATAAAGGATCAATCTCCCAGTCATTAAGGTTCCTTCTAAAGCCCAGATTCCACCCTACCGACTCCCCTTCATCCTGAAAGAAGTCCTTGATAGATCCCGTTTTCCTCTCTGAAATAGAATATAACTCCGGGTAGTCTTCCTTTAAGGGATTGTCTCCATTCCAGGTATCCTCCCAGAACCTGATTCTATTGCCCGCTCCAACCTTGAATCGAACACCCTTATCAAAGGCCTTGGCCACATTGAGAATCCCCCTCCACACGCTACACCCATACGGATTTCTAGCCTCCCGACTATTCCAGCCATAGGGAGAAACCCCGTACTTGCCAGCCATAACTCTTCTCCAAAAGCTAGTGTCCTAAGTCCCAAATCTCCATAACCACTTACCCAAAAGGGACAGGTCCATGTATTTGAGGTGCTTTATTCCCATACCTCCTATGTCCTTAGCCTTACACACCTTGTCCTATCTCACCAGGTGAAATTTATGATCAACTGAGCATCCCTTCCACAAGAAATCTCTCATGATCTTATCCACAATGAGTAACACAAGAAAGAGAGACATAAAGTAGATGGTTAGGCTTGAGAGAGAGCTTTTCATCAGCACCAATCTTCCCCCTTTTGATAGATATTTGGATTTCCACTTAGCTAGTCTCCTCCCAAAGCTTTCAATGACAGGCCTCCAAAGGTCCTTGGACCTGTATGCTGCCCCAAGTGGCAACCCCAAATAAGTAGAAGGGAATTTGTCAATGCGGCAATTCAGGATGTTTGCCATACCCTCCATATCCCTTACCTCTCCAATGGGGAACAATTTGCTCTTGGACAAGTTCACCCGAAGACCTGAGACAACTTCAAAACATCCTAGGACTCCTTTGAGAAATCTCAGTTGAGGCAACACCGGGTCAAGAAAGATGAGGATGTCATCGACAAACTGGAGGTGGGAAATATTAGGAAGCCCAGGAGCTGTGCTGAACCCAACTAGCTCTCCCAAAGCCACAGCTTTAGATATTAGTCTACTTAGGGCTTCCGTCACCACAATGAATAAAAACGAGAGGGGATCGCCTTGTCGTAAACCTCTTGAGCTTTTAAAGAAACCCGCAGGGGAGCCATTGACAATGATAGAAAAGGAGGCCGAAGAGATGTATCTCCATATCCACTTTCTCCATGTACCCCCAAATCCCATTCTGCCCAATAAGTAATCCAAGAAAGCCCAGTTAACGTGGTCGTAGGCCTTCTCCATGTCGATCTTGCAGACGAGTCCGGCGTTACCAGACTTGATTCTCGAGTCGATACATTCGTTGGCGATGAGAACTCCGTCAAGAATCTGTCTTCCTCTCACAAAAGCTCCTTGGTTATACGATAAGACCGAAGATAGAACCTCTCTCAATCTTAATGCCAGCACCTTTACTATAATTTTGTAGGCACTGCCCACCAAACTAATGGGCCTGTAGTCCGAAATGTCCTCCGCCCCCGTGGTCTTCGGAAGCAGGGCTATGAAAGTGCTATTAGATGGGAAATCTAGGAAACCTTCTTCTTGGAATTCCACCACCACCTTCATAAAATCGGCTGAAATGATGTCCCAGCAGTGCTTGTAAAAAGCTATGGAGAAGCCGTCTGGGCCTGGAGCCTTGTCGTTAGCCAAGGTAGATAGGGGATTCACCACTTCCTCCTCCACAATAGGTCTCTCCAGCCTCTCCCTATCTCCTGCACTAATCTGATCAAACTGTATACCTTCTAGGGATGGCCTATAGGACATCGGCTCTGTGTACATTTCTGAGTAAAACTCAACCGCCCCCTGCCTAATACTTTCTTCATCTTCCTTCATGACACCCATAATTTTGATGCGAGGGATGTAATTCCTCCTTTTATTAGCATTCGCAACCTTATGGAAAAACTTCGTATTCTGGTCTCCCTCCTTTAGCCACCTGACTCTGGATTTCTGTCTCCAACTTATCTCATCCATCTTCACCAAGTTCTAATACTCACCCTTCAAGTTGGCTCTCTCCAGCTATTCTTCCAAAGACAGGTTGCCATCTTCCTCCTTGTCCAGCATAGCAATCTTTTCTAAAACCCAGCCCTTTTTGTGATCAATACGGCCAAATGTCTCCAGGTTCCAAGATTTGATCCTTTCTTTAAGCGCCTTGAGCTTGCATCTAAAGACCACCCCCGCCTTTCCTTCAAAAGAAAACGAACTCCACCACTTCTCCACTTTAGCTTTAAAATGTGGATCATGCAGCCACATATTTTCAAAATGGAAAGGGGATGGTCTCGATCTAAATCCCCCGCAACCTAACAACAGAGGAGTATGATTTGAAGCCAGTTTTGGGATCACCACTAGAGAAGCCTCATGAAAGTGATCTTCCCAACTGAGGGATACAAGGAACCTATCCAGCTTGCATAAGGTCGGCCTGGCTTGGTTGTTAGACCAAGTATATTTAGCTCCTCCCAAAGGAAGATCCATGAGGGCCTGCCTGTTTATAAACTCCCCAAAGTCTTTCATGCTCCTGGTCATCCTCCCTCCAACATTCTTCTCGTGAGGAAAGCGGACAACATTGAAATCTCCTCCAATGCACCACAGATCGTCCCAAAGACCTGCTATGTCTTCCATCTCTTCCCAAAACTAGTGTCTACCCCTACTGTCCGATGGGCCATAAACCCCTGTCAGAATCCACCACAATTGATCCTCCGCACCTCTGCATCTAATGGAAACTGAGAAAGCTCCTATTAGAACGTCGTCCACCTTTAGAGCCCTCCTGTCCCATATGATAATAATACCCCATGCAGTACCAACAACTGGTAATTCTTGCCACCCAAAGTCCCCATGGCCACCCCCCCCCCCCCCCCATCCACCTTTTCTAATTTGATCTCTTGAAGCATTATCACCTTGGCTCCCCATCTATTAATCAGACTTTTGACAACCATTCTTCTATCTCTATTTCCCAAACCCCTTACATTCCACGATAAAATGTTGAGCTTCATTTATCACTTCTCTGCTTCCGCCCACTTCTTCGGCTCCTATACACCAAGGGATCTCCTGAATTAAAAGGGCACTCCAAACGTAGTAACTCTCTAGGTACTTTAACAGTCCTGACCAATTGCAAAGAGTCCCCTGGGTGCTCCGTATCTTCCTTCCCTGACCCCTTTCCAACATGGTCACCTAGCCCAGCCCCCTCCTTTTCCCCAGTCACAAATGGTGTAACTACAAAATATGGGTTCCACTGGCTTGGTAACCTTCTCCTTCGACCCACTCCTTTCCTTTCCTTCCTGATTGGTACCAGGTTGCAACAATAAGCACTTTTCAAAACCATCCATTGCATTTCTACATGTTTCGAATAAGAGAATAAGAGTCGTATTAGTACTGTTGGAATTGTTACTCTACAATAATAGGAAAATACACTCTCTATGGACTTTCGATATAAAAGAAATACAAGTACTACTAGAGTTCTTACTCTACAGTGGCAAAAAGTATTGCTCTGCAGTCCTTGATATAGCATGCACTACTCCACCTGATTTAGTTCCTCATACTATTTCAACAGCAGCCTATGCAACAAAAAGGTCATCTGCAAAGATGATGTTGCTTATGAGAGACAGTCGACGAACATGATTAGTTTAAACTCTTTAGTGTTAAACTGTCCGAGTTTACCAGTGACTACAACACGCATCAATGTGCAATGAAGAATATCGGACCATGAGTAATTTTTCTCTAGTCAGATCCCCAAGAGTCGAGTTTCACATCTCTCGTAGCAAAAGAGTTTTGCATCCTTTGAGAATCTAGTTTGAATTTGTGTCATTAGATCATATTCAATTAGTCTTCATAATTTTGGAACCCCATAAAGTGTCTCCGGATGCAATTAGAAAGCCCAACTGCATGTTAGCCCCGAACCTGAGAGTGTTCATCCCATTGGTTGTGTGCCTCTTAGAATTAGAACTGCATGTTCCCCTCATTGAGAGATTGATTATCCTGCAGGACCTTCTTTGCTTCATCCTATCCTTTCATTATTTTATCTCTAAGATTGATTCAATTTGCTTGGTTATGCTAGTTCAAGTTGTCTTAAAGACACCATCCATAGATTTATATTTTTATGACACCTGCAGCATCACCGAGGTGTGCCAAAATTTAATGATTTTTTTTACTTTGTTGTTCAGTTGCAGGCAACCGCAGACAAAGAGAGACAACTATAAACACCCAATTTTTACCCACCTATGGTCTGATCCAACTTCATCTTGTCATTCAGACCTTGTTAGAACTTTTTCAATCATTAGAAACCCATTCTCCATCATCCCAAGCCCTTAGGATACCTTTTAGAACAATCAGAGCTCTTGGCAATGATTTGACCTGGAAATGACAAGTATTCAAAAAATGATTACATCTTTCAATCCATTTGCCTGATTTCAAAGATACAAAATCCATCAATTTCTAATGCAAATATCTTTAAATTTAATTGGTTTGATCACCATCAAATGTCAGGATTTCAAGTATGAAAAGTTTTTCGATGAATCTCTAAAAATTCCTGCTTTACAGTACATAAAATAATAGCTTTTTCTTGTCGAATGAGCATGAAACTAGTTTTATAGAAAAATATCCATCAAGACCATTCCAAATTCATGTGATTCACACATAAAATGATTTTTCAAAGTGAAAAGACCCAAATACCCTTGGGGGGATTCGACCTTGAGTTTTAAATTGATTTTTGGCTTTTGAATGAAAGGAGCTTTCAAATAAATATCCATATGTCTCTATTTTTTTTTTTTGATCAGTAAAATATGTAAATTAATTAAAACGGGGCTGAGAAGGCCCCCAAAACTGTACAACGACAGACAGGACGAGAGCTAGGCACAAAGCAAAAGCGGCACAGGTGCCCGAAACAAAGGGAGAAGCGACAAGCTAGAGAATCAGACGACTCCACCGACACACAAAATCTTCAAATCTAAAGGATTGAAGCTCTGGAATGACTGAACCCCAGAAATAAACAGTAGCTTTTATCTTCAGGATAATCTTCTCCACGTCTACCCTCGTCTTTGAAAATACGGAGATTTCTCTCTTTCCACACCTCCCAGCAGATGGCGAAGGGGATGAGCCTCCATAAAATATCCATATGTCTATATTT
The DNA here is from genome assembly GCA_035048495.1 of Euptelea pleiosperma. Lineage (NCBI taxonomy): Eukaryota > Viridiplantae > Streptophyta > Magnoliopsida > Ranunculales > Eupteleaceae > Euptelea > Euptelea pleiosperma. The sequence continues at coordinate 4,573,645 of CM068544.1, forward strand.
GCTTAGAAATGAAAAAAAATCTTAAATTTTCTCTCGATTGCGGGCCTAATTTTCACAGAATTTCAGTTCAAATCAACTTCCGGAAGTTTTTAGGACTTCTTCAAGTATTTTCAGACTAACCACCATCCTTTTTAAAGAAGTGGACTAGGTCAATGCTAGTAGAGCTCATTAATGAGCTCCATCAACTCAAGGCCTTACTAAAGCCTTCCAGGCTCCTTTACCCATCCACTTACAAAGTGGTCAAGGTCTATAAACTGAAGTCCCAACTCGTACAACAAATTGCCCTTCTCAAGACCTCCATCTGAAATCTTCTCAAAATTTATGGTTTTGATCCCGTTAGCACCAATCACAATATTTCTACATCTAACAATTAGAAAAGGATTTATGTGATTCCATGACAATGCACACATGCAAAGTGCAAGTACATCTCAAGCACCCTAGTACCCATACCTGTGTTTGTGTCTAAATATTTGATGCAGCACTTTGCTAAGTCAGATCACATGTGTGTACAAACAAAATCAAAACTCATATGAGAGGAGAGACTTATGTGTGTGTGTGTGCGTCTGTGTGTAAGTAAATATTTATTCACCTTTAAGTGGTTTAGGGTTCAAACCCTAGTTGCAAAATTTGTGAATAATTTTTGTATTATTCGCGAATTATTCAACTTTTGTAGAAAATAAGTATTACTTGGCCGAACATTTGAAACGTTCCAGAAAATTTGCAAATTTTTTATTTATAAGCATAAAACGCGCCTAATTTTTTAATCAAATTATTTTGCTCAACTTTTCGTGCTGTCTGAAAACAGGAAAAAAATTACAAAAAAAAAGCGACGAAATCCCTACCTACCCTCTTCATTCTCCTCTCTCGCTCCCACCCCACCTCTGTTGACAGTCCCCAAATCTTCTTCTTCTTCTTCTCTCCTTTATTTCTTTTCTTTCATTTTCATCTGCAACTCAAATCCTAAAAGATATTTCTATTTTATTTACTCGCAAAGAACAAGGAGTTTTGAAATCTCTTAATTGTTGCTCTGTTATTCTTGATTAATATCTTCACTGCACAGTCTCAATTGCAGCTTATGGGTGAAAAGGCTTCAAAACTTTTTCTCCTTTGTTTAAGGGGTTTCTTTCTATTTTACCCCTTCTTGGTTTAAGGAAAAAAACACATTTCTTTTTCTTCTGTTCTTTTTAAATTCCATATCCCCTCCCTACAGTCTCTTTGGATTCCCTTGAAAGACATTAAAAAAGGGAAACTTCAGTTATGGTTTGCATAGTTTTTTGTTTATCAATATTAAACTTCAAAGATAAATGACAATGGGACTGTTATTCTTTGCTTCCAATACAACACTAATTTGTTAGAATCTTAGATGGACTCTGAGAATTGTTTTTATGTTTTTGGGCATTTATATGCATTCATCCTCAATAACAAATTTATAATTTATGTTTTTTTGTTTCAATTTGTGTTTGTTTTTGTTTAATTTTGTGACAAAAGGTCAAGTTAGCTTAGGAGGGCAATGGATACAAAAGAAACTAGAGAATAAACTAAAAAGAATCTCAAGTATCAACATGTGAGTATATGTCCCTTGAGACAAGAAACTATTGTAAGCCCACTTCGGTTTATATTCCTAAAAACTTCCATAATGACATTAGAAAAGCTTAAAAAAAATTATTTTGTTAACTTTTCCCACAATAGATGCTCTATATCATCAATCAATACAAGTGTAGAGAATCATTCTTGGGTATAATGAATACACTTAGGTGAATGGCAATATGTGTTTATACAGATCTCTGCCTTTGCAGTTGCATATACATGTATTCTCACACTTTAAATTTTGTCCTGATTTTTTTAATCAAGAACGTATTAAACACGAATAAATGCCATTGCAAACTATTGACATTCCTCAAATTTTTGGCCGCATTTTTTACGGCATTTTTGAATTCTAAAACCGAATTATACTCAGAGTTTTGCTGTATCCTAACATAACAACTACGGTTCACCATCCCACTACAAAATATAAACTAATATATTTATTTATTAACTTGTGTTTTCAAACCATTCTCATGGTTATGACTTAGGCCCACAACTGTGATTAGGAGTAGGAGTTTAGCCATGGTCACAGTATTGAACTTCAAGAGCCTAGCTAGGGCTTCCAGAGCCACATGCTCAACCGGATTTGCATAGATCTCGAGGCTGAGTCAAGACTCAAGACGTCCGAATCTCAAGTAATCTATGTGACTTGTTCATGTTGCGCCGCTTTTGCAGTCCAACCTAGCTCTTGCAAAAGGTGCTTCCCCCTTAATCTGGTACAGGGTTTTCCCTGGCCAGGAGAAGTGCATGAAGAACCCTGTGTCCAAGGCATAAGTAACCCATAAGTAAGGCCAAGGCATTTCTTTTCTCCAAAATTTTAATTTTCAAAAGAAAACTGAGTCATTTAAGTAACATGCCTTAAACTGATTGCTTCAACGACTGGAACAAAATTAAACTACTTTTAACACTTCCCCGCCATATATTGATTATCTACATTACAACAGCCATTTCAAAGCTTTTACACCAGCTTAAATTCATTATAGAGGATATTGTAGAACTCAAATCCACATTTAGAATAAAAGCTAGCATTGAACTGATTGGAAGTTTAAGAAAAAATTACACTCACCCTTTACACGAGCCAGCATCCGGCGATTACCAATCTTCAAACTGCTTTCGGCTGGATCTGCTCAAAGTCAAAAACCTCAAACATAAGGCGTCTCACATCTGGTTTCCCATACACAGTATAAGAGAGTCCATGGATGGCTTGTTGAACCGCAGTAGTAGCCGGGTTCCTTAGTCTTCGGTTGTGTTCGTACGAGTCCTGGACCTGCTCACCACATATGATGAAACGGTGGAGGTTCTTGTCCCGCAAATACCTCCCACAGAACTTATTGAGCAGAAGACGGCGATGCTTCTCCTGTAACCATTTTCCGGGAGCATCAAGATGCTTCATCAGCAACCTTTCAGCCATAACAAGATCCTGCAGACAAAGAAAAAGGACAAACATCAGATTGTGATCTCAAGAAACAAAATGGCAGCATCCATAGTTGATCTAGTCCTATGGTGGAATGGTAGTCTTTCCCCCACAGTATTGAGGTAGAAGGTGTTCTTTTTTTCCCTTTTTCTTTGCCAATAGAGGCCAACAGGATTCAACCTGCCACCTCACAGCAGGGGCATAAAGCAGTCTAATTAAAGATATGACATCAACACAAATGTAAAGTTCTTAGGTAGGTAAATATCTCAACATGGAGCTCACTAGGGAATCCAAACTGACCAATTGATGAATCCCATGTAAGTTTCTCCAAACTAAAGAATAATTTTTTTCCTAAACCATCCATTGCCCATAATGTGTGTGACCAACAAAAAGAGCACAACTGATGGAATGGCTGGGATTAAAACAACTGAATTTTGGGCTAGGAGATCCCTAAGGCCAATGATTAAAAACTCCAGATTGCTGAGTAGGTGCACCATGTCTCTGGTAGAGACCACATACGGTATTATGAGTACATGGATTGAGGTAAATATGGTTCCAGATAGAACTGAATGGCGGAAGAAGATTCAGGTAGTCAATCCCAAGTAGTCGGGATAAGACACGAATATGATGATGATCCCATCATTTCCCAAGTGTGATGCACTAGACGCACATAGACTGGCCGTTTATAACAATAATAAGTTGACCAAATCGACTCAGTATTCTGTAGACACCATTAAGTAGACGTGCCCATGAATGATGTTCATCATCTTGATTACCTTATCCCAACTATTTGGTGCTGGCAACATGAATCCTATCTCACTATTCAGTTCTATCTGAAGCTACATCTTCTATTAAGGCATGTCTCTTCAGATATTTTCTTACTACTCCAGTCCACATCATTTTCAGCCTTTCTCTCACCCCTTTAGAGGCGCCGACATGCAACCAAGCACTCCTCACTGGTGCCATCATTGATCTTTATTTTGCCTGCCCAAACCATCTCTTTTCTCATAGATAATAGTGAACTTTTATTAGTTAAAAAACAAGTAGAATACAAAGTAAGCGAAAAGCACTGCCAACATGCAAAAATTCTCTATGCACCGCTACACCACTACTATAGCGAGGGAATCCATCACGTCATTGACTTCTCTAAGAATATGAGAAAATACAATGACCCAAGCCCTAACAAGCTTCCTAACATGGTCAATTACAAAAGATAGTCTCCCAGGGAATCTTCAACATTCTTGGCCTATGTAACAAAGACACGGCACTTTTAGGGTCTTTTGCCATATTGGACACTTCAAAACATGAACACACATGTCAACCAAACATGTATGGCAGTGTCACCCTTTATTTTAATGATTTTCTATTAAATAAATGATTCTAAAAGAGGGTTAGTGTGATCCATCTACAATGTAGTACTTTGGTAAGTTGTTAAAGACATCTATAGTCGTTTGATAGTCTTCCCTCTTAATTATATATCTACTTACATATATTATGTTATTGGATAGCTCCATGGCACATAGGATTTTTTCTTTTACTTCACTTTTGATTTCATTATAACTATAAATACTATATATGATATGTATGGACTTGTTTGCATATCAGGCTTTTTAAAGGCGCCATGTCAGACACCTCATATCTATGTCGGACACCAACACATGTCTGTGTCACTATTATATATTTCTTGGCCCAATTGATCGCATAGACCAAGTCACCTTCCACGAAGGTTCTAAACTTCGACTTCGCCTTGAACTTCGGTCAGTTAAAATTCAAAATTAATTCGGGAAAGTTCAGTTCGATTTAGAGAATTTTCTATAAAAATTACTAACTTAGAGAAGTTTTGGAGAATTTTTGCCAAACCATTAGTTAAAAAGTTTGCAATTTTGTACTAAAAAGGCCAAACTCTGAGAAATTAGCCGAATTTTTACTGTTTACTTCTAATGAAACGAATTAATTCAGTGAAATTTTGCAATTTTTGTACTAAAAAAGGCTAAACTTTGAGAAATTATGCGAATTTTTACTGTTTACTTCGAATTAAACAAATTAATTCGGTGATTTTTTGTAAATCTTTTAATATTCGAACACTTCAATTCGGTCATTCAAAATTCGACAAATTTCGCTAAATTTTAAAACCATGCCTTCCACCAAAAATGGTTCAGAGAAGTTTTCGTTTTATACTTTAAGACCTTGTAGAAGCGCTTTCACCTCTGCTTCATTAGAATTTGCAATTCCCACTACACTTGAGAAAACCTTGATTATCTCAACCAATTGTTTCTATATACCCAACCAATCCTCACCGGTTCCGAACTTCCAAGTACACTTTCATCAAAGCTAAGTTTCATCGAACGCATTCCACCTCCTTGAAGAATTGGGAATTTTCTCCTTTAATCCAACTCTATAATAATTTCCCAATTGGCAATTAAGTCGGATTGTGAAACAATTTACGTTCATTTAAAACGAAGATCCAATCAATCATAAAGACCAAATTATGTTACACACCTCCTATAATGATCACCATTGGTCTTCAAAAGTTCTTTTATTTCTTTATTTCCATAAGCCCCAACATAAAACAAAAAGAAAGATCCACCAAGGAGTCTTAACTCAGGTCCAGAAGTTTCCACACCTCACAAGATGTTGAGCAACATATGATGACTGATACATTCAAATTTCATGTATAATGCGCATGTAATACATGAACTTTATGGAGTTTTTAGAAAACACACACACACACACACACACACACACACACACACACACACACACACACATATATATATATATATATATATATATATATATATATATATATATATATATTTTATCGGTAAAAAGGTTATATATTAAAGGCCAGGCTGAGAAAGCCCCTCAAAAAACTGTACAACAGCAAGCCAAGGAAGGCAAAAGCCAGCAAAAAGACCACCCCGCCCCCCTAAAAACAAACCAAAATAAAGCCTACAGACTAGGAAATCAGACAATCCCACTGAAAGACACAATCTTCAAATCTAAACCCTTGAACCTTAGGGATGACTGAACCCCAGTAGTACAAAGAGGCTTTAATGTTCATGATAATCTCCTTCAAATCGGCCTCCTTGTCTTCAAAAAGTCCGACGATTTCTTTCTTTCCATAACCCCCCAACAAATAGCAGACGGAGTAATCCTCCAAAGCGTACGGCCACAATCAGAGAAAGCCTTAGAATACCAACCTTCAAAAGTCTCGAACACGGATTTGGGTAAAACCCATGACATACCAAAAAGGCACAAAAAGCTCTCCCAAATCTTCTTAGACACACTGCAATGGATGAGTAAATGATTGGCGGTCTCCTCTTCGCCACGGCAAAGAATACATCTGTTGGGGGTCTGAAAGCCACGTTTTCTCAACTTCTCTACTAAAAGGATCTTGTCTAGCATCGCACACCAAGTAAAGAATATGACTTTGGAGCGAATAGGGGTCCTCCAGATTCGTTTGGCAGGGAAGACATTAAGAATGGGGCCCTGGAGATAAGAGAAGAAAGATTTAACAAAGAAGCTGCCCTTGGAATCATTGATCCACCATCTTCAATCCTCTTCATTGTCTGAAAGCTTTACCCCTTCAAGCCGATCGAGAAAGGACGCCATAGAATCCATTTCCCAATCATTGATCCGCCTTCTTAACCCCAAATCCCAAGAGAGGATACCATTCTCAATAGACAGAACATCGCGAACTGAATCTCCTTTTCGGTTCGAAATGATCAAAGGGAACTCTTCTTTGAAAGGGAAATCCCCGCACCACCTATCTTCCCAAAATCTAACTTTGTCCCCAATCCCCACTTTGAATTTGCTACCATTCCTAATCGGCTCCAACATCTTGGTGATACCTTTCCAAGATTAATATGGACGAATTTTTCAAAGATTCACTAAAATTCGCATATTTTATGAGGAATTGTTTATGCGCATATTCTAGGCATATTATACATGAATTATTCCAAATTATTGAAAATTTTTATTTTAAATGCAAAATCATTATTTTTATTTCTTTTTTATTATACCTTTCATTGAATTTTTAACAAATTTTCGAACAGCAAGCCCAAAATATACTCAAATTTTCCTATACCATATTGTTGTCATATGCTGCATTGCTAACTACTGACTGACATTCTCTTCTTACTTTATTCAAAATGTAATGAACTCAATTAATAAGACGATCCATAGTGAGAATTTTGCCTGAAGCAACCGCTCGTGCATAAAATTCCACCCTAAGCAGAACCCAACAAACCCTTATCTTCCTAACTGGAGACCTTAGGTAAAACCTTCCAAGACTACACGAGGATTTGACCAAAAAGCACTCTTGTTGAATACTAGTTCCATACTCTTTTGTAAACACTTTCCTAAGGGATAAATATCCTTTCAAGAAGCTTGAATAGGTTAAGATTTCTCCGATTTCTCTCCAAAAGGTTCCTTCTAAACAATAGACACCACTCTATCATCACAACTCCTCTCCAAAAGGTTCCTTACTAGACTTATCGATAGTCTTTTACCAAGACTAATTGGTATAATCTTGGGAAAATATCACATAACTTGCCAATGCCACACATTGAAATTCCCAAAATCCTATTCCATCACCATTTGCAATTTTGCGCCCCGAATGCCTTTACTAAAATCTTCAAATTGCTTCATTGTACCTTTCCAATCCTTCCATGCCATACGAGAATGGAACATCTCTAGTATCCCAATTGTAATTCCTCATCCCAAACTTATATGCAATAACCATGTGCAATAAGAACCCCTCCTTCCCAAAATCCCAAACCATTTCTCGATAAGCACTTTATTCATGGTGGCAAGATTTCTTAGGCACAATCCTCCAAACTTCTTTGGTCAACAAAACAATCTCAATCGACTTTCCTTTATTGTATACTTTATCGTATTTGTCTTAGTCTTTCTACTCATTCATCTCAACATCTTCGTCTCTAATACACTCATTTTACGAATGTATACTCCACAAAGCATAGGTAGTATTATTGATATCTTTAAAAAATTCCTTTAGTTTGATCAACACACATAGGTCATACATTACTTCGGAGATGTGTCTCCACTTTAATCCCCCAACTCTAATTTTATCGCCAACATCCCCTCAATCTCTCCCACTTCATGGATAACCACCTACATAAAAATGGTTGCTTTGGGGATCCTGCCAATCAATTTTAACTAGCATATCATCCCTTTGCGTGTTATATTACCATGCAAATCATGAGATCTTGCAATAGTACAAATGCAGAGATTAAAAAAAGAAGTAGATTTCAATAGAAAGATGATTCATATTTCATAATTTTTTAAAGTTATGAGGTTTTTGAGATCAATTATGTAAAGAAGTCAAGAAGTTCTTCTTCGTGTATGTTGCAATTTCCAGCCTCCAACATTCCCAGTTATGGCTTAGAATTGTACCTAATGGAGAGAGTAGGTATAAAACCTAGAAAACATAATTACCTGGATCTTTTGGCCGACATATTCCAATCGTTCAAGGCAAAACCGAGGATGCTCAAACTTGTATTTCGATGGGTGCAAGAAACATAGCTGCATTTCAATGAAAATGGAAAGAAAATGTATCAGGAGTTCAGGAGTACTTAATAAAGTTCTCAAAATGCTAAAGATTCAAATATGTAATAAGGTGAGGCTGCATTCTTAACTGTTGTTAGACTAATACCGGCCAAATCTCAATTGAGTAAAAAATTCCATAAAGAATGATTGATATTAAACTTAGTTCTATTTCACAAAACTTGTACTTGACAATGGAATCAATTGAGTTCAAGGGTTGGAATCTTGGACGACACCAAATTCTATTTTATGACTCATCTTGACTCCTTGAAATCTGAGACAAACTAATGCTGAAAGATATTGTATTGGATAATATACAAATTATCATATGGATCACATTTTGTATCAGACATGGCACTCTGTATCAGCCGATACAGTCCAGGTCTAATGAACCAACAGACTCGGGCCACATGCCTGACTCGTAACCAAACTCGTCTCATTATTGGCTCATAATGAGTTGGTTCCAGAACTGAGATTTCAATATTTCATACAGTTTTGTGCTCATAAGTTCCAAAGGCCTCTGACTCCTTATCTCCGTGATCCTCTAGAATTGGGATAAAAATCCTTATTATGTTTGAAATAGTATCTAACTCCCCCTATTTTATTTTAGACCTTAAAAGCTTTTATGCGTCTTAAAATTTTAAAATACGATAGTTAGATTGCTTTTTGTCTCCCCTGCCATCTCCACTAATTTTTTATTCTTTTATGTTTCCTCTTCTCTCTCCAAGGCTCTCCATGCAGCATTCCCTCCTGAAGCAATCTCGCAAGTCTGGCAAAAAGCTTGCGTGAGCCATCACGTATCTCATTGTCTCCACCTCTTTCATCAATGCCTCCAAATCCTCTTCCGCATCAGTGGAAAACCAATTCTTCGGAGATTGGCTTGGAGGAAACTGTGCATCATCGCTGCATCAGGGAAAGGGACAAGAGGAACCTTGACAAAGTCATTGGATTTCGGGAAACAAATGTAGAGGAGCACCGGAGATGGAGGGCTACTAGTGGTGATGACCTATAGTTTTTGGCCGTTATTTTGGTTTCAAGGAAGAAGAAGATGGTTAGGGTTTAAGGAAGGTTGGGAGATATTTGCAGCGACAACAGAGGTAACATCAATTCTCTTGCCAAACCCAGATTAAGAAGTTCCTCAAACATGAAACCCAAAAAAACTTCCAAAATCTTTGAAGAACTACAAAGCTTTTCTTTTGATAAGCTAAGAAGTACATAGCTCCATAAAATCATAAAAAGTGCATAGCTAAACCTAGAAAAGATATAAAATCAAACCTGTGAAGAAAAAATCACAGAGATGAGAGCTCCTCTAAAAAGATAAAAATCAAACCCATGCTCAAAAACTAGAAAATGATGAGGGGCTCCTCTAGAGATGAAGAAAACCGAGAGAAAAAAAAGAGCTTTAGGGGAATTTTATGAATCATAAATTTTTAAATCTAAAATACAATAGAGTTACCTGGATATAACTGTTACATATCAGGATCCTACACCTATTTAAGAGTGTAGTGAGGATCTCCAAATTCTGTAACAAGTTATAACACTAGTCTAATCTGTTGGTTGAAGGGGGATATAATGGAATTGCATGTACAAGACTGGCTTGCAGGGCAAATATTGTCTTGGATGCTACATGTTGGACCTTGTGGTTTGTTTAGTACAAAGATATATCATAGAATGTCAATGTCTACAACTTAAAGTGTAGCATTTTTCCTCTGTAAAATTTCATTATTACATAAATTGCAACACTCATGTCAAACACGTTTGGCAAGGCTATTAGGAAAATAGCTCCATTGATATGTGTCCTAATGTTTTAATAGTTTATACTGTTTATTTCCTTCCATTGCAACTCTGTAAACTTTGAATCGCATTTTCAGTTTTACTGTTTCATTAAGTACTGTTTTGATAATAATAACTAGAATAAAAAGAATTTACAATATGAACAACAACAACAGCATATCTTTCAATATTATAATATGACTGTACATTCATGATTTTGTTTTCCAGTGTCACCATGTCTGATGCCAGGACACATCTCTCTCTCTCTCTCTCTCTCTCTCTCTATATATATATATATATATATAGAGGGCAAAATAATTTTTCCAAATTGACGATCGACACAAACCATGAAATGCAATAGTAGCATAATAGGTGGTCTACGCGGATAGATGTATCATATAGCTAAAAGGATACCAATAACATTTTGCTGAAAACACAAGTAAAGCAGTAAAGACAATAATTGAAACTATCAACTAGCGCATAATTAAAATAGAGATGGTCATGATATGAATGTATGAAATGCAAGTCCAGAAATCAGTAATAGTGGCAGGCCCAAGTCATAACCTCCCGGCCCACACTGGGCGTTACTCATGAGTCTACCTATAAGCATGCAATATAATAGTTCATTTCACTTTCATCACTAATCATCTTTCCACTTAATTAATTGGGACCCAATCCCACAAGTTTATTTTGGACCACTAGAAATACCGACTAGTTTTCTCACCGTCCCAGCCAAGGTCTCTCTGTCATGGAGAACCGCCAACTATGAAATCAAGTTATCAATATACAATATATATAGCTCCCAAATTCACCGGGAGGAGCATCCCGTAACCAATTTCACCGCTGGTCAAATGTTGGACGACTATAGATTTACTAAGGATCCAAAGCTCATTCGGTGCGGCTGCCCGCCTACACCCGCGCCTTAGCCCATCGGGCGATCATATATCTCTAGTGTCCAGCCGATCACACACTTTAGAAAATGATGATTATCTTATTATATGAACGATGCCTTTTTAAAATCCCGAAGTACTCATCAAAATGTGCAATCAATCAAGATAATGAAGAAAATGCAAGTTTATGATATAACATAGTATACTGAAAACAAAATCTGTAAAACCCTTTTTTGCGGATGGTGTGTGCACTTTAAAATGTGTTTGGTGTTAAAATCTCATTTCCGGTTAATCTCGTCTAATCCGGCTAAACCGGTCGGACTGTGACGGCTCACACAAGGGTGAGTGTATCGAACCCGAAATGATGATTAAGATGCGGTTAAACACCGGATAATCTTGGCTAAATTCCAAAAATTTAGGTATCGATCAAAAGTTCAACAAAATCATATCCTAATTAGTGCCCCGAGAAAATTGTCAATTGTCGTTATGTTGACACTCTTTCTAAATTGTGCGAAATCAGGATTACGGTTTGTTCTCTTAATATTAAGATAGTTTTACGACTTTGTTTGAAATCATCGACAGCCCTATCCTCGGTTCGATCCTTAAACCTTATCGCCTGAGCTACCTTCGGTACTGAGTATAAAATTCACATTAGCGATTTTGTCGGTGATGCAAGTGTGTACCACGCATCATCATAGGAAGACTCGCTCACGTCTAACTCCGCTCTAGCCTAGTCGACCTAGAGTCATTATTTTAATTTTATTTTAAAGTTATTAGTATGATTATTATTATTATTGTTATCATTAATTGGTTCACTTAATTCTTGTACCCATAATATTTATTTATTTATTTGTTATATTGTTTTTATCATTATCTTTTTCCATTCCTATTTGTTTTTCCATGTTTACCAATAATGCCATAGTTATAACTATCATTATATTTTCACTACTTATACCTTTTCTCCTTTATGTATTTGTAATACTAATAGTAACACTATCATCATTATTATTAAATTTAACATCATTCTTATTATTTTCTTTCTTTCTTTTTCCCACATCATGTACCATTATCATTATCACCACATTTTTGTTTATTTTGCTTAAAAATGTTTCCTTCCATCTTATCCCATTTTGTTATTCTTAAAATATAGGCATGTCTTTCCTTATCTTTCTAATTTGTGGTTACACATCCGATCAAAAAAAATTTGTGGTTACACATGTACAAATATATGAATATACCCAATAATGTACACTTTTATTGTTCCCTAACTAGTTTGATATCTCCATTTTCTTTTTCATTAGTTATCATTATTTTATATTTATTCATTTTCTTATTATTATTTGATGTGTGTTGTCACATTTTTGTCTTATGTAAAAATCATTCATCACATGTTACACTCCATATTTACATATCTAAGCTCTCTTGGCTAACTTATTTTTGTACCCTATATGTATTGGTGACATCATCAACCATGTGTACACTCCATTACTTTATGTTATTTTAATGTCCCTAACTATTTTATTCTTATTTTCCTCTCTTTACTTTATTATTATATCTTTTTTCAAGGTAGTGACCCATAGTGACAACACGTTAGCTACTCATCTGATATTCGCTCAAAAGTGATTATTTTAAGTCATTATCCTTTTAGTAGTATCACACTCTCCTATGTAAAATTTTGATTTTTATCAACAATTCTACATAAGAGTTTTTTCCATTGTGTAGAACACACTTTTTAGATGAAAATCAATTTTTTGCATGAATTAAACACATTTCGAGAAGTCAAGAGATAAAGCCGTTTTGGTTAAGTCTCATTACGTGCTTTTTCTATTGCAGAGACACTAGTCGGACGATTTCGATGGAATATGGGCCCATAATCAACCTCTAGTACCAATGATCAAAGCTTAGAGAGCCAACAGGCTGAGGATAGGAAGATACAGGCCAAATGATGGGAGATCCAGAGAGTCGGAAAAGCCAGAGAGAAGATCGAGAGAGAAGAAGAGCCAAGCGCCTCGAGAAGAGACTAAGGAGATTAAAGCTTAATCGACTAACACAAGACAAAAGCTTGCTCAGTTGGAAAAGCTTGCAGAAGACCAAGTCAAAGACCATAGTTCAAGACCCTTTGCCAACATTTTTTCTCCAAATTTTCTCTATTTTCTCTCTCCTCTCTCTAAACCCTGAGTTTCACATCCAATGGTCATCCTTCGTTCTCTCACTCTCTAAGATTCAACTGCTCACCACTGACATCATCATCTAAGCCATATGATCATCCTTCCGACCGTCCGATCATTCAGATCACCTTGGCCAATTTCCACTTTCCAATGATTTGTTCGATCATCACCTTCCGTCTCTACCATCCGATCGCCATCAAGTCGTCCACCTTATCCCCCTATCATCCAATTATCATTCTCATCTATTCAATCATCCATCGATCAAATGGCTTCAAACTGTGGCCCACGAGATCGCAAACCTTCTCAAAAAGGTATGGCCAATGCCACATGGCATGTGACGGACCTTATTTTGGAAATGGATAAAATTAGTTGTTGGCATTTTGAAAACCAAAGAAGAAATTGATTTCCAAAATTGGCATTATGGAAAGCTTTGATTATTTCTAAAAAGATGAATTTTCCATTAGTGATTTTGTTTTGAAAATAAAGAACTTTTCATTCTTTTGAAACTCAAAGTTGATTTGTTTGGCAACATATTGAACATTTCCAAAAGTAAAGAAGAACATAATATTCTAACTAAAATTTCATTATTACATAAATTGCAACACTCATGTCAGACATGTTTGGCAAGGCTATTAGGAAAATAGCTCCATTGATATGTGTCCTAATGTTTTAATAGTTTATACTGTTTATTTCCTTCCATTGCAACTCTGTAAACTTTGAATCGCATTTTCAGTTTCAGTGTTACTGTTTCATTAAGTACTGTTTTGATAATAATAACTATAATAAAAAGAATTTACAATATGAACAACAACAACAGCATATCTTTCAATATTATAATATGACTGTACATTCATGATTTTGTTTTCCAGTGTCACCATGTCTGATGCCAGGACACATCTCTCTCTCTCTCTCTCTCTCTCTCTCTCTCTCTCTCTCTCTCTCTCTCTCTCTATATATATATATATATATATATATATTTCAAGTTTCCTACAAAAATATGGAAAAAAAAAGGCCGAGCTTTAAAGTCATTTCTACATTTTGATTAGATTCTGTCCTATTATATTTTTATTAGAATAGCTGCACATACTAGAGATAAAAGATAAACAAAAACTGCCAATAAAACATCAGTAAACCTACTTAATCCTTTAAAAAAATATGCTACTTCTAATATTTCTACATTTTTACTTTATTGCCTTCTTTTGATTATTGTTGCTCCTATGCTTTGAAAGCAATACACATTTTTTTAATACTTCAAAATACTTTAGAGAAATATGGGTGAATGTGCCCTCTTGGGAGTCCGTGTGTCAGCTACCCCATGTCTGAGTGTTGGTACTGATGAACATATCAGTGTCCAAGTTATATTTCTGAAAAATCAAAATGGTGCCAAAAAGGAGGGTTCATTAAGAAGATACCTGAAGCCCAAGTCCAAGTTCAATGTTCCTAGCCTGAGTTATGTCGGGAATTCTATCAGCCATCTGCAAGGGATAACCCAATGTCTGCATGACTTGGGGTCTGCTCTCATAATCCCAAATGTTCCCTCGAAACCGATGCATACCTGGAGGAACACATGCTCTAAAAAGCCTCGGGTGTGCAAAAAGGGAATCTTCTGGAGGCTGCACAGAAAGGAAGTGCAAGTTTAG
Organism: Euptelea pleiosperma; assembly: GCA_035048495.1. Classification (NCBI taxonomy): domain Eukaryota; kingdom Viridiplantae; phylum Streptophyta; class Magnoliopsida; order Ranunculales; family Eupteleaceae; genus Euptelea; species Euptelea pleiosperma. The sequence goes on from CM068544.1 coordinate 4,588,682, forward strand.
GAATCAAAATTCCAACATTTCCCAGAAAAAGGTCCTCACCCATTTTATGATAAAAATAGACAAAATTTAAGTACTCTTACAGTTTATCCAAAAACGTCCTCAACCATTAACTTGGAAAACTTGATACCCGGATTGTGACTATCATTTAGAGTGCAAAATGCAAATTTATCTACACCATTCATTCCAAAACTACACCCACCCTATTTTACCCAGATACGTCAAGGATATTGCCCTGATATGACAGAGATGGCATTTAAGTGACATGGATACGAAACCCATTTTTAAGTATCTGGGTAACATAGCCCCCCATCTAATAGATTACGAATTTTCAACCAATCAAACTCCCATCTGCAAATTCTTAAGCCTTGGGTGTGCATCTTAGAGGCCGCATGGAAGGAAAGTGCTAATCTGTCTTTCAAAATTCCAACCTTTCCAGAACAAGGATCCAGGGGGTAAAATAGAAACAAGAGATTATCCAAGGGGAACAAAAGATTTTCAATGCAAATGCAAAGCCGAAGAAAGGAAGCCAATTGTTCTTGCCTTATATGCAGCAACATCTTGCCAAGCGAGCTTTTTGCCTTCAAATTCTACGGAAACATAATCAACATCTTCAAGCTGCCTCCGTAATTTTGGCTGGCAGCTCTCATCTTCTGGGTCCATTGCAAATACCTCAAAAAGAACACGATATACTTCTGGCATGCCAAAGCACAGATAAATTGCCCCAAACAAAGCCCAGAATACAGACCTGATCATATCACAAGCAAAATAAAAGGAAAAAAAGCATTAGTCTGTAGCAAATAAGTCTGAGTAAAAAGCTAGTCTAGTATACCAACAGCCAAATCCACTAGACAAGGTTCAGATTGAAAAAAAAAAATTAGAAAAAAACTGCAATTATTTCTCAGACATAGTTCTTCCCAATTTTGCATATCAGGAAAACAAATCTACAGGGTCAAAGTCATCGGGAAATACAGGATCCAATAAAGGCCCAAGGCCATTTGTAACCAAGATATCGAAATATAACACCTACATTTTATTGAGAACAGTGAAATAGCGTAGGAGAAGAACAATTTATGGCAACCCATTAAAGTGTAGAATAAAACATAGAAGAAGAACAAGGGCCACATAATCCAGCATCAAGAAACTAATGTTAGAGAAATCTGAAAAGTAAAATCAACAATAGAGAGAAAAAAGGTCATTGCATCAACTTTCCCAGCATATTACCCAAGAACGTTCTTGAGCTACCGCCGTTGTTGATCGATATCCTGCCTTTGTTGATGATAAAGCTACTGTTGGTTGTTTCTTATTGCTCCACGAAACAACTCACAATCCCAAGATGAAAGCATATCCGATGGTAGATCTTCTAGAAGGGGAATCTCCTGCTCAATCAGGATCAAATAATCCAACTAGCTCCAATTGGAAACCTACTTCATATTAATGCAGGGGCATTTTCACACCGGGCTCGAGTGGGGCAGCCTGCGTATATGGGGCACACTCGGGGTGGGATGGCCCGTGTGAAATGGGACCCACAAAGGAGGGTTCGACCGAGGGCCTGGATCATGGGCTATGAGATAAAGGAATTTAATCTCACGCTACCAACAGTCGCGGCTTTTAGGTAGTATTGGTTAAATATCCTGCATCAAAGTGGTATCAGAGCCTAGTTCGAAACTCCTGATAGGAAAATGTCTCATATTGGCTCGCAATCTTTAGTAGCCGCGTTAGCTAAACTAAACGATGTGATAAATCATTTTGAGAGCGGACTAAGTGACCAGATAAATCGAATTGAGAGCAAACTAGAAGCAAGGATCTCCGCTAGAATTCCAATCAGCAACTGCCGTCTTGGAAAGTCACTACCGCCACCACCGGCTTTTCCACCTCTTTCTAGCAAGCTATTAGAGGTTTCACAGCAAAAAAAAAACTCCTAAAGAGGTCTCAATACAAGTCGAGAAGAAAGTAAACAAAGAAATTAAAGCCATTGAACAAGAAGGTGTTTTTCTATTTATGGAAAATGAAAAATTATGAATGAAGAAATAGAAATCTCTCTGAGAAATCCCTCTTGTGGTGTGAAGCCATCCTCTCTTGGTGCGAAGCCAAGCTAATTCGATGCGAAGCCGAAGGTATCTTTCTATCCCTATCTCTTTTTCTATCTCTTCTCTCTTATTCTCTTCTCTTCCTCCATCTCTATTTTCTTTTTTAGTCAATTTATTACCTAAGAAAACCCAAATCATACCATAGCACTATGAATAGTGCTGCGTGAATAGTTTCACATGAATAGTGGCGTGAATAGTGTCACGTGAATAGTGCTATGAATAGTAACCTTCCCTCTTCATTCATTCTCAAATCGCGGAACGGTACTCTCGTCCTGCGTCAAATTTGGTATCAAAGCAGGAGGTCTCGTGTTCGAGACTCCTCGCCGGGGGTGATTAATGCAGGGGCATTTTCACACCGGGCTCGAGTGGAGCAGCCTGCGTATATGGGGCACACTCGAGGTGGGATGGCCCGTATGAAATGGGACCCACGAAGGAGGGTTCGACCGAGGGCCTGGATCATGGGCTATGAGATAAAGGAATTTAATCTCACACTACCAACAATCGCGGCTTTTGGGGAGTATTGGTTAAATGTCCTACATCACATATAGGATCCAATAGTTAAATGTATGTTGTATCCCTGAAAATTCACCGGACTGCGTCTAGATGAGGCTGTCATAGATTCTACATAATTAGACTAATGACGGCAACTGTAAATGCAAAATATCTAGCCGAGTAATAGTGAGACATATCGGGCTACCCACTAGCTAGCAATGTAAACGAACATCGCCGCAATGCAATGGGTTTGCAATTCAACATTCCACATCTACTTAGTAGGTCTTCAAGATATCTTTTTGACATCAAAATAAGCCTTTGTTGCTTCTTTCAACTTCCAACCCAAGAAAGTATTTCAATTCTCCAATTTCCTTCATCTCAAATCTGATGAATAGATGTTTCAAACCTTCTGAATTTCCTTCAAGGCATCCCCTTTAATAATGAGATCGTCTACATATAGTAGGACGATCGCAACTTTTCCCTTAGTCTGCTTTATGAACAGACTAGAATCATTGACCGATAACTGATAACCGCAGAATATTAAAACTTCTGGAATTTTACTAATGCCGTATTCAACTTGCACAAGTACTCTGGATTCTTTTTGCAGACGAATGTTGTTGGCTTCTCCATGAATATTTCTCTATCTAAAGCTCCATAGAGAAATACATTTTTTACGTCCATCTGCTACAAACGCCAAGACTTACTTGCAGCCAATGGGATTACCTTCACAGTAGTCATCTTTGCCATGGGAAAGTGTCTCATCATTGATCATAATCAATCTCATATTGCTATGAGAAGCCACAAGCAACTAATCACGCCTTACATCTGTCAATCGAGCCATCACTGTCTTGCTTCACCTTGAATACCCATTAGCAAGAGATCAACTTCACTCCTTCTGGTAATGAGACAAGTTCTCATGTCTCATCTTCTTTAGTGCAGTGATCTCCTCTTTCATCGTATTCTACCACTGTACAGCGGCCACGACTTTGTGATAAGGGTAGCAACACACCCCTACATCACGGAAAGCCGGGCAAGAAAGAAAATCAGTCTACAAATCTACAGTAAGTGGCGAACGGATCCTCATACTGAATGAGGAGATAGTGAGGTCCTTTTTAGAGTAAAAAAGGAAAAATTGTTAAGAGTCAATAACCTACTTATTTGTGGCTGTTAGAAAGTTTTAGAAAACAATAAAATATTGAAGAAGATTTTAGAACATTGGAGACTACTTGAATGTTGAAGAAGATTCTACATAAGTGGTAAGGTAAGAAAATCCTAATGCTCTTAACATATGATGGTAAATTAGGTCGGCTTTGTATAAGCAGTTTTAAAAGGTCGGTTAATACACCTCTATAAATAGATGTTAAGATGGGTCCTTATTACATGTACTTTGCGATGTATAAAATGTTCTTGCAATGAGTGGAGTTTATTCTATGATAATTCTCTTGTCGAGAAATAATAAAGAGAATAGGCTCGTGGTCAGTTAACGGCTCGGCACTCCAACAGTTAGGTCAGGTTTCAAGTGGTCAGGGTTTCTACAATCAATTGCAAGAGGCTTTACTCAAGGTACTACTCGTGCTTAGGAATCATTCCAGGTCACGCTCCCATTCCCACTCCAAAACCTCCTACACTAGCCATCAATATCTAGACTCAATTAAATCTACTTTGAGCACTACCAACTTTACGTCATGATATGTTTTTATTATTTGTTATTTATATGTTATCTACTGGACAGAATGATCATTATTGAGATATGTTAAAACGAATGAGCAGAAATGCTACGAAAGACAAAAACAGAAATGAACGTCGAGAAGATATAGGAGCAGTCCTAATAGGTGATAAGGAGAATCAATCAAGATGGTTTGGACATGTACAACGATTTCTGATGACAATACTAAGGAGAAGGAACTTGCAAGTTGAAGGCTCTAAAAGGCAAGGGACATGCCAAAAAGGACATGAATTGAGGTAGTGAGAAAAGATTAAAATACACTTGCCTTAACGGAAAACGTGGATCTAGGATAATTGAACAGAGGAACAGGATTCGTGCTGCAAATACTATACAGTTCAGATCAGGCTTATGATGATGATGATGATTTATTTATTTGTTTGATCCATTAAAATTCTAAGTTTGTGTCAATAAATTGTTAAGTTCTCTAAAGCCCTACTTCTAACATTGTCACAAGGACCATGTTTCTAAGCGACATAGATGCAAAACACTTCAATCCACTCCCTTTACTCTAAAATCATCCAAAAAGCTCTATCAAACCTAATGCAATCCAAAAGAAGGTTGCGATACTTCAAATTTTCTTGTATATCACTCAAGTCGCAAACAGTTCCAACATTCTTTTCTCTTCTCTTCTCTTTCTTTTTGGACAAGTTCAATAGGCAAGCAAAATTCATACAAGTTCGCAGGAAAACTACATTAACAATCTGACAAAATTTGTGATCCATATTGGGTATTATTTCAGACTAATTCTAAGGATAAAGATCAAATTTTTACGTAAGTACCATTATTGTTCAAAATTGATCAAAAAAATATGATTGGAGTTTTATCTATCGTTATAAGCTGCTAAATATTATTGGAGTTTATCACCAAAAAGATATAAAGATTAAAACTGTCGCAAAAATTGAACAAATTCACTATGAACCAGCTAATTCTTTCTTAGAACCCTTTATAGAGGTTCAGGAACAAATAACTAAAAGCCTAACTACCACATTCATCGAAGCTCAAGCAAAACGAACACAACTCATCAAAGACCCAATTCACAAGCAAAAGTAGACTTACTTCGCAGGGGGTTCTCGCTCCTTCCGAATCAACTTATCCATCTCATCAAAGGGGAAAACCAAATTATGCAAGCTAGCAGCTTTAATCCACTTGGGTAAAAATCTCTTCCCAATCAAGCCAAACACCCTCTCCCTCATCGGGGCTGGCGATTCTCTTGGATACCGCTGCAAGAAGTACTCAGCAATCGCCAATTCGAGCACATATTGCCCCAGAAACGACAGCCTCGAATGCCCAGACCGCACATGCCTAGTATTCGTCCTCTCGCACGATGGGTGCTGGAAGGCCAAGTACAACAAGGTATCAAATTGCTTAGCAGGATGCTCATCGCCAAAGCGATCGGAAGCCTCGAGGGGGTACCCAAGGGCTTGCTTGGCTTCCAGGAGGTACTCATCCATCCACGTCTTGTCGGCATTGTTGAGGCGAGAGGAAGGCAAGCAAGAGCTCAATAGAGGGAAGGATTTGAGGGACAACTGAGGACTGTTGAGAAATCTTTCGGCTAATTTGGCATCATCTAAGGGGGGTTTGAGGATGAATCTTTTCGGGGGAATTTTTTTCTTCGGAAAGATGATCTTTTTACGCTCTGAGAGCTCTTTGAGAAGCCTCTGAGGGCTGCTCTGGGGGAGTTCTTGGGGGTTTATGGCAATGGCAAAAACGCAGAAATTTGACGAAATTGGTTTTCTGGAATTAGCATTTTCGAGATGAAAAGGGGATAAAGAGGAAGAAAAGGAAAGATTGGACGAATGTGAGGAGTGAGGTTTTCCTGAGAGAAGATGTTTGAAGGGAGAAGAGAGTTCCATGGATGGAAGGTGAGGAGTTGTACAGTCTGTTTGGAGAGATAGGTAGGTGAGTATTTGAAAATCCCTTTTTTTATTATTTAAACTGGGTATTTGTGGTTTTGGGACTGAGACGTTCAGTCGCCATTAATGGAGGATTTTGGTGGTTTTGTTGCAGGGTTTTGCTGCAAAAGAGAAATGGATAAGGAGGGAAGTAGAGTATAAAAAGAAAATGTTAGAATACACCCGAGATCAATAGCCAGGTGGATAAACCTCATATCAAATCTGTTGATTGTAAGTCCTCGAGATGTGCGTCCGTTAAATTGTTTTGAGTAGTACTTTGCTAACAGACCACAATATGAGCCACATGGCAGGCTTTTAGAGACCACTGACCGTATGGATGTTTGGCTCATTCCTAGGTGGACCTAAGTACCAAAAATTGTCCTGATCAATGATTTTAAACCCTTAGATCTAACACCAAATAATGCTCGAATACACCGGAAAAACCAACCCATGAAAATGACTACAATCCAACGTTTAGAAATCACTAATCATGCTAGTTTTTGGTCTGTAGGTCAACCTAGGAATGGGCCAAACATCCATACGGTAAGATATCTCTAAGAGTATGCCACGTGGCTGATACTATGGTTGATCCGTCAGCAAAGTTGTACTCAATTGTTTTCCTCTCTGAAAGTTGTACTCAATTGTTTTCCTCTCGTGATTATCGAAATCAATCAAGTCGATATAGTTAAAGTGATTTGAGTGAATGTTTTCCCACACAGATTTGTTGTGGGTTTGTTATAATTTAGGGAAATTCTATTTGCACCTCACAAAATCCAAAAGCACCTAACTAGTGCCTCTCTAATGCCCTCCCTTATAAGGGAGGGAATGAAAAAAGCACCCCATTTGTTCCTTTTCCCTTTCTCTCTTTCCTCTTTGGTTTGTGAGGGTTGAGAGGGCTCTATTGACGCTAGCGACCTCTTCCATATCCCCTTGACGCCGACGACCTCTTCCCTCTCCCTCTTCCTCTATGGCACTCATAGCAGAAGACACTTCATTCGATGCCTACGTCCTCTCTCCAATCATCAAAGGGAATCATCAAATGGCTGAGGTAAGAACAACTCCAACATTGTCTCCACTCCACCTCTTCAAATAATTCTCTTTGTACACAATGAGATGGTCGAAGTCAAGGTTTTAAATTTCGGGAGAAACGTCAAAATTAATTCGGTTTCGGTGAGGACCAAAATCCCCGAAATATAGCTTTCTGAAGTAAAATCCACCGAAAATTGAAACTTTTGCCTGAAATTTCGGCCGAAATATCAGTTTTGGACCTCACCGAAATGGCTACCAAAACTGAAATTTAAGACATTGCTTCATACAATGGAGGCCATCCTCACAAACCTCACTTTATTCCAACATTCTTAGCCTCATGAGAATTGAAGTTAAATGTCAAAAACTCATTAAATTTCAACATTATTAGCCTCATGATAAGTGAAAATTCTTCATTAGAGAAAATTCATTGGTAGAATGTCTGTAAAAATGTTGAATTTATTAGGAAATCAACACCTCTCTAATAAATGATATTATGCTTATTGTGTTTAATATTTTATTGTAGAAAATGGCACTTGTCAGTGAAGAAGTAGAACCATCTGAAAATTTGGATTTGACGGGTCAATTTACAACTAATACAGTATGTTCAGTGGAATTGAATCTACTCTTTTTTGTTAGAATGAATATTCATGTATTGTAATTTGGTTTTCAAGTTTTCAACAGTTGTGATGACGTAATCAAATGGGTTAGAGACATTGAAAAATCAGTTGGTTCCGTTATTGTCATAAAAGAGAGCAGATATTGATGGTTGCAAGAGGACTCCTAGAACTACTTTTGATTGTGAGAGGGGTGAAAAGTACAGGGATGCTAGAAAAGCAACACTGAAAGAGAAATTTTCAGTTCGACACACTGGAACAAAAAGGTGTGGGTGTCCTTTCATACTAAAAGGTATAAATATGCATATAGATGATCAATGGATGATTCAAGTGGTATGTGGCTTTCACAACCATACACTTGCACATCATTTTGAGAGTCATTCATTTGTTGGGAGGCTCAACAATGATGAAAAGCAAATGTTGGCAAATATGGCTAAAATTTGTGTTAAGTCGATGTCGATTCTTAATGTCTTGAAAGGGAGAGACCCCAACAATGCATCGACAATGAAAATAATTTACAATGCCCGGCGCGAGTTTTAGACGAATAGAAGCAGACAGAAAAACTGAAATGCAACAATTGATGAAGAAGTTGGAGGAACATCAGTATGTGAAAAGGCATAAGAATTCTGATACGTTGCTGGTTACAGATTTACTATTGGCACATCCAGAGTGCATACAACTTGCCAATTGTTTCCTCATTGTGTGGCTTATAGATTGAACCTACAAAAAAATAGGTATAGGTTGTCATTGTTAGAGATTGTTGGGGTCATATCGACAAATATGACATACTCAATCGCTTTTGTTTACGTTCAGACCGAGAAAGAAGAAAATTTTGTTTGGGCGTTAGAAAATTTAAAGTCAGTTCTTAACTCTGAAGCCCTCCCCTCAATTATTGTGACAGATAGAAAGTTGGCTCTAATGAATGCATGCAAAAGAGTATTCCCAGAAGCACGAAACTTTCTATGTCATTTTCACATATCGATAAATATATTATCAAGGTGCAAAAAAATATTTGCAAAGAAAGAGGCATGTGATCAATTTATCTCGAAGTGGAATGACTTAGTCTTGTCTTCTACGGAGGAGGACTACAAAGACCGCCTTGATTCATTTGAGATCGAGTTCTCACAGTACTCAAATGATGTACGATACGTGAAAGAGAATTGGTTGACACAATACAAACAATCTTTTGTGGCAGCATGGACTAATCAGAACATCCACTTTGGAAATACCACAACCAACAAAGCTGAGAGTCCCCATGCCAAACTAAAGAGACATCTAATAACATCACAAGGCAACTTCGATACGTCGTGTGATACCATCAACTCTTTGTTGGAGTTGCAACATGTTGAGATCAATACCACATTTAAGAGAAGCTTGAACATTGTGAAGCATAAGTATAAAGTGGCAGTATGTAAAGAGTTAACGGGTTTTGTTTATTTAGATGCACTAGAATTTATAGTTGATGAGGCAAAGCGAGCCGAGTCATGTGGCCCAGATGATCTCCAAGCTTGTGGGTGTGTTATCCGACACACGCATGGGTTACCATGTGCACATGAGATTGTCGTATATAAGTGCGAACACCGTTCCATTCCTTTGTCATCTATCCATCCCCACTAGATGAAGCTTTCCAATGTACCCACAGTGACCACAGATGAGGTTCTAGAATGTAGTCCCCTGGTACAGCAATTCATTGAAAAATATGACAAGTGTAGTGAGAGTGGCAGAAATGAGTTATTCGAAAAGCTCAAAGATATCGTGAACCCCACTTCCACTTTATTACTTGAGCCGAAGGAGAAGATCAAGACTCGGGATAGACCAAGAACGCCATCGGCAAAGAGACTTGCACATGTAGAATCATCTATGAAGAGGGATCCTTCAGCTTTTGATATTCTGTCAATCGAAGATAAGCAATCACAGACTCGGCCATAGAGAAAAAAACTTACCTCACTCGCCTCCCAAGAGTCAAGTGCCTCTCGAAGCACTACCACATTACCAGATGCAGCTCCAGTTGTTGACGTAAGTAGCCAACGACTAATTCTGGGATTGTCTACTTTGTACGCTAAATCTGAATCACTCCTTGTGAATGAGAAGTGTTCGTACACCCATGCCTAGAAAACAACAGTAATGATAAAAATTGAAAAAATAATTCAGACTATATAAGAAAAGCGATTTGAGAAGTATACCTCTAGTAGTGTCACAGAGCCAGCAATCTGCTTGACTCCACACCTAAATGCAAATCCCAATTGTCTATAAAGAAATGCAAGTATAACTGCCCCCCATGCACATTCTTGTACTTCATCGATGTTCTGCAATACCTAAAGGTACACCACTGGTACCTTGAACCTACTCTTATCGCAGAAGATAGAACAACCAAGCACATAGAGAAGAAATGCCCTTACTGTATAATCTATTTTTTTCTTTCATGGGGGCTTTGGTTCTGTTACGCCCTTGAAAATTGTCATGTAACCAGCGCATCCTTACTATGCATCTCGTGTTCAAATTTAGTTATGCTATGGCTTCTTCCATTTCAACTCCCAACGTCTTAACAAGCAGTTTAGCAGCCTCACCAATAGTCAAACTTAATTTCTCACACATCATCGCACGGCCATGAACGGGCATACCCATAATATGGGACACGTCATCCAATGTGATTGTCATCTCACCAAATGGGAGATGAAAGGTATTGGTCTCGGGTTGCCATCTCTCGACAAACGCCGATATTATTGTGTTTACTCTTTTATATGAAAAAAGTGACCCAATTGACCAACCCTAAATGTTCTACTCTACTCTGAAACTGATATTCGCTCAAAAATACTTATTTTAAGTAATTATCCTTATAGCGATGTCACATTCTCCTACGTAAAATTTATATTTTTGTCAACTTTTTCATGTAAGTATTTTTTCTATTGCGTAGAACACATTCTTTAGATAAAAATTAACTATTTGCATGAAATATATGCATTTGTGATAGTCCAGTATCAAACCGTTTTAGTTGAATCTCATTACACGCTGTTTCACTCATAGGAAACCCGATCGAACGACTCTCAAAACTAGCGGGCCCACGATCAATTACTGAAGCATGATATCAACACTTAAAGTGTCAACATGCTATGATAAGAACAATATGGGACAAGTACAGGCTAAGATGAGAAATCGCAAAGTCGAGCCAAGACACAAGCCAAGTTTGGGAGACTATTTGGCGAGCCAAGAAAGATGACAATTGATCAATGTTGAAAGGTGACAATTTTAGACACATGGCAAAGATAATGTGAAGTGCATGAAGGGCAACCCATGGTTAACGTGTAAAGGTTTTGCAATTCAATTGTTGGATTATTGTGTGAACCAAGTTGATGGGCTAAAAGGCCATGGGTCAAGACGTGGACCAATGGTTGATTGAAATTGTTGGCCATTGATCTACGGTGAAGATATAAAGGATGAGGTTTAATCTCGAGTTAATGGACAGGTGTGATTTACAAGATGAGCCATAATCCAAAGTAGTGAACCATGTTGTTGGGTCATCACTATTTTTGGCAAATAGAAAGGGAGGCCATAACACATTTTATGAAATGGTGAAATTAGTAGGGAACATAGAAGAAGGTGGGCCTAGATATTGGACCGAGAAGGTGGATCCGATTTGCACCCAAGGGCAGAAAAGGTGTTTGCTAATATAAACTATTGGATATTGTTGAAGGTGGGGTCCACAATTAGTTGGGAGACTTCTTCCATAATATTATCAACGTATTCTCCACTTATCCCTCCTCAAAACAGCCACACATCATCACCTCACCATAGCACTTATCATCTCACCACCTTCAAATTTATTCTCACTTATCTAATGAATGATTCAACGGTTTCTCTGTGAAGATTTCCAACCCACCACATCTGGACGTTTACACCAGCTAGTTCCCAACTTCGATTACCATAAAATCAGCATACCATCTCTCTCTCTAGTCGGTTCCCTCCCCCACAACTCTCTCTTCCCTTACTAACCTCCTTTGTGGAGAAAAACGTTGCTGCCTCTTCTCTTAGGCAGCAACGTTGGTCTTTTTGCGGGCTGGTGTGCGAGCCTGCAACTTTTGAATCCTTCTTCCCCTTCTTCTTCTTCCCAACCGTGGCTGTCTTCACCGGCAGAAACGTCTGCAAGCCTTCTCCCCATGAACTGATCGTCAGCTGCTGCACTTCGTGGTTGCTTGCTCAGCCACTACCAAACAGGTCAGATCTCTTCCTTCCCCTTCTCTTTCCTCCTCCTCCTCCTCCTCCTCCTCCTCCTTCTTCTTCTTCTTCTTCTTCTTCTTCTTCTTCTCCATTACTGGAGTTGCTGCCTACAACTCCGGCCGATCTAACAGTTGCACAGCCTACAACTGTTTTCCTCTTCTCCTCGTTTGTGTGCAGACGGTCCAGCACCCATCCACTGCCGTTCCACTTCCCTACTTAACCACCACGTCCTCTCCTTTTTCCCTCCTTATTATCCTTCTTTTTCTTCATAAGTTACCAAAGTTGCAAGCCTGTAACTCCGGCGACCAGACCGGCAAATGGATCTACAACTCAGGTAGGTCCATTTCCTTCTCCTCCCTGGCTCCGTCTGCAACCTATTGGTCCACCCCTCTAATCCTCCCCTTAACTTGCGTCTTAGATCTCCACGTTTGGGATCCACCTCCAGCAACGTCTCCTTGATGTCCGTCCTATCTCCCTCCACACGGTGGTGCACATACAACCAGCGCATCCACCTTGTTAGTCCACTGTTGCTAGGACTCCTCCACAGCAACTCAACTCCATGTGGTGCACTCCCTTTGGCACATTGCTGCTCCTCCCTTGAGCAGCAATAGTTATTATTTGAAGAGCCTCTCCACTCCCACCAGTCTTCCTCTCCACCACGTGGTGCACAATAAATCATGAACCCTTGTACTTTCCAACTTAGGGAGTCAACACTTGGCGAAAACACCTCCTCCACAGTCAAAGCCTGAGCATTTCCACATTGTCCTCTTCCTGCCATGCATTGCCCGTGCTACTCATTTTAGCCAATCAATCCATAGCTGCATCACATGACCATTGCTTGCACAATGTTTATGGTCGATCCGATCAGTTGGTAAATCACCAAGGTAGTTCACTCTCTCTCTGCCCTTATTTTCTCTCTCTAGGTTTTAGATTTTCTCTACATTTTCTCTCTCTTAATTTTTGTTTCTCTCTCTAAATAGCTTTTCAGTTTCATTTTAATTATTTGATTCAAATGCATTGTAGAACCATTTATATGAATAAAAGTGTCCTTGTTTAATTTGATTGCTAAATTCTACTTTTATTTGTCTTGCATTATTATCTTATTGTTGCACCAATAGATCTATCTGAAAACACAAATAAAAAATGTTTTAATCTGATCTACCACAACTTTCATCCCTCCATCATTCTAGCAGCATTTTCCTTTAATTTGTTCAACTATTTGCCCTAACCTCGAGTGCGGACGATATCTGACACAAGCCACTATGCAAGTCTGCTTATTTGCAGATTAAGTGAACTAATTCGGAGAAATTATAAATATTGTTGAACTTTAGGATTTTCGATCCAACGACACGGAAAAACCCTACTTTCAGAAACCAACGTCTCTCTTTTGTCCAATCCCAACCCAATAATTTTGGCGTGTGTTGAATACATTTTAGTAGGGGTCGTTCCTATAAATGATTAAATGTATCAGAAGTAAACATTATCAACACAAGATAAATAATAGATTCAGTATATCTATCGATATTTACCTTCTTTTTCCATATATCATGTGCTACATGAGTTTTAAAACTTTTCAATACTGATGGATCTACAGGACCTCTGGGGCATGCTCCAGCTGCTTCTTCATCTTTAGACTCTTCTTCAACTTCTTCTTCTTGCTCGTAGTGCTCTTCTTGTTGCTGATCGTCTTCTATCTCATATAGTTCTTCTTGTTGTTGATCGTCTTCTTGCTCGTACTGTTTTTCTTGTTGCTGATCGTCTTCTTCTTGGTGCTCTTCAATTTGGGGTTGTCGTAGTGGATTACGACGTCTTCTTTTAGACGCCGTCGACGGAAGCCGTCTAGTTGGAGAGGATGTACTACTTTCCCCTTGCTTATCAACAAGACGTCGGGATCGACACATTATACCTACATTAATATATTAAGACACACACAATCAATTTCAGTCATTTTACTTGAAACTACCAATCACACATTCATCTAGAAGTTTCACTATTTTACTTAAAATTACCAATTATAAATTCCAAATATGGATAAATAAATGCCCTCTTAACCTAAAATCTCACAACAACGAAGCTAAATCCCAATTATCACTGTATACCAAACAAATTTGACAAAAGTTATATCAAAATGCAACAAAACTATAACTTTGCGAGATTGAAAAAAGAGAATCTACATTTAAAATTAACCCTAAAAGCAAACAAGATTTTCCAAAATCTGGGCTATGCAAACAAGAGATGCAAAAAAAGGATTTTTCAACAGATATAAATTAATAAACAACAACTAATTTGTGTTGTAATAAACCATTCAAAAGAACAAATAAGGACAACTCGAACCTCTTTCAAATGGTTCCCTTGTTTATTTTACAAGTGGGAAACTGTTGTACAAGTGGAAGACGGAGACGACGGTAGAGACGACGACAATGGAGGAGGTGAACGGCTGGAGTCTCGACTTGCGCGTTGCTTATCGTCGGTAGCTCTCACCCTCACAAACCCAATGAGAAAGGAAAGGGAGAAGAGGGAAGAGAGAATGGGGAAAATGGGGTGCTTTTTTTCATTCCCACCCTTATAAGGAAGGGCATTTTCATCCAAGACAGGCACTCATTGGGTGCTTTTGGAATTTGTGGGGTGCAAATAAAATTTTCCTATTATTTATAAAGGGATATCTATCTATATAACAAAACAGGGAAGTTGTCTCCCCACTTATACCCCCTTTTATCTGTTTCAACAAAGATGGCCCGAGATCTTATCCCCCAAATGAATGGTGGATCTCAGCCACTCACACTTAATTTTGGCAAATGCTTTGATGGGGAGTGCCCAAGGCACGGGCCACCCACTATCAATATAACAAGTGACTGTGGTTTTCTTATACCCCCTCTTATCTTATATGGCTTCAATTATGAGTGGCTAAGATCCACTATGCTTCATATCGACGGCTGAGATTAACTCCCACCTGATTTTGACAAACACTTTGTCAGAAAGTGCCACGAACACGGGTCACCCACGCATATAACAAGACAACTTGATATTCGCTCAAAAGTGCTTATTTTAAGCAATTATCCTTTTAGCGTTATTGCATTCTCCTACGTAAAATGCTCTATTTATCTACTTTTCTACGTAATAGTCTCTTTTGTTGTGTAGAACACACTTTTCTGGACGAAATGGTATATTTGCATGCATTAAACGCATTTTTGGAAGTCTAGACATTAAGTCGTTCTGATAAAGTCTCATTACGCGCTTCTTCTGTCGCAGGAAACCCCGATGGGACAATTCTCGAGACTTGCGAGCCCACATCGATCAGGAAAGCCCATTATCAAAGCTTAAAGAGCCCACATACTATGACTAGAAGATATGGGCCAAATATGGGCTGAATAAGAGGACCAAAAAGCTGGCCCAAAGAACGAAGAGAGTAGGAGAGCGAATGACCAAGAGATGGACCAAAGTGTTTAAAGCCACATGAGTCAGCAAGGAATGATAGTCTACTCTACTGGAGAAGCGCGAGGATGGTCACAATGAAGACTAGGGTTCCAGACCCTCTGCCGATACTTTTATCTCCATTTTTTGATATTTTCTCTCTCCTCCCCCTAATTTTCTATCTCATCTCTCCTTATTCTCTCTCTCTTCATCTCTCGGTCATCGGATCTACTGACCTAACCCCAGAACTCCTGCCCATTGGCTCTGGCCCATCTCCCTAAGCTATTGAACCGTTGGATCTTCCATCGGACCGTTGGATCGTCCATCAGACCGTCGGATCTCTCTAAATCCGTCGGCCTGCCAATCTGGATCCTGATCAAGTCATCTTCAATCTGACCATCAGATTGTCTGTCACATCATCTTGTGAGACGATGGACATCATCAATCCATGTGGGCCAGTAGCCGGGCCCATCATCATTGACCCGCTGCCCGACCATTTAGTGGACCCCATGAATTTTAAAATAATTTAAATTAAATTTTAAAAAAGGGGGGGTCCACATAATGGGGAAATTCTCCAAAGAAAAGTAAGGTTTTACTTTAAAAAAAAAATTATTTTTCTTATTTTTTATTTTCGAAAAATCCCTATTTCCATTAAAGGAAATAGGGAAGCTTTTTAAGGGGAAGAGAAGGGTTCGTTGGAACCCTAATCCCCCTCCTTTCTTCTCCTTTCTCTCCCCAAAACCTTCCCCCCCACATTTTCCACCTTCTCTTCTTCTTTTCTTTCTTCTCTCTTCTTCTTGTTCTTCATCATCTTCTTCTTCTCCGGCGGACTGAACCAGTCCGTCAAGCACACCGCCTGCGTGCTGCTCCTCCGTCTTTCCCTCTCGTTTGCTCCTCCCTCATCCACCTACCTTATCTACTACAAGCAGCACCTCCACTCCACCACCATCTGCAACTCAGCTTGAAGACGAACCAGCCACGGTTCGGCTGCTGCAACACCAGCGATATCTCTCCTCTCCAACCGCCGGACCACCTCACAACCCCCTCCTCTCCAACCCACAACGGCATCACACCTGCTACGCGTGAAGGTGTCTTCGGTCTCCTCCTCTCTAGGTTCCTTGCCCTCCCCTCAAGGTATGTTTGCCGGAGTTGCTAACATGCAACTCCGGCCAACCATCTTGCTTCACCCCACCATCTTCTCCTCAGCCCACGCCGTCTGCAACTAGAGGATCGCCATCCTCCACATTGCTGGCTGCCCCACTCCCAAATCTCTCTCCCTTCTCCCTGAACTCCAACTCTCCCATTTCTCTAGACGGTTTCTCCCCTCTCAAACCGTGGCTGAATCGGACTGCAACTCTGCATACCAAACAGCACCGCCTGAACCTTCTCCTTTCATGGCCGGTGTACTAAGCTTCCACCTTCGCTCTAGTTGCCGGTTCGATGCTCCTTCGTGCACCACAATGGCCGATTAAGGGTCCGATCCCATTCTGATGAAGTTGATAAGGTAATTTCTTCTTTTTTCTTTCTCGCTCTAAAACCTTCTATTTCCTTTCTTTCTCTACAAAATCTTAGGTTTTCTAACTTTCTCTCTCTAACCCCTACTTTCTTTCTCTTAACCTATGTCTCTCTACAAATCTCCTCCTAAAACTTCTCTTTCTAGATCTCTCTATTTCTCTTTTCTCTCTCTAGGTCCTAGCTTTACCTCTCTAATTTCTCTATAACTACCTTAGCCTCTTTCTCTCTCTAGATTTGTCTCTCTCTCTCTCTCTTTTTCTATTGTTAAATGCTTTTTAGTTTACTTTTAGTTTTAGTTTAAGTTGCTTAATGTATGGATTGTTTTATCATGAATAAAGAGAGTTGAAATTTTATATATTCATTTTGAGTTTTGTTGACTTATTTTTTCTAAAAGTAGGTGGAAATAATTAATGATCTCTCTAAAATGGATGTTTTACAGCGATTCCACCACTCTCACCTCACCATCAATTTCTAGCAAAAAGTCATCATTTTATGTTCTTAATTACGCTAACTTACCCCGAGTGCGGATCGACATCCGACACTTTCCACTATGCCAAATTGCTCATTTTACAAGTTAAATGTCTCGGATCAATTAAAAATGTGATGAAGTTAGGGTTTCCGTAACCAACGACGCGGAAAAACCTTACTTTCACAACTCAGTTGTTTTCTCTTATCTTATCTATCTATCTAATGTGGACGATTAGATAAAGAGTGGTTGAGATCAAATCCATCGATCTAATGTGGACTGTTAGATTTCAGCCACTCAATTCGCCTTATATGACCTCAATTTATTCAAAATTTGAATTTTAACACCGTTATTTCTGTTATTTTCCCATTTCTCCCTCTGTACATTATAATCCGTTATAACAGTCGTTATAATGGAAAAAATGGTAACGCCCCAGTCCATTATACCGTTTGAGTGCTGAAGGCACCCAATTTTTGCAAACGCTTTTGTCGGAGAGTGTCGTGGGCACGGGCCATTTACTAGTATAACAAAAAAGAGAAGTTGTCTCTCCTCTTATCCCCCCTATTGTCGGTTTCAACAAAAGACGGTCGAGATTTTATCCCCCCCAAATGGACGGTGAATCTCAGCCACTCACACCCTATTTTGGCAAATGCTTTGTTGGGGAGTGCCGAGGGCACGAGCCACCCACTAGTTTACAACATATCTCAGTTACAAATTTAATAAGATTCGCAGTTGCATGTGTTACAAACACTAGTTGATGTAGTTGCAAGTGTAACACGCACTAATTGGACACAGTCAAGGTAGAGAGGATAATGACAACACATCGTCCTCTATCACGCCCCCTCAAATGTGACTGATCTTCCAAGACAATGAGCTTGGCTCGTAAAAGTCGAAATCGGGAATGACTCAAGGCCGGGCTTTGTAAAAATGTTAGCAAGTTGATCCGTTATAGAAATGAATCACATGCCTAACTGTTTCTTGGCGACCTGATTAGAACAAAGTGAAAATCTATTTCAACATGCTTTGTGCGAGCATGGAAAACAAGATAAACAGAAAGGTAGGTAGTGTAAGGTCTATAATTTAGTGTTGGCTAATCCCGTATGACAAAACACCAATTTGTATTCCACCTTACTATATTGTGTGCGTAGTTAATATGAGTATTAGTTTGAGGTTGCATCACTCAAAAACTACCT
The DNA here is from genome assembly GCA_035048495.1 of Euptelea pleiosperma. Lineage (NCBI taxonomy): Eukaryota > Viridiplantae > Streptophyta > Magnoliopsida > Ranunculales > Eupteleaceae > Euptelea > Euptelea pleiosperma. Next base: position 4,607,322 of record CM068544.1, read on the forward strand.
AAAGCCTGCCATATCAGAAGATTAATTAAGATATCTGAAGAATGATGGCTTCAAACAATCACATAGTATTAGGTTAGTAAATGACTTAGATGCCTAGAACTTTATTAATTAATTCATATAATTATTTATCCTAAGTACACTTTAGTGTATGTTTGAAACATAGACAGGACATGAGTTTTATGAGAAATTTGTTCAATCCAATCGATTGGATTATTTGGTCAATTGATCATACTTGATAAGTGGCAGTCCAATCAATTGGAGAAGAAGTCTATTGTCTAGTTTCTATCAAGCATCTGTTATGACTCTACGGCATCAATCCAATCGATTGAACCGTATGTCCAATTGATTAGACCTACGCAAATTAGAGTTCCATGAATCGCTAAGTTTTCTATTTCAATTAAAACACTTGTTATCTTTAGACTTGGATTTGCTCAATTTATACATTGAACGTTTTGGATCAAAACCCTAGGCAATCTAGAGGAATCTAAAGCAATCCAAAGCCACAGAAGAGAAACAAAGCATTCCAAAAAAGAGTTAGCTTAGATTTGAGGAGCTTCTCACATGAGTAGACTACTACTCTATGCTTTGTTAATCAAGAAGAGTTCTTTGAATCCCATTCTCATCCCTTGAGATTCATTCTTAATGATCTAAGCTTGTTATTCTTGTAAGTCTTTTTATCTTTCAAGCTAAATCCCTATAGACCTAAGAAGCCATATCCATATCGTGTTCTTAGAGACCAAGAAATCTCTTGGTTCCTTAACTAAATTGTGTCGAGAGATTGTACACATCAAGGTGTACTGAGACGTTATTGTTTTAGACATATTTACTAATAGAACAAGATTGGGGTGTACCGATCGCTGGTAGATTCAGGGGAATCGAACTGAATAACAAGACAACATGATCGTGCAAAGGTGCAAATTAACGGGGGGGAGGGGGGGCGCTAGAGTATTAGAACATCAAGGAATGGCAGATACAGTGGCAGTGAGCTTGAAGAGTCAAACAGAAAAGTGTGGGAACATTGTGCGTGGTAACTTCTGTTGTTTCTTGACGTGGAACCCGTGATTTTTTTTTAAAGGTTTCCACATTAAAACTGCATGTGTTATGGTTTGATCTATTTTCGCTATTTAACCTGTTAGAGTAAGGTAAATGAATCAATAATAAATATACCTTCGGTATATTTGAACAGAGTCGGTTAGCTTAGTCTCATTAATATAATCAACCATTTCAGGATTGTATGCATGCGATTTGTCTACCCAGACCAGTAAAGACGTGTTTAGGCTATAAGCATTTAGATTAATTTTTAATACCTATTCACCCCATTTTAGGTTACATCTTCTAGATACCAGGAAATTTCAATTGACAAAGCATTCTAAAGAAAAGCTACCTCAGATCTGAGGAGCTTCGCACAGAAGTAGATTACTCCATTCTTTGTTGATCAAAAAGAGTTCTTTGAATCTGATTTCCATCCCTTCTCGATGATCTGCTTTTGCTATTCTTTGAAGTATTTTCATCTTTCAAGCTAAGTCCCTCTAGACCTAAGAACCCATATCCACACCTTGTTCTAGAGACCTAGAAACTCATGGTTCCTTAACGTTGTTGAGAGATTGTACATGTCGGGTGTACTAATGCCGTTACTATTTGGGGGCATACCGGATAGTAGAATAATATCATGGTGTACTAATCATTGGTAGGTTTGGAGAGATTGCGATGATGATAGTGTTCAAAGGGAGCTATCGTGACAACGGAGAGAGAGATAGAGTGAGCGGTTGCAATGATGACGAAGAGAGAGAGAGAGAGAGAGAGAGAGAGAGAGAGAGAGAGAGAGAGAGAGAGAGAGAGAGAGAGGGTTTCAACATAAGAAATGTGTGATTTGTTTCATCGAGTTGAGTTCTTCAACTTTGCCGAATGTTGCAACTCTTCAAGTCTGCAAATATTGCACAAATTCGAGGCAAAAAAAGTGGGCTCATGAAAATATCCACAATTGTTTGGTGCACACCAAGCAATTGTATATTTCAAATTGAAATGAAAAACATCTTCATGCAAACTACAAAATCCAACAAAATCGAACCTTTATAGAAATATTATATTAGAGAGATGCTTCATAACAAATTCCTTATTAATCATGGTCAAAGTTAACAAGGGAGAAGATGTATCTCTTAACAAAATTTCCCTATGTATCTTGTCAAGCTAGGATGAATATACATCCATTTCTTACATCGATGGTGGGGCTCACACAGAGATCATGGTGGAATAACTGCACATGCGTTATCCTTGCCATGGTGATCACCATTATGAAAAACCAATCAACTTTGATGATGAATGAAAATCTCGGGATTAAGGGCCAAATTAGTGGGTGTCAATCCCAATCTAGATCGGCTTGATCCAAGTCAGTCTCGAGTTATCTCACTTCAGATGATGTGAGGCCCTCATTGCAAAAGGCTTGTCTCGGGCAAGACAACTCAAGACGATGACCCCTAGAATCATGATTTTGGCATTACAAACATATGAAAAGGTACCTTGAAGTATCGATTCAATTATAGTTACCAGGGAACGTGTTTCCACTAGAGATTCCCTAAAATGGAGAAATGCATGCATGCGAAAACGTAAACATATGAGAAATGATATGAAAATCTTATAGGAAACGTGTAGATTTTAATTTTGAAACTCTACAATTATTTATTGTTTTATTGGTGGAAAAATGGGAATACCAAAGGAATCCGACTTCTTTGTTTATGTTTTATATCTTCTAAGTATACTTATATTAGTAGTTTTTTTTATTTTTTGACAACCATGTGATTGTTTTAAGACATTCAAAGGCTTAAAAGGAAAAAAAAAAAAAAAAAAAGAGAAGAAGAGAGTGAACATTTAGAACTTTTACTTCTATTAGTGGATGAAAGAAGACAAATTGGAGAGGTTGTTTCTCCCGTCATTTTAAATCTATTACCCTTTCCTTCTCCACTAATGTGTACTTTGATATTTGCCGTGTCACATGAATTTTTTAGGGTCAGTTTCCCATTTCCCTTTCTAACAACTACATGTTCAACTGAATTAGTTGCATAATTGAGTGTAAGAAATAGATGTAAGAAAGGGATGTAAGTTTTTTTTTACCCTCTTGTAGGGAGTCTGTGTGCTTGGCCGAATCCAACCGTGGTTGAGTGCTGGCAAAAAAGTAAAAAAATAAGTGTATACCAGCTCAGCACTATCAACCACTATTGGATTCTCGTAATCCACAGCCGAACACACGACTCCCGAGAGGGGTCAGAAAAAGGGGGTCCCCTGATGCCGACCCTTATCATAACTCTCTTATCAAGAAGATTTATTAAATACTTTTAGGAGTAGGTAACATGGTTCGGGTTGGATAGCATGACCATGGCCATGTCAGTGATAAGACCCTAAAGTTATACAAGATCGAAATTGTGACCAAGGTTTAAGAGGGGCCATTATAACGGACTAGGGTTTACCATTTTTTCCGTTATAACAATTTATAACGCTCACGGGCAAAAATAGAAATAATGCAAAAACGGCACTGAAATTCAAAAACAAAAATAACGGAAAAAATAATGAAAATAACGGCCATTTTTCTTTTCACTAAATTTTCCAAAAAATAACGGTTGCTATTTTCTTTATAATGGAAAAATAACGGCCATTATTTTTTGAGCATTTTAATGGTATATAACGTACCGGGGTGAGGTCTGAATCCGTTATAACTGCCGTTATTTTAGTTACAACGGCCGTTTTTTTAAACCGTGCTTGTGACCACCCCCATACTGGACTTACCCTTTAACTGCCCTACCAAGTGGGCATTAGGTCTTACCACCACGTTTGATAGGTGACTTCCAAGATATGGTTGATTTTAAACGTTTTTTTATGAGAAGAGATAAGCTCAACACCTTTTTCGTGCTTGTCGTTCTCATCCCCTTCTCCCCCTTTTATTTTTTTTTGTTTAAGATAATCGCCTTGATTTATCACATTAAAATATAAAAGAGCTTTCAGATAGGAAATGACCAAAGTACCCATATATATTTCTCACATATTTTTATTTATGTCCACTCATAAAGGAGTTAAGAAATATATAAAAGCTTCATGTGTCCCAATGCATAAACGATGGCATTACTGTTGTTCTGAGGAAAAACGTTCTCCTTGGGTCCCTCAAATTAATGACATTTTTGTAACACCTCCCTCTGATTCCATTTTAATTAGCAATATCCCCTGACAAGCTAAAAGTCCATGACACCCCCTGACAAACTAAAAGTCCCTTTGATTAGACCATTTAGTTATTGACTAGGGTTTAGATTATTAAGGTCCACGTTTGGTCATGGATGTCTATGTTTTTTATGAGCCACGTGGCACATTCTTAGAGACCACTGACCGTATGAATGGCCTATCCCTAAGTGGACCTATGAAACAAAAATCAACTTGATTGGCAATTTATAAACATTGGATTTGAATCATTTTCAGTGGATTCAAGCATAATTTGGAGTACAGTGATCCAATGGTTAGAAATCACCAATTGAGTTAATATTTGGTCTGTAAGTCCAGCTAGGGATGGGCCAAACATCCATAAAGTCAATGCTCTCTAAAAATGTGCCACGTGGCTCATACAGCCGTAGACATCCCTGACCAAAGGTAGACTTCAATAATCTAAACCCTAGTCAATTGACCAAGGGAAGTGCTTTAGAATTTTGATTTGTTATGGGGGTGTTGCTAATTAAAATTGAATAACAGGGGTATTATAAAATGCCCTAAAATTAGGGGGTCCTTCAGACTTGGGACAAAAACACATACCATCCATGGGGAAGATGTCCTCCTCAACAACACCATCACTTTTTATGGTTCTTCTCCTTTAGGAGTGGAACTTCTGTCACAAGGCACAATATGAGACACGTGGCATACTCTTAGTGGACGTTGACTGTAGGATGTTTGGCCAGTCCCTCGGTGGACCTGCAAACCAAAAATAAACCCGATCAGTGATTTATAACCTTTGGATCTTTGCACCCAAATAACGCTCAATAATGCTCAAATTCCTACCGTTAAAATCAACCCATGAAAATAACTTCAATCGAATCACTTAGAAATCACTAATCAGGCTGATTTTTTGGTATACAGGTCCACCGAGGGACTAGCCAAACATCCATACGGTCAGCGTCCACTAAGAGTGTGCTACGTGGCTCATATTGTGCCTTGTGACAGAAGTTTCACTCCTTTAGTATGGACCAGAGGGGTGATACTGACACCTGCTTTTGTACGTGATCACAAGAGATTTTAAAGATGAAGGGCTATTTGTGAAAATACAATAAAATAAGGACAGTTTTGAAAATTTATCAACTTAAAGGGACGATTTTGAAAGATAAACTTGGAGAGTTGGATTGGATCTGAAAATTGAGACAATTCATAGGTAGCAGTTAGAATAGCAAAAAGTCGTGGTTGGAAAAGTCGGAGTAAAACTTATATCACAGCGTTTGACAGATTCTTCTGTCACAATGAAAATCACATACCACGTGGCACACTTTTAGTGGACGCTGACCATATGGATGTTTGGCTAGTCCCTCGGTGGACCTGTAAACCAAAAATCAGCCTGATTAGTGATTTCTAAGCGATTTGATTGAAGTTATTTTCATGGGTTTATTTTAACAGTGAGAATTCGACCATTATTGAGCGCTATTTGGGTGCGAAGATCCAAAGGTTGTAAATCACTAATCAGGCTGATTTTTGGTTTAGAGGTCCAATCGAGGGACTGGCCAAACGTCCATTCGGTTAGAGTCCACTAAAAGCGTGCCACCTGGCATATGGTTTTCATTGTGACAGAAGAATCTGTCAGAATGCTGTGACAGAGGTTTTACTCGAAAAGTCGAAGCTACACGTCATTTTGATGAAGTTAATGAAAGCAAACTCTGGAAATCCTCTTACTTTGATGACGGACAGTGGACTACTTTATGATCCACGTGGCACTTTCTTAGAGCGTATAGATGTTTGGCCCATCCCTAGGTGAACCCCTAGACCAAAACCAGCCTGTCTAGTGATTTCTAACCATTTGGTTGGGAGTAAAACTTCTGTCACAATTGAATTGTAAATCACGCAATCACAGCCAATGAGTTCTAGGCACGTACACCTAAAAGCAAAAGCACAGGTTACGTTGCAAAAGCACTTGTGTACGTGCCGAGAACTCATTGGCTTGTGATTGTGTGATTTACAATTTCGTGTGATAGAAGTTTTACTCGTTGGTTGGAGTCTTTTTCTGACCCTAGGGATTTGGACTGGATTTCGAGAATCCAAGGGTGGTTGATTGGAGCTGAGCTGGCATCTACTTTCTTCATTAAGTGAATGCCAGCTCAGCACTATCAACCACCGTTAGATTCTCGAAATCCACGGCCCGAGTCTGACTCTTAAGAGGGGTTGAAAACGGGAGTCGTCGGAGCCTGAACCTTATCTTTAACCGTAGGATCAAGCATTATTTTGGGTACTCAGATCCAAAGGTTAGAAGGCTGATTTTTAGTATGTAGGTTCACCGAGGAAAAATGGGCCAAGCATTCGTATGATTACTGGTCTCTAAGAATGTGCCACGTGGCTCATATAGTCATCAAATATTTATTCTTCTTGTTATTTGATTTGTGTTGGGTTGGCCTTCTTTTAAGTTATACGCCATGACATGGTCCTCGAGATACTGACCAGATGAAGCCCAGGCGTCGTATTGACGGTAACAGTGACATTTCCTAATTATTTTGGTTTTAAGCACAAAGATTCTTATCTAAAACATAAATGGCATTTTGGACATTTCAGCGAATCTTATCCGGGAAGGCGTTATTCTTCACGTGCCATTCATGCAACTATTGACACTTATCAACCCAACAAACTTCCAAATGGGCCCACGAGATCCTCAACGTGTACAAAAAGGTTTACTCCACAGCCAATGAAGAAAACAAGTCTACACAGTCAGGTTTTTCTTAGCTGCTGCAGCTAGGGGTATCAATTTTTACCCGTTTAACCGAAACCAAATACACCAGGTTTGGTTCCACATTTTTGAGAACCAACTAAAATGGAACCAGAACTAGAACCAAATTGAAAATGATAGTAACAATTTTGGCAATTTTGCTCTTAGTACTACTCTCGTACAAACACACTTAACTACGAAGTTCTGATGGGACCCGGTGCATTAATGCTAGTATAATTGCACCCAAAAATGAATAAAAAAAAGCATGATGTTTTTTTTTGTAGTCATCATCGTGGGAGGGCCCCACAGAAGAAGCCAGGCTAAGCCTGGACCCGGTCATTGCCGATCAAGGGGTTTTCTACTCCTGGCACAACCGCTCAAAGGAGTAAACCTGTCTGTGTAGGTTTGATCCCACGTAGGCCTGTCAATGGATAGTCAAAAATTCAAATTCGTATTCGAAAAATCAGATATTATCAGAAAATTTCAGATATTGGATTCGGATATCATTTTAATATTCGAATAATTTTCTGATATGGATTCGAATATTGATGTATTTGATTCGATAATATCGGATTCGATATATTATTTAATAATTATATTTATAATAAATAGATTATATTATATTTATCATATTAATTAATATTTATTATAATAATAATAATATTTATTATATATAAATATAATATTTATAATTATTTTATATATATATTTATTATTATGTAAATATAATAATATATTATCTATATCCAATTTTCGGATAAGATATTATCGGATATCCGATAAATTAATCAGATTCGGATTCGAATATTGATCTATAATGTACGTCGGATATCGAATCGGATTCGGATATCAAATTTTTTTCGGATTCGGATTCATATATGCTTGTATTCGATCCGAATAATATCCGTTGACAGCCCTAATCCCACGACATCCCGAAAGAGGTGGATACACACAAACCATTTGGGCTGCCATGTTGGGTGTGAAAAAGCATGATTTATTAACCGAAATCGAAAACACCCATTTTGGTTCCATATCTCTGAGAACCAACTAATAAAGAACCAAAACTAGAACTGAATTGAAAATAATAATTACAGTTTGATATGAACTCGAAACTGATATATAAATATAGTGTTAAAATTGTAATATTATCAAATTTGGAACCAATATATCCGAACCAGAACCAAAACTGACCGGAATCAAATAAGCAATTCTCATTCCCGATCCATCTTTTTGAGAACCGGAATTGATAAGAATCAAAACCAATAAGAACCGCCAATATTATTCTAGTTCTGGGTACCTTAGGAACTGAACCGGAACCGACCCGTTAGACACCCCTAACTGCACCTCTCCCACGTGGCAGAGAAATTTTTGAAGCAATGGATTTTTTAAGCAAAAGCAGTGGCCAATCACATGGCGCCGCCACAACCATGTGGCCCGCCTGTGGAAACTTCTTATATCCTCTGTCCGTGAAGGAGATCCCGTCTCCATTTTATATAAAACTCCCCTCCTACTCCCTCACTCTCTTTCTCTGTTTCTCTGGCTGAAAGTCTTCTCCCTTCTCCGCCCTGCAAAACCGGTTTCATCTATTTCTCTCATTCTCTGATTTTCTCTTTTTCCTAAGAAAAAAAGCGCTTTCCAGCCTTCCCAGCAAAACGGGTTTTTTCTTAAAAAAAATTTCCGGCACGCCGTAGTGTCAATCTTCGTAGATAAACGGAAAACCAGTGGCATTTCCGTAATATTACCTTCTTCCAGTTTTCCTGACACCACCACCCCTCCCTCCCTCCCTCCCTCTTTCCTCTGCAAAACCGGTTTCACAAAGACGCTTCGTTCGAGTGTCAAATCTCCGTAAATAAATCCATGATCGGTGGCATTTTCTGAACACCCATCTCTCTCTTTGTGTTCCTTCTATTTGTTCTCCTTTAGCACCTGTAATTTGCAGATCTGTGAAGCTTCTCAAATATGGGAAATGCTAACGGAAGAGAAGAGGTAGAGGATGGGAGCGACGATCCATCGGGAAGATCTGACGGTGGAGAATCTGGTTTTCGCAACGATGTCCCACCGAATTCCGATCGTCCGATCCGTGTCCCGTCATTGGATTCTATGGGGAATTCGCCGCCAGGGAGCCCTGGACGATCTCGATCTCCTCTCATGTTTGCTCCTCAGGTAAAATCTATCCATCTCTATTTATCGAAATTTAGAGGTATGTGAATAATAACTCCTCAGTTTTTAATCTCCTCTCAATATGTCGATGCTGTATTGCCCATCGTATACCCTATACTCATTGTATCAGATGATATTTAGCGTATCTTCGATCACATATCCTCACATTCTGTGACATTTACTTATAATTACCTTACTCTGCATCATTGCTTCAGGTAACAGGCATTGATCTGTTCGCTTGTATCTAGAATTATGACACAACTAATGAGTATTACTAATATTAACCTAAACTCCAATGTTATAATCTTTTAAAGGGTCATATTATCTTGACACGCCAAAAATGACACTATATTCTGGACACGCCTTTGTGGGGCCCACATGGAGATGAGTTAAGGGCTGATTTTTTGTACATCTTAAAAAAAATCAGCTTATTCCAAGATTTCTAGCACTATGAAAATTGGGTTACAAGTTTTAAGAAAAAAAAATCTGGACTGTAATGTGCTGATTTTTGTGAATATGATATCCAGGGTGAGGAGATTATCCTCACAATAAATCAGCCCTTAACTCATCTTCATGTGGGCCCCACAATGCCGTGTCAAATTAATCTGACCCACGAACTCTAAAGTTTAAATTTACGGCGGACCTCTCGTTGTGTAAACATCATACCGCCTTAATGCCAGCTATTGGATTTGAGAATAATGACATCATGAAAAGGTTAATTATGTCATATCTAACAGCTGGCGTTGATTTGTTGTGGTGTAACATCATAGCCGATTTAATATTACTAGCAGAAGACACGTGTGTAGTGCCGTGTGTACTGCCGCAGTTAACTGATTTTGGTAGTGGTAGTTGAAGAGGAGGGAATGTGGTGGAGTTTGGTTGGTTATAGAAGAGGTTTTAGGAGAAAATAGTTTATCTTAACTGCTTCTATCTTTTGTCTACTTAGTAAGTAATGCCAAAAGACGTTTGTTTGTTTTTATTTTATTTTTTTATTTATATTGTTACTGGCAAAATGTGAAGAATTTGGTAGCTTTACGGTTGCCTGTATAGTAGTAAAGATACCAGTGTTGCAACTGTAATTTGTAATGATCGTATATGTGGTCATTGAGCGTTTGATGCACCTATAATAGTAAAGATACCTCTGTTACAACTGTAATTTTTAATGATCGTATATATGGTCATTGAGCCCTTGATGCACTCAAATATGGTATGTCTGAGTTAGCAGTAAACTGGCTAACTTTTGTAGGTGTAGAGCTCTGGCTCCAAAAGTTCTCCACCGTTCATCTACAAATAACAAATTTATATGTTTTGTGCACAAATGACAAACCTAAACCATTCATTAATGGAAACCTTTTTACACAATTTGGTGTCACTCTTTTTCCCACTAGATTTTGTTTACGGTTTATCTGATGAGTATCCCACTTTGGACAATTTTTTTTGACAATGTTGGTCTAATGGAACCAAAGACAACATTAACATGGAATCCACCTCTGTATGCGAGCTGGAGGAGGTGTACTTGATTGTTAGCAGAAGTGAAGGGATTCAGAGGATTACCAGACTTTAAAAACGAAAAATAGGAAATCCTAAATCCCTAAAGGAAATGAAAATTCTTAAATTCTCAGCTTTAAAATCTTAAGAAGAAAGCACTTACCAAGACAGACGGTTGATTGTGTGCTTCTCGTCTTCCTTTAGTGCATCTACTTGAAACCCCAACCTAGATTTGGTCATCAATTGAAGGATTCGGTGCTCATCGAAATCAATTGGACTTGGCTAGATCCTATAACCAACTAGGTTAAGATTGGTGATCTGGCTGAGTCACCAGTTTTTGGGATTTTTCTGGATCACTAGGTTGTTGACTTAGTTCCAGAATGGCTAGTCTGATTTGGGTTTTAAAACAATGGTGTGTTGTGGACTCACGGAGTTGGATTTAGAGTTTCTAGCTGAGAAACAAATTAGGAAACGCTGATAGAAATTGATTTACAAACTGACTGAATTTCTAATAATTTGTAAGTGTGAGGAGACGAGTGCTTCCTAGTAAACATGAGACACAATTCTTCCTGTATAATGGCTCCCTTTGCCACTATAATCCTACTGATTGTGTCGTTCAGTTTCAACTCCATTTAATAAGCAATATCGAAGAGTTCTCTCATGCTCTTATTTTGTGAGAAATAGCTATGGGTGAGCTTGATTTCTAAAGTCGTAGAATACCTTCTACTTTCCTCTGACATATATCTTCCTACTCGTATTTGTTGATCTATTTATTCTTTCTCCATAGAGAATTCTACAAGGAATGTTCCCAAAGTTTTACAAATTAAAACATCAATAGCCTGCCTAAAAGCGGCTAATGTGACTTTTGTGTAACCTTTGTTTACATTTTTTGACCAAATGAGTCTCTTGTTATTTATTTCCTCTTGTCCAGAAACCCATTTCCTTAGATTTTCTTCCTTTGGAGATTTAAAAATCCAAAATGCTTGAGATTGATTTCTTCTTCCGGCAAACCTTTTTATGACCCCAAACTTCCATATCCTTGGGATTGGTTTCATTGGTCTTCCTTCCGTACATGTCTCATGCAGTCACCACCCCATTTCTCTTTCTCGTGAATCTTGTCCCTGAAAAACTATCCTTTCCCGTGACAAATGATTTCAAAAATGGCACAAAGTAGTCGTACTTCTCTCTTTCTTGTTCTCCATGGCTTCTATACAGTAATTTTTCTTTTTGCCTGTGGTAACCTTGTTTCGTATTTTTTATTATTATTTATTGTTGTTAATTTTGGTTCTCAAGTTTTATATATATATATATATATATATATATATATATATATATATATATATATATATATATATATATATATATATTTTGTTACTCTCTCTCTGTTAAGTAATTTCAGTCGCTTTATTTATATTTTGTTTCTTTTGCTTCTTTGTAGTTATTAATTTTTAAAGGTTATTTTAGTTCTTCTTCTATTGTTGCTATTTGCCTCTTCTTTTGCTCTTTCATTTCATTTTTATGTTTCGTTTTGTTATTTATTTTACTTTTTTTTTTTTTTTCATTTATTTTATTGTGTTACACATTAGTAATTTTATGTGTTTTTTTTTAATCTAGTTAAACATTAGATGTTTAGATTTTTTTTTTTTGTGGTTTTAACTCGGAATGGATTATCTATCTTTAAGAAAATGATGTGCTCTTTTTTTAATGTATTACTTGATTGTAGTTTCTTTATCTAATTTTTTTAAGGATAAATGCCTACTCCAGTCCTAGTCACAAAAATCTCCGATTTTTTTAAAAATTCTCCAAAAATCTCTGATTTTTTGAATTCACGAATCGATCGCCGATTAATCGGTAAAATCTCTGATTAATCAAAAAACTCGGCGATATAATCAGCGATTTTGCCGAATTTTGCCGATTTATCGGCTGAGATCCATTTTTGATTTCGATTTTGCCGATTTTGGAATTATGAATGATATATCATGCTTATGAGTTATGACTTATTACTATGGAATTTTAGATTTGGTTTTCATCATATAAATGTGTTTTGTTAAAAACAACATTTTTAGCTTGAAAAATGCCACGATATATTTTCTATTTTTGTCGATTTCAACCGATTTTTACCGAATTTTCCCGACTTGACCCCTTGCCGCTTTATTGCCAAATCCCGACTTTGTGACTATGACTCCAGTACTCCATATGTCCTAAAACATTTGCCCTAATTTTTAGATGCCAGTTTTTGTGTTTTAGAGTTCAATATATTTGGATTGGTTATTTATTTTTTCCTATTTATTTGTTTAGCTCATGTTTATGAATGATGAAGGGGAGAAAATTTGAGCAGATTAAACAGTTTTCAGCATGATTGAGTTGAATTTTTTTTTTTTTATATTTTTTTTTTAGAATTTTGTATTCTCAAGTTCATCTAGGGTTTGGATTTTGTTTTGTGATAGTCTGATCTAGATTATTATATATCAGTAACACAACCTGAAGATGCATCGTTATTCAAATTAAGATTCTTGGGCTGCTTGGATTTTCATTCTCTCTAAATCTTTGCTTGATTCCTGTTTAACTACTAAATGATAGAACCAATGGTGGCTAAATTGGATTAGTGTCTGTTGGAGCCTTTTGGTTTGATTCCTTTTCTATGGCTTCTTTACCTCAGCTTAAAGTTTTCACCTTTCCTTCCATATGAACCACCCAATTGCAATTTGCAAGAGGAAGTAGCTGCCTGATCAGTCTTTGTTTCCACCTATACAGTCTTCATTCAGCATCCAAGACATTCACAATAGTCTTATTAAAGCCTTTTGACTTCAATTATCAATTTGGATCTTATTCCGAAAAGGGTTTCGCCTATGTTCGGATCCCTTTTGATGAAACTTTGAAATTTTTTTTAATGTGAATGACTTTTCGCGATTTGAATCATAAGGTTCCATCAAAACTAGTAAATTGAACTAAAAACATGATGCTCAAGCGGGCTGGAACTATGACTTTTATTTTCCAATTTTAATCATTTTTTTCCTCTTCTAAACTTTGTTAAGCTATTTGGGGTGTGTTGGGATAAACAAGTTATTTCTGCTTTAGGGTTGCACGCCCAAGCTTTAGAGAGAGAGATAGAGAGGGAGGCTAGGAGAGAGACACTTTTTGGGTGGTTGTTCTCTTATGAACAACACACGAAGGGTGGTTTCTATTAAATAGAGAACATACAGAGAACATACATAGAATCTTTACATAAAGAGGGAATGAGATTCCTTATTTAGAGCTGTGGAGATCTTCTCGACACTTTGCTCTTGCTATTGTGGTGGAATTTTGGAGATCTGCAAAAGCTTGGACAGCAACACCGTGGAGATCTGCAAGATCTTGGGCTGTTGCTATTTTACTTCTTTCCTTAGTGTGATAAGGTTCCTTATTTGGCAAAGAGCCAAATCTGGAAATATTGGCTACGTGTCGATGAAGATCTTCTTTCCTATTGGAGAGCTCCTCAATATTGAAAAGAGGATCTGTTTCTTCAACAATCTGTTTCTTCAACAATCGGAAGAGGAGAGCTTCTTTCCTTAACAGCCCCCCTCAAGTTGATCGTGGAGGGATCACAAACGGTCAACTTGCGCCGAAGTCGATCAAGACGATTGCGGGGAAGGCTCTTTGTGAAGATATCGGCAAGTTGGAGATCGGATGGCACAAATTGAACGTGAATGAATCCAGCAGTCACTTTCTCACGAACAAAGTGATAATCAAGCTTGATGTGTTTGGATCGAGCGTGAAAGACAGGATTGGAGGAGAGGTAAATGGCGCTACGATTATCATAGAGAATAGTAGCTGGATCGCGCAAGAAGACGCCAATGTCACGAAGGAGAAAGGAGAGCCATGTGAGCTCAGCAGCGGTAGATGCTAAGGAATGATACTCAGCTTTGGAGCTAGAGTGGGACACCGTAGGTTGTTTCTTGGCGCTCCAAGAGATAAGGTTCGTGCCAAGAAAAACAGCAAATCTGGTGGTAGATCGTCACGTGTCAACACAGCCAGCCCAATCCGCATCTGAATAACCGAACAAACGAAGGGGACTACGGGAGCATAAGTGGATCCCATGATGAAGAGTCCCTTTAATATACCGTAAGATACGCTTAATAGCTTTGAAGTGATCCTCCGTGGGGGCATGCATATACTGCCAAACAGAGTTGACACTGAACGCCAAATCAGGCCGAGTTAGAGTCAAATACTGAAGACCCCCAACAATACTGCAATAAAGCGTCGGATCATCAAATTTAGGGCCTTCCGTGGTCAGCTTGTGACCAAGAGCCATGGGCGTAGGCAGTGGTTTGGCGCCATTCATATGGGCACGCTCAAGAAGGTCATGGGCGTACTTGCTTTGAGTGAGAAAAAGGCCATTAGTGGTGGAAGGTACTTCGATCCCAAGGAAATAGTGTAGATCACCGAGATCTTTCATTGCAAACTCGTGACCCAATCGGAGAACAAATTCATTAAGAAACGTGGGATTACTTCCAGTGAGGACAATATCATCCACATATATGAGAAGGAGAAGAATGCAGGTAGGACCACGATAGACAAACATGGAAGTATCCGCTTTACTGCAACTGATGCCAACATGTAAAAGAAAAGAGTTGAACCTGTCAAACCATGCCCGTGGGGCTTGTTTAAGCTCATATAAGGCCTTATTAAGGCGACAAACATGTCCGGGTGAAAGGTCCACGTACCCAGGGGTTTGCTTCATGAACACCTCTTCAGTGAGAAACCCATGTAGGAAGGCATTTTTAACGTCGAGCTGTTGAATTTGCCAACCATGTGTCGTGGCCAAGGATAGAACAAGACGAATGGTTGCAGGTTTAACCACTGGGCTGAAGGTCTCATCAAAGTCAAGGCCTTCAACTTGATTATAGCCTTTAGCGACGAGGCGTGCCTTGTATCTTTCAATAGTTCCGTCAGGTAGCAACTTGGTTTTAAAAACCCATTTACAGCCCACAACATTCATCGATGGAGCACGTGGAACAAGGGCCCATGTGTGATTTTGATGGAGGGCGTGGATTTCGTCATTCATAGCAGCTTTCCAATGAGGGGACTTAACAGCAGTCTTGTATCCCCGAGGTTCTTTAATGGCAGAAAGAGCCATAAGAAAGGAAGAAGGTGATGATGGTAAGGGATGAATTGTACTGACTTGCCGAGACTTGGACCTGGTCACCATTGGATGAACATTGGGTGCATTGGGATACCCTGGAGGTGATGTAGCTAATCCACTTGGAGGGAGAGGCAAATCAATAGTGATCGATACCCCTGGAATGGAGGGAGAATCAATTTCAATGGGCATGTTGACATCATTTAAAGCCTCAAGAGTCATTGAAGCGAGAGATGACTGGCCGGCCTAATCTAGAGAAGGAACATGTGGTGCATCGTCAAGATCAAGGGAACATGGAGAAGTAGCTTGCTGGTGAGCTCGAGATGGTGGAGGTACATCGACTTCTTGTATGGTGGATGACGTAGGCGGACGTTGTATAACGACATCATCAGCTGCAGGGTCAAAAAGGAAACAAAATCCTCCATGGACGAGGTAGATGAGCTAGTGTTGGTAAAAGGAAAGAGAGACTCGTCGAATACCACATGACGAGAAATATAAACCCGTTTTGTACGAGGATCCAAGCAACGAAATCCTTTATGGAAACTGCTGTAACCAATAAAGACACAAGGAATGCTTTTTGGGGAAAGTTTGTTAGCAGCGTAATCTTTCAAATAAGGAAAGCAACGACATCCGAATGTTCTGAACATAAAATAGGATGGAGGCTTACCAAATAAAACAGAGTAAGGAGAATCATTCTGGAGAACCGCTGTAGGCAATCAGTTGATGATGTAAACTGCGGCAGCAAAGGCCTCAACCCACAAATAGGATGGAGATTGACTGTGAAAGAGTAGCGTGAGTCCAATTTCGGTGACATGGCGGTGCTTACGTTCAGCTCTTCCATTTTGGGCTTGAGTGTGAGGGCAAGATATGCGTTTGAGAATACCACAGTTTGATAGATGAATAAGAAACGTAGTGTGGCAAAACTCTTGGCCACCATCACATTGAAAGATTTTTATTTTGCAGTCAAATTGATTTTCTACCATTTTTTGAAATTGAAAGAAGGTAGAGAGAAAATCAGATTTATATCGCATAGGATAAAACCAGGTATACCTACTAAAATCGTCAACAAAAATGACATAATAGCGAAATTCAGAATTAGAAAGGATTGGAGATGGGCCTCAAATATCAGCATGTATTATTGATAATGGAGTAGTACATCGTTTTTCATTGACAATAAAAGGTAACCTATGACTCTTTCCAAGTTGACAACTTGGACAAACAGTAGAACTAGACTTAGAGGAGGCAATGTTAACGGCCCCCTGTTTATTAAGAAGGGAAAGGACTCTATTAGACAGATGACCCAAGCGATGATGCCAGATAGATTGTGAGGCTTTTGGTAAGGAAGTTGCAACTGATAGTAGGGAAGAGTTGATACGAGTCAAGGTATAGAGACCGCCCTACCTACTGCCTGTTCCTAGTATTCGTCCCGTTCCTTGTTCCTTGATAACAAGACCAGAAGAAGAAAACTCAACTAGGCAATTGTGGTCAAGGGTGAGTTGACTAACAGACATTAAGTTTTTTTGAATAGCAGGGACATGCAAAGTATTGTTCAAGATCAAGGAGCCATAAGAGGTGGGAAGACTGATAGTTCCCACATGAGAGATAGGCAGAGAATTCCCATTACCAACGAGTACTCTATCAAGTCCATGGTATGATTTTATTTTTAAGAAATTACCTGCATCTGGGGTCATGTGAGCAGTGGCACCACTGTCAGGATACCACTCGGTGTCCAAGGGATCGGTAATGGTAAGTGAGGTGAGGGCCTTCGTAATTGTTGAACTTGGAAGGCATGGTTAAACCTGTTATAACATTGCAAAGCAAGGTGGCCCCCTTTACCGCATATCTGACATACCTTATCGGAATTGAAGGCACCGGATGAGGCGTTAGTGTTAGAGCCCCTTTGTTGAGTGGATGAGGGAGAATGTCCTAATACACCATGCTGGTTGGTACGATCGTGTTGTCCATTACGTTGAGTATTTTGAGACTGAGAAGCTATTGGGATTGTTGTTCATCTGACCACGACCTTGAGTATTGCGATTGCCTCGGCCACCACGTCCAAAACGACCACCACGTTGAGCAGAGAACGCGAATTCATGTGTGGTGGATGCTAAGCCAAGAGATTTTAACAATAACTCATGGCTCAACACTGTAGGAAGAATTTCTTTAAAAGGGGGAATTGGCGGTTTGGCCATGATTGTGGTGGTGAAGGGTTGATATTCTGAACCAAGCCCTCTTAGGAACCAAAAAGTATTTTCTGACTCCTTAATATCACATCCAATGGCACTTCAGAGTATCTAGGAGAGCTTTGTATTTTCGGGCATGTTCCGAAATTGAACTAGTTCCTCGTTTTAAGGATTGGAGCTCCTCCTTGAGTTGTAACTCTCTTGTGACTGATTTGTGAGTAGAAATCCTCCAAGGTGGTCCATACATCTCGTGAACATGTCAGGCCCATAACTTGGCTCATTGGTTCTTCTGTCAGAGATGTATACAGAAGAGTGAAGACTAGTTTATCTGTAAGACACCATTGGTGAAAGTTTGGATTTTCTCTAGTTTTACCTTCAGCAAGAGTGATAGTAGGGGACGGTTTTGGTTTGGTTCCATCAATAAAACACATAAGATCTTGACTAGAGAAAAGAGAGTCAAACTGTGTTCTCCACATCAGATAGTTTGTGGAAGTTAATTTGAGAGATGCCATGTTGGCCATGTGAGAGAAAGAGAGAGCGGTGTTTGGTGAGGAAGAAGAAGCCATTGTTAAAGTGGAGGAGAGGAGAAGTAGGAAGCAAGTGAGAAAGAAGGAACCGTACCAGGAATTAATCTCGTTAGAGCTTTAGCTCTGATACCATAAACAAGTTATTTCTGCTTTAGGGTTGCATGTCCAAGCTTTAGAGAGAGAGATAGAGAGGGAGGCTAGGAGAGAGACACGTTTTGGGTGGTTGTTCTCTTATGAACAACACACAAAGGGTGGTTTCTATTATATAGAGAATATTCAGAGAACATACATAGAATCTTTACATAAAGAGGGAATAAGATTCCTTATTTAGAGCTGTGGAGATCTTCTCGACACTTTGCTCTTGCTATTGTGGTGGAACTTTGGAGATTTGCAAAAGCTTGGACATCAACACTATGGAGATCTGCAAGATCTTGGGCTGTTGCTATTTTACTTCTTTCCTTAGTGTGATAAGGTTCCTTATTTGGCAAAGAGCCAAATCTGGAAATATTGGCTATGTGTTGAAGAAGATCTTTCCTATTGGGGAGCTCCTCAATATTGAAAAGAGGATATGTTTCTTCAACAATCGGAAGAGGAGAGCTTCTTTCCTTAACATGGGAGTCGAATCCCTCATCAAAATTTCACGATGACATTAGGAAACGTGTCACGACAAATTACAAAAACCTGCGATTTGCCTTGGAGACAAAATACACCATGTTGCAGCAACATCTCATCTGCAGCACACACACACACACAAACACACATAGAAGCCAAGGTTATCCCTTCAAATCTGCATGAATGACCTCTTGGACATCCACACACAATATAGGCGGTAGGAACCACCACCTAGGGTTTTATGACCAGACCCTAGGTTATTATTTCTCACCACAAAGAAGGAAAGAAAACTAGAAGAGAAGGAAAGAACAAGAAGAAAAGAGGAAACCCTAGTTAATGAATCATATGTTATGATACCATGTAAAGTAAATTAGGGTTTTGAGATGAGAAGAGGAAGAAGAATAGAGAGTGAGAAGAGGAAGTCAAACTAGTGTCTTGATCACATAGTCCAAGGTCCATGGACGTGCTTGTTGGCGTTGTTTTGTTATTGGCCAAAAATGTACCTTGAGTTGTGCTAAATAGTGATGCTCAAATTCCATGATTAAAAATCAACCCATGAAAACGACTCCAATCGAATGCTTAGAAATCACTAATCGGGTTGATTTTTTTGCATGTAGGTCCACCTAGGGATGGGCCAAACATTCATACGGTCAGTGTTCTCTGATAGTGTGCCACTTCTCCTAAATAATGTTCAAAATCCACGGTTAAAACAAACCATGAGAAAGACTTTAATCCAAAAATGTAGGTCCACCTAGGGATGGGCCAAACATCTATACGGTCAGTGATCTCTAAGATTGGGCCATGTGTAAGGTGCACGTGCATCTCATGTGGCGTCCCCTTAGTCTTATTAATGATCTTTTGGGCATATTTTAGGATCCTTGAGACGTTTGCAAACTAAGCAAACTTATGTTTCAAGGTAGCCAATTGAAAATGAAGTAACTCAGCTTATCCTCGTGAATTTGAAGACATAGCATCTTGCTAACTCGAATTCCAGACCATGGTTTTAAAATTTGACAAAATTAGGCGAAATTCAACCGAAATTCGCCAAATTTTGAATCACCAAATTAAAGTGTACATGTAGGAAAAAATTTATAAAAATTCGTCAAAACTTCGCCGAATTAATTCGCTTAATTCAATAAAATTCAGCTAATTTCTCGAAGTTTATTATTTTTCAGTACAAAAATTGCAAAAATTCGCGGAATTATTTCAACGATTTAGAGAAGTTTGGAGAATTTTGCCAAAACGTTAGTAAAATACACTAATTTTTAAGGATATGATAAAACAAGCATGATAAAGCACTTATAACACATTATATCATAAAAACAACCATTTAGAGCAACCTAAGCAAGATTAATATCGTTTCACTCATATTGACGCAAGTTTCAAAAGTATTGAGATTCTTTTTTTTAAGCAAGTACTAAGATATCGAGTCATAAACTCGTAAGCAGTACAACACGGATTTTTATAATTTTTTGTAATAAAAGGCTAAACTCTGAGAAATTAGTCGAATATAATAAAACAAACTAATTTTTAAAGATATGATAAAACAAGCACGACAAGAGTTTTTAGCTCAATAGTTGCAGATGGTGATTTGTTAATGAGAAAGCATGCAGTATTGACAGCCTCTGCTCAAAAGTCTACCCAGCTCAGCATTAGATAACATGCATCTATCTTTTTCAAGGAGAGTTCGGTTCATCCTTTCTGCCACTTCGTTCTGTTGTGGGGAGCCGACACTGTAAAGTGTCGAGCTATCCCCTCATCCTTGTAAAACTTCTAGAACGACTCGTACGTGTAGTCGTCCGCATTATCTATTCCCAAGCGCTTGATCTTCTTCCCTGTCTGAGTCTCAACTATGGCCTTCCATTGTTTGAAGGTGTCAAACACCTCATCCTTATTCAAGGTATACACCCATACCTTCCTAGAGAAGTCATCATTTACAAAGTACCTGGATCTCCCTTTTGAGGCAACCTTTGAGGGACCCCACACATTCGAATGGATGTAATCTAGAATACCTTTCGTGCAATGCATTGTTGTACTGAACTTGACCTTGTATTGTTTCTCGAACACAATGCTCACAAACGTCCAGTTTGCCTGTCTTCACACAAATAAGCACACACTGCTTTCTTAACTCTGTAAGATCCCTTTGCTCATGTGACCTAGACGCATATGCCAAAGACTTGTAGAGTCATCATCCGATGTTGACACGGCCGCCCTACCACTAACTGTACTACCAGAAAGAGCATACAAATTTCCAACCTTCATTCCTTTCATCACAATTTACTCCACCTTGCGCCACTATCTTGTAGCCATTGGAATAAGGTACCCAAGGATGGCAGGTTCTTTAAGTTAGGAACGTGTCTAACATCAGTCAACGTTCTCACAATCTCATCGTGCATCTTGAGCTTTTTTGTTCCAATCTCAACTGTTTTGCAGGCCATATTGTTACCCATCAAAATTGTTCCACCATTTACTGTCATGTATGTGGTGAACAAATCCCTATCGGGATACATGTGATAAGAACAACCGGAGTTAAGAATCTAATTGTCGCTCGCAAGATGTTTCTGATCCGTTACTGACAATGCATTTTCCTTATCTTCTGAAGTTTCCTCAGCAACACTTGCCGCATCATAGGTTTTATCCATTTTATTTTCCTCTTTTGCTTTGAGTTTAGGACAATCTTAAATTGCCCATTCTTGTGACAGAAATAAGTTTCAACCTCTTTTCTGTATTTTGATTTCTATCTGGATCTACTTTTTCCGATCTCCCCCTGACAACCAGGCCTTTCGCCTAAAAATTGTTACTAGGAGTCTTCTTCCTAAATCCTTCGGAAAGAAGAGGTATTGTAACATCATCAAATTTAATGGTATCTTTCCCGTAAAACAACGTTGTAACAAGATGCTTAAACGAGTGAAGGAGGGAACTCAGAAGAATCAGGGCTTTATCTCCATCTTCCAACTTAACATCTATTTTTAATAAATCTGACAGAATTCTATTAAACTCATTAAGTTGTTCGTTTATAGTTGTACCTTCTTTCATGCTCAACGCATAGAGCTGCTTCTTTAGGTACAATCTACTATTGAGAGATTTTGTCATGTAGAGGCTTTCGAGCTTTGACCAAAGCATCGCCTCAGAGTTCTCATGCGTAACGTTGTACGTGATCTCCTTCTCCAAGCACAGCCGAATCGTGCTATATGCTTTTAGGTCAAAATCCTCCCAATCTTCAGCCATCATGTCATCAGGCTTACCCTTCAACGCTCTGTGCAAACCTTGCTGAATTAAAACGTATTTAATTTGGACTTGCAATAATTCAAAATTGTTTCTTCCATTGAATTTCTCCACCTCAAACTTAGCATTCGACACCATCCTTTTCAGTAACCTTGAGCTCTGATACCAGTTTGTTGCGGAATATGCCCAAAAGGATCGATTGAATAACAAACAACGACTACCAATGAACACACCACAAACGGAGAAAATCAACTCAAGAGACAAGACACAAGCAATTTACTTGGTTCGGTCGAAACCTACGTCCACGGACGATGATGATCGGTTCTTAGTATGAGATTGTAAAATACAAGGCTCACTCCTCACTGTGCTCTCTACAATGAATCACACACTCTCTTGCTCACTCTAGATTCTCAAAGATACATTATATATCTCCCCAATACAATTAGTGGTTGTATTAGGGTTTCCAAGAAGTCCTAGAGCCAAAAGGAAGCATCCATCCGCGAAGAAACCCAAAATCGAAACTTTCTGAAAAACTGATTCGCGCAAGTTCATTCGAACAACTTGGGAGTTCATTTGACCGACCTGGAGTTCGGTCGAACAAACCTCTGAGTTTTTCGACCCAACTGAACTCGAGAGCAACAAAACAGAATACGAAGGGGTCCGTTTGAACGACCTTCAACTCGTTCAAACAACCACCTTGGCTTAAATTTGAGCCACAAAACAACAGTTTGATAGCCTTCCCTGTTATAGATCTATTTGTAATAATTATGTTATTGGATAGCTCCATATCATTAGAAGTGTTTCCTTCTACTTTTCATATATTTCTTTCCTTATTTTTATTAAAAAGACTTGATTTAAATATAACTAAAATAATATATCTTCTTAAAGGCTCCATGTCACACACACACACACACACACACACACATGTCTATGTCATTTTTGTGCTCTGTTGGTTCCCTGCTGAAAGTTTATTCAGACAAATCTTAGATCTCCTTATCTCGTTTTATGCTGTTATTTTTATGGTTCTGATTTCATGAAAAGGGATTCGACATGATTCTTATACTAGAGACTAAATTCTGATGTCAGTTGTGTACATTTCCGGTGTGCACGTTGTCGAGCCTCTAATTGTTGGCAATTTTTTTGCTTCTTTATTTCATTTGTATATGTATATCATGGCCAAGTTCCACAAGATCTTTCTGGCATACTTAAATATCATCCGAATTGGGTGAGTGCAACTTATCTCTGGGACCAGATTAATTGGGTTCAGGTTTTTCTCTCACACTGAAAGGGCTCAACTACTGTAAACTAATAAACTATCTAAACCATATTATATTTTTTTTTGGATTATCTGCAAGTTAAACTGGTCTCCTGGAAGTCGAGGTATTCCGTATACCCATTTGAGTGACAAAGGATAGGCAATATTTGTTACGTTTAGAACCAAAGGAAATACCCTCTTGGCTACACCTGAAACGACTAAAGTTATACTTTGATAACTCACCACCTGATAGACCAGCCTGCTATTTGTGCATTTGCAGGTTCCTGTAGCTCCCCTACAAAGGGGTGACGCTCCTTCGGCTTTCAATCAAATGTGGCTGAATGACTCTCAGGGTGCTCTAGATGTACCCCCAGAGCAAGGAATTCCTACCATGATCACATGGAGCTATGGTGGTAATGATGTTGCTGTAGAAGGATCTTGGGACAACTGGACATCAAGGTATCGTAAAATTTTGCTTTTTTTTTTATTTTTATTTTTTATTATTATTATTATTATTATAATGGGAATAATCATGGTGACCATGAACTTAGAAAAAACCTAGTCAATTCTAAACCTGTGCAACATTTATCGTGTGTATAAATTGGGCAGGAAGATACTGCAGAGATCAGGTAAGGATCATTCCATCCTGTTGGTCCTTCCATCAGGTATATACCAGTACAAGTTCATCGTGGATGGCGAATGGAGATACATCCCTGATCTTCCTTGCATAGCTGATGAGATGGGCCATATTGGTAATCTTCTTGATGTGCATGTAAGTATTCGCCCAATGTCCTTGTGTATGATTTTGTGTAGGAAAACATAGAAATCATCCTGGTTTTCTTCATTAGTCCATGAAATAACCTTTGTGCTTTCTGGAAGGGGCAATAGTTCAGTAACATACAAAATATTGGTAGCCTGACACCTGGGCAGCTAAAAAATGTGCTCATACATGAGCAGTTTGGCTCATCCAAGCACTTTAATTTTGGTTAGTGGTCAATCCAAGAGGTGGCTGGCCAATTGGATATTTGAATGTAGTGTCGTCTGCCTAACTATTTTATTTTCCCTCGAACTCCCACAATTTTTAAATGCTTAGGATTAGAAAATGGGGATTGGTTTTCTGGAGTGTTGCTCGAAACCTCTTCACAGCACAGGTGGGGTTTGCTTACAGGTAGCCGTTGGGTCCATGTGTTTTCCCACCTCATCCTCTCTCCATGTGGCAAATTTTAGCTCAATAGCATTCTAACACGTGGCACTCTTCAAATTTGAAAAAACAAAAAAGGCCATGGCTGCCATTCATTTGAGAGCACAGTACCTGGTAGGGTATGGGCAAACAAGGACACTGTCCACTTGGCCAATCCAGAGGATCTATCAGATGGACAGTCTTGGTAGTTGATTGGCCATGTCAGCCCTCCTTGTGGCAAGAAAAACGTCGTCAGTGCAGTGAAAGAGGTTTGGAGCAGCACTCCAGAAAACCTTTTCCCTTCAGTAATATCTCAGTTTGCACTCTTCATTTCTTGTCACTCTTTAAACTGGACCAGGTAGGCCTGGTTGGACCAGACTAGCAGGTCAGAGGTATGGTTTGAATATGAGCCAGACTGCTCCTCTATTTGGAAAGAACAAAGAAAAATTATGTCCACAGGACTTGATCGTCGGTTACTTCCTTAATAAAGGCTAATATCAACTTCAGGGCATATAATTTATTAGTAATAAATACTTTTCTGACTAAAAAGTATACAACCGGGCTGGCCTCAATGGTCTGATGGCTGGTCTATTTTTTAAAACCTTTGTTCATGTTACCCCTTTTTGCCTGATTTAACAAAGTTTAGACTAATTACTAATCCTGCTCTTTTTCGTACAAATTACTGAACCACCCTAAGCTCTTGGTTTCATTGCCCATACACCCTCCAATTCATATTTAACAGGACATGCCACCCACAATTAAAAAGTTTTTGTTGTGATGTCGTACATTCTGGAACCTTTTCGGGTAGTTCTCCTTTCATTTTACTATTTTGGCTTCCAGATAATTTATTTTCAGAACTCAAGGGCAGTATCTTTTATATGTCTTTCTATTTCTGTTAGCTCAGCTTCAGCTCTTCCTTTCAGGATTACGTACCTGAAAACCTCGATAGTGTTGCTGAGTTTGAGCCTCCTGCATCGCCAGACTCTAGCTATACTCAGCACTTTCCCGTGGACGAAGACTATGCAAAGGAGCCAGTGGTTGTTCCGTCCCAGCTACACCTCACGGTCCTTGGTATGGAGAACTCCGCCGAAGTATCTTCAAAGCCTCAGCACGTTGTCCTCAACCACCTCTTCATAGAAAAAGGCTGGGCTTCTGAGTCTTTGGTTGCTCTTGGATTGACGCACAGGTTTCAAGCCAAGTACGTCACTGTAGTCCTCTACAAGCCTCTCAGAAGGTAAAGGAGATCCTCACCTTAACTTTTTCTCTCTCTTTCGTTCAATCTGTACAAAGGAGTTTTACGCTTATTGGTTGGACGCACTTGTGTTAATAAATCAACTTTTTCGGTTTAGTGTTATCTTCTTCACCTGTGTTTTCTGTTGTAGTTTATGTTCATTGTTCTTCAAGCATTTCCAAAGGCATTTCTTAGTTCTTCACTTGTATCAAGTCTCCTGAATTTGTCTTGATTGTTTCATTTGTGTGAACCCATCTCTGTAAATTGTTATCCTGGACTGAGCCTCACCTTGTTTGACCCCATCACCATAAATTGAGATGGATGAAATGGAGATGGGAGTCCAGTATAAAAATTTGCTCCAAAGAGAAGCCTTGCTCCTGTGCGCAGAGACACTGAGGTATTAGAACTCTTGGGACGCAAAGTCAAATATTCAATAGCCTATTTCAAGCGAAGCCAGTGTGGAAGTGACAGACCTTGTTTGGCTTTACAAGCCCACTGAAAGGGAATTTTTTAGTAGGGTTGCGGCTCTAGCCACTGGGCTGTTTGGGCCTAAGCTTGCAGGCAGCTGGGCAACATCTAAGCTTGCAGGTAGCAGGGCAACATCGAAAGAGGGGGTGCACACCAACCATAAAGAATCCTAAACAAATCTGAACTATAGCCACTTTTACTGTCTAAATCCAAACAGTGGAAGGCTATACAAATCATGATCACTGCTCCATGGACAAATTCAGGAGTGAAGACTATCAAGATAAAATCTGGGGAAATTGGATTCCTTCATTTTCCTTTTGTCAACTACACAATTTCCTTCTCCAAGGGCATGTTTGGTAGGCCATTTTGTTGGCCTACCAGTATGACATGACATTTTTTTGCGCCCACTTGCACTATGAATGTTGGGACCATTCGTATATCTACCAATTTATTTACCAATTTATTTGAGATGTGGTACGCCTTTTTGGGCCCACTGCCCATCACTAAGTGGACGTACATACCAAAACTCAAGCTGATTAGTGATTTTCAACCTTTTGATCTTTATAGCCAAAATAGTGTATCAAACCATGAAAATGACTCCAACATTCATGGTGCAAGTGGGCCCGGTGTGCCACGTCATATTGGTAAATAGATGAGGGGGCCACAACATTTATTCTGCCATTTGGCCTGGTAGATAGATTTGGGGGACCAGCGTTCATGGTTGCAAGTGGGACGTAACATATTTATCTTTTTATTTATTTTTTCTTTTTTCTGTTTTTGTGGCAAAGAATTTTTTAAGGTCACGTGGCACTGTTTCACTATGGCAAATATCGACTATGGTACATGTGCATTGAACAGGATAACTTTCGCAACTTTGCCTATGCATCCCAACACTAAAAATTAGGGCGTCGGAAAATTTGGCGAGAAAATGATATGGTTGCCAAACGCTTTAAAATATTTTCAAGCGCAAATATTTAGCTGTGAAGTTAATTTGTTGCGATAATATATTCTCTCGGAAGTAAAATGCGAACTAACCAAACATGGCCTAAGACAATTCTCCCATTCAATACGGATTTTCCATGATCCAAGCAATGCCAACCGTTGTGATCACCGCCATTAATGCAGCATGCAGCAATGATTGTCGTAAATATACCCAGCCCAATAGAAAATGCTCAAATAATAAATCCCCCGGAGTTACGAAAGATGCCCCCACATCCAGCTGGACCTGGGAAACCGTGAGCAACTCCATCAATATTAATTTTAATCCATGAAGGAAGAGTATGATGCCATAGAAATTTCTTGACAGATCGATGGAGGACGTCCTGTCATGCAGCGAACACCAATTGCTTTCAAAATCGTTAACTCGATCTTGAATGGAGTTAAAAAAAAAAATTAGGCTTACCACCCAACCCTTTGGGATGAAAAATCTGGCATATGTGAAATCTACTTTGGCCTTCCTGGAAGTTCCTTGAACCGGAGGTGAGAGCATGAGGACTTCACTCACAACATATTCCATGAATATTTCATCTTTTGGATATCATCCTTCTTCAACAGTTCATTGGGCCCTTTCTGCAAAGATCTTTCCCTTTGCTGTACCAACCAAATAACAGTTAGCTCTTAAGGCATGTATAACAAAGCAATAATGGCTGAAAGAAAGCTCAGGTAATGATCTTTGATTGTTTTTATCGACTCTAGTTTTCATCTAATAACATAAAAGATAAAAGATAGAGAATGAACACATATCCATTTATAGCCCTCAAATAAACTCTTTTCAACAGGTGGTATGGGATGTGCTCTAAACTCTTGATTCTTCAAATTGTTTATTAGTGATGGGTATTATAGTTTTAGGGACTATGGTTTGTATCATAGCTTCAGATCAATACCCTTTCATGATAGAGCACTTCAGTTGCATGAAGTTGTGTTAGACTAATTTATCTTGCTTGATTTTGTTGGATTGAGATTGTTCACGGTTATGATAATGGATGTTTAATCCTGTGCTTGCTTAGACATTAATGGTCTCTCTCTTGGTGTTTGTATCTATGGAATTTTTGTGTATTTTAAAACCAAAATCACCACAATCCCCACCTTTTAAGTATTTATTTAAAGTCTTAAACAGTTCAAACTGAATCCAAACACGAACCCGGCCAGCTGAGATGTTTATGCACTCGTCTACCCAATAAGTACAAACTATATAACATTTTCAAGGATGGGTATTGGTTTTTTGGACTGTGATTATGTGTATCCCAAGTGCACTTCAAGTTAACTCGTAAATGTTGTAATGTATGTCACATTGTTGCAATAATATTCCAGGGACACCGAGTTATAAGTCGTTAATTACTTTTGTGGTTTATAAGTTAACCACAAAACCATAAAAGCCAGCAACATTTACACGAATTCACCTTATTTATATTAGGTGTTATAAGTTTTCACATTAATTTTAATTATAAGTTAGTTTTCCTTATATATATACTAGGCAGCAGCACGTGCATTGCATGTGACTGATTGTAGGGGTTAATCACGGTACAAGTTAATCGCTTTTGTGGTATAAATGTTGCTTGCTTTTATTCCGGTGGATTAATTAATGAGTTGCGGCATTGGCCTCAGATCTCGACTTGGGTGAGATACAACCTTCTATGGCAAGACAAGCGAACAGAGCCTGATGGAACAGAACCTATACGGGATACTAAAAAAAAGCTTTTTTGTAATAGAATTAAACAAGGGAATAAATATGTCAAACAAGAAGGAAAGAACTCAAAAGTTTTGAGACCTTGTTCGATCCAAGCCACCACGCATTGCCCCAGCCAAACAAGAATGACATGCTAGATCAACTGTCTGGTGATCCATCATGCATGAAGGCCAATGCTTTGGGAGTGAAAGTGAAAAACAAACCCACAAGAGCTCATGGGTTCACCACTGAGTAGGGTTACATCTACGAGCAATGATGACTGAGAGCTTCCACTATCAGCGATGATGATTGGGAGCTGACTTGGCGGTTGACTTTTTTCTCCTATTAGGAAAAGAACACAAAAACGCCGCCAATCACTCCTCTTTAAATCTATCCATTGTTTGCATTTTTGTCTCCTCTTAGTAAAATAATACAAAAATATCATTAATTAATGTATACTCTTTAAAATTTGCCCCTTGTCTGCGTTTTTGTATTATTTTCATCTCTCTTTAAGTTTATTTATCGTTCAACTCTAGTAAGCATCGCTTTAGTAAACATCTTTCTTTCTTGTTCTTGAGATTGATCGTATCAATATTTGTTTACAATTTTAAGCAATCTTTGTTGTGTTTTCTGTTATAACTTGATATATAGTTGATAATAAGACAAAGCAGTGAAAGTGATAAAAAACTCGTAAGAGGCGTATAGGGTTACCACTAAGGATTACGTCTATGAGCGATAATGATTGAGAGGTTACGTACAAAAGTTGGTAATACTATAGGATATGCAAATTAATTTCATTACTATATTCCAAGATTGTATTGCCAGACTTGAAAACTATAATTTTATTTTTAGCAGCCCGAACTTTAGCTGTAATGAGAAAGAATGATGTGTTTCTATCACCATCATCAAACACTTTATTCTTACTTTGTCTTGCCAAAAAAATTCTTATATTCGGATAGCACTGAATGCTTCAAACTTTGCTTGAGCTTCTGCTATAAAAAAAGACATTCTTATGAACCCTAATTAGAAATAACAAATTGGATGTCTGAAAGATTTTGCTTTGCATCTCAACACGTCGTGTAACATGACTAAACATATTATGATCTACATGTTTAATTCTTTCTTGAGAGCCTTGAGTTTTTATTAGAAAATTATGTGAGTATTTGGATACAAAATTCACACACAGGCACACACACATGTGTGCGTGTGTATTCCAATGTAAATGCATATGATCACTTCTTAATTAAAGATAGTTGAAGCCTTCCACAAAGATGTAGGGAACTACAAGCAATATTGTCTCTAGGATTCAACAAATCGGATTCAATCTGAATCTCAACAAGGTTGTACTCCCATAAAAAACCATTGTATGAATCTCCTTTACAAATTTTTTAATATAAAAAATAAAACATCAAATTCAAATCATTCGATTAAAACTACATTTAAATCGATAGAATTTTGTTTCAAATAGAATCAAAATAACTAACATCAAATTAAGTAAATAGAAGAAATATATTACTCATAACATTGGGAGAATCTTCAAGCTTTGTTTGATGAGAGAACCTTATTAGAGTCATTCTTGTTGCTTTTTGATGT
Organism: Euptelea pleiosperma; assembly: GCA_035048495.1. Lineage (NCBI taxonomy): Eukaryota > Viridiplantae > Streptophyta > Magnoliopsida > Ranunculales > Eupteleaceae > Euptelea > Euptelea pleiosperma. The sequence continues at coordinate 4,637,956 of CM068544.1, forward strand.
GAGCTCCAAGTGTTGATTCATTTGAATTAACAGTTAAATATATAACTTTTATTTGTATTCACTTCTCTATGTAACTCCCACATAAGAAGAACAAGAATCACATAGGAAATATTGAGAGTCTTATTTGGTTGTAAAGATTCTTCTTAACTTCAATTAAATCAAACTAATTTAATAAACTATTTTGAAACACCAAATTCAACAATCCTTACTTGCTTTAAAATATTTTTGATAAATTTAATAAATTTTGGCAATTCAAAAAGTCTTGTGCATAAATATAGGTGTCTTTTTGGACTTGAACATATACTTAGTGCAAACATATTAAAGTTTATCAAGGTGCCTAGTAAATTATGTCTTGAATTGAAAATCTTATGCGATAAATTGGACTTGTCACACACAATCTTTTTAAAGACATTTTGTACTTTAGCTTCGATGCCTTTCGGCCATGCTCTTAGATCTTAATATTGTGAGTGCTCTAGAGATTTGCCTATATCCCATAAGAAGTGGCCCCACTTCCATACTCAAATTAGTGAGTTCATCAATGATGATCTTGTATCACTTCAACTTTAATGGTTTGTAGACTCATTAATAAGAGATTTAATCTCAACCTCTACTCACAAGAATAAGCGCTAACACACACTATAGAGAGGAACAATAATAGTATTTTCACAATATTTGTTTCATTGACTTGTATAAGGGTAGGGTTGACGTTAATTAATAATTTTAAATCTCATCTCCCTCGATGTCTCATAGGTTAAGTCTCTTCCAAGTGCCTTAGAAAGTTGATCACTTAAATTTAAACTTTATATACTAAATAGATATTATTCCATTAATTGTGATATCCCAAATGATTGTGCTTCAAACAAATTTGTCTGGATTTGACATAACACTCGATATATGCTTTCAATAAAATAGCCTTATTGTCATAATATAATGACTACAAGTATTGATTTATACTAAATTAGTACTAGCTTACAACACATAAGAGGTCTTGTGTTGTTTCAAGGTAGTGTCAAGATTGTGTGTTAATATGGGCAAGATCAAGATCTTTGAGACAGGAGAAGTGGAGAATCTTACTGGTTTGGTTGATATCTTGGGGTATGTTTTAAATAGCTTACCCACTCAATAATCAGGGCCTCCTTTAGGGGTGAGCTATAGATTGGATATTTGAGATCCCGTGATTAAGAGATTCGAGAGTCAACTGGCTACATGGAAAACTAGAAACATTTTTAAATGGGAAATTGTATTAATCAATCATTGCCTCTTTAGTTTGCTCGTTTATTATGTCATTTTTTTCATCCTAGAAGCATTGTGAATGTTTTGGAGAAGACCATGAAAGATTTCTTATGAAATAATAGGGTTGAGATTAATAAGTTTCACTTGATTGATTGGAAGACAGTGTATTACACTAAGTCTCAATGAGGTTTAAAGATTAGGAAGATCTCAATTATAAAAGTGGTTTTATTGAGAAACTAGTTGTGGATGTCTGAGGAGGAGACTACTAGACTATGAAGGCAGGCCATAGTAGGTGAATTAACATTATTATAATATATAATAAAAATATTATAAAATAATGTGTAATTTATGAAATAAGTGTACTTTTACAATATCCATGTCGGTAAGTTTTTCAATGTGATACCTGACTCAAATGGTAAGGTTGATAGCCATGTATAACAATTGGATCTAAATGGATAATATACATTCCTGCCACAATTAGAGAAGGGGCATGAATCGGATGGATAAATAATGAAAATTTTAAGATATTTTATATTGTAGCCTAGTAAAGCTTACAAAGTAGTAGATTAAATTAATTGAAACCTAATCAAACTAGAGAACTTGGTGGCTTGTTCTGGAAGCCACCAAGAGAAGACTTAAGAGAGAGAGAAAGGAAACCAGTGGAGGGAGAGTTGAGAGAGAGAAATCCTTTCATCACCCTAATCTTTCTTGCCAATTCAACTTTCAGTTGGACGAGAGGAAGGGGAGCTCGCAACAGAGGAGTTTTGCCCGTGGTGTATCAAGCTAATCCGGTAGGTGGTTTAACCCTTGATGATTTCCATCTTCCATTTATCTTCAGTAAATCTTTAACAAAATCTATTTTGGTTGATCGAATCCATTTCACGTTACTAGATTTTTATGAGACATCTTTTTTTTTTTGTTTAGGTTGCTGTAAATCTTGCTCATATACTTGCTCATTTGGGAGCTTCTGAATTTTTTTTATTATCATTTGATTTCCATGTGGTTGTGATAGATTGAATTCCAATCTCATTTCTCAGATTTCTACTCTTTGATTTCATCTTAATAAAGGTCTAAATCCAAGGGTTGGAGACTAATCTTGGGGAAAACCATCTTTGACATGCTCTTCTCGCTAAACGTTTTATGAAAATCAGATTTTCCTTCTTATGAAAAGGACCTAAAACCTTAAAACCTATTTTAGTTGCTCTCAGCCCTTGTTGAAAAAAAAATGAGTTAAATGAATGGAATTAGAGTAAGGGTGGGTGAGAATCAAGATTTTTCCGGACTAATCCACCAATGAAACAGTCTATTCATGTCGTCATGTTTGAGCGGTAAACCAAGGGGCAGTACATCCAATGGTTTGGATGGGAAGGGATGAGATTGAAGGAAGGAGATTAGGAGAGGTTTTGAAGAGCTTGGAGGTCGATTTTGGATTAGTCATGGGGTTGAAACAGGGGTGCGATACCCCTATTCGTTGAATGATGAAGACATTGGGAGGTTGAACCTCCCAACCCACAAAAAGACAAAACTAAAGTGAAAAAAAAGGGGATAGAAAACAAAAGACAAAAAGATTTAAAAGTCAAAAGAAAAACAAATAAAGGAGATGAGAAAAAAAAATTATATATAATAAAATAATAAAATAATAAAATAACATAAAGACAAGGTAAATTATATATGTACATGTATAATCAGATTGTAGTGCTTATTGAGGCATCACCTTTACCACTTTTGATACTAAATCCAATGGCTAAAAACTATCAAACAAGCTGATTTTAGTATGAATGCCTACCAAGGAGTGGGCCAACATCTAGATGATCAATGGTCATCATTAGTGCCACTTACACCCAAATGATGTTCTAATCTACGGTTGCAAATGGACTAGGGAAATGACCCTAATCCAACGGTTAGAAAGCCTCGATCAGGCCGAAGTTTGGTAGGTATGTCCACCCCGGTATAGACCCAACATCTATGAGATTAGTGACCTCTAATAGTGTGCAACCTTTCTAAATGCTCAAATCGCAACAGCTAAACCATGAAAATGGTCTTAATCTAAAGGTTGAAAAAAATCACCAAAGCAGGTTGAAATTTGAGTATGTAGGTCCACCTAGGAAAGGGCAAACACCCATACGGTCAGTGACCCTAAGAGTGTGTTACGTGTAGTGCAGCCACGTGTAGCGTTACATGTAAGTTGCTACCACATGTTGAGCGTGCCATGTGCATAGTATGTTGCGTGTAGTGTGCGCCACGAGTAAGGAGTTGCACGTGTACTTTACATGGCGTACCCCTAGCATATGTATATACATCAAATATGAAATAATAATAATATTAATATAATTACCATAAAATTGTCCTAATAGATATTTGAAATCTAGTAGCAAAGGTTTAATCACATTAGTGGCATTTTAACAAATTATATTATTACCAAGTTACTTAAAAAAAATAAATAACAAATAATAATAATAATACAAGATCAAACAAGTTGAACTTTTAAGTGAGGGGCTAAGCTTGAAAATTTCAAAGTAACCTAAAGGATTGTTATACGTCAACACTGACCTAAATCGGTCATGTTGACACGATTTGAGATTCTTTGAACGAGAACTACCGCATGCAAATATTTCGAGTTTTACTAATAACTTTTCATCAAAAGTTATTTTTTAATTTTTTTTATTTTGGCAACTTAAAAGGGTGAATTTCACATGAAAATTTGACTCTATTAGTTTCATGCAAGATTGAGAGAAGGTTTTGAGGTTTGATTTGTGTGTGCGATCTGTAGCATGACTGAGGGTGTTGGATGCTTAGGTTACCCCGGATTGTGGCAGGCATTGGATTGGACAGGTGCCCACGTGGATCCATGTTATTGGTCATGTATTGGATTTTGACTTAGTCATTACTAGATGTGATTGGGAGATTGGGGCCCCTACTAGCATACACACACATCAGAGTGCTAGGAGATCAGATAAGATAATGGAAATTGAAGAAGAAAGTTTTTCAGAAAATTAACCAAGAGAATTTAACTCATAAATAAAAACCTTAGCAAGCCTAGGTTTATATATATACAAATATTAGGGTGAATTAGAAGAGTCGGATAACTCTTAGATAGATGCTATACTCATGTGTTCTTTTAGTGGTTATGGGACATTATTAGAACCATAGGATATTAGCAACTGTCCTAGAGTTACGGTTCTTCTGAAGAACTCAGTATGATGCACCGTTTATTGAGGATTTGCCAAGGGTTACATTGCATGCCTGATAGGCATTAGACACGGGGCATGACGGACTCTGCCCGGACTTTCTTTGGATCCATAGAAATTCTGTAGCCGTCGAACGTTTAGCCAACGTGATAATCAAGGCCAACGGCGACCTGAGTCGGAGATGTGGGGTGTAGCGCAGGACCAATGCCAAATAAGCTCGATGGGTGTCAACGGCAGCTCCCAGGCCAGAAAATCAGGACAGGTAAAAATAGCGCCGCCCGCGATAAAGGCTAACGATGGTGCCCCACATCGGTGAATTCTAGGATGGGCCTCGACCGGGGCAGGTAAATCGATCGTAGTCCGAGGTAGATTTCTATAGATTTTGCATCATCACAGACCATTACTTATATTATAGTATGAAAATAATAGGTATATGAGGATTTTGTATTTCATGTTATTTTAGCACTTATTATTGTTATAAATGTGCAAACATATATGTAGTTTCCGAGTACAGTAGTGGGATGTCAATAGACTATTCATACTACTGCTATGATTTCGATTTTATGTTTAATTGCTTGCTTTTCTAAGGATGAAATCATTTAGAATTTAAACCACTCCCCACTACTGGGCTTTCCCCAAAAGCTCACCCCTACCTCCTCCACACTTTCAGATTTTCCAGTAAAGGAGCAAGAGTACCTAGAGGATCCGATAACTGACGAGGATCCCGATTCAGAGTTTGTAGACTATCCAGAGGAGTTCTAGAGTCACCCTAGTATACTTGTAGATCCTTAGAGATATGATACTTTTATAGTGTGAGGATCATCAGCTTAGTGCATTTTGTCATATTTTGTTATTTTGGTCTATTGTACATACTGTTATTACTCTCACAGCTATACATATGTTATTATACTCAGCCTGTTACATATACATGTCTTTTATATATATAAAACGAATGAATGGTTGGTATTTCATAGAATTATTCTCACATTCGAATTGTTAATTGTCTCAACCTAATGAACTAACTAAATCAATTTTCATTGTTTATTAGAGTCTGGAGTTATCATTATAACTCCGGAACTTAGCGATCTTATGGATGGAAGGACAGTTAAGAAGATTGTTCACACCTCGAGATTTGTGATAAGTCTCGGGGCGTGATATTTAAACACTAAACAAGTTTTCTAGATATTAAATAAAATAAACACATAAATCTTATACATCTTTTTTTACGAATTTAAATTAGCAAATAACAATGATGATATAATCTTTTAGTTCCGATCAAACTAAGCCATCGACAAATTTGTTACCATTGCAAAATATATATAAAAATAAGCTAAACATGTTTAATAAGGTCTCTTTTATCACTCATACTACATGGGACTATCCATCGAATACATGTATATTAATGAATAAAAAAATCAAATGCTAAATAACAAGTGAAACCATTTTGAGAACCATGTATATACTAATAAATACCTCATGATACATTTTACATGTAGCAAGCTAAACTCATATGTCCATACAAGGATCCAAGGGGGTTTGGGGGCTTTCACCCTAAGAGATCTTAATGTCTCTCATATTTTTTGGGCATGTCTTAGAAAGTACTAAAATATTCAAGGGGGCGATTAACACTGAACAGATACAGGACCTTTCTGGGTGTTCATGCAATCTTCCAACATAAGCTCAAATCAAATAATCGTTAACATGAATAATCATTAACATATGCTCAAAACCATTAAGTACACTACATGCTTTTAAAATTTCAAGGATAACTAATGAGAAAGATATAAACTTTTTGAAAAAAAATTCATACATGATTTAATTTAAAACTAACATAGACATCATATGATCTCCTTTTTCTTTTCTTTTCTTCTTCTTTTTCTTTTTTTTTCTCTTGATCTTTCTAAAGGTTTAGAACCTCAATAGGTGCTAGATTTTTAAGGGCTAAAGGAAGATTCTTGGTAAAAAAAATATAAGTTGCACTATGTGCAACCAAAGGAAGTGGATCAACTAAGGCTTGATGAAATTTTTTGGTGGAAGATCAAGGGACTAAAGGAAGGTATACGGCCTACTTTAATGGTAGACTAATGCACTAAAAATTAAATCTAGAGTTGATTGACTAGAAATGATGGATAGATCAATGGAGATCGAACTAGGTTTTTTTTAATGGAGATTAATTAGTGTTTGAGGGTGATCAAGATGGGAAAATGTGGGTTATACGACTCTCACTTTGGAAGATATTTTTCTCTTTAAAATCAGCACAAGATGTGTAGATATCTCACATCCTTCATAAGAATATTAAATAGGCTAGGTTCTTTTTTGAAGATATGTTTTAACGAGGTTTGAAAAATTAGGTTTCATTATTGAGGGAAAAGAAATAATTAATGGGAGAGAAGATGTGGTACAATTATGAGTTTTTTAAAGAGCCTTTAATTAAAAATTAATTAAATACTAAAGTATGGGACGACTTATGTATATGTTTTAATAAGAGTTAAATATTATTACTTATGGTCTGTTTGACCATTACGCGTGCAATGGTCTGTGCACCCATATTATTTTCTTGTGTTTGGTTCACACTAACTTTGTATATGCAAATTTCAAAATTTATGCACTGTTCATATTTACTACCATCTGGTTCGTGCGAATGTTCACTTAGGAAAGCACAAAATATGTGGGCCCCACATATTTGAACATGAATTTCAAAATTTTAAAAATGAAAAAAAAAAAAATAATGGGCAATAATAGAAATAACGGACTTTTTTTTTTGGAAAGATAGGGCTTGATTTGAGAAATATGGGATTTTAATTTGTACCTTATGTATATCGTTTACACAAGGAGGTTGTGTAAACGATTGCTCAGGGGGTGAAATGAGTTTTTAATTGCTAAAGAGGGTGAACATTCATTTGCCCGTGTGCAAGAGCAAATCACCAAATGCACGCGTACCAAACATGCATGAGAAACGATTGCATACGTAAACCAATTTGCACACCCAATTTGCACGCATATCAAAGGCACCCTTAGTAAGTGAGAAATCTATTAATTAGTTATTAAGTATAACTTATGTGGCTCACAAGTCACTTAAATTAATTATTTAATATGTATCCTAAGTTATAATTATATTTCTAATTAATTAATATAGGGTGTAGGGTGTATGACACACCATAGACTATATCGATAAATTTATGTGTAGTACGTATACATACAAAATAATAAATATAAAGTATAGTAAAACACACACACACACACACACACACACACACACACACATATATATATAATATAGTATTTAGGAGTCCAACGTAGATACGGATGATCCCTTCTTGAAGATAGTTGAAGCCTTCTATAAAGATGCATGGAACTACAAGCAATACTATCTATAAAACTCAACAAATCGGATTCAATCTGAATCTCAACAAGGTTGTACTCCCATCAGAAACTGTTGTACGGATCTCTTTTACAAATTTTCGAATATAAGAAATAAAAAATCAAATTCAAATCATTCGATTAAAACCACATTTAAGTCGATAGAATTTTGTTTCAAATAGAAACAAAATAACTAACATAAATAGAAGAAGGGTAGCTTTACGGGCGCCCACATCTTTAAGCCGGGCACCCCACCTGGACCAAAATGCCCCTCTTTTTAGCTGGACACCGACTTCTTCCCCGTCCCTTCTCTCTTTCTCCCTCTCTCCCTGAGCTTTTAGTTCCCATGGCACTGAATTGCCGTGGGGACTATGTAGACCATTGCCAGCCTGACCGTGGGCTACATAGCCCCCATGGTAGTGCAGCACCATGGAGGCTAAAGTCGGAAAGAGAGAGAGAGAGAGAGAGAGATTGAGAGAGTGTTTAGGGTTTAAAGAGATGGGGGAGAGTGAAAAAGAGAGAGAGGGGGGAGGGAGTTACAGTAGAGAGAGAAGGAGAAGGGACGGGGACAGGGTGGGTGCCCAGCTGAAGAGAGGGGTATTTGGGTCCAAGTGGGGTGCCCGGCTTAAAGACATGGGCGCCTGTAGAGCTACCCATAGAAGAAATATATTACTCATAACATTAGAAGAATCATCAAGCTTTGTTTGATGAGAGAACCTTATAAGAATCATTCTTGTTGCTTTTTTATATGAGCTCCAAGTGTTGATTCTTTTGAATTAACAGTTAAGTACATAACTGTTATTTGTATTCACTTCTCTATGTAACTCCTACATAAGAAGTATAAGAATCACATGGGAAATATTGATTCTTATTTCTTTACAAAGATTCTTCTTAACTTCAATTAAATACCAAATTCAACAATCTTCACTTGCTTCAAAATATTTTTGATAAATTTAGATAAATTTGGACAATCCAAAAAGTTTTGTACATAAATATAGGTGTCTTTTGGACTTGAACCTATACTTAGTGCAAACATATCAAAGTTTATCAAGGTGCCTAGTGAACTATGTCTTGAACAGAAAACCCCATGCGATAAATTGGAGTTGTCACACATAATCTTTTTAGAGACATTTTGTACTTTAGCTTCGATGCCTTTTGGCCATGTGTTTAGATCCTAATATTGTGAGTGCTCTAGAGATTTCCCTTTATCCCATAGGAAGTGACCCCACTTCCATACTCAAATCAGTGAGTTTATCAACGGTGATCTTGTGTTACTTCAACTTTAATGGTTTGTAGACTTATTAATAAAAGATTTAATTTCAGCATCTACTTATAAGAATAAGTGCTAACAAGCACTACAAGGAAGAACAATAATAGCATTTTCACAATATTTGTTTCATTGACTAGTTTAAGGGTAGGGTTGTCATTAATTAATAATTTTTCAAATAGGCATGAATCTCATCTCCCTCAATGTCTCATACGTTAAGTCTCTTTCAAGTGCCTTAGAAAGTGGATCAATTAAATCTATTTAAACTTTTTATACTAAATAGATATTATTCCATTAATTGTGATACCTAAAATGATTGTACTTCAAACAAACTTATTTGTATTTAACATTATAACACTTGATATAAGCTTTCAATAAAACAACCTTATTGTCATAATATAATGACTGCAAGTATTGATTTATACTAAATTGGTACTGATTTACTACACGTAAGAGGTCTTGTGTTGTTTCAAGGTACGTAGTGTCAATATTGTGTGTTAATATAGGTAAGATCAAGATTTTTAGAGCAGAAGTGGAGAATCTTACTGGTTTGGTTGATATCTTGGGGTATGTTTTAGGTAGCTTACACACTTAATAATTGGGGCCTCCTTTAAGGGAGAGCTATAGATTTGATATTTGAGATCCTATGATTAAGAGATTCGAGAGTTAATTGGCTACATGAAAAACTATATACATTTTTAAAAGAGAAATTGTGTTAATCAATCATTGCCTCTTTAGTTTGCTCATTTATTTTGTCATTTTTTTCATCTTAGAAGCGTTGCGAATATTTTGAAGAAGACCATGAATGATTTCTTATAAAATAATAGGGTTGAGATTAATAAGTTTCACTTGATTGATTGAAAGACAGTGTATTACACTAAGTCTCGAGGAGGTTTAGAGATTAGGAAGATCTCAATTATAAAAGTAACTTTATTAGAAAAATGGTTGTGGATGTTTGAGGAGGAGACTATTAGACTGTGGAGGAAGGCCATAGTAGGTGAATTAACATTGTTATAATATATAATAAAAATATTATAAAATAATATATGTAATTTATGAAATAAATATACTTTTACAATATCCATGTCGGTAAGTTTTGCAATGTAATACCTAGCTCAAATGGTTAGATTGATAGCCATGTATAACAATTAGATCTAAATAGATAATATACATTACTGCCACCACTAGAGAAGGAGCATGAATCAGATGGATAAATAATGAAAATTTTAAGATATTTTATATTGTAGCCTAGTAAAGCTTACAAAGTAGTATATTAAATTAATTGATACCTAATCAAACTAGCAGACTAATAACCTTCATTTGGATCGCTTGCATTCTTACCAACTTTTCTTCTTTTTTATTGTGACTTAAGAGACATTTTATTGGTTGATACAATCAAAGTTTGTGAACTGCATAAACAAAGATTGCAAGTTGTTAAATATACATTTGGCTTTCCAAATAGTTTTTAAAATTTTCTCGACTCATTTTATCATTATGCCTCTTCCGGCTTCTTTGTCATGCTTCATTTAACAAGTCATGTAGACCATACATGTCGCAACCTGAACTTGAGATCCATGACTCAACCTAAAAGAATATGGGTCAAACCTGGTATCCAAGGTTGAGGCACGAGGTGTAGGTTAATACAATATAAGTATAACAAAATGGACATATGTTTAAGTCATCACCCAAGTTCAAATTGGTCCACAAAAGTTAAAGTCAACAAGTGTCAACTCTAAATCAACTCAAGTCAAATTCAAGTTCAACTTGACAATCCATACCAAAATCATCTCTATCCAATTTATATGTAAATTGGATGAGAATTCGATAATTAAAGTTAATTAAAAATATTTATTTTGAAAATTTAGAAAATCTGCAAGACATATGTCTTACTGATTTTTTATCACATATGGTTGTAAAGAGGGCTGGCAGATCTAATAATTTTATTTAGAAGAAAGTTTTAGAGAAAAAACACCGATTTCAGTCTAAATATATTTTTAAATATTAAAAATTCTCGATAGTTTGAAAATGTCGATGCCATAACTTTTTATGAAAAAAATTAAATTTAAGCACATAATCCCAATTTTGAAAGCTAATTTGATTTTTCCTGTCTATAACTAAACTAAGTAATTTCATAATCTTCTATTGATCTACAAATAATCTCGAACTCTGACAACTAAAATCTACAGAATTTTTCTACAATAGTAGTGTCTTGAGAAAATACTCAACTATTAATCTATTAAATTAACAAAATTATCATTTATGGATGAAACGATAACTCAAATGCCTTACGTTTCATGTTTTGTCGAATAGTTAATTCTTTACTAATTTCTTTTCTAGAGAAGGACGACATAATGATTTTTGATAGGTAATAACAAAATTCAAATGTTATTGAATTTTGCAAGAATTGCAGTGATAATTCTGAATGTATTTTAAGTTAAATTTTGGTAAAAAAAGGATATGTACGTTAAAAAAAATATGAGCTTTGGAATCGTTCAAAAAGAGTGACCACAATACAAATTATATCCATTATATTAAAAATGTCATATTAGACTTGAATCAAAATATTAAAGGAAAAGTAGCCTTAAATCAAAATATAATACCATAGAAATTGAACTTGAATTAATATTCAAATATATCAAAACTTAACAAATTTAAACACTGAACAAGTTTTCTAAAAATTTAAATAACATAAATATGCAAATCTTATACATCTTTTTTTTGAATTTAAATTAGCAAATAATAATGATAATATAATCCTTTAGCTCCGATCAACTTAAGCCATCGTCAAATTTGTTACCACTGCAAAATATAGATAAAAATAAGTTAAAAAAGTTTAATAAGGTCTCTTCTATCACCAATACTACATGAGACTATCATCAAATACATGTATATTAATGAATAAAAAAGTTAAATACTAAATAACTAGTAAAACCATTTTGGGAACCGTGTATATACTAATAAATATCCCATGGTACATTTTACATGTAGCAAGCTAAACTCATATGTCCACAGAAGGATCCAAGGGGGTTTGGGGGCTTTCACCTTAAAAGATCTTAATACATCTCCTTATTTTTTGGGCATGTCCTAAAAAGTACTAAAATATTCAATGGGGCGACTAATACTAAACAGATACTGAACCTGTCTGGGTGTTGATGCAATCTTCAAATATAGGCTCAAATCAAATAATCATTAACATATGCTCAAAACCATTAAGTACACTACATGTTTTTAAAATTTCAATGATAACTAATGAGAAAATTATAAATTTTTTGAAAAAAAAATTCATACATGATTTAATTTAAAACTAACATAGCATCATATTTTTTAAAATAAACTACATAATATATGGTTGAAGGAAAATACTACCTTAAAGAAAAAATAATTAATTATTTAAAATCTCTTCATTGACTTTGATATCTTTTTTCTATCTTTTTTCTCTTGATCTTTCTAAGGGTTTAGAAGCCCAATAGGTGCTAGATTTTTAAGGGCTAAAGGAGGATTCTCGGCAAAAAAAAAATATAAGTTATACTATGTGTACCCAAAGGAGGTGGATCAATTAAGGCTTGATAAAACTTTTTTGGTGAAAGATCAAGGGACTAAAGGGAGGTGTACGGCCTACTCTAATGGTATACTGATGCATTAAAAATTAAATCTAGAGTTGATCGACTAGGTGTGAGGGATGGATCTATGGAGATCGAACTAAGATTTTTTTAATGGAGATTTATTAGTGTTTGAGAGAGATCAAGATGGAGAAATGTGGGTTATACAGCTCATACTTTGAGAGATATTTTTCTCTTCAAAATCAGCACAAGATGTGTGGATATCCCAAATCCCTTATAAGAATATTAAATAAGCTAGGTTCTTTTTTGAGGAGATGTTTTAATGAGGTTTGAAAAACCTATTCAAGTTGTAATAGGTTTAGGTTTCGTTATGGAAGAAGAAGAAATAATTAATGAAAGAGAAGATGTAGTACGATCATGAGTTTCTTAGAGAGCCTTTAGTTAAAAATTAATTAAGTACTAATGTAGCGACCCTGATTCTGGGTCGACCTTTCGGGTCCTTTAATAGGTGTTCGGGTTCTTTATTAGGATTCCAGACCCATTACCAGTCACTTTTCCATCGGGTTTGGGTTACATTTCATAACCCAGAGAGGTCATTGATGGTAAAAGTCCATCTGAAGACTCGTGATGGCAATTTCCTAGTTTTTGGAGAGTTATGATTCTTTACGTATTCTCTTCGGGCTTCCGTAACCTTACATCAAGTGCCAAATCCACCCCAACATCATAATCTCACTTGATTTTGGTGCCTGTATTACATCAGAGCCCATCTATAAGTAGAAGGAAGAACACTTTTCGTATCCATACGCTCGGATTTTGAGAGTCGCTCCCACATTTCATAAACGATATGATATCGGGGTGCGTCATAGGTTGATGTTCCCGCCATAGTTTACGCCGATGCAACAATGGCATCTCCGCCATCCCCACTTACCACATGTTATATTGCGACATGTGTCGGGTTGCACAATAGAGTGCTGACATGTGTCGGGCAACACTTTTAAATAGATGACAAATGTGTCCCAATGTTAATGGAAAGACAAACTTGCCCTTTTCAATATTACCATCATGCCATTAGGGAATGAAGATAAAATGGGGGAGTTATAATAACCTTAATACCCATAGCCATTCACGGTGAGTCACTTTCGTTATATCAAATGGATCTTTCAAACTTTCTCGATATATACGTGAAGAAATTTCTAGATTGAGATGAAAATTATGGGTTTTTTGACAAATCAGACCGTACCATTGGATGGAGCTCGTCAAAATACTCAATTAATGCTATTAGATCGTAAAAATCGGAGTTTCCTAAATCAATCGAACAACTCGAGTCCCTAAACAAACCGTGTGCGTCGATGCGGAGTACATGATCATATGGTGTTGCAGCATCCAATCATCCCCAAGTGAAACTTGGGAGCAAAGTAACTCCCCTGTTGCAAGACACGTGGGTAAATGTGTGCCACATGTAAGACATCACATGTGATGTCACAAAAAGCATGCAATTTAAGAATTTAAAAATATTAAATATGAAATATATATCTATACATATGAGACAAAAAGAAAAGAAACTCGATAGCTTCTTGGGGAAGCCCAATCGAGAGATAAATGAACCAGAGAAAGATAGAGATTGAGGAGAGAAGGGAAAACGCCATGGAGGGAGTCGGGACACCATGCCTTGGTGAGGAAAGGCTTCATCACAAGGTAAGTGAATATTACTTCCATGCATGCCCTTCTCTTTTCCTGTAATTTCTTGTAACCTTTCGGATGTCACGCTCTTTGCTTGCTTGGTAGAGTTGATGTACGGCCATTGTTGGCCACTGTAATAGGTAATGACAGTCTCGGTTGGGAGGTTCTGATTTTCATGGATCTGGGTTTTTCTCTCTTCCCACAAAAAAACAAAGGGTGACCGGTAGAAGTTAGAAGTTAGAACCAGGTAGCTCCAATCTTTCATGCGGGCCCACTACCTTCTTGGCTAAACACACGCACAACAGCGACCAGCAACACCCCTGTTCAACCTCGCTTCTATTGTGTGGTTATTCACCCAAAAGTTCAACGGTTAGAAGCGACCTGCAATTTTGATTACAATTAGATATATGGTTAGTTTTCCACTGTTTGATTCTCTTGTTCTGATTGTATATCCACCTGGTTGTCAACACCCTTGGCCGTTATCATCAGCTGCATCTCCATCTCCAGCAGACAGCAACGTAGGTGGCTGATCAACAAGGTGCAGCTGATTGTTGTCCGCACAACCTTCCAATTTACCGTCTCCCTTGCTTGGTTTGGAGCGCATGTCGATCAACAACTTTCCTCTGGTTCACCCACAAAATGGGGTTGTTGATGCACAAGCTTCTATGGTTGAAATCAACCCAGGTAAATGACTCCCATCCAACGGTTCTAGATCAATGAGCGTGCTGATTTTTTTGGTTCGTAAGTTCACCTAGGAATTGGTCTAACACCCATACGATTAGTGTCCATGAGTGTGGCACGTGGATCCCTTTGAGGGTGAGTTCCACCACGATGGGCCCACGTTAGTGTAGCTGTGTTGCAGCCCCTGTTCATCTCTCCAATGTTGATTTTTAATTATGTTGGTCCACCTAGGTATTGGACAAAATCCAATGGTTAGAATCAATCCATGATGTTGACTCTAATATAATGGTTGGATATCACTAAAACCAGACTGATTTAATGTTTGTAGGTCCACCTAGGTGTGGGACCAACACCCATATAATCGACGTCATCTAGTGCGCCACTTGGCGGATCGTTGTGGGGTGGGTCACAGTTTGTAGGACCCACTGTGTGGCTGTTGTTCATTAGGTCCTTCAGTGAATTGTAGATCCTCGACACACTCTTCTTGGCCTAAACGGCCACGTACTCCCTGGCCCAAATGGCCATGTGTTCTTATGCACGGGCCATCAGTGCCACCTGTCAATAGACCTCCTTAGCCGGCATCCTCACCGTGTTGTGTCCTCTCGGCTAACTACAGCCAACCAACTGCCTCCCACTTATGGCCATTAGCCACACCTTGGCCATTAAATCTTAGACTAGCAACACTCCACACCTTGAGCAGGGTGAGTAGCACCGGGCTGCTACGTAACCTTTCCGGCGGCATGTCCTATATGATGGATCTACATTCAACACCCCTCCAACCTTCCCAACAACCCCACGAACCTTGCCGGCCACTCCATCGACCATGCCCGACAATTCCTCCAACCTTAGCGGCAACACCACCAACCTTCCCGGCAACACTATTCTTGGCCGTCGTTCCACTAGCCGTCAACTCCATCCCTATGGCCGGCAACCATCATAGTTGTCCGACTTCTCCTTGACGCCAACCATTGCAGCCGTTAGACTTCCCTTAACACCAACTAACACCTGCCTCCCTTTGCCATGCAAACCTGAAATGTGGATGAAGTAAAACACGGAGAATAAGAGAAATGATAATGTGTATCTTACCAAATAATGAAAAGTAAATGAGGGGTTTAACAACGTTATTATCCATGTGGACATAAATTTACATAGGCATAGAAGATGAAAGGAAAATAATAATATAAGAAAGTGACATAAAATAATGATGAGAACCATTAGAAAAGCATAAAATATTGGTGACATGGATATGAGCTTTTTTTAAAATGAAATAAATAATAGACTTGTGAATAGTGACGATGTCATCACCAATGCACTTACGTTGTCAACATATGCTAGTCAAAAGAAAATGGTACATATAGTTAATAGAAAACAAATTGTAATTGAGTTGTTAAGAAACTAATGTACATAAAGGAATAAACAAAAGAATATATGGATATTGAGCAAGGTGTATAATAAGTATCATAATATTGATAAATTATCATGGAGGAATAACAACTATTGTCATGCAGATGTGTTAGATATGAAGTGGCAGGGACAAAACCAATTGGGATAGATGTTAACCCATATATCTAAAATAATGGAAATAATGAAAGTACTTATACAAATGCCATTAATGGAAATATTATACATGAGAAATAAGTTAAACAAAATAATGATAATAATAATAATAATAATAATAATAATAATAATAGTAAGAATAATAATAATAAACAAATAAAATATATTGAAATGATTGTTACTAGGTCAATTAGGTTAAAATAGAGTTGATGCGAATGAGTCGTCGCATGGTAACACATTTTAAGCACATGCGTTGCCGGCAGAATTGCTAAATGCGAATTTTATAATTACTGCCAATAGTAGTTAAGGCGTCGAAGTTTTTGAAGATCATAGACCCAATCGTGGTCAGGGCCGTTCGTCGATAATTCCAACCAAAACGTTAAACTTGTATTAATATCAAGGGAAATAATCGTGATCATGATCCCGTACAAATTAGAAATCGAAGGTCCGCATAGCAACGATAGACAATTTTCCGAGCCACCAATTAGGATGCGGTTTTGTCAAACTTTTACCTGAGATCGAATTTATCGGACTTTAACCGAGCGACGAAATTTTGAACTATCCGCATTTTTATCGGCATGTCAGTTTAACTCACTCACCTTTACGTAAGCCGTTGAAGCCCGATCGGTGTGGCCGACTTAGACAAGATTAACTAAATTTGTCAGGTTGCTTATTTAGGGTTTCCCCCGTGTAGGATAGAACTTCACGAACTCTGATTACTGATTTGAGTCAGATTAATCGAACATGGATTGACCATTGTCTAACCATTCTAATTGAGATTAGGGTTCCTAAAGAGTCTAGGCCAGAACTAAAGTTAGTTTAAGAGACCTCGTTTTGTCGATTATGTTTTTATCACTTTAAGCTCTCCTAATTTCTCAATCTTAAACTATTTTAGGGTGTCGGCATACGACCTCAAAGTAGAAGCGATAAAAGAAGAAAAATTAGAGCGTTTAACGGTAAGTGGCCTCCCTTCTCCTTCGTGCCTTGTATTAGGCATTTCTTAGAACCAAAATTGCTTTATTGAAAACGTTCTTCAAATGAAATGCTTTAACTTGCATATCAGATTTGTTTTATACATTATGATTATATATCTCTATACTTGCATATTTTGAAATGTTAGGATTGTTGCATGGTTCGAGGGATCTTTGGGATTTAAACGGCATTGAGCATGTAATAAGATAATCATAATTTTCTTTGTGTGATCATCGGACACTAGAGATATATGATCGCCCGATGGGCATTAGACGCGGGTGTAGGTGGGCAGCCGCACCGGATGAGCTTTGGATCCTTAGTAAATCTGCAGTCGTCGAACGTTTGACCAACGGTGAAATTGGTTACGGGACAGACTCCAGCCGGTGAACTTGGGAGCTATGTATATAGGTACTGATGAGTTGGATATGAGATGAGGGATTGATTTGGAAAGATACTCAGGCTGGGGTGATGAGAAAACCAGTCAGATACCACGCTGGGGTGGTGAGAAAACCAACAGATACCTTGGCTGAGGTGGTGAGAAAATCAGTCGGTATTTCTAGTGGTCCAAATAAACTTGTGGGACTGGGTCCCGATTTATAAAGCGGAAAGATGATAGATCATGAAAGGAAACCGGATATATATTGCATGCTATAGGTAGACTCATGAGTAACGCCCGGTGTGGGCCGGGAGGTTACGACTTGGGCCTGCCACTATTATTGATTTATAAACTGCAAACTCATGCATCCATGTCATTATTATTCTTCCTTTGTTTCAAATACATGATGTTCATTATATTTCTAACTTTAGTTCTTTTATAATTGTGCATGCCTTTATATCGTGGCCAAAATGATTTGCCTAAGTTTTGATTTATAAAATATTTTATTCCTTAACATGTTGTAGAAGTTGGACACACTTGCGAGCTTTTTCATAAAAGCTCATCCACTTACAGTCTCTTACAGAGAAAAACTTGAGAGTTATCCAGACCGATTTTGGAATGATGTCCAGGCGCGATGGAGCATGTTGATTTCGGCATTATGATCGAGTAGGTAGTTATCCTTAGATTATTCAATTTCCTTGTTTGTTTATAAATATGTATCCTTTGATATTACACACCTTTCTACAGTATTGTATCACGATAACACTCGGGATTTATACTGGTAATAGTTAGCCTCGTTATATCTTATTCAGTTCTTCATGTTAAATGAAATGATAGGGGTATAGACGTATACCTAGGTGGATTCGCGCTTCTGCATTCAAAAAATTATATATATATATATATATAAAAAAAAATAAAAAATAAAAATCTCTCATAAATTCATAACTTGGGTAAGTTGAGAGAGTTAGAGAGCCTTGCGTGTCTTGGATTCAAGAGTTAGATTTAGGACACGTGGCGCACACTTCGGGATTCGTGTAATTGGAATCTGGGGCGTGACAACTAAAATATGGGACGACTTAGGTATATGTTTTATTATAAGTTGAATATTATTACTTAAGGTCTATTTGACCATTACGCGTGCAATGGTTTGTGCACCCATATTATTTTCTTGTGTTTGGTTCGCACTAACTTTGCATATGCAAATTTTAAAATTTATGGACTGTTCATATTTACTGCCATCTGGTTCGCGCGAATGCTCACTTAGGAAAGACCAAAATATGTGGGCCCCACATATTTGAACATGAATTTCAAATTTTCAAAAATAAAAAATAGAAAAATAATGAGCAATAACAAAAATAACGGATTTTTTTTTTTGAAAGATAAGACTTGTTTTGAGAAATATTAGATTTTAATTTTTACCTTATGCAAATCGTTTGCAAAAGGAGGTTGTGTAAATGATTGCTTAGGAGGTAAAATGGGTTTTTAATTGTTAAAGAGGGTGACCATTCATTTTCTCGTGTGCATGTGCAAATCGCCGAATGCACGTGTACCAAACATGCTCGGAAACGATTGTACGCGTAAACCTATTTGCACACACAATTTGCACGGGTATCAAAGGCACCCTTAGTAAGTGAGATATCTATTAATTTGTCATTAAATATAGATTATGTGGCTCACGAGTCACTTAAATTAATTATTTAATATGTATTAAGTATCTATTAATTAGTCATTAAGTATAACTTATGTGGCTCAAAAGTCATTTAAATTAATTATTTAATATGTATCCTAAGTTATAATTATGTTTCTAATTAATTAATATAGGGTGTAGGGTGTATGACACACATTATAGACTATATCGATAAATTTATGTGTAGTGCGTATATATACAAAATAATAAATATAAAGCATAATAAAAAATATATAAATTTTAGTAATATTTAAAACACGTGATATCAAAACAGTTAAAAAATTAATGAGTCTCACCAAGTCTATTTGAGCCCTACATGAATTGACCTTGAGAAATCCTGAAAAATTATTTTTTCATAATTTCTCAAAAATTTCTAGAGATGTTATAATGGTTATCTAATTTCATTTTAAACTAAACAAATGTATGAAAAAGAGTTATACAATGCATCACCACCTAAAAAACTCAAAATACCCTTTAAGGGGTTTATAATGCATTGCTACCTTGTACACTTCAAATGACGTCACTCTCTTACCTACAACATTGACGGCTTTTCAAAAAAATTTGTTAAATTAAATTATAATAGAAATATTTAACACGTATCAAAAGAGTTGAATGTGATTATACATATGTTCATGTTCTTCCTTCAACACATGATATATTGACTTTGTTCCAATTTTCTTAATTTTTATGCATAGCGATAAGAAAAACTTTTATATAATTGATTTTAAAACTTCTACAAAGATTTTTGTTGTGTAAATTTTGGTCGCCTTCTTCTCAATATCAATAAAAACCTCAAAGTGTCATTTTATGGATAATTTCACAGTTTTCATTATTTTTTGCATCTTGCCTAATTACTATACCTCTTTATACTATTTAATAAATTTGGATAGAGGCATACTCCTTTTTAGGTAGCAATCAAAATAAACATTTATGCCTTTAATACTATGTGTATACATAAATGGACAAAATATGTAGCATGTATAAATTGATACCCACTTTTCTCACTTTTCAAATAACTTCATTAACCACATGTTATGGTCTAAGTTGTATCTTTTAAGCATCGCTTTCCAATTAGGCTCAAATTCTTCAACCATTTTATAACCATATAAATAATTGTTGAATTCGCAAATAAAACTTTAGTGTGCATTAATTATATTAGGTAAATTTTTCATCGCCTTCTGCATTATGAGCCACAAACAATATCATGATAGATACCTTGTAGCATATGTTCAATAACTCCCTCGATAACTGATTCTCAATTTATAAAATTACATTCGATTTTTAACCACTTATTAACATTATTCATGTTTTCATAACCGATATAAAAGATTCTTATGATTCATTATAAAGCGATGCATCACCTAATAACACTGTCTGCTAGTTTTCGTTGATACTTTCAATCGAGATAAAAAAAAATATGTCATATCTATTTATCACATATGTAGGATCAAAACAAACATTCCAAAAGTGATGGTAGTCCATTCTTGACCTATCATCAACCCAAAAGAAACCCTCTGAGTCAACTTGAACTGAATAAAAGAATGGTAGATTTTTCAGTTATTGGCGCTCAAAATAGTCCAGTACAACTTTTGCATTTCCCCTTTTAAGCTCTTTTTTATTTTGAACTTAAAGTTTCAAGCATCTCTTTTAGTAAAGTCAATATTATGCTTTCCCAACTTCAAGACCCCTTTAAGCTTATCATAGGATTTTCTTTGACTTCTAGAAGTCAAAACAATCAATTTATCTTTTTTTATCATAGGATTTGTCTTTGGGAATGAAGTTTAGGTCGTTTACTTATAGTCACAAGGTTATGATTTGTTCTCTTTTATAATTTTAAATACAATCAATTGATCTTCTTTAATTTTTTTATATTCGTCACTGTCTTACAATCTATTCTTAAATCACCATGATTCATTCTTCGTTCTTCAAAATGTTTAAATCTAGCATCATGTAACCCTTTAAGCAAACAATAATAGCTATGACCTATTATATGATTAGTGCATCGAGACTTATAGGTTGAGTATTTATGAACACTAAATCACATTTTTCCACATATCGATTGTAGAAATCGTACACTTTTTTTCGAGATTCAAATTTTATGCCAACACAAAGACAAATCTGATTCAACCCAACTTTAACAAAATCTCTGGCTTGTTTATCGCAAATATCATGATCACTTTTTGCATGCTCATAGTTCTTCCTCATTAAAAAAATTGTAATACTCTTCATTCCGGTCAACATAATTGTAAAGATATTTATCATCATTTTCATAAGAAGCAATACATTTACCCATATTTTGGCTTTCACTTTCCATTTGCAGATCTATATAAAGACAACATAGAAAACCCATTTTCTCATAAGAATATAGACATTTAATTATCAATGCTTATGACCTTCAACAAATTATAAACACAAACAAGAACTTAAAAAAGTAAAACACAAGAATGAATGACAATAATAATAATAATTTTCAGTCAACTTAAAGTCTAATGTGGAGCATCAGCAACATTACTTTTTGACCATTGGATATTATGAATTACTTTTAAGTAGTGCGAATTGCAACATTGATCCGTTAAAATATCGCAATATATGTAACCACTAATCGTTGGTTGTGGTTAGGTGTATTAAAATATGAAACTATCAGAATTAACCTTTGGTTAGGATTAAGTTGGTTAAGTCTTTGTCTAGCCATAGTTTCTTTGTGTTTCGTGTATAGAATGTGCATCACTTGTAACCACAAAGCCTAGCCTCATGTATGGGTCGCAGTCCCCGAATGTGTAGCTAGACTAAATTGATATAGTTGAGCTAGATTGTGCACTCAAAGTACCAAAAAGCACTCATCCGTTCACATTCACATTGCAAGCAATGACATCATTACTAGAACAACCCTTTAGTTGGCAATAAAGATTACTTTCTAAAAATAATTAAGAGATAACAGATTGACTTATATAATAGAATATATATGAATTTATGTCAAAGCAATTGAGTAAATATAATAAAATATATATGGATTATCGTCGAAGCAAATGAGTAAAAATTGAAAGATTAAGGCATCATCATTTACACAATTTTATGGATGAAACTCCAAGAGGCATTTGATAGTGAAATTCCTAAGATAACTATCACTATGTGAGACTTATAGATCTGTCTTGGCCTTTGAACGAAACATTTTATATAAAAAAAGGTAACCCCAACAGATTTCAAGGACTACATAAGACAATCCATATAAAATTTAAGGATTAAATAAGCGAATCTCAACAAATTTCAAGGACTAAAAAGATAACCTTAACAAATTTCAAAGATTAGAAAAGACAACCCCAATATATTTCAAAGATTAAATAAGACAACACAACAAGATTTCAATGATTAAATAAAGCAACCCAACATTAAAGATTAAAAACAAGCAAATTAGAATCATTGAAAAAATCACATGAAAAATAAGTACATGTAAATGTGAATCCTTGAGGAGAAGATGTCACACTCTAAATCTAAGATCCTTGATTCACCCGAATACTCATGGATCGACCAATTTATCCAAATTTAGGTGTGAATTTTATTAAGTTATAAAATATTCTAAAATATTTTTCTAAAATTTTTAAAAATCATAATAAATTATTCTAAATTACTTTTATAAAAGTGTACTTTTTAATTTTTACAGATAAATTATCAAATCTAGATGAAGCAAATAATTAAAAAATTATTTAAAAATTAAGTTCTTCAAAAATCTAATCTAACTTGAACAAAAATCTTTAAATCATGTATGACAACTTTTATAAAAATATTTTGGTGAAAAAAGTTTTTTTACTATTTTTAAAACTTAACTTTTAAGAAATTTTAATTTCAACAAAATTTTGGTTAAAAATGCAATTAAAACTTCAGGAAAAGTCCAATAGATCATAATATAAGCGAAATTTCAAATTTGCACTTGAATTATCTAAAGCGATCTCATCTAGATATTTGATTTTTCCAGAAATAGGCAAATGGCCAATTCAGCCTCGAATAATAGAAAAATGCGATCTAAGTTTTAAGTATGCACTAATTCAGTTTAACATGTTACTAATTATAGTTAATTCAAAATTCATTTAAAAATAATAGAGTGAGAAGTTGGATTATTTGACCACATCAATAGATGTGAAACTTCATCCTCTTTTAAAAAGGATTCAGACTTCATCAAATTTTGGGTCCTTGGGCCCGAAATCCTACCTTAAACTTGCATTGTTCTGATCTGGATGTTTTTAATTTTGATTAAAGATAATTAGAATGGAGAAAATAGTAAATACACATAAAATAAATCTAACAAATTATAGAAATCATAAACTCGGATAAGAAATCAATGGACCAAGAATCATGCGAAGATCATATAATCATAATTTCTAGAGGCTAATATGTCCAAATCATGGAAAGCCTAAAACAAAAATGACATAAAAGATAGAACCGATGATCTACGAATCTCGATTCAACCAAGGTTTCATCTACCCATAATCAAGTAACATCAAATTTCAACATTTATTACATGAATTTATAAACAAGTAAATAACATAAATCAATTAATAATTTTTCTCTTCTAAATTTGGTTCCTCCTCCGCTTCATAACCATTTATCGATTGTGATTCTCATTCGTACTCTCTTCCAACCTCGTGGCCTCATCTAAATTTGAAATGGTGTAAATAGGAATAAGTCAAGCACTAACTAGGGGTTTATTTATCCCAATACACGTATGAAGATAATATAAGATATGCAAACTTGTTTTCACATATTAATTTGCCAATAGTAAATATTATGAAAGTAATGTATATGTAAAAAATAAAAATTTAAAGGGAATTTTTGACATACCCCTCATATTTTTATTGAAATTTGACAACCCCCCATTCAAATTGAAAAAGCTAACATACCCCCTATGACTCAGTCCACCGTCTAAGACCGTGGTTGATTCATATTAACATTCTTCTCTAAAATGACAAAATTGGCCATTTCTTCAAGATTAGAACAAAAATGTGGGTTTGAGCTATAAACTCCCAATGCCAAATCAAATGGCTATGGTGGATGGCCGACCACGAGATTTTGGTGAGTTGGCTGCTCATCACTAATGACCCAACTACCGAAGTCTCGTGGTCGGCCGTCCACTCCGACGAGCAAAATGTTGAAAAATAGAAAATGTCTTCAATGAGACTAACATGGTTGCATGCTGATAAAACATCAAGGAATGTGATCTTGGCAAGCTGGATCTATTTCTCTTGCATCTCATGAAAGAGGTGCAAAGCTTATGTGCCATAACCATAACAACTGTAACCTCAAATTAGAGCACTCCACGACATGAAATCTCTTGTGGGTATCTCTTTAAAGATCTGGTGCGAGACATCAAGACATCCACATTTTGCATAACTAAAGGGAATTTCCTATGAAAACGTCCGAGTCTTAGCCAAATTTTACAATATAGCAATGAACTATGTCCATGAATCACAAATGATAAAGCAGTGCATGCCATGATTATAGTCAGTAGAGTTACATAATTTGGTTTGATACTTTGATCTCTTCTATCTGCATTCGATAGAAAACTTCATCGTACCGATGTTGTCCCACTCCATGAGTAATTTCAAAACATCGAACTACATATCACAACATTTGTTCTCTCTGATCTTTCAAAAACTAGTATGATAAGACCCATTGTTGTGCTAGATTTGAAGTACATGTCTACTAGAGCTATTGCAATGTGAGATTCGGACTCAAAAACATGACGGAATGTATACCCATGAATCTCTTACCCATGTTTCAAAGCACCCAAATTGGCGAAAGTTGGTAAAACAACAATTAACTTCACTCGGTTGGGTTTAATCCCTTCAACCTGCATTGCTCAAAAGAAATCGAGCGACATAATATAACTCTTATTTGTGGTGTAGCCTGCCATCATCGATGTCCAACAACCTTTTTATTTTACGAACACATGTAAACTTGCTCGCTGGAGTGGCGGATGGCCAGCCACGAGACTCCGGTAGGTTTGTCACCATTGATGAGTGCCCAACGCATCAGAATCTCATGGCTGGCCATCCACCACAACTGTTTGATTTGGCTATGGTGGACGGCTGTCTCAAACCCACGTTTTTTTGTTCCAAGGTTAGAAAGTGGCAGTTTTGTCATTTTAGAAAAAAATTGTTAATCAATATGAGTCAACCACGATCTTAGACGAGTTTTTAGAGGATTGTGGTTATGATGAGGGCGGAGGAGTGTGGCAGCGATGGGGGCGGAACACGAATGCTAGAAGGGGTTCGTTAAAGGGGGTTTGTAAACTGGATATAAAAATTAATTTAAAAAAAAATTGTATTAAATAATCTGTTCGAGAGCCATCCTTGCAGGCAGTCCATGTTAATAAGGCAAATGAGACGAAAAAAGAGACTTTAACATTGAATGAATTAAGAAATCATCTGGATACCTAATAAGAAATCGAGTAGTCAGATGGTGCTTCCTCACGCTTTTGGCTTCCAATATACCTTGTTACATCGCAACTCATAAAAGAAACCTATACATAGAAAAACATTACTTGCTTTCCAAGTCTAACCTATAGCTTTCTTAGTTAAATGCAAACACTTCTAAAACAAGCAGCCTAAGTAATTCAAGTTTTCTAAAACAACTAAACCACTAACTAAACGAGTTTTATTTTTAAACTACTCTCCTCACAACTAACATCTCCTCGCAACTAACAGGTTGGTGGGGAGTGAACTCCAATGCCAACTAATATAGAGAAGCGCATGAGAGAGTTTGCACAACCTCACCTAAAGTCCAAATAGGACACCATGTTGACTCTTAACACAAACCACATAGGTAATCGCCATAGATTGTATAGTTTGTTATTTGTGGATTCTTTTTTTTTCATCTGATCCATGGTTTGAAGAAGAAAAAAATGTTGTTAAACGACTGCTATAACTGTAACCAACCCCAAAATGTTATTGAGAAAATAACATCCAAAATCGGAAAAAAAAAAAAATGTGTGTTATTAACGAAATAGCTGCCATTATTTTGCCTGTTAGCAGTTATTGATGTTATTTTGAAAAAGAAAATAAAAAATATATATCTTTTGACCAATCTATTTTACTTAAGTGTCCATAATATAATGGTAACGTTAAGTGTCCACTACAACGGAGCATTTAAAATCTTGAAAGGCTTTGTCACCTACTATAATACATATTTTTATATTAAATTTTCAAAACAACCCTTTATAACTACTTAATATTATTCAAATCAACGGGCCATTTTCTTTCTATGGCCAGAGGCGGAGCCAGGAAGGGGCTAGGGGGGGGCACATGACCCCCTCAACTTTGAAAATCTTTAAAACCAAAAATATATATTCTGAAATTAGCTTTTTATTTGAACTTAGTGTCCCCCTATTCGAGGAAGCTGACCATATGGATGTTTGGGCAGTCCCTAGGTAGACCTATGGACCAAAATCAGCCTGATTAATGGTTTCAAACCATTGGATCTATGTACCCCAAATAATGCTCAAATTCTACGGTTAAAAATCAACCATGAAACGACTCTAATCCAACGCTTAGAAGTCACAAATCAGGCTAATTTTTGGTCTATATGTCCATATAGGGTTGAGCCAAACATCCATACGGTCAGAAATATTTCTCTATGAATAAGCCACGTGGCTCATGTTGTAGGCGGTTATATTCAATTGATTGTGCCCGCCTTGAACAAAATCCTGCTTCCACCACTGTCTATGGCCATAGATAAATTTAAGATTCGCCAAACTTGAGCCATATCAAGAATATCGACGGTTTGATGCGTTCAGGAACATTAAAAATGGCTCACTTAAACCCTACGATATTATGTTGCTTGACTGATACTATGTGCTAACTTTGGTCATTAAGAAAAGGAATTTAACTTTTTAAGATTCTATTATCGATTAGTGTTTAATACAGATCAATGGACGGATCCGTGGCGCAATGGTAGCGCGTCTGACTCC
Source organism: Euptelea pleiosperma (assembly GCA_035048495.1). NCBI lineage: Eukaryota > Viridiplantae > Streptophyta > Magnoliopsida > Ranunculales > Eupteleaceae > Euptelea > Euptelea pleiosperma. The sequence goes on from CM068544.1 coordinate 4,665,477, forward strand.
AGATCAGAAGGTTGCGTGTTCGATTCACGTCGGGTTCAATACCCATTCGATCCACTATTTTTTTGTCAAGGGATTTGGAATTATAAAAAGACATAGGAAAGAAGAAGATGCGGTGAGCGTGGATCGAACACGCGACCTTCAGATCTTCAGTCTGACGCTCTCCCAACTGAGCTATCCCCGCTGATTGTTTGTAATACACACTTGTTTTTATAAAGTAGTATGAGTATGTCGCAGCGTTGACAGAAACATCTGTCACAATGCACAATACGAGCCACGTGGCTTATTCATAGAGCACTATGACCGTATGGATGTTTGGTCAGTCGCTCTGTGGACCTATAAACCAAAAATCAGCCTGCTTAGCGATTTACAACCTTTGGAGATTTGCACCCAAATAATGCTCAAATTTCTACCGTTAAAATCAACCCATGAAAATAACTTCAAGCGAATCGCTTAGAAATCACTAATCAGGGTGATTTTTGGTTTAGAGGTCCACTGAGGGACTGGCCAAACATCCATACGGTCAGCGTCCGCTAAGAGTGTGCCACGTGACTCATATTGTGCGTTGTGACTGATGCAATGCTGTGATAGAAGTTCTACAGTTCTACTCTTCATAAAGTAATGGCATTTGTAACGATGTTTTTATTCTCAAATCCAATTTAATGGTTGACATTGAGGTGGGATCAGTAACCCTACCAAAACTTGTTCGATACGAGTAGAACGCCCAATGTTGGCCGTTAATCTGTTCTTTGGACCTCTCCACGGCGTGGATGTAGGCCTCAAGACATTCAACACATATGCAAGTTCTTTTATTTATTCTACTTATTAACGAACAAAGGGGCTTCTTGCATTCGTCATGACATTCTCATAATTTACTTCTATATTTTATAATTAGAATACATTAAACAGGGTTCTTTTAGGGGGCGTTTGGGAACGAGAAGTAAAAGCACTTCTACTTGTAGTAGAAGTTACTAGTTGATTTTCTACCTCCAAAAAAGTCAGAAATTAAAAGCATCTTGAGGCCTTCTAATTTTTGAGAAGTAATATGAAACACATCTAAACTAACATTTTTTACTTTTTGGCGTATAAAAGTCAATAAGTTACTTATTTTTACCATTATTCTAGCCAAATGAACATTGGGCCTTTAAATACAAGCCTGGTCGAAGTGCAAGTTTAGTGTCTCAGGTACTTAGGGTTATTAATGGCATTTTTTGGGCCAATCTCCGCACAAACTTGGCCCTATACATAACTATCTGAACCCAGGCCCATGATGGACTTAGCATACATAGGCCCGTCTGTAACGATAGTAAATTTAAACGAGCTGGGCCTTTAGTTTGAGATTGACCAAGTTTATTTTTACTGAAAGAAAAGCCCAATCCTGTACAATCGTTTTGCACGCAGGCCCAAACTGCTGGACCTATTATTACAGCCCAAGCCTGGTCCTGTAGCAGGCTTGGCTTAAAAGTCCATTGGGCTAGCCCAGCCCATTAACACCTCTAGTACCGTGCCTGTATTTATTGTCGCTATCCCCTGATCATAGTTAACAATTTAGAGTGCCGCGAAAATTTAGTTCGGGGAACGTTCGAGTACAATTCGGGTTTGTCGTTTAAAAATGCATTAAAAAATTCAGTAAAAATAATTTTAAAGATAAAATAAAAAGAAGATAAATATTAAAAAAATTGTAATATAAAAAAAAATTTCATGTACAAAACTGAATAATGTGGGAATAATTCGAAAAAGCTTGTGAATTATTCAAGAATATTTTTTTTTTTTATACTGTGGGTATCCAGGCCTCTTAGAGCACCCGACTAGTCCCCCAGGGCACGATAGTCACCCCTTCCACATGTGCTGGAGTGTAATGGGAGAGTTAATGTGGACTAAGCCATTTATTAACTTACTCTTTCTGGGGGCGGCCCAAAGGAGAGTTGAACTCAGAATCCTAATTTTAGGATAATTCATACGGTTCATTTTTTTAATATTTTGCGAGCATCTGTCCCCCTCAACCAGAAGTCGTCGTTGTAATGACCTCCGCTACCCAACTCAATCGTTCTCCCTAAGGTGAGAAAACCTTTTGGGGAATAGAGAAGAGGTGATTTGATTATAAAATTCATTGCCTTCTCGTATTACATGTTTCCATTAAATAATGACAGCATCACAACTCACTTTCCAAATCTCCTCCTAGACATAAGCATAATACCTTAATGTCTTCCTAAATCTCTTCCTAAATATAACATAATCCCTTAATCTACTCCTACCCCATCCCAATATAAATGCTAACTAATCCCAATTTAAATGCACATATGTGGACTAATAAGTATGTAAGTAAAAGACAAATTTACCCTCATACAATCATCATAATAACAGCTAGTTCTTCAAGGGTGTAACATTTCACCCCTCTTAAAGAGGAACCTTGTCCTCAAGGTTCAGATCAAGGTACCGTTCTTGGAGGGTATGCCACACTTCCCACGTGGCATCTTCAGGTGCCATGTTTGACCATTGAACCAGTACTTCAGTGACATCTTGTTTTCGACATTTGACGAAGTGGCGGTCGAGGATGGCAATAGTTACTTCCTTGATGAGTCCATCCTCTGTCGTCTCGGGTAAATTCATAATTGGAGTAGTTTGATGACCCAGCTTTTTCTTCAAACACGGAACATGAAAAATAGGGTGGATGTGAGAATCCTCTGGTAGGAGCAACTTGTAAGCAACTTGACCGATCCTTTGAATGACCCTAAATGGCCCATAGAACTTCAGTGACATCTTCATAGATCCTCTTCCTTGGAGTGTGGTCTGTAGGGGTGTCAATTTTACCTGTTTAATCGGAACCGAAATCGAAAACGCCAGTTCCGATTCCACATTTTTGGGAACCGATAAAAAAGGAACTGGAACCGAAAATAATGGTTCCGGTTCCGGGTAGTCTAATATGGAACCGAAACTGATAAGAACCAGAACCGAACCGATAAGAACCGCTACCAATGTATAAATACAATGTAAAAATTCTCATATTCTCAAGATTTTGCCCATTATACCCGGAACCGGAACCGGAACCGAAACCGGAACCGACAGAAATACATAATCGGTTCCGGATCCATCACTCTGAGAACCAGAACCATTAAGGAACCGAACCAATAAGAATCGGAACCGATTGTTCGGTTCTGGCCACCTTAGGAACCGAACCGGAACCGACCCATTGACACCCCTAGTGGTCTAGCGATAAGGAAGAAGACGTAGGAAAACCATGTCATCAACTTGAAACTCTCATTCCGTACGATGACGATTCGCAAATTGCTTCATGCGATTTTGGGCATGTTCTTTAAGGATACGGAGAATAGAATTGCGAGCCTCTAGAGAAGCATCCATAGTTGCAACCTTTGTAGACCCTAGTGTGTAATCACTTAGAGTTGGGGGAGGTTGGCCAAAAGTAGCTTCGTATGGGGTCATTTTAGTTGCGGAATGGTAAGACGTATTGAACCACCATTCGGCTAGTGGTAACCATCGGGTCCAATGCTCAGACCGCTCACTGCAAAAAACCTTAAGTATGTTTCTAAACATTTGTTGACGATCTCGGTCTGGCCATCCATCTGTGGATGGTAGGCTGAGCTCATTTTCAACTGGGTCCCTTGTAATCGAAATAATTCAGACCAAAATTGAGAGGTAAAAACAGCATCACGATCACTGACCATGGACTTGGGCATCCCATGGACCTTGAAAATGTTATCCATGAAGGCTTGAGCAACCGATAAGGTCGTATATGGATGGCTAAGTGAGATAAAGTGGAAACCTTTGGTTAGTCGGTCGACAACCACCATGACTACTGTCTTTCCGTGCGACGGGGGCATGCAATTGATAAAATCCATAGAAAGGTCTGTCCATATCTGATCAGGAATGGGCAGCGGCTGTAATGTTCCTGGTGATGCCACTGTCTCACCCTTCACTTCACATTCAGCTACAAATGATTCAAATGCTTTTTGGGAATTTTTGACATACCCCCTGGTGATGCCACTGTCTCACCCTTCACTTCACATTCAGCTACAAATGATTCAAATGCTTTTTGGGAATTTTTGACATACCCCCCCCCCCCCCCCAAAAAAAAAAAATTTGAAAAAGCTGACATACCCCCCTATGACTCGGTCCACTGTCATTTGACCAAATTTTGTATTAAAGGACGAAAGTGCCCTTGCCTTCAACTTTAAAACAAGGGTTTGGGTTTAGGCCAAACCCCAAATCAAACATGAAAAGAGGAGATTAAAAATAAAAATTAAAACCCATGTTGGTAACCTTGAGATTTCTTTTTATTTATTTTTATGAATTAAGCAAATATTGAGAAGAAAAAATCTCCAAAAAATAGATAAAACCCATGAAAGAATATTTTAAAATTGAGAAAACCCATCTTTCCAAAATTCATATCTCAAAAGTTTAAAATATAAATTGTTTTGTCTTGTTTTTCATTTATGCTAATGAAAATTTTACAACTAAAATTTTATGCTATTTTTTTTTTTTTACCTTGGGTTTTAAATTATTGCCGGAGTGGTGGCCGGCTGGCCATGAGACTCCGGTTGGTTGGTCGCCGGTGATGGACGGCCAACCCATTGGAATCTCTTGGCTGGCCGTCCACCACAGTCGTTTGATTTGGGGTTTGGGTTTTTGCCCAAACCCTTGTTCCAAGGTTGAAGACAAGGGTATTTTTGTCATTTAATAAAAAATTAGTTGTCAACACTGGTCAAATGACAATGGACCGAGCTTTTTCAAATTGTGGGGGGGGGGGGGGGGGGGGGGGGGGGAGGAGTTATGTCAAAAATTCCCTGGCTTTTTTTTTCATACCATGCCGAAAGAATGAACGAGAGGCTCTCTTGTATGTTTTCAATGACCCGGAATGACCAACAATGGGTGTAGAGTGAAACTCTACCATGATTTCTAATGCTAAGGAAGATTGGGGAGCCACCACTAGCCTTTCTTTATACTGTAGTTCACCATTAACAAAGGTGTATTTTGGATGGGATGATGAGTCAGCTTGAAGGTCTTCAACTAGCATGCGTAAATTTAGATGTGTAGTCCATTCCAATTTCAATCGGTCCAGCCATGCACTGATTGGTTACAAAATAGCCATGAGCATGTTGCTACATTCGTGTCGGCAGGATAAAGCATCAGCTACGACGTTTGTAGTACTGGTCCGGTAGATGATCTCGTAGTCGTACCCCCAGAGTTTAGAAATCCATTTTTGTTGTTGCGTCATTGTAATCCGTTGATCTAAGAGGTATTTAAGGCTGCAATGGTTTGTACAAACTTTAAAGTGTTGGCCAAAAAGGTAGGGTTGCCACTGGGTGATGGCATGAACAATAGCAAGCATATCTTTTTCATAAGTAGACAATGCGAGATTTTTTCTAGATAGTGCTTTGCTTGTGAATGCGATGGGTCAACTATCCTGCATCAAAACAGCCCCAATACCTGTCCCTGAAGCATCACAGTCAACAACAAATGTTTTTGTGAAGTCTGGTAGGGCGAGCACTAGTGTGGTAGTCATGGCTGCTTTAAGATTCACAAAGGCTTTGTCTGCAAAGTCTCCCCAATGGAATGCATCCTTTTTTAATAGGGCAGTGAGAGGGACACCTATGCGACCATAATCTTTGACAAATTTTTCATAGTAACCGGTGAGACCGAGGAATCCGCGTAATCCTTTGATGGTGGTCGGTCTCGGCCAATCAACTATGCTTGCAATCTTCTGTGGGTCGGCTACCACTCCTTCTTTGAATATGATGTGTCCAAGGTATTCCAATTCGGTTTGATCGAAAAGGCACTTTGAGAGCTTTAAATACAGTTGATGTTTATGAAGTACTTCTATGGCTACTTGAACATGGTGAGCATGAAATTCCAAACTAGAGCTGTATATAAGATATCGTCAAAAAAACCAAGATAAATTTGGGAAGATAAGGTCGAAATACCTCATTCATAAGACTCTGGAAGGTTGAAGGTGCATTACACAATCCAAATGGCATTATGAGGAATTCGTAGTGACCCTCATGTGTTCGAAAGGCTGTCTTAGGAACGTCTGGTTGATGAACTCGGATTTGATGATACCCTGATCGTAAATCCAGTTTCGAAAAATAACGAGACCCATGTAATTCATCCAATAACTCATCGATAATGGGTATGGAAAATTTGTCTTTAATTGTGATTTTGTTGAGTGCCCGATAATCGATACACATCTGCCATGATCCATCTTTTTTTCGAACCAATAGTACCAATTATGAATATGGGCTCATGTTGGGGCGAATGATGCCTGAATCCAACATCTCCTTCACGATCTTTTCAATCTCATTTTTTTGATAATGAGGATATCGGTAGGGCCATATGTTGGGGGTGGTTGTCCGGCTTGGAGAGGAATGCAATGGTCATGTGATCATTCTAGGGGTAGCTGGGTTGGCTCTTGGAATACAATAGAAAAATCTGATAATATGGGTTGTAGAGCCAGTGGTGTTGGGGCAGCAGTAATGTTGGCATCGAGGTGGAAAATCTGAGCAACGACCCCAGACTCTAGCTTATGTAGCAATCTTTCAATCTGATTTGCATCAACAACTTTAGTTGCTCCATCCTTCTTCCCCTTAAGAGTGAACTTATGGCCGTCTTTGGAGAATTACATTTTTAATTCGAAAAAGTCCCATAAGATCGGACCCAACATCCTCAGCCGTTGGGCCCCAAGGACCACATCGCATCCTCCTATGGGTAGCACGTACATATCAGTGTGCAACCGATAGCCTTGCATAGTCATTTGTATGTTGGAGCATTTTCCTCTACATGGTAGCTTTTTGCCATTAGCGACCAAAACATTGAATGGCTCGCTAGCTTGCATTTGGCAACCGACACGTTTTGCCACCTTCGGGTCAACAAAATTGTGAGTGCTACCGGAGTCGATCAAGATGACTACTGGCTGCCTCTTAATACAACCATTTATCTACATAGTTTGGGGAGAAGAATACCCGGATAAGGCATGTAGGGAGATCTCAGGTTGCGTATCTTCTGATTCTACAGCATCATCTGGTGCTTCTTCCAATAGATCATCTGCATTAGCATCGAGTAAGAAGAGCATTTGGCGTTTGCATCTATGGCCTGTTGTGTACTGTTCATCACAGTTGTAACACAGTCCCTTGTCACATCGTGCCTTCATCTCGGCGATTGTAAGCTTCTTAATAGGGATGGTACTGGTTGGGGTTGCTGTGAATGGTAGCGCTTGAAGCCGTTGTGTGGGTGCAGGTAGAGGCAACAATGGAGGTCGGTTGGGTGCTGCTCACTGATGAGATCGATTGGCCAACATTTTCTCCTCTTGCAATCGGGCTAATCCAATCACTCCGGACAACGAGGTTGGGCGGAACATTTGTACTATATTTCGTATATCTGATTTCAGTCCTCCGATGAAACAACTAATCAAAGTATTTTCATTGGTGATGGTAGCACGATTCGACTACCGTTCGAATTGTGATTGAAAATCTTGAACCGTCGTCGTTTGATTGAGCTTCATGAGTGATGCTATGAAGTCTGTGAATTCGCTTGGCCCAAAACGAATGCACATGGCCTTTGTGAACTCATCCCATTGCGGAACGCCATTTACTTTCTTCAACCATTGGTACCATCACAACACTTATCGTTAGATGGAGACCGTAGAGTGGTACCTTTTCGTCATCCATTGTTTGATTAAACTCGAATAACTATTCTGCTTGGGAGATCCATTCGATTGGATCATCGCCATCGACTAGAGGGAAATTGATTCTGGTGTACCTTGTCTGAACGGAACTGCTAGCGTTATTCCGAGGCTTGGTGTATGCCTCACGACCGCTCGATCTTTCCCCTCCTAAGAGCACAGCTGAGACTTCCTCTTGAATATTTGAAAGTGTAAAAGAAAGATGATCATATTTATGGTTCATCCCTAAAATCAGCTCTCAGATTTCTTCAAGTGCGTGTGCTTGTCGATTGAAACCTTCCTTAAGTTGCTCGAGCTTGGCGTCTACTTTCTTTGCATCTTGAGATCGTGTATTAGCAACCATTATTACAGGATCGGTGGCTCTGATACCAGTTGTAATGACCTCGATCCGCTACACAACTCAATCGTTCTCACTAAGGAGAGAAAACCTTTTGGGAAATAAAGAAGAGGTGATTTGATTCTAAAATTCCTTGCCTTCTCGTATTACATGTTTCCATTAGATAATGACAGCATCGCAACTCACTTTTGGACTTTCCAAATCTCCTCCTAGACATAAGTATAATACCTTAATGTTTTCCCAAATCACCTCCTAAATATAGCATAATCCCTTAATCTACTCCTAGCCCATCCCAATATAAATGCTAACTAATCCTAATTTAAATGCACCTATGTGGACTAATAAGTATGGAAGCAAAAAACAAATTTACCCCCATACAATCATCATAATAACAACTAGTTCTACAAGGGTGTAACAGTCGCGCGCCTTCCCCTCCCCTATCCACAGATGAGATGGTAAAATACTCTATGATATTGACCTGTGAATTTGCTAAGTGGGGTCATTCAGAGGTAGATCCTGACCCGTTGGTAATTTTAATTTTATTAACCCCTATTCTATCTTTTGTACTTTTGTTTTTATTGATCGACAAAAAGTATTTTGTGTTTTGTGGCAACTTTATGCCTTACACTTCACACTTTTCTCTCTCCACTCTCTCATGTTTAATCCCACATTGCAGAAATACAAGAGAGTGAAAGAGTTTATATATGGTGAAGTTGACTCTCTTATTTGGAGCCCTTAGGCATCCAAATTTTGAGCCCATGGGCACAGCTATGCAACTTGAAAAAACACATACATACACACGCGCGCCGTCCGCCCGCCTCGACGAGTTGTGTGAAATGCGCGTGCCTATCTTTTTATGCCATTTTTTATTTTAATTAATCATTAATTAATTGTTGTCATTAACTTTGACTTATTTTTTATCTGCTAGCCGTTGTGCACAAATTCGTGGGCGATCGTTTCTCTGTGACATGAGCACGTACTTAGCCACGTAACTCAGACGGTTCTCGTCTATTTATACTGACGATTTATCTCAGTAAAATACACACTAGCATACGCACAGAAACAGACGGTTACTGTTTCCTTATGAGCAATTTTTTCTTCTTCTAAGTTTTTTTTTTTTTTTTTTCTGTTCTTGGGCAAAGAGGTTATTTGGTTCCAGTTCTCATACTTAGTGCAGAAATTTGATATTAACAGCAATATGGAGATTGGGCTGTTGTATCCTAGGGGCATCGCGTCGATGCACTGTTGCATCTAAAATTTTCCTGCAGAGTCGCGAAACGCCTTAAAGAGAGCGACCTGGTCCACGCCTCATCCCCGATCTCCACGTTTATTCAATTTTGCAGAAATACAGTGAGTTCTACGCAGTTAATTTGGGAAAACGAAAAAGGTACCAAATAAGATCTTCTATTTATTTATTGTTCAAGCATACCTAGAACAACATGACCTACTTACACGAGACACGCGATAGGTAACTCAGTACTTGGGCACGAGATGATCCCTTATTAAAAACAATTCAAGGCACAATATTTTTTTGTAATCAACCAATTTCATTCATGAAAAACCACTAGAAACACTAAAAAAAAGGCATCTTCTACCCATGATCGAATGTACCCTCCTGGATGACAATCGATTCCAACCACGGGGGAAGATCATAAGTCCACACACCAAGAAATAAAAGAGTTTGAGCCCGACTGGCTATTGTATGAGCTACAACATTTGCCACTTGGGGAACATAACTAAAAGAAAGAGAGGTGAATAAGGAAGCCAGTTCAAAATATCTATTGCATGAGCTATAGAAAACCTTCTAAGAGAGGTTGATCCTTCCTACAGCACATAGACTACCATTTGAGCATCGATCTCTACCACCATGTCGGACCTGCAAAATTGGGCCACCACCTGAATACTCCATTTACCACTCGCACCTCTGCTTCTTCGGCATATTTTGATTGGTACTTGAGGCCACATGCCAAAAGACATTTCCCTGATGAATCGTGCAGTATAAAATCAAACCTAGTAAGCCCCGAAGTTGAAGACTAAGAAGCATTAGAGTTAAATTTAAGAATGCCATTTGGAGGGGGTTGCTAGGCTAAATTAGTATGGATCTGAATGGGCTTCTCATGGGATAAATTTGAGAATCTTCAGTGGGTTTTGGTAACTATTGGAATGAATCACATCATTTCGTAGGAGCCAAAGATGCCACATGAGCACGTAGACATATTCATGATCAATACTATCCACATCCAACAGATTTTCTTGTTATTTGGAACCGATAGTAACCAAGCTTCCACTTCCTGTGCATTCCAATCCCCACAACAAATCGTCAAAGGAGACGCAAACTAAACTCTAGCACTTATCATTTCGTATGAGCCAAAGACGCCACATGGGCACACAGATATATTCACGATCAATACTGTCCTCATCCGACTGATTTTCTTGCTATTCAGAACTGATCGCAACTAAGCTTCCACTTCCTATGCATTCCAATCCCCACAACAAATCGTCAAAGGAGACGCAAACCAAACTCTGGGACTTATCATTTTGTATGAGCCAAAGACACCACATGAGCACACAGACATATTCACGATCAATACTGTCCTCATCCGACTGATTTTCTTGCTATTCAGAACCGATAGCAACCAAGTTTCCACTTCCTGTGCATTCCAATCTCCATAACGAATCGTCAAAGGAGACGCAAACCAAACTTTGGCACTTATCATTTCATATGAGCCAAAGATGCCACATGAGCACGCAAACATATTCACGATTAATACTATCCTTGTTCGACTGGTTTTTCTTGTTATTCAGAATTGATAGCACCCAAGCTTCTACTTCCCGCGCATTCCAATCCCCACAACGAATCATCAAAGGAGACACAACCAAGCTCTGGCACTTATCAAACAATTGAAAAGCACATGAAAAAAGGTCTTAGATGAATGGTGGCACTGGGGACAGGCTTCAGGAATTATAATAGTTGATCCCCCTGCTGACACAAGTTCCGAGCAGGTTTGAAAAAACCCATAAGGAGATCCATTTCGCTTGATAGAGAAAGATGACAAGGTGATACATAATTCAAAACATAATTACAAAATCAGAATTCTGAAGTTGTCCATAGAATTAGATGCATAGTTATAAATGAGTTATTTTGAAAATAAAAAATAACAACATAAAAAGTAATTAAAATTATTATTAAGGAATTATTGAGAATATGGAAAAAATAATGCCATTGTAAGTAATTAAGTGGTTATTAGGGGGGGGGGGGGGGGGGGGGTGGGGGCTACATTAAAAATAAAAATAATTAAATATTTATCAAGGAGTTAATTGAAAATATAATTATTGCCATGAGAATGAGTGAGTATGTTAGGTAGGCTATGATGATTAAATAGACAAAATTACTGTTCAGACGATTCACATTATCCAATAAATTCCACTGTTCACGTCGTACCTCGTGAATTGTGGGGTACCTCCTCTCCAGAGAAAAACTTGTGTCACAAGATGTTGTGACCGAACACGGTCACAGCACTCAATACGAGCCACGTGGTATACTATTAGAGGACAACGACTGTATGGATGTTTGGGGAGCCCTTCGGTGGACTAGTCCACAAAAAATCAGCTTGATTACTGATTTCTAACTGATTCTATTGAAGTTATTTTCGTGGGTTGATTTTAACGGTAGGAATTTGAGCAATATTGAGCGTTATTTGGGTGCATAAATCCAAAGGTTGTAAATCACTAATTAGGCTGATTTTTGGTTTGTAGATCCAGCGAGGGACTGGTCAAACATCCATACGGTCAAAGATCTCTGATAATGTGCCACATGGCTCGTATTGAGTGCTGTGACCGTGTTCCATCGCAACATCTTGTGACACAAGTTTTACTCTCCTCTCCACGTCGGCTAATGAGTAAACTTTGCAAAATTGCAGATGGACCACTTATGAGCCCCGTGGCGCTCTTAAAGAACATATATCATATGGATGTTTGACCCATCCCAAGGTTGTGGACCTACATACCAAAAATCAGCTTGATTAATGAAATCAAACCTTCGGATCTATGTACCCTACAAACAATGCTCAATTTCTACAGTTAAAAATCAAACAACCCATGAAAACGACTCCAATCCAGTGCTTAGAAATCACTAATCAGGCTAATTTTTGGTCTGTAGGTCCACCTAGGGTTTTGACAAACATATCCATATGATCAGATATGTGCCACGTGGCTCATGGTGGTCCGTCAGCAAAGCTCTACTCGTCCCTGTCCACAACACTGACTCTAAAGACTGTTTCCATGGTTTATAAGACTCAATTTCCCGAAAAAAAAGGTCAAGAGGAAAGCAGTTTCTCAACTCCAAACTCCAACAAAACCACACCATAAAAACAGCAGAATCCCAGAGAATAGAACGTTGTTGTTTTGATTTTTGAATTTGATGGCAAACCCTAGGAGGAATTCTTACTCCAGCAACCACCCAATACCCATCTCTTCTGAAAACCCATTACAACAGACACAGTCCCTCTCTCTCTCCTCTCTCATTTTCTTCTTGAAGAGGCCCCATGCTTTTCCTTTCCTTCTCTCCATCTTTCTTCTCCTCACTTGGGTGTCTCTCAGACTGCAACACCTCCATCAGTTCTCCACTCCTCAACAACTCCAGCAGTCCCAAGAAACCCAGAAATGGATAAGAAATGGTGATGATGATGAGAAGGCCAACCTGGTGAGGTTCACCTCTGCTTTCCCTTCTCAGATTTCCAGAGACAAGAGGGGATGGATGCTCAACCCTGTCATTGTTGCCCATGATTCTGGCCTCTCAGGTCAGTCGCTTCACTTTATATCTTTGATTTGGGTTTTGCATTTTTTTTTTTTAATTTATATAAATGGGTTGTTGTTTAGTTTGGGAATTGGGTTTGGAGAGGGAGAATCGGTGTTGTTTCTCTTGTTGATTTGCCTTCAGAGCCTCACTTGATTCTGAGAAGTGATTGGGCACCCCGTACTTCTGATCAATGGGGCGCCCGCCCCCGTGTCAACGTTGCAGTTGTTGAAGATGAAATTGCCTTTTACTGTTGTTGAAGATGAAATTTCCTTTTACTGCATTAACATATACAAAGGTCAATATTAAATGGAGGGGTGCTTCATTTATCAAAAATATCGGTGCCCCAATCACTTCCCTGGATTCTGGTTCCAGTTTAGTAGTTGCAAACCATGACAGAAAGCCTACTACTCGTGTTGGGTTTTCGTCTTTCCATTTTAAGGTCTTTATAATTATCAGATTTTTCCCACATAGGAATGTTTCCCTACAGGGGGAGCTCTGTCCTGTGCTTCGGTGCATTTGGGTGAAATCCGACCCGGTGGTGTTAGGGGAAATCACAGACACTTTACATGCAATGAGACATTTATCATTTGGGGTGCTGACACAAAATTCAGGGTATGCCCTCTTTCCCTTGAGAAGAAAATAAAATTATAGTATTGTGCTTTTGTATGTCCATGAAGATTAAAATAGCTGTAATAGAGCGTGTATCAGCCTTTGAAAAAACTGATACATGTTATTTTTATGCGTAAGAGATGTTACATTGTGAACTAGCGGAATGCCAGCGGTACTTGTACGAGTGCTAATAAAGATGGATAAACTGAAATGAGTTAATGAGTACAATGTCTTTCGCTCTTTTGTCATTATGTTCACCTCATGTTGCCACTTGATTCCACATGCCTCTGGTTGATTGGTCCCAACCAGGAGATCAACATACCCCAAGATTGCATCGATCCCACCCACAAGGATTTACATTTTCCTTTTGGATGGCTGCCAAAATGACAGTCGATGGTATAACATGGTGTTTTCCAGGATATGATGGATGTTTCAACTCCTGGCCAGATGGGTGGGGGTTTTGGTAGCAAAGGTAAAATCTTATGAAAGATTCTTCCTGCTGCTTTCTGTTAGGGCATGTGGAAGGAGCGGAATAGACACACCTTAATATCGGTAGAATGATCATAGCCTGGGCTTAAGTCTTGAAGGCATTTCAGAACAATAGCTATGATTATTTCACAGATAATTGGGCCTTTGCTATTCTTGGGGACACAGATTCTTGAGTCCTCTTTCTTTTTTGTATGTATCCGGTGGGAATGCTTTTCCCTTCTCTTGTAAATTTTCGTTTATTTTAATACAATATTACAGTTACTGATAAAAAAAATGACAGTTGATAGTACAAAATAGATGCTTCTGATTATCCAGTATATGTGATTCTAGTTGTGTTGATCTCCTTGCTGGGCCCCAATGGAATGCTCGGATGTTTGCACATATGTGCAGCATAATAGCATGAGAAGGAGAGGGATAAAGAGAGTTATCACAAGTGAGAAAAAGGAATACATAAAATTGAGTTTGTATGTGTGGTTGTCAAATGCCTCTTTTATGGAACATATATCGACTTGATACCATATTAACTGTTACTCTCATTTTATGAGTTGTCTGCAGTTGGAGAATCATATGGTAGATAAAGGTTATGCTGAAGTCACAATTGGTGTGGAAGAGGTTGCCGTTGCTACTAGCCCGAGCGGAATGGCCCATGCTCTAGTGAATGTGGATTCTGTACGAACCACATTCTTCTTGGGGTGCCAAGACAGTATAATAACCTACAATAGCTCTACCACTGATTTTAATGTCTGGAAAGATCTTTGAATGTTACTTAAGCCTGCCTTATTTTTTTTATGATTTGGAACTTCACATGGTCCCCTTTTTTGTTTAGCATGTCTTTGTCAATACTTGGTTTTTGGCACAACTAAGTTTGGTTTCAATGGGGACGAGATGTTGAGGCGTCTATGTACATAAGTCACAGTTGCTGCCACTAAAGAAAGCCTTCCTCTATTGCGTGTAAGTTTCTCAAGTAACCCTTCAATTCTTCTTATTACGTGTGTAGTGATAGAATTTGCTGAATGGATGGTTTTAGTTATTGGGATCATTTGTAGTCTGATTACTATGGATAGGAAACTACCCGATGTTTGATAGGTCAACCTAGGAGATTGCATAGGCCAAAAATGGACACAACTGGATAATCACACCATGTAGTTTGTATACTTCTTTTGACCTTCCGCTTGATTTTTTCCGGTGTATCAAAGGATGGAGTAAATTGGACGGTTGAGAACATTGAGTCGAACTGGGTTTTGACCTAGGAGATATCTTAAGTGGTATACATTGAATAGTGAGTCCTAATCTCCTACATGTGTGCAGCGTGCCTAACTATTGTACTCATATATGTCATCATTTTCTTCTATTGTCCTATGTCTTTAACTATTTGTCCACATTTTTTTAAGTTATGTTTTGAGAATTGATTTGGTATTTGTCACCATAAGGATACTTGAATTCTTGCACCCACCGATGAGGAAGACAAGGTAAAACAGGGAGAAGATTAATTCATTTTTTACATAGCATATAAATGAAGAAAATAATCAGCTTGAGCCAACTATTGTGTTGCCTATCTTTGCAATGCATATGGCGCATTTGAGAGATTGATTTGAGATGGATTTCCAAGTGGGAAAGACTATAGGAGTTGGTTCTCCAATTGAGACCTCCATGCACCTGAGATGGGCATAGACAGATCAAGATAGCTCTTCTAATGGCTAAATAAGCCTGGGCCTAGCGTAGAAGCTCATGAGTTGCGCCGAAGCCTCAAACTAGGTCCACAAAACAAGCTAGATCTTTGGCTGAGTTTGTGGATGCTCGATTCAAGTCGCTATATCATCATCATTATTAGTTCTATTTCTATTATTATAATACCAAATCATGAGCTGATCTTGAGTTCTTGCAATTCTTAAGGAACTGGGCTTGAGCTCAAGAACTAGATCATGAAGCAAAGCCAAGTGGGGTAAAGCTCAGCTCATTTATGCCCACGATCAATAGGAGCTATAGGGAAGGGAGAATGTTGTTCCTCCATTTGTTAAGAAAATGCTAGTGTTGGTGGTGAAGTTCAAGAGTTTTCTTGGTGCCTTTTTTAGGGAGGAAGCCTAACACAGGCTTCAAGTAAGCAGCAAAACTGAAACGATGGTGGATGTCGAATAATGTTGGTGGGCCTTTTGATGGGTTAGAGGCTAAAGGAACTAAAGATAGGACCCTATTTTGAAAAGATGTCTGTAAGTGAGGTTTGAAGGAGGATCCATATAGGTAGATGATGTAAGGTATTGACTATTTATAAAGAGGAGAAACACCTTTTTTGTCAAATGTTAATCCTTGTGGAGAGATCTTTAACTTTTCTCTTTTTGTTTGAAGAGTGATGCTTTAAAAACTTTAAAGAATTGATATTGGATGTTTCGAAACACTTCTCTTTATTTTGGTTCATGCCCAATGGTTGGTTGTTCAAGGCACAATAGAATGCCCTCTATGTATTGGATGAGGATTTTCAATTTTCCACTTCATGGGTGAGCTATTTTATTTTTTCTAGCTAAGAAAAATATCAAAAATGGATGTGGAGGTTTTGTGATGGTAGACTAAGTAGAGTTTGCACATGCATTTTTTAGTATGGATGAATCTTGTTTGAATTGGGCCCCGATGATCCTTTTCAGTTGAAGGTGGTATTAACAATTAGTAATCAACTTTTCTTCGTTTATTTAGTGGAGGTTTTGCTAAGGCTCGACAAAGCTTTTTCCCACCAATATGTTGAAGCTAAGGCCTCAAAGGAGTAAGAGATGGATAGAAGCGTTAATGCATTGCTTTGGTTTGCATTTCTGGTGGTATTTAGTAGGAGGTGTTTGAAGGTTGATGATTTTGTGGTCCTTCACAATGGTGTGGCAATTGGCAAGATTGGGGGTTCCCACTAAAGTGCATGGTCTATTCTCTTAAAGACGAGAATTTACATAGGACCAGTCCTTTTATTGACAATAGTCCTTGTTGCAATAATTTCTATTCATTCTATGAAGTTTGTGTAAGGAATATTTTCATATTCAATTTTGCAAAGATTCCGTTTGACATAAAAACATTATTGTAACCGTTCCTATGAGCACTAGTGTAGTGTGGAGATGTCGTGGTACACATACTTCGCTAAATACTTGAAGACTAGAAGACAGACATCATGAATCAGACAGTTGACAATAGGAGTCATCTGAGTAACTGCCGATTTGTTAGTTAAAGATCGTGTACGCTCGATTAGGAAGGTAAGTGACTTAGTGGCAATAGGAATTGGTTAAAATGAATAAAATATAATGGTCAAACTTAGTCATTGGACTGACCCGAGTCTGAGTCAAATATGTTGACTATTGGGATAGTCTAATCGATTGGACACTTATCTCCAATCGATTGGACATAGCCCAATCGATTAGAGACTCTGTGTAATCGATTGGAAGCTACGAGGCAGAAACTTATTTTAGCCCGATCGATTGGATATTGTGAAATTGATTAGAGTCTTCGGGACAGAAACTTATTTGAGTCAAATCGATTTGAGACTTTGTGAAATCGATTGGAACCTTCGGGATAGAAACTTATTTAAGTCAAATCGATTGGAGATCTCCGTGTAATTGATTGGAGCTTTCGGAACAGAAATCTTATTGAGCCCAATCGATTGGATACTTATCCCCAATCGATTGGACATGGCCCAATCGATTGGACCCAGTATATAATCGATTGGACTATTCACAGAATCGGTCCTTATCATATCTGAAATTATTGGTTCCATTATCCCACGTTCTACACGACTCAGGATCATGAAATTCTATAAATACAACCCTTCTATTCATTCTTTAAACACACACAGAGACACAGAGTAATTCAATCTTCAAGAGAGAAGAAAATGTTCTATTTATTAGAGTCCATTCGAAGATCAATAAGCTTGTTTCCCATTCACATCTTGTGAGCTTGTTCTCTTCTTGATCAAAGCCAAGTGCTTGATCCTTTCCTCAACTTAGGTTTTCCACTTCTATATTCGACCTAGTAGCCTGAGTGTACTAGTGTGACTCAACACCATTTTAGCAACCTAGGGTTTAGGGTGTACTGAATCCTTCACCTTCTGCAAAGGCGGGAGTGTTGAGAATTAAGATCAGAGGAGCCGATCGACGGTAGGTTTGGGGTGTACCAAATTGAACAAGCGGACAAGGCTTCTTGGCTAGAAGGGCACGCGTGGATTCGTAGCGTTGATTCAGAGGACGTGGACGCATCAGCAGTAGGCTTTGGCTAAAGTTAAAAGATGTATTTGCAACGGTGTTGCGTAGGTAACCTTTGTTTCGTTTAACTTTTCAGTTAGTGATACTTTCCGTCTGGACGTGGTCCCGTGGCTTTTCCTTGGCTAAGGTTTCCACGTAAAAATCTCTTGTTTTGTGTGATTGTTTGTTTGTGTTCCGCAATCTATCTTGATTAGATCAAACGACAAAAAGAAAATATACCACGGAGGTATATTCGATTTGAGTCAGTTGTGATAATCTTTTATCAAACAACTAAAGTATGCAATTTTGTTCCCCTACCATAGACCAGTAAAACTGTGTAGGTATAATTAATTTTAAATATTTAATCAACCCCCCCTTCTAGGTATATTGGATTAAAGAGAACGAATTGATAAAATTTCAGTTTGAAATAGTCTTCTTAGATTTAACACATGGGGGGTTGGAGGTAGCAAAAAGAAGATATTTTATTTGTTTGCTTGGTGTTAAGACCAGACGACAATATAAATGATGAAAAGAGAGGTTATATACCTCAGGAACGAACACACCCTTAGATGCAAGAATAGAAGAAGAAAAAAAAACAAGAAACAAGCAAACTCAACACGAGATATACATGGTTCACCCGAAGAATCTCAACAAAGAAGAAAATTGCTTCAAATCTAAGAATGTGGGGTTAGCTGTGGCAGAAGTGTAGATGGGTGGGAGGTAAATAGATTAGTGAAGGGTTAGATGTTATTTCTCTTACCTTGATGAAAACCATCTTATGGAATGCTAGGGATGGGGACCCTAAGTTGGAAACCATGGTAAGAGTTTGCGGAAGAAATAAAGACACTTTTTCCTTGTAGAAGAGTACTAGGGAATGTGAGACTTTTGTTTTTTGAAGGCTAAGTTAGATATGGTGGATTGGGCGACTATTACTTCATGATTGGGAAGCAATAATGGTGATTGGGAGACACTTTTAGCTAGAGGATTAGCAAGGGAGATTATCATGATTTGAAATAACCAAGTGATTGAAAAGTGGACATGGTTGGTAATGTTTAATATCTTTAAGGATCTAGTTAGATTTCATGCAAACATGGAAAACAAAACATTTGTGTGCTCAAATGATGTTTTCCTCGCGTTTGGCCAAGCATTAGTTTGTGTGAATGTTTTCCGTGAGATCCCATCAATTTGCCCGCCGACGCGAGCAATTAAAGTCTCACCCCTTCTGTAAAACATTTGTCCACCAATTTAAGCTTGGTGTGGGCAAATTATATTCTCATCGAAAAATGAAAAAGGCGGACTGTACGCGCATGCCCACACATTGATCATATCATTTGTAGGAGAAAATTGAAAGTGATCCAAATGTGCATAATATTTATGTGCGCAAATATTTATGCGCATCATCATCTGTGTGCGGATTTGTCTTCCGTTTGAACTTTTTTCCCCGTTGCCAAATAGTAAAGTAAACGGAACATAATAAAACCCTAGGTTTAGGTGTGGATTTTTCTATGGTTTAGTATCACATGAACAGTGTTATGTGAACAGTGGAGGGAATAAGAGAGAAGAGAGAAAAGAAGAACTAGGGTTAAAAGCATAAAACATGTCGCCAAGGGTTGACCTAACCACATAAAGTGAGAGATCCCTCTCTCAATTTAGAACTTTCCAATAAAAGAATAATATTCAATCTCCATATAATGATCTCTTAACAACTATTTGTAAGGAAATAAACCCTAAAAGCTAACTTAAGGACTAAGAAACTAATCTGAACAATTGATTTAAAATAACCTAAATCTAATTTTTAAAATGATGAAAATATCCCTAAATCCCGTCACTACTATTACACTTAGATTTCAAACACAATTTTTGAAGTCCGGAATGTGAGGGTCTTGACAAATCTCGTGAGATGGCTATTGTAGATATCAAATATAGCTTATCAATGCACCTAACAGCTTTTCAATAGGATAATTGAATAAAAAGTTATGCCTCTAAACTGACTGCATCATTCTTCTTCAGTTGGATAAAACTCTTCCTTGAGTTTGTTTTGCCGTATTTTATGGAAGCTCATTCCGTTTTGCCATTTGTTGGGAGCTTTGGAAGGAACGAAATCATCGGATCTTTGAAGATAAGGAGGTAGACATGGAGGAGTTATTCATGAAGATCATAGCCACTTTTTATCATTGGGGTTCAATCATCCCGGAGCTCTGCGGTTTTAGATTTGAGGATTATGTGTTTCGATGGCATAGCCTGATCTCCTACGTTGGGCCTTTTGAGGGGATGTCTTGTGTAGGGAGAGCGTTGGTTTGAGTTTTTTGCTTTCCCCGCTTTGTTGTTTGTTGTAGCTCTGCTTTCTGGTGGGGCCCTCTCAGCCCTGCCTTTAATAAATTCATCTTTATCGATAAAAAAAAAAAGTTTGTTTTGCCGTATTTGTCTTCTCTCTTTGACCACCTCTTTGGTGGTAAAATATGATGTTGCAAACCCACAACTAAACGCCATGTACCGTCCTTTGGTTTTCATTTTGCCACGATCCACTTGATGTCATATTGTTGAATTGTCTCCTCTATATGTATGAATGAGGACACATTAAAAGATCTCCATAGAAGAATCCTCATATGCATTTTTGTAAATCAGATAATCGAAAGTTTCTTTACATGAATAATCTTTACTTATATAGAAATCATTACAACATCCAAACCTTCACTTTAACATTTTCTCAAACTTGAGATGACATCAACTTGATAACATCGACTAAGTCATCAACTAAATCTTCATTCTAATCCTTTCTACCTTCATCAAAATTAGAAAGCTCACAAATATCACCTTCATAGTAGACGATTTTATTACCAAAGATAGGTCCATCAATGTCTTCTTTAAAAATTCCTCGTCGTATATAGGTTCTCCATTAAAGATGGATACTATCGTTTCTCCAATTATGGCCTCGTCAAAAATCCGTGATGCTTGGTTACTCGAATGGCCAATTGAATTGCACTGAATAGTGTCCAACAAGGTTGTAACTCCACTAAGTTATGAATATTGAGGCGTAGACCCATCAAATAACGGTGAATAACTTGGGTTTCGGTCTTTGAGAGTTGTACTCATGTTCGCATCTTGTAGAGATCATTAGTGTAATCCTGAACAGTTCGTCCTCCTTGTCGAAGAGATTGGTTTTGCTGAAACAACATTCCCTCGTAGTTAATTGGAAGGAATTGGCTTCATAGTACTTGTTGCGTCTTGGACCAGATCTAAATTTTCTCTTTCTTGGATTGAACCCTCATCATCTGAACCTCTTGTTACTATGAGGAAAAATAATCTTTCAACTTGATGGCCACTAACTTGACCTTTTTGTTGTCGGACAGGTCTAAATACTCTTTCAATCTCGTTCAACCAGTCACACATGGATCTCTATCACGATCTCTAGTGTTCTTATACTCGTTCATTGATCTACAAACTTACAGATCTGAAAACTAGGCTCTGATACCACTTGAAGTAAATGGAACACAATAAAACCCTAGGTTTAGATTTTTCTAGGGTTGTGTTTGTGTCACATGAATAGTGTTGTACGAATAGTGTCACGTGAATTGTGGAGAGAGGGAGAGAGAAGAGGAGGGAATAAAAGAACTAGGGTTAGAAGCAAGGTAACTTTTTTTTATAAGTGAAAACTTTATTAAAGCGAAAAGGAGAAGCACACAACAAAGCTGGCAAGGTTGAGGTGACCTACAAAAGCCAAAAGAGGCTAAAACAGAAAAAAAAGACTCTAGGGATCACCCTACAAACTCACATCCTTAGAGCAAAGACAATCGAAACGGAAAACAAAATCCTCGAAGAAGAAGCCTTTACATTCCGGAAACATCTTGGACCATAAAAACAGCAACCCCTTAATGTTGAGGATGATCGAGGCCAAAGCTTCACTCTTATCTTCGAAGGCCCTCTGATTCCTTTCCTTCCAAAGACCCCACAAAATCGCAAAAGGGAGCATTCTCCACAGTATACAACCTCTTTGCGAAAAAGCTTGAGCTCGCCAACTAAGAATAAGAGCCTTCGAAGATAAGAGCAAAGCAAAGTAACTTTTGGAAACTAGCAATACAAAGAACATGCTGATTCTATTTGCTTAGTACAAAGAAGGTGATATGGTGATGGTACGAATGAAACTTGAAATTGGAAGGTTTCTCTAAAGGTGCCTATTAGGAATCTTGATATGGTTATGGTACGAATGAAACTTGAAATTGGAAGGTTTTTCTAAAGGTGCCTATTAGGAATCTATTTTATACATGCAGGTTCATATTGAATGATGAAGAAGTTAGGCTCTAATGGTTACCATTAGAGCTTCACTGGATCTACATAGCAACCCCATCTTCAACATTGATGATCTGATTGCTTATCATGGGCATCACGAGGACGAGAACATAGCGGAACAAGCACTGAAGATTCCTTAACCAGCTGAACAAGTTAACAAAGATGTGCTTGATGATTTGGTTTCTACAAGGTCTGGTGGTTGAAAGTTTTTGGTTAGGGGAAGATTCAACCATCTTTGATATTTTGGGCATATCTGCGAATTTTTTAAAGGTTTAATCTGGAGTCTAGACCTCTATTCTAGTCTTTAAACTCATCAGAGTCCACGTCTGCAGCTAAAAGCCCTTAGGATGGGCACCACACTAGTCCAACCCATTAAATAATCACAAGGTCATACTCTCGCCCTCTAGTTTAAAATTTTGAGTGGAATTATTAAATACTCTATGCTGCTGGGTGTCAAGGATGTCTCTCATTTGTGCGACTCCATAGTCAACTGTAGTATTGTAGAAAGGTGTGACTCCTTTCTATAGTTCCTTGAAGTGGTGAGACTCCACTTATCCTATCTCGTATTTCTCTCTCTCCTTTTATCTCTACAAATTATTTCTGTACTACTTTTCTTTCTTTTCTGCTTTAATTTCCTGTCCTAAAACCTCTAATTCAATCCTCCAAACCCTAATCCTACCATATGTCTAACCCATTGTAACCCTATTTATCACACGTGTAATCCTGACAGCCCATCTCTACCCTATCCAGTATTTGACTTGCAGCTCCTCCATCAACTTTTCAAAACAACCTGTAGCCCTATCCTTGCCGTAATTTCATCCTGTGCATAATTCCTTTTTAATCCTTTGTTAGCACTCCTATTATTATCCCCAACCTTAACAAGGACATGGCTATTTTTAGGTTTTTGGCCGTGTAGACACATATACGTGTGTCAATACGGCCAGACATGAAATTGGACAAGTACGGCTGTGTCCTTCAAAAAATTATTTTAAGAAAAAGAATAGATCCATAGGAATTACTTTGTGTACAGATTTAGACAGTTCTTAGCTGTACATAGCTATGTATGGGTGAAAGAAAAGATCCATAGGAATCTAAGACATTTCCTTTTTGGGTGCTTGACCAGAGCTAGATTATTATTATTATTTTTTCCTTTGGTGTTTAGTTGAAGACATTCACTTGGAGGTGAAGAATCCAAGGGGGGTGACAAAGTGCCGAGTCAAGATGGCTTTAATATGGATTTTGAAGAAGTGGTGGGAGATTATTAGAGAAGACCTCTTGGAAGTTTGAAAGAGATACATCACCTTGGACAAAGGCTCAACCGCAACTTGCATTATCTTTGTTTCAAGAAAAATAGTGGAAGAACTAAGAAACTTCAAGCGGATTAGTTTGGTTTATTGTTGCTAAAATCTTAGCCTAGATCTCTTCATCCTATCATTTGGTGTGTATCTCATTCATACAGTTTTTGGTTATCATTGATGGTTAGCCTTCCAAATTCTTTTGTGGCTTGAGAGGCCTAGGCAAGAATATCCTCTCTCTTTCTCGCCCCATTCCTTTCCACAATTCTGCTGGAGTATTTGAAGCAAACTTCTCAGAAGGGTAGAATTGGAAGGTATAATAGTTGGGTTTGGTTGGAAAGTTAGGCTCCATGCCTAATCACATTAAATTCATTAGCAATAGAATTATCCCTATTATTCTTTTTTTAAGGCTTTGATCAACCATGTGCTGTAGTTGTGTTCTTAGATTCTCTAAGACTGCATTTGGGTTGAAGATCAACATGTGGAAAGGTGTAGTCGTAGGGATTAAGGAAGACACTGATTTTGTTTGAATGCACTAAGTTTGGGTTTTTCTTTGGGAGAGCTTGAAGTTAAATATCTTGAACTACTATCCAAAGGCATCGGGACTCGATGATTGAAAACTTTGAAATGTAAACTACATGGAAGAGGAACTACCTTTCTTTTGATAGCTACTTATCCCTTGCTAAAAGTGTTTTTCAAGTCTCTGTGTACTTTCTTGTTGATATTGCTGACTTTTGTGGCAGAGAGTTGGAGAAACTACAATATGATTTTCCTTTGGGACGAGAGAGCTGATGTGGAATTATCATTTATTGGATAGGAAAATAGCAATGTTTTTGGCCTTTCTATAGGAGTCCTAGATTTAGGAGGAGACTTACTTGGGGAAGTGTCTGTTGAGGTTTATGGCTTGAGAGGGATGTGATTTTGACAGAAGTTATTGTAAGTATGAAAGTAACATGAGGGGATGGGATACTGGAAAGATTGTGTCTACTTATGGGGCGGGGGTTTGGAGATTTGATGGTTTGGCTTTCCTTGTTTTTCAGTGGGGAAATTATAAGGTGGGGGTTAGGGTCAATTGTAAGATCGGAAAGTGAGCAGTGTGGTGTAGGGAAAGCTCAGTAATGTTTCCATAGATTATAATGAATGAAGAGAGGAGGCAAGCGTAATCAGAAAGTTAGTAGTATGGTGCAGGGTAAGCTCAGTAATGTTTCCATAGATTGCTCTTTATTGTAACCTCAAACTGGCTGATGCTCATGCTTGGAAGTAGTATCATATTTGATGGTTCTTTATAACTTATTGTTGCTTGGTTCTTCCAAGCTGTATCTGGTTTCAATTATTAGATTCTTGGGTTCATACAAGGTTGAATTGTTTATTTGGACTGTTATCTTGAATAAGATTCTGATGGCAGATCACCTTATTCATAAGCCCTAATAGATGTTCCAATCAGTAAACAAGAAGATGTGATGAGCAAAGTTGAGAAAGAATGAACTGACCACTTTTTATCCATTGCAAGTTTGTGAGGGGGATTTGGAAGTATTTGCTGTCTCTCTTTTGTGTCAAATGGGTTTTACATATTAAGTGGTGGACTCATCTATTAGGTGATCAATCTGGTCTGTTTCGGTTTGGGGAAAAGACAAGATTGTATGGAAGACTTTCGCCATTATTTTTATTGAGTTTATTAGGAGCATAATGATAGGACCTTTGACAGTAAAACCCTTTCTTGTTCACATTATTAATCATGTTAGTTGGTGTTTTTTAGTGATTGGATGTCTATCTTAAAATAGTTTTCTCTTTTCAAAGCGGCTGATATATTGGAAGGTTATCTTATTTGAAAACTCTGGGTTTGATTCTAGGGTTAGGGTTTGGTAGAGAGAAGGAGAATGAGAGAAAGGTGGAGCATGTATGTCACATGACTCCCAATCTTCTTATTTATATGAGAAACCTTACATGGACAAGTATGCCCTTACAACATGAAGGGTATTTACAAGACTACCCTGATAACCTACTACTGATAATATACTACTCTGATAACACTCCTCAAGTTGGTGCGTAGATATCTATCATGCACAACTTGCTAAGACACCTGTATTGCTGATGACTAGGAACTCCCTTCATGAATACATCTGCTACCTGCTCTTTAGTCTTCACAAAAGGAGTACAAACTTCCCCAGAAAGAATCTTCTCACTTCAATGTGCTTTGCTCAATCATGCTGAACTAGACTTTGAGCAATATTGATTGCTACCTCGTTATCATAATACAAGCTCACTGAACTATTCACAGAAAATCCTAGTTCAGCTACTAAGATCTTCAACCACGACATCTCGCACAAGCCATGAGCCATAGCTCGAAACTTAGCCTCTGCATTAAATCGAGCAACCACAGGTTGTTTCTTGCATCTCTATGTCACAAGATTGCCCCCAACTAATGTACAATACCTTGAAGTGGATCGTCTGTCTTCCTTTGCACCTACCCAGTCTGCATTAGTGTATGACTCTACTCTCATGTGATCATTGTTCTTGAAGAGAAGTCTTACCAAGGGAGGATTTGAGGTACCTCAAAATCCTATGTGCTGCCTGCAGTTGGATTCTGTTCATGGGCCAAGCATCTATACGGCCAATGGTCTCTAAGATTATGCCACGTGCAAGGTGCATGTGCATCACATGTGGGGGACGTCCCCCTAGTAATAACGGTAATGCCTGAAATCTAAATTTTGTTATGTTATTTTGAATATGATGTGCAAAACAAAAAGATTCTCTGACTGGATCTTGCAACCTCTTTGCCTAGAAAGTACTTTAGGGTCCTAGGTCCTTGTTCTCAAACTCACCAGCTAAATGCCTTTTTAGCTTTACAACTTCAACATTATTGCCCGTCACATTGATGTCATCAACATAGACGATAAGAGCAGTATACTCTTCCCATGATGCCTAATGAATAGAGTATGATCAGCCTGGCTTTGAGTGTAGCCCAAGTTCTTCATTGCTTAGGCAAACCTCTCAAACCATGCTCTGGGAGACTGCTTTAGCCCATACAGGGACTTCTTCAGTTTGCGAGGAATCATGTATGCTTCTTCTTTTAGGTCCCCATGAAGAAATGCATTCTTCACATCGAGCTGATGGAGAGGCCATGACTGGTTAGCAGCAAGGGATATAAGCACCCTTGTGGAGTTCATTTTCGCAATTGGGGCAAATGTTTCTACGTAGTCGATCCCATATGTTTGTGCGTATCCTTTGGCTACTAGTACGACTGGTGGATCAGTTGTGGCTTTCTCTCTTCGGCGATAGACTTTAAGCTCCTCTTGAGCACCCGCAGAACTACTATCAGTAGTAGGCCGGTCAGTCCTTTCAACCAGGAGAGTGGGTATTGGAAGAGTAGCAGGAAGGGGGACATGTGAAAAGGAAGGAGGCCTCTCTTCACTACTCTCTCCCTAAAGAGAGGTAGGGGGGAAGAAGTGAGTATCATCACGAAAGGTTACATCCATGGAGACAAACTTCTTCCCAGACAAGGGGTGGTAACACTTGTACCCTTTGTAGGAGGAAGAATAACCAAGAAAGATGTATTTGAGAGCCTTTGGATCACATTGGTACGGTTTTTGACCCAGAATATGGACATACATACGCATCCAAAAATATGAAGATGAACTAAAAACAAGGAGCAAATATGTTTAAGGATTTGTAGGGTGTCTTAAAGTGCAAGGTGCGTGAGGGCATGTGATTAATAAGATATGCAACTGTAAGAACAGTATCAAACCAATAAGACTTAGGCATGTTGCTACCATGGAGAAGTGAGTGAGCTACCTCAAGGAGATGACGATTTTTCGCTCAGCGACACCAATCTGTTGACGAGTGTAACTGCAAGAATTTTGATGGCCAATCCCATGTTCAGTTAAATAGTGTTGAAGACCGCCATACATATATTTGTCCCATTGGTCAGTGCGGAGAATCTTAATTGAAGCACCGAATTGTGTTTGAATCATCTTATGAATTTTTGTAAAGATGGAACGAACTTCATCTTTGGTTTTCATAAGATAGATTCAGGTATGCCTGGTATAAACATCAAAAAAGCTAACAAAATAATGAAAGCCAAGGAGAGAAGTAATCGGAGCATGGCCGAAAATATTAGAGTGCACAATAGCAAAAGGAAATGAACTACAATTACCCCTGGAAGGATAAAAAGAACGACAATATTTTGCAAGCTCACAAGCCTCACAATGCAGTTCAGACATATGAACAGAAATAAATAAAGTAGGAAATAATAGTCTCAACTCTCAAGTACTGAAATGAAACATGACCAAAGTGAGCATGCCAACACAAAATAGATTCAAGACTAAGTCGACTACTATAACTAGACTGTAATGTTGTGGGCCCAACAGGAGGTCCACCATCCAATAAGTATAAGCCATTCGCCTCACGTCCAGTACCAATCGTCCTCGTATCTAGGTCCTGAAAGACGCACAAAGAAAGAAAGAAGATATCACTACAATTCAATCTTTCGGTATGGGCACTATCAAATAAGAGATTCAAAGTAAACTTCGGGACATGTAAAATAGAAGATAAAGAGAATTGGGAAGAGGAATTGACATTCCCTTTCTCAGACACAGATGAGTAGGTACCATTAGCAATTTTTACTTTATCACGACCCGAACAAATAGAATAGGAAAAAAACAAGACATATTGGTCATGTGTTCAAAGGGCACCCGAATCAATGATCCAGGTAGGACTGGGTGAAGAAGTAGACACATGATGAGTAGTGCTGATAGTACTTGACTGAGCAAAGGTAGAAGTGGCAGAGGGTCCCTCTAACTGAGCAAGAAGCTGCTGAAGATTATCAATCTTAGCTTGTTGAACTGGGGCAATAGAGGGTGAGGCATTCGGAGTAGCTGTCAGAAGAGAGGGCCATGGTGAAGTAGTCTGGGTAGCACCCACAAAAGGATTTGAATTGGCACTATGCACAACAAGAGCCATTGGTCGTTTGGGCCTTAGTGGACGACCATGTAATTCCCAACATTTGTCCTTCACATGTCCATGGCGACCACAGTAGTCACACTTGGGCCTCTCCCAATTAGAAAAGCTTCCCGTAGAGGACGGAATAGTTGGTGAGGCAGAAGACATTGACACCTTGCCCCTCTAGAAGCACTGAGGAGTCGATATAAGAGCAGATTGATCTAGGCCCGGAGGTGGTGCCTTAACACTGCGTCGGCTCTCCTCACTATGGACATAGGAGTACACCTGACTAAGTGATGGAAATGAATCACGATTAAGGATTTGAAGCCTGGTTAACTCATACTCAGAGTTAAGCCCTGCGAGGAACTCAAAGATCTGTGTCTCCTTTACAAGCTTCCTGTACTTGCTGCCATTCTCAGTACAAGAGGGTTGAAAAGTGTGATAGTAATCCAATTCTGCCCACATAATCCTAAGGGTGGCAAAGTAATCAGAGAGAGACCATTCCCCTTGGTGAAGTTGCGAGATACTCTGTTGGAGTTGGAAAGCTCTTGCCAAGTTTTGTTGTTGAGAATAAGTCTGGCAAGTAGTGTTTCATACCCCTTGGCCGTATGCAGGAACAAGAAACCCAGATTAATGTGGGGTTGCATAGAGTTATGGAATCAAGACATGACCGTGAGGTTCTCTATCTCCCACTTCTCAAACAATGGATCATCAATTGTCTTGGGCTCAACAACTCACTCGTGATGTATCCCTTCACTTGGCCACCGATATACATCCTGGCTGTTTTAGACCATTCCAAATAATTCTTTCCATTTAACTATATTGTGGTAATCTGCAACTAGGGTTATCGAAGCCAATTTGAGTCACTATGGACCCTCCGGCACTCCCAGAGATCACTATCGAGCTCATCAGGAACTCTACACCACCATCTCTGGTAGACAAGGGTACCCGATATCAACCAACACAGATGAAGAAGGTCGTTGTACACACAAACATGCTTTCAAACAGTTGGAGGGTGAGTCCACAGGGTTTTACAACCCCAAACGAACCCGAAGTGGGAGAAAGGGTACCAACAGTAATTTGAAGAGGGAGTTTCATCTCCCGAGCGATCAAAACTCCATGGAATGTATGGGACTTGTTTTGTTAGGTTGGTAATATAGTAGGTAGTTAGATTAAAGCAACATATAGAGGCAAAAAAAAACCACATATTAGACCATTCGAGAAAAGAGTAAAAACATTTTTTTCGTTTATTGGACGAAGAATGGGCAAAACTCCATTAAAAAAAATTTCCCAAAAAATCACCATAAATCTCAAGATATTCCACTCCTTCAGGTAGGACTGCCTCGAGATCCGCACGGCTGTACGGTACTGACGACTTTAGCACCTCCATTATCTACAACTGAACGCGGTTCTCTGAAGGCTCTGATACCAAATTGAAAGTCTAGGTTTGATTATGGGGTTAGGGTTTGGTAGAGAGAGGAGAATGATAGAAAGGTGGAGCCTGTATGTCACATGACTCCCAATCTTATTTATATGAGAAACCTTACATGGACAAGTATGCTCTTACAACATGAAGGGTATTTACAAACTACCCTACTGTAGATAATATAGTACTCTTATAACAATCTTATACAGTCGAGAAAAGAAGAATTTTGCTTCTCCTTTGTGCCTTGAACTGGAATAGAGACAAATCAAGGTGCAATCTTGATGTAAGTTCTCTTCAAATCATGGTCTGGCTAGAATTGGTGGTATGTTTAGAAACAGTCAAGGTGCAGTTTGAAGGTTTGGATCCTATCAGTTTCAATGAATCCAATGCAATCGGGGCACTTCTTCAAGTCCCATCAATTTCCCAAAGTAGATTTGCCTACCTAGTAGTATATTTGCCCACCATCTAGAACATATTTCAGAGTTCAATTGGAACTCAACATAAAATTTTGTATAGATAGTGCTCGGGTTTCACATTAGCATTCCTGAGCCGTACAGACCTTAAGAATAAAGGCTTCAAACCAAGGGAATGACTCTTTTCACATGCCACAGTTAGGACTTTGAAGTATGATACTGACTGTTCACTTTCTCAAAATTGACTCCGTATAGTCTGTACCGGAGGGGTTCATCGTCAAAAGAACAACAATTGGTTGTAGCATTTCCATTCATGTGATGTAAAAGAGGGCTTCCTCGTCTCGCAGGCAGGGGTGAGCTTTCTCACTATACAATTACCACTAAAGCATTGATATGGGCATGCTGAGTGTGACAAGTAGGTTCCGCAACAACCCATACCTGTTGCCCATTATACATCTTAGGCTAGGTTGGTTCATATCCTGGTTTAGAAGGCCTAACCCAATGGTCTGACAGGGCCTAAGTGCCCAAGGTGCCAACATAATAGTCCAGGTCAGATCAAGCACTAAAAGTCTACCAGTTCAATCTGGTTAGTGAATTACCCCACAACTGCCTATGATTCTTGGTTTTGGTTTGCTAGTGAGACTTTCACAGAAGTTGTTTTAACTTGGTGGTGGGCAAGCGGAGCCATGGTTGCCAGCTTTCACAGACTTCACCAACTTAGCCAGCGGGTGCCAGCTTTTACCAACTTTAGTAACACTCACAGGGTCGTACTGCAGCTATTTCTTCAAGGAGAAACCATAGGTGATCAGTAACCAATACGGCCGCTGATCCATAGACCGTAGACGCTTGTAAAGGTAAGTACAGACCTGGTTGTACCGTATGCTAGTCACCTTGATTTTCTGCGGTGTGGGGACTAGTTGGTATGGGTAGCAATCTCATTGCTATATGATTCTTCCCTATCATAGTTGGTATGGTATATGTCTACACTCATCCCTTGTGATCGTCTTTGTAGGGGACGATACGCTTCGGTGACAGGCACAAAATGGTCCACCCATTTTGCCCCTCAGCACCTCTCCATGTGGCAAGTTTTTCACATAATAGTACTCTGACATGGCACTATCCAGGTGGTTTTTTATTGGATGGATGGTTTTGATTAGCCAAATCTGTGTTTCTTCTGACAAGAAACACGTTGGCACTTGGTGAATAAGTTTGGTTTGGACTGTATGGTTTGATTTAGCCCTGTATTCTAGAAACGATTCTTACCCATAATTGTCCATAAAAGTTTTCTATATCAACACACAAAACGGTCTTCGAGATTTGTGGTACAAATCTCAAGGATCATAAGCTGTCTGATCTAGGGACGACTGCCACTGGGGATGATGGAAAAATTGCATCATAGTGATTTTTTAAATTCTTTGGAAGAACATTGCCACTGCAGAATAGGAACTAATATACTTGGAGAGGAGTAAAACTTTGATGACAGCACTGTCATCAAAGCCGATGACAGCCCACAATAGAGCCACGTGGCTTACTCTTAGAGGACTCTGACTGTATGGATGCTTTGCCAATCACTACCAATTATGATAGGGATACGATGCATCATCATCATTATTCCTTTATTCCGGATATGTGAGTGGTATGTTGATTGACAAAAAATTCTAAAGGAATATTACAGTGTGCGTAAGGTGTGGCACACATTCATGCAAGTCTTATTTGTAACTAGTGGGTGGGCCGTGCCCACGGCACTTGCCAAAATCGGGTGTGAGTGGCTGAGATCCACTGTCTAGTTGGGGATAAGATCTCAGCCCTTCTTTGTTGAAGCCTATGAGATGTGTACAAGTGGGGAGGCAATCTTCGTCACTTGTTATATAGACTAGTGGGTGCCCCGTGCCATCAGCACTCCTCAAGAAAGAATTTGCCAAAATCAGGTGGGTGGCGGAGATGCACCGTCCATTTGGGGGAGGATTAGATTTCGACCCTTCTTTGTTGATGCTTATAAGAGGAGGTATAAGTAGGGAGACAACCAATGTGTTTTGTTATATAGAATAGTAAATGGCCCATGCCCACGGTACTCTCCGACAAAAGCGTTTGCCAAAATTGGGTGCCTTCGGCACTCAAATGGTATAACGGATTGGGGCGTTACCATTTTTTCCATTATAACGTCTGTTATAACAAATTGTAACACACAGGGAGAAATGGGAAAATAACAAAAAATAACGGTGTCGAATTTAAATTTTGAATAAATTGAGGTCAAATGAGGCGGATTGAGTAGCTGAAATCTAACCATCCACATTAGATCGATGGATTTGATCTCAACCACTTTTTTATCTAACCGTCCACATTAGATGGATGGATAAGATAAGAGAATACAACTAAGTGGTCTTGTATATGCGTGGGTGGCCTGTGCCCGCGGCACTTTTCGACAAAGTGTTTGTCAAAATCGGGTGGGAGTTAATCTCAGCCATCAATATGAGCATAGTGGATCTCAGCCACTCATTATTGAAGCCATATAAGATAAGAGGGGTATTAGAAACCATTAAATTTCCGTTAAATTCTATTTTTTTTAATTTTCAAATTTCAAATTTTAAAATTTGAATTTCAGCACCACTTTTTTTTTTCGTTAAAATCATTTAAAATCCATTTTTGCCCTTGACTGTTTCAATCCGTTTTAATAGCTGTTTTAACGGTAACACCCCTCTTGAGGCATAAAAAGTGGGGCTCCTGAGCTTGACCCTTGGGTTATATGTAAATCCAACCCATTTCATTCCTTATATGTAGGTAAATAGTAGGTGACCCGTGCCCACGACACTCATCGACAAAGCATTTTTTCAAAATTAGGTGTGAGTGGCTGAGATCCATGGTCCATTTGGTGTGATAAGATCTCAGCCATCCTTTATGAAGTTGGATAAGAGGAGGAGACAACCGTCCTGTTTTATTGTATAGATTAGTGGATGGCCCGTGCCCACGTCACTCTCCGACAAAGCATTTGCCAAAATTGGGTTTCAGTGGATGAGATACACCGTCCATTTTGGGATGATAAGATCTCGGTCATCCTTTGTGAAGTTGATAAGAGAGGGGATAAGTGGGGAGACAACTTTCCTGTTTTGTTATATAGATTAGCTAGAAAAAATGGGATGGGATGAAATTAAGTAGCTGTGAATCGGACAGTATACTTTTCAATAAGGGCTTCTTTTAGAAAATTAAGAATAATTAATAGAAGGGCAGTTTTAGAAATTTAATATAGTGATATTTTTTTTTTAAAAGTGGGTTTGTAAAGCCTACAACTATTATTGAGTGACGTCGATGCTTCAATACAGTTGAGCTGATTGCTTCGAGAAGCTCTTCTTTATAGCACCTCCAATGGGTTTCTATATTTTCAAATTTGATGGTGCGTTTGCAAAAGAGTTCGTCTAGAGCTACACCCATTTTTTACACCTGGTGGTGGGGCCCACATGAAGACCATGTTGGACAATCCAACCATACATTGAGTTGTTCTTGCCATGATCATCATCACCAAGAATCAGTTCATTTCAACATTGTTGACCATATAAAGAATTGACCTAAAATAATGATTTAATTGGATGGTATGGATTTTTCAAATTAAAGTCAAAATTTCATGAGGTTAGAAATGTCAAAATATCTCGATTTTTCTGTAAGGAGGGTAACCATAGTATGAAAAATTCGTTGTGGTTGGATTGGCCAACATGATCTCCATGTGGGCCCCACCACCGGGTGCAAGAATTGGATGTAAGAAATGAGTGTAGCTCTAGACGGACTCTTTGCAAAATTCAACTCAAACTGGTCTCTATATCAAACATCAAATTTGAAAACCCCCCTTTATATATTTATTTTTGACATCAAATATAAAGATACTATTTTTGACATAGAAAATATAGGAATTACTTTTCATTCTATGAATTTTTATTTTTGTCATTTTATTTCTATTCAATTTTTTTCATTATTGTTATTGTCAATGGAAATTTTCAAAAGAACCCCCACTTATTCGTGAAGGAACGGGTTCCGATGACCAACAAAAGTGAACCAAAGAAGTTCAAGTTTGTTCTCGGCCGTGGATCCCGAGAATCCAAAGGTAGTTTTGCTTTTGCAAAAGTGATGCCAACTTAGTACTATTAACCACCTTTGGATTCTCGGGATCCACGGTTGAGAAAAAACGTGAACTTTTTTTGTTAACTTTTGTTGGTCTTTAGAACCCTGACCCATTTTTAAATACCTTCTGTTGTATCATTTTGAAAAAAAAATTCTTTTGAAGGAAAAATAGCATTTTTGAAGGCGAGGTTAGAGTTAAACACTTTTTAGAAGGTGTCTCTAACATCAAATTTGAAGAAGATACTTTTTTGAAGAAGTTGGGGTTGGAGATGCTCTTAGGATCTTACTACCATCTATCCTAGACATATTTCATTGTTAACTTGAATTCCACACTTGTTAGGTATGGAAGTTTCAGAAATGGCCGACTTAGAGAGAGATTGCTCTTTTGGGGTGTGCCCCGACAGGAAATAGGGTGTGCGAATATGCATTTCCCACGAAACTATGACCAATGCTCCTCGCCTGGGCTATAAAATGTACCTTGTGCTCCTTGCATTGGCTTGCAATGGACCCCTATATGGTCATCCAATCAAACCCGACATTTACCTATTGAACCACTACTCAAAGTTACCCTTTTAAACATATAACGAAAAGGGTTTGCAAGAAAAGGTTGGTTATGGCCTTGTTTGTAGTTTGCAGGAAAAAGGTTTGTAGGCAAATATTTGATAATCAAATGTTTGCAATGATATTTTTTGAGAAAATATTCGTATTGTTGGGGAGGGGAGAACTGTTGGGGGAGACCAAAGGTGATGAAAGTCTTTCGCCTATTGTTTGCAGCTGTTAAAGTGCAAACATTAGACGACTTTTTGGCAAAAATTGATTGGGTCTAATGCAAATATTTGTCAGATGTTCCGCCACCAAGCAAGTGGTTGCAATGCACTAAACTATGCATTGATCGCATTGCACAGTAATCTAGAGCTAATAGCCTCACCCAAAACATACATTCGCACAACAGGAGGGTAAAAGTGTCAGATAATTGAGAAAAAAACTTTGCTCCTACCTTTCTCACACTCTTTGGGGCCCACTGACCCTTGAATATCTGCTCCCCTGTGGACGTACACATAAAAAGTCATCCTGTTTAGTGATTTATAACCGTTGGATTTGAGCATGTTGATGTACACATAAAAAATCATCCTGATTTGTAACTGTTGGATTTGAGCATTTTTCATCAGTCTTTTAACCCACCCATAGGCATATTCAAAAAGCCAATGATGAAAATGCTTATATCTAATGGCTGAAAAAATTATTAATCAGGCTGATTTTCAATGTATAGGTCCATCGAGGGTGGGCCAGACATTGATGGTGTTAGTGGGCCCGAAAGAATGTCCGACTTATAATTTTGGGGGAATGATATATCAAACTTTTGAAGCGGACGTCCGTATCAAAGATTTGCTCAAAAACAGCCTAGAACTTTGTCTGCATCGTGATTCGTGACCACGTGTCCCCAGAGTACTTCACAATTCACATCACAAAGGGCCGTTGTGGAAAGTGGAAACCATCAAATGGGAGTAAAACTTCTGTCACAATCGAATTGCAAATCACACAATCACAGCCAATGAGTTCTCGGCACGTACACCTAAAAAAGCAAAAGCACATGGGTACGTTGCAAAAGCACTTCTGTACGTGCCGAGAACTCATTCCCTTGTGTGATTGTGTGATTTACAATTTCGTGTGATAGAAGTTTTATTCCTCTACTTTTGAGTTTGAGGTTGAAATATGAGTAAAACTTTTGTCACTACGGATTGTAAATCACACAATCACAAGCCAATGAATTCTTGGCACGTACACCTCAAAGCAAAAGCGACGGGTTGGTTGAAAAGCACTTGGGTACGTGCCGAGAACTCATGGCTTGTGATTGACTGATTGCAATCCGTTGTGACAGAAGTTTTACTCCTAAAATATGTTAGGCTCAGGCTCCGAGGACCCCCTTTTTGACCCCAAATTTTCACCCCTCTTCTCGGACGTGGATTCCAAAATCCAACGGTTGTTCTGCTTTGAGAAAACCTTCGCTCACACCTGTGTGAGCAAAGCCGATCCACATCACAATATGAGCCACGTGGCACACTCTTAGAGGATGGTGACCGTATGGATGTTTGCCTAGTCCCTCGGTGGACTGTAACTAAAAATTAGCTTGATTAGTGACCGTAAAATTTAGAGCATTATTGACCATTATTTGGGGTTCTAGATCCAAAGGTATGACATTAGTAATCAGAATGATTTTTGGTTTGCAGGTCCATCGAGGGACTGGATAAACATCCATACGGTCATCGTCATCTAAGAGTGTGCCACGTGGCTCATATTGTGGTGTGTGATAG
The DNA here is from genome assembly GCA_035048495.1 of Euptelea pleiosperma. Lineage (NCBI taxonomy): Eukaryota > Viridiplantae > Streptophyta > Magnoliopsida > Ranunculales > Eupteleaceae > Euptelea > Euptelea pleiosperma. The sequence goes on from CM068544.1 coordinate 4,702,383, forward strand.
GCTTTGCTCACACACGGTGTGAGTGAAGGTTTACTCTTCTGCTTTGGCAAAAAGTGAATCCGTGAATGCCAGCTCAGCACGGAAATACCGTTGGATTCTTAGAATAACAACGTCCGAGTCAAAAAGAGAGTTCCTGTGGCCCGACAATTATGTCATAGTCCGAGTAAAACTTCGATGCAGGGCCCTGTCATCGAAGGAGATGACAGGGCAGCAGATCACGGCACCTGGATTTTGTACGGTTGGACCCCCTCGGCCCCACCGCACACGTAGTGGTGAGTCTTTTGCCAAAAAGCACTCAAGTACTCACCTGGGTACGTGTGTGGTGAGGCCGAATGTGACCCAGTCCGTACAAAATCCACGTTGCCGAGATCTGCTGCCCTGTCATCTCTTCGATGACAGGGCCCGGTCATCAAAGTTTTATCACATCTCAATGTCAGCCTTTGGATTTTAGAAATAATAAGTCAACAATGTTATGAAGTCATTACTTCTATGTGAAGGATGAGATTGAAGTAACATCTTAGTTTGGTATACATAGAAGTATGAAATCATTGGCCCCTAGATAATGGTCAATTTTGAAGACAAAGGACATTTTGGTAATTCCGACGGCGTCGATTTATGAGGCTGCACAAGAATCATGCGATAGCGACGGAATGGTGGACGTGGAAGTACACTGTTTCTCGAGTAAAACTTCTGTCACAAATGATTGCAAATCACACAAAACACAGCCAATGAGTTCTCGGCACGTACACCTAAAAAGCAAAAGCCATGGATACGTTTCAAAGCACTTGTGTACGTGCCGAGAACTCATTGGTTCTGTTTTGTTGATATACAATTTCGTGTGATAGTAGTTTTACTCGTCCTGTTTCTCGACTAATTTTTTATCTGGATTTTTTTCTATGCGTAAGCAAGTAAAAATGTACCACCTGGCACAGTATTTCGGGCCCACTGACCCATGAATTAGTGGTCCACCACTTGATGGATCCACACAGGATATATTTACACAGCAGCAATCAGCCTGATTTATGATAACTAACCATGGATTGGAACGTTTTGCATCCAGTGACGTTTAATCGTTGGATTTGCACATTTTTTGGATTCTTAGATTCAATGGCTAAAGATCTCCAATGAGACTTAGTTTTTGAATGTAGATCTATCAAGTGGTGGACCAACATTCATATGTCAGTGGGTACAAAAGACCGTGCCAAATGGCGTATTTTTATGAGCTCCACAGATCCATATAGAATAAATCCACGTGAAAACTTTACTCCTGTTTCTCCAGTCAACTTAAAGCGATGGAGACATACCGCGTGAGGACCGCGTAGCGTAGAGAGGAGATAGAGAGAGAATCAATTCAATTTTTCTGGAAAAAGGCCGAAAAATGCTCAATGCAAAACAGTTTTATTAATGGAATAGATTCGCTGGACGAGCAGTACTAACCCTCTTTCCTGTACAGCCTCTTCTCTTACCACGTGGAAGGGACGTGGAAAATCTCTATGTCCACTGTAAGCAAAAATTATCATCTGTACTGCCAAGTGGACAGAACCATTTCCCAATCACATGA